>OY734945.1:804913-2004913 GCA_963457585.1 Spergularia bocconei | reverse complement strand
CTGGATAATGTAAGATCCCTATGGGCTATAACTGACGCTTGTTCTAAGTATTTCAGCAAGTTCCAAGAT
Organism: Spergularia bocconei; assembly: GCA_963457585.1. NCBI lineage: Eukaryota > Viridiplantae > Streptophyta > Magnoliopsida > Caryophyllales > Caryophyllaceae > Spergularia > Spergularia bocconei. Next base: position 2,004,844 of record OY734945.1, on the reverse strand, counting down.
CGGAAGCCAAATTAGTTATACAGTTCACTACAAAGGAGAAAGAACAGCCTGATCTATTCAACAGATCGCCGCTATAGCTCTCCAGAAAAATCAGAAAAAAGAAAAGCAGATGGTCTTTTTTCCCATCTCAACGGAATGCAAATTCATTGCCATTTGTCCCAACTGATTCAAATGGAAGCGCCCCCCCCCCCCCCCCCCCTCCAACTCCCCCCTCTGCATGGGCAGGTCAAATCCTGTGTTGTGACCACTGTTGACATACATAACTGACTCCATCCATCCTCACTCAGATAGGCATTCCGCCATCCTGAAGTCAACTGGGGAGCCCAATTTGACCAGATCCCTCTTAGAGTCTTAGACACTCTACTGTTACAAGTTACAACAAAAAGTGAATCACTTCCATCAATGATGGCCACGCCAAATCTTCATCACCAGAATGTCATAGCGTAAATCTACTCGTCTATCACCCACCAAAGAAAGAACGAATTAGCATCATGTATTACCCTAGTACCTAAGGGCCATCACCATTGCCCATAGAACAGCCAATCTAAGTTCTGGTCAATCAATTTCCAATCTAAAGAGTCTAAATTTGGGTAAAACTAATCTCCGAGTCATGTACTATTTGACCCGATTACATTGCAGAAAACTAGCACATGGTACCTATAGAAGATCACGAAGGACCATAATTCAACCAACCTCATGTAAGTGCATTAACATTCAATTTCAGTAAAAAAGGTCAATAATTGGAGAAAAAGGGGTTTCAAATCAAGATCAATGATTGAGCAATGACATTGCAATAAATCACCATCTGAGTACCTATGGAGCCATCAAGTGAGCAAATTAGCAGCAAAATCCGAAAACTCACCAAAGGTAAAACCATGTGTTTGCATCAAAGCCTTGTTCACAATAATAATCCCAACAGAAGTGACGATGTTGAACCCCCATGCCGACAAATCGAGAACAGCTTTCCGGTCAGCCTTACTCGGGGAAGACATGATTAGATACCGAAACCAGCTGCTTTCCGGTCAGCCGTCTATCTAGATTGAAAAAACTACCAGACAGACAGCCTTAAGAATAGGTAAAAGAATTCTTCCCTGCAAAACCCTCCTGCACAAAATTCTGGAATCAGAAGGAATGCAATGCAAGATGTAAATGAACAAACAAACCACAACATTTATCAAAGAAAATGACATATGCTCACCACTTGCAAAATTCAGCTAGAAACCAAAAAATAAATCGAAATCTGGTGAAATTGTTTGTTGTCTATGATTGACTAGTCAAAAAACCGAAAACCTTTGAACTAAACTTAGAATTCTATTCCTCAAGAAGCCACCAAGAAAGCTGGAAAAATACCAAACTATCAACTTTCTAATGAACAAAGACTTTCCCACAACTTTGATCTATACCAACATTTCAAAATCATATATACCCATATAAAATAATCAAATTCTAGATCTTGCATTTCCCTCTCATATTCAATATTTAAATCCACCGCTGATTCATTTTGATATACATCATGATTAACTAGTGGCACCATAATTTCACACATATATTTTAATACACTAAGAAAACTCTGACCCAAAGAACATGTCACCATCACAAAAACAAGTCATTTAGGAATCATTAGGCTGGACTCACTTGGTAGACAACTGAACATTGTCTTTACTTTAATTACTCTTTTTCCTTTTTACTTTAAAAAATTTAATCTCAACTCACCCTTCATATTTCCACATATGAAAAGATCATACCTTTCCAACTATTGCATTGAAGAATACAGTATATTATAAAACACTCAACATTCTACCATACCATCAAGTCAGAAATACAAAAAAAAAAAAAAAAAAAAAAACGTCAACAGCTAGTTCAATTAATAAAGTCGTACGGGTTTACACTTTACTCTATTGACTAGGGTTCGAAACACGTCTATATGACTACATCTCACAATCGATGTTGTCTTTACGACCACCCGTTACCCCCACAAACGATATACGAATCTGGCATTTAACATTGTTAGTTAAGTCTAGATGTACGCAACTTTACCTCTAGCTTGTAAATTAGTAATAGACTATTGTGATTTATTATATTGACCCATTTGGGCAAAACATGATTGCAACATACAAAAGACAAAAAACCCAACAAGAAAACAAAAAACCCCAGAAACCAAAACAAGACAAAAACAGCAATTAAACAAGCACAAATTCACAAAACACAACATAAATGCAAGAAAACTTTAAATATAACAACCAAGATTAAAACTTGATAGAATGAAACTTGATTAAGAAGATGAATGAACTAACCTTGATTTGAATTGAAATAATAATAATGGTATGAAATGTGAGTGAGAATATTAATAGAAATAAGAAGGGGAAGCAGGGAAAAGAGGGTACAGTTGAAGAGTGAGAATAAACGTGCGGAAGAGAACCCGCGTACAAGGAAAGGGGGAATGTCAACAGAAGTTGTTATATTTATTCATTTTCGAAGGTTTCGTAATCGCCATTAAAGTGAAAATATTATGTGTGTGAGAAAGGTAGAGAGAGGCGTAAAAGCTTGAAGCGTGAGTGTTACATTTCACAAGTTTTGTGCTTTGTTTTCATGGTTTTGGGGGTTTTACTTTTTTTTTTTCTTTTTTTTTTTTTGGTAAATTTCAATTGATCGTTTTGTTCGAATCTTATGTGTTCCTCGGACAAAGGAGAACATTAAACCTTCTCACTCTAGTTCAAAAGTCTCAAGTGAATTGGGTTATGAGTTACGATTGAATGCGATGGGATTTTAGGTAAGATTTGAAATTTCGTGAAAAAATCGATAATCTAGAGTTCTCGAGAAGAATTCTTTATGTTTTGGTATGGACGAACTGTTGTCTATTTTACCAGATTTTTTAGAATAGTCGAATAGTAAATGTAATGAACACGTTGATAAACTCGTGAAATGGAATTATGTTTTACAAAGAGCGAACTGAGAAGATGTAAAGTTCTACAGTCGTCGTTGTCTCTTCAAAAGTGATGTGAACGTAAGCTTGTCGTTTTATCGATCTTTAAGAATGATAGCCAATAATGTATTTTTTTTTTCCACTTCTTCACACAAATATGACCAGTAACTACCGTACATTTATTATGCGTGTAGGAAGAGAGTTACTCCAACATCGACCTTAGACCTCCGATTACCGATTATTGGTAATGCACTAGTCAAAATGTTAATTTAACATCTTAAGATCAATAAATTGACAAAATAATAATGCTTAATTAGAACTCCATTAAACCAAAGCCAAAAGTCGTGCCTAAAATGAAGAATTGAAGTCAATGGGGTTAATGGGGGGTTGCACCTTTGCTTTCATATTTGGTTACCAATCGTAATACGTCAAATCCTAATAACAATCAAGGGAATTTTATATACAAATTGTCAAATATCTTAACCATTAACGTTACTTTCATGTGTATAATCATTGTACCAAAATTGACACTAGAATAATAGCATCACTTTGGCATAATATTGAAGATGGTCCAAACAATATTTAATTATTTATGGAAAAAAATGTGGCAAGATTGATATTGGGGTTGTAGTGGAATCTACTACTGTATAAGCTAAGACTTTATTTTTGGGTAAGATTTCATCATGCCATCTTTTTCCTTGTTTGTTTGGTTTTGTTTGGTTGATTTGCACGAATAGAAGTAGTAGCTTCTAAACTTCCAATTGCACTGCCACTCAAGGGGTTTTATGATCGAGTATGACACATTTAATACGTGGGAATACATCAAAGCGTGTTAGATTAATTTCCGTTAGAGTTGCTTAAACATACTCATCAGTCATCACTAATTTGTACGACCAATCATCTATACATTGAGAAACGTTACACTAAAATCTATCGTTTATAGCGTCACATTCAACTCACAATTCTATCGCAAGAGTTCAACCCACGTATACGACCATAGTCCATAAGTAAGTCCATACTCCCTGTGTAACTTATAATCAACGTGTTCCAGTCTTCTAGACCTAAGAATCTGTCTATAAACGGCAAAATCACAATTGAGTGTGGTACCCCATTTTTTAAAACAATTAACGGTTCCCCTAAACATTGTAACCCTATGCACATACTGCCATTTTAACTAACGCCATCAAACTATGGTCGTTACTCGTTACATAATGACACGGGGGACACCACGTAAATTTACATAAATGGGCCCAGCCCAAAGACAATTACTAATAAAGCCCAAATATAGAAGGCCCAATAATGAAACGAAAGTTCAAAAATAAACCGCCCAATTTTATTTCAACATTTTGTCTCATCCCGCCATAATAATATTCCCCAATTTTCACCTTTTTTTCCCCCAAATTTCTCTCTCCTCCCTTTTTTTCTCCCGATTTTCCCCCAAATTTCGTCGATTTTTCGTTCATCTTTTTCCGATTTAATCTCCAGGTATGACGATTCCAATTCTTAGTTTTCGATTTTTATATTCATGTAATTTGAATCTTGTACAGGAATTCATATTTAAAGATTTTCAATTTCCTCATTTCCCCCCTTTTTTGCGTTATTCCGCGATTATTTAACCTAATTTCTCTGTGTTTAGTTGAGTTGATTGTTATTACGATTTTTATTTGGTATTTGATGATGAATTTAGTGTTAATTTTACTTCGATTTACTCAGGTTACGAGATATGTGATGGTTATAATCTTTTTTGTTGTTGTTTGTTACGAAGATTGTTTGATACGCAACTACTGAGTTCGTAACCCTAATTCTTGTTATTCAATAGCTCATACCGTACCAAGTATGCGTAATTTCTGCGTAAGTAATCGTATATTCAGTTGGAATTCTTGAAAAATTAAGGTGGAAAATCAAATTACATCGGAATTGGACATCAAACCTAATTTTTCTAGGTTGTTGGTGGAATTCGGCATAAAATGTTTGTTGTATGCGAGGTAGATAAGTGTTTTGAAAAGGCGAAAATAGCGTGGATGTATCTGAACTTCCACGAATTTGACGTGAGAGCATGCTGATGAGATGATACTGGAGCAAATTGTGCCCTTTGTACATTAGTAATGTTCTTGGAGGTTTTGGATTTTCGACATGCTTTTTATGAGCGAATGTTGAATTAACAAGACTAATTATTTGATAGAATTATTTGTATCAGTTTTCTCATGATGGGGGTGTGGGAAGTAGGAATTTATAATTGATATGTTTGTAGGTGTAACTTGTAATCGACAATTTTTGATGTGAAGAATATGGTGTTGGTGTGTGATCGAAATTGTTGTTTGATTTTTGGCTAGATGACTGTTGTCTATGTTTTGATTCTCGCTCATTTTTGTATGTTCGGGTACTTGAGTTAGACATGAAATCTGATAAACAGCGTAAGGGGAAAGCCGAGAAGCCCTTGTTACAGGGAAGCCTTAGGAAGATTATAGCTGCCAAGAAATCCGATAAGAGCTTGGTAGGCCAATGCAATAAAAAGTCAGGTAAAGAAGTACTTGCCCCCCTCTTTTGGTATGTTGCTAAATCATTTATGAAATTAAACTAGTTCTGACATGGGTAATTTGTTTCCCATAGACTCACCTAGGGCAAGTTTTTTGTGTAGTTAACAGATGTTTTTTTCCCAGTTTTGAGACACATAGGAAGCTATTAGGAACACTAGTCACGTCCATGTTTCGTTAAGCTTTGCAATGTGTGTACATGCACATATTTTCATTCAATTTTGTTTGTTAAGCTAGAAATGCAGCCTCAGTTCATACTCAACTTCATTATTTGCATCTTATATGACATTATACCATGCATAAGTTTGAATTTCGTGATCTAAATAAATTTGTGATGCTTTCTTTCATTCTTTTGAATTCCACGGCTGTCATTTTTTCACTTCAAAATCTATATTTCTAAGTAATGTACAATTCCTCCAGAACAAGGCGACTGCAATTCAGTTATTAGATCAAAGCCAGTTACTATCAGCATAATGCCATCTGAAATGAACCCAAGAGATAAACAGCTGGATCGTTCTTCTAAAATCAAACTGCAGCTTTTCCCTGTAGATGAAAGAATTCGTGTGCAATTGGAAAAGGTAAATAATGCCTCATGATTGCATGGTTTATGGTTTGGAGAGTTTTCCTCTCCATCTGGCTTCTAATTTCAGATTTACTTGTTTCAGGACGGACATAATCCATTCCTGGAATTGACTCTTAGTCCAAGAAAGAAGATATCCTCTGTGCTTACACACCTTTTAAATAAGTGGGGGAGTTCAAGCATCGCCATAGGCGAGTTGATGCTTTTTCCCTTCAATGCCGTGATGGAGAATTTGACTAGTTGTAGAAGCTGGAGTTTAGGTGACATTGGGATTACTGCTGGAGATGTTCATTCATCTGTTGGAAGACCAGAAATCTTTCGTATGAGGTGTATTTCCTTTTTTTTTTTTTTTAATCCCTGATACTATTAATAGTATAACTCAACTTTCTGTTGTTTTGTTAACATTGAACTATTGAAGGTATGGTTGGATTTCCTCTCAGCCCAACAGCTCCACTGTTCCATTAGTTAGCAGTGATTTGGAGAATGTTGGTGGTTCCTTGGGGGCTGCATCTGGGGCTGCTAATCAGGCAGAAGCAAAAAGCGAAGAGCTGGCGCCGTGCATTAAGAATGGATTAACAAATGAGTTTTTTAGGAAGAGAGTTTTGTGTGATCCCTCAAATCTGGTAGGCCACATTGATCAAGCTGAAGCAAATAATGAAGCCTTGAAGCCAAACCAGACTAACGAAATAGAAAATTTCACTTCAGCTGAACCAGGCAGACATGAGGTTAGTGCTGGCTCTTAATTGTTTTTTTTTTTTTGGTCGTTGTGCACTCGTTTGTGTTGATGATCCTGAAACTTGCTCATCACTCTGTTGCATTCCTGTGGCTGGCTACTTGTAAAAAGCTTTCAGACCCCAATGTGAAAGTTACTGAATCCTAGTTGATATTGAAACTCCTCTTCTTGTATTGAACTACATTGATGCAGACTGAAACCTGATTGGTCCTAGAATGCTTCATTTAGCAGTTCAAGTAATCAGAATCAGTGCCAAAAAGTATTTGCCTAATTATCTTCAACTCCATGTCTAAAATCTCGGTTGAATTGGTCATGGTTCTTTAATTGTAATGTGTGATGGTAGAAGACCTATAGTTGATGTTTGCCCTCGTTTCTTCTGGTGAAAAGGGTAGCTATGTTTGTGGTATGCTATCTTGTTCATTGTTTTTAAAGAACTTTGGAAGTTGTCAACTTGTTATGCCCTGTTTGGATTTTCTCTTGCCTGCATGTACTTTCAATGTTTGGTTGTGTTTGTAAATTTAGAGGGCCCTTCAGCTATGGCGTCAGCAAAACCTCTCTCTCCTTATTTTTTTTTTTTTTTTTTTTGGGAGGTCATCTGCGGGTCATAGTATTGTACATTTGTACTTCTGCAGTATTCTGATATCTGCCTGTTTTGTCTTTCATGCAGGAACCAGGGATTGCTAGAGACCTCTCTCAGTCATCAGTTTTGTGGTCTGATTTGAGTAATATAAGCATTGGGGGTCTTCTGTCTGAAGCATCTCTGCAGGGGAAATTTAATTTTTCAGGCCTGATATCAGGCAATAGCAGATCGATGTTTCAGCCCAGTACATCCATGGCTGACTCAATGGATGCTTTCATTAATCAATTAAACTCACATGCCTCTACTAGCATTAATATGCCATCATCAATTCTTGATGCTGAAGACACATGTCATTCCTTTGCATTGTCGAAAGGCTCGAAACCCTCATCAGTCAAGGATTTTCTGTCTCTTGGTCGAAGTCCTTTTTCTGGTTTGTCTAGCCAGGATACTGCTTCCAGACCATCGAGATTTTCCAACTTCGAGGTTTGTTTACTGAACTTGTATGCATATGCCTTTTGTGTTTTGTTTCAATTATGTTTTATTTTCCTCTGTAAGTTGCCCAACACTTGGAGATGATCATCATCACAGGCTGATCCATCTCCAGAATCCCTTAAAAGTTAAAAACTGTAAATTTTTTTTTTGAACTGCCAGGAATTTGAGATTTCATGCGTTGTAGTCTTAGGTTAGAATTTACAAGTGCGAATTCTGACAACTGTACATTAGAAGTGCTATTCATTCCTTCAATCTTATAGAATGTTGGAAATGAAAGTTTCAAATGAATGGAGCTGTTTAGAATTCAGGCTTATATTGTCCTGCAACTTGTTGCATCTAACTGTTCGGATACCTCATATTGGCAGAACAATGTGCAAAATGGTGCGAATGGATGCAATGCAGTTCCAAAGACAAATGCAGACGCCTTACCTTGCTCAACAGGACTTTATAACAATGAGAATAGCCTAGGGCTGTCCAGCATTAGATGGGTAACTACAATTGTATATATAACTTTTTGTTCAAGCTGTTGCATCCAGTATACTTGCTGTCACTAATCCTGTCTTCTCTTTTGGATAATTCCAGAATGACTCCTTGGGACCTTTTGATCTCCCCTTGATACCGCGACAGGTCACCAAAGACGACAGCATAAGTCTAGGCGGATTTGTTAGATAGCAAGCTTGATCATTGGATGAGGTTGAATCCAAGGTATCCAAACCCTTCCGACAACTTTATCCTTAACAAAATCCCGATTTCCCGAGTACAGGTAAGTTAAGAACAAATAGTGCATTACGGTCTTTTTTTCCCCTGCCCCCCAGACTGTCGGCAGAAATCGTGCACCTTCAGGGGACGTGCAGGCGACGTATTTTGTAGTGCAAATAGTATTGGCTGAATGGAGTAGTGATAGTTTTGCCAAGTTCATGAATGGTAAAAGGCCGACAGGGAACTTTCGGCCATATTTATATTCTCTGGTGCATCTGATGATATTTGTACAGATTTAAGGAACACCTTTGTAGCTCTGATGAAAAGTTTGAATGTATTTCTTTGCTGTCAAAAAAATAAACTGGCACATTTGAGCTGCTTAATTGAAGTGGGGGGCATAATTTCCAATGGATTGTTTTCAACAATTGTAGTTCCTAGAATCACAAACCCGGATTTTTCTTCATATGGAGTAAGTTCTTTATTGCTATTGAGCATTTGAGTAACTAAATTTGGGATCTCATTCACCACAAAAATCCCGAAAACAACCAATAATCAAACACATAAAACAGTTTTTTTTTTTTTTTTAAATCCAAAGCATATTATTATCAAAGATGATGAACTACAACTACAACGCTTTTGCTTGACATTGGGTTTGGCCGGGTTGATGTCAATCTATTAACATGGATCCGTCAATTTGACGTCTACATGCAAAATAAGACCTTATTGTTAATTTATAGATGCCTTATAAATGGAACAAACTAACCAAATAAGCCCAAAAAAAAAAAAAAAAACTTGATTGCTAGTACATAATGTAACTTGACACTGTACATGCAAGACAAGGGAAAAATCCAACAGCAAGCTTCAAACATCAATAAAAATCATCAGTGAATTTACTTTTAATCCACTTGAAGCTGCTCCGCAAAGATGATTTTAGCTTACGCTCAGCAGCATACATATTGTAAGACGCCACTCTCTTCTTCCTCTTCATCTCCGGGTTTCCAGACGACCCAAACTCATCCCCGTTGTTGCTAGGTCCGTTGAACGAGTATGTTCTCGGACCATCCTCCAATGCGTGCCGCGCTTTTACGTAGGAAGAGTACTCTGGAAACGACTTACTCTTCTCCATAACCAAAACTTGTTAAAACATAGGGAATGAGCACTTCCCAGCCTTCTGATTATATAGTGCACAAAAGGGTCCCTGTCAAACATGCAAAGGAAAAAAAAAAGGGAAGTTGGAAATATTAGTGCGTTACGCGTGTGTTTAATGAAATGAATTGATTTGTCTGATATAAAAATTATATCAAATCCGATGGAAAAAGCATATGGTTATATCTGGTGGGTGAGGAACATATGGGGCTTGATATACAACTAGCAATGCGGCTTTTGCTTTTATGACATGAATTATGAATATCTTATCCTATGCTAAGTAAAAAGAGGAGGTGATCTAAGCAAAAGTATTAAGTAGTGCAATGCCCATACTCATTGCTAAACCAGGTTGACACTCAAGTCTGGCAAAAAATCATTGGTCTATTGATGAACATCATCATATAACGAGGGGAGGCAGTAAGCACAAAGTCGGAAATGATGGCGACAACAAAAGCTTAGGTAAGATGGTCTGGACGGGTTTCAAACTATAAAACTTCGGGAGATGAGCTTATAAAGTTTTTGAGTTGTTAAATCAAATGACCGTGGATATTGTAGAAAGTCTAGGAACGGTCTCATCCAATGCTCCTTTTGAAAAAAAAAAAAAAAAATCATCGAGTCTGTATTGGACAAGTCGAAATCACCATAAAAATGAAAGAAACCCAGCAAGCACAAAGTAGAAAACGATGGTGAAATGACTATTCGACAAAGGGAAGCAAAAGTCAATACATGTTGGGAGAGGGGTGTATGAAAGTATGAAGAGTATAAGGGGCCACCATGATTTTACAAGTAGGAAAGTGGTGTAAATGGGGCACAGAGTTGAGGTTAAAGGCTGCTCAGCCCCACAACCCACAACTATGTGGGCTTTGGATTCATAACCAAATAAGTAGTTGTTCTCCTTTATGAAATGCAGGAAGCTGGTGTTGCTGTCTCTAGGGACCTCCTAAGGTGGCTCAAAATCGAAATCAGCATTGGGGAACGACTAACAAGGATTGATGTTTGTTTGGAAAGTTATCACTTATAAGAATAGCTGAACTAATTCTACCCAAAATATAATACCATGAGGCGAGTTTAATCTCACGAGTCACGATCATGTGCAGCTTTTAGTCCTGTTTACCTACCACAAGTTAACCCAGAAGACGAGCAGAAAAAAGAAAAAAATAAGAATTTTCAGGCAGTGGTAATACAAATATGAGTTTACACCCTAATGGTACTAATCGAAGTCACAAAGCTTTAGTTTTGTCAAACCAAATTTATGCCAGCGGTTTTTAGATGATTCTGAAGTAGATATTGTGATTACAAACATTAGATTAATTTCTTGTTCTCACTGCAGATTGTTGCATGACTCGTTGCAATAAGATCACCCAATCACATGACACCAACACTAGTGTTAACTTTGGATGAGTTTAGTAAAAAAATCCGCAGAACCATTTACTAATAGTGGATCTTGAAGAGACTTGGCAACTAATAAGATGAATGCATGTACTCACCTGTACAACCTTCAAACATTTTACGCAAGAGCTGGTACTGTTGCTGCGTGAAAAGAATCAGCACCATTTTCAACGTCACCAGTCTCAATGCTTCCATCTCGAGCCATGAGTATCCTGTACACTCTCTTCGAGCAAACCTCGCCTAACCTTGTGTTTTCTTCTCCATCAGCACCTTCTACCAGCAAATCCTTGAGCAGGAACTCCTTCTCGTGCACCTAATATTCATATATAAGCAGAAGAGAGGAGTGAGAATTCAACATTCTGAAAAAGTATGCTCTTAAACCCTTGAACGTTTCTTTCCTAAAAGATTAGAAACGACACAAAGAATGAAAAGTTTCTTAGATAATCAAATATGGACCTCCTATTAAGGTAAACAGAACAAGCCCTTACAATGCAGAGCAGATGAATATACTCACTGATTTATTTGGATCAAGGTAGACGGTCAACAAAGACCTCATGTTCTTGTATTTCTTCTTTATAGCGATAGCAAATCTAGGCTGCACTTTAGGGATGGAAACCAATGCCTTTAACCTGGACAACAGAAAAGCAGAGACTTACCCTTAAGGATGAGAAGAAGACTTTAGTGCCTTATTTACACATCTTTACTTGTTAATGATTCTGAAATGTGGAACAACTTTCAAGTTTCTGAAGTCAGGGATTCTGAAATGTGGAACAACTTTCAAGTTTCTGAAGTCAGGGATTCTCAAATGTTCAAAAGCAAGTGCATGTTTCAGTTTAACCAAAAATACCAATGCAGTATTGCAGTATATGATTATTGATAACATACGAGATTCCATTTTACTCATAAATCCCCGCCTACACTCAGGACACAAAGCACCAATTAATCCCATTTTCATGGTGTTGGAATAAATTAGTCATCGTCTCAAAACAGCAGCAATTCTTATCTTACATGTAAGCATAAAAGCAGGAAGAAATTCCCAGAGGAGTCGACTCTTGACCTGTGAACTAGAGGGCTACGCTAGGCAGGACTACAGGAGGGATCGCCGTTACAATGCAGTGTAATCAAATCATGCACAAACAAGGTGAAAATGTAAAGGATAGGGTCATAATAGAGAGAGAGAGTAGTTGATTGCATCTAATGGTGTAAATATGTTTACATGGGTTTAGGTTGAACAATAGTGATTGGTAATATTGAATGTGAATCTCCATTATATTGTAATGATTACTACATCTAAGATCTATCCACTCTCCATGTCCTTATTTTTACTACTACAATTAGGTTCATTACTTTCCAAAATGAGAAAAGAGTTTCACTTATGAAGTAAGAAGTTGATTGCCATAAAGGGGATGTAGGCTGAAAAACTTGCAAATCTCTACCCTTCTTATTTGGTGATAAGCCCACATTATGCATTCTTTGTCAGATTGTCTTCCTAATTAACATGTATCTCATTGTTTAAGAGTTACAACTATTGATTTGTTGCACAAAAGAGATGACTAACCATGGATCAGACTTAATGAGGTGCCTGTCTGAACAGCCCTTTGGGACATTGGATCCATTAGCATTCACTGATAGTCGTGTCAGCTTCTTGCTGCCAGAAAAGTAGAATCAAGGCTGTGAGATACGCATATTTCCAGCAAACAGGACATTATATGGATAAGAGTAAAGTATACACATAATTTAGTGGTCCAAATGTCCAATATATGTTAATACCTTAACAAAATTCAGCATCAGACTACTAAAGGTGTATCTACTTTTAGTATGTACATATGGTGAAGCAGACAAGTAATTAAGTTCTAATTATGAGATCCCAATAAGCAATAGATTCTCAAAAGTTCTAGCAGCACCCTTTTTTTGAGAACGCATCTTATACCAAACCAATATTGACCACCAGCTCCACCAATTTATCTCAAACCTATTCCCTACAGGGTGCAACTGCTTACATGGCATAAATTAGCTACATCAGACAACAGCAGCTCCATCAGCTGTTCACAAAGGAGTTATTGGGAGCTTTAAATAAAAGCCTTTCTCAACAAAAATGCAGAAACTGGTGAACAGGCTCAAGACTAATCAAGTGCACATAAATGATTAGCAGTAGAACACAAGTTAAAGAGGCCAGAGCAAAACAGTCGACATATCAAAGGTTCTTCAGTTGCAAGCCTTCTATCCCTTGAAAGAATGTGAACTTACCGAGAATAACACTTTGCAAGGTTGCTTGTCAATCCAACAATATGTTCAGCTAGCTCAGCTTCATCGGCACATTGCCGAGTATGCACATTGGCAAACTGAATAGCTATTTTTGCAAACACCTGCGCAACGCAGTCACTTCAAAATCACTGTTAGCAAGTCAGCAACACCAGCAGAATAATTATATACTACCCTTGATGAGTCAAAAGTTGATAGTACTTGCCTTTTCTACAGCTGGACGCACCCAGTCACTTGCATTTTTTCGATTATTGAATTTATCATTATCCCTAGCACAGTAAAAAAAGCTTCAGTAAGTCCCAACATTACATAGAGAGATTTACGTTGAAACAGAAAAACAATGAAATTTGGGAGTGGCAGCTAAGAAGATCAAGTAATGATGCTCAAGCAGTATAAGTGTATACGTATGTACTGTAAAAATCTATTTCTAAAATGACTGCAAGACAGATCTTTAACACAGCACCAACATGTATAGAAAGGCTCAAAATATAGAACCATATTGCTCCCAACAAAATATAGAAGTGCTTGACAAATCAGCTCAAATAGGCCAAGATAAGCACTTCCAAAACATAAGACCAAAGGGCTTTCAGATGCAAGGGGCACACTGCCTAAGAAAAATCCAAAGAGAGCATAAATATTGAAAATAGTCTCACATTTTATATATATAAGATGCTAACCGATTCGTGAGGTAGCAAATCTTATAACCCGGATAAAGGGCTTGAACAGAAGAAATGTGAGTAAATAAGGATCCATCATTGACAATTTTGCAGAATTCCTCAGCTTCGTAAACAAGCAATATATAAGAAACTTCTGTTCTCAAAGAAGAAACCTGCAATTAATTTGCACACTACTTCAGAAAATGCAAACAAATCATAAGAGATATGTAAAGTGAAGAGGTGCTCCAATAAATAAATGAAATCAGCAGCAACAAAGCGTACACCCCCCCCCCCCGGCGCCCAGGCCAGGCCCCCTCCTAATGCATGTAACCAGGTAAGAAAGACAGTAGAAGACGGTAGAACTTAACAAAACAAAACCAAATCTATGCTCTATATACTAAACTTAAGCTCCGGCGGGTGACACATTTGACACGGTCCAAGAAGCTTTCCAAGAGTGAAATCCAAATCTATACCTGAGACAGTTCTACCGGGACAGTCATCCTCCAGACAATTGATTTTTCAATAGGATTCGAAGTTATCTCGTACTTGAGATCTTTCCCACCAATTGCTGTTAAGAGATGTCCTACATCATAAAGAAAATCTATGTCACAAGGTATATTTTACCCCTCATGGATTCACTGATCAGTAGTAATGGATATACCTCCAATTTTACCAAGCTGCACAACCTTAGTATCCATCATCATCATAATGTTCTTCTCACTAAACTTAAATTTCTCCAACTTCTGCTTCTCTTTTTCCAGCTTTCTTAGCTTAGCATCTTCAATTTTTGAAGCTGCTTTCTGAATTTTGTCTTGCTGGATCATGAACAAGTCAGTGAGTTGTTGACATATAACATGTTCTCCAATATCATCTTCATATCAGAAAACACAGGACTCACCTCCTTCTTACGTTTCTTTTCTTCAATCAAACGCAGTTTATCCTCCATTGCTTTCTTCTTGTTTGCTGCGAGCTGTTCTTTGTTCTGCCTCTCCTTACCATTGGCTTTAGGACCACTTTCAGATCCAGTCTTTGCCTTGTCAATATCCCCATCCTTGTTAAAAATAGAAGTTCACAAGTAGATTAATCCCTAATTTAATTCAATATGTAATCAATTCCTTCGAAGGTTACAAGTAGATTATTGAACCATGGATAATAGAAAGTCCAAGTAACCAGTCCTATTGTCACCACTTAGCTAACTAACAAGCCTTTCAAGACACGTTATAGCAAGGGCTGGGTGCCCTGTGCACTTTAAATTGAAGCAGTGAGAATGGTGATAGGGTTAGGTGCAATGTTTTCCTTATATCTGGTACAATGACTCAAACCAATTTGCAATAACTAACAGTCAGAACAGGACCATCCACTCTAGTGAGTTAGAATCGAAAAGAGTCAAAATTACATTTCAGTTCGGGAGATTAACTACAGTCAGCACTCACAAGAGAACACAGGCACATAACTAACTAAAATATGATGAGATTGACTAAGAAACAGCAAAAAGACATAATGATCTTACAGAAATCAATCGTACTTGATTGGCATCGCCTTCAACATAAGAAGAGTGATGAGTCTTCATGGGTTGAAGGTGTCCTGGCAAAAACGTGAGAGCAACAATATCTTGAATGTCATTTGAACTAACCACTGACACTTCTGCTTTTTTCTCTTCATTTTAATAACAAAACATACCCTATTAAAACAAGGACTCCATGGGGGCTAGATGACATTGAGTCCTCCTAAATATGCCTATATCTATTGAATAAAACTCACCTTTCACTTTCCTGAGGTTAATAAAATAAGATGATGATCGATTACTTTTTGGGCTTTCTTCCGAGCACTCCAAATCAACAGCATCACTCATTCCTTTCTTATCCTTACAATTCTTATTGTGAAGATTTGACACAACTTTCTTGTGAAGATAACAATCTGAATCAATATCTAAATATCGTTCTGTATCAAAACCGGTAGATAAAGTTCCGTTGTCTGATTGCCTCTTCTCCTCCACAGAAAACATGGGTTCCAAGTCCTTCCCCCCATGAAGAGAGGCGTGTGTTCCTAAATACTCTGAACAAGTCCTCTCTACGAGATCATTTACAGTCGTGCTTTGAGACTCCACGTCTATCAACTCAACATCACCTGCATATCATTGGATCAATGAGACATTTTCATAGTAATTCATAGAAACTTTTAAGTGCACGTGTTTGAGAATAAAAGCTTTAAAGACCGACTTCACAAAAACGTGGAAACCTTCAGGAGCACATCATCGTGAAAACACAGTTAAAGTTCTAGCTTGTACCACACGATATAGCAAATCCAAAGGGAATGTATGTAACAATAATTTGGAATGGTAAACAACAATGTCCTCGTACCAGCTTCAAGACCACCTTAAAAAGCCACAACAAGTTCAATCGACAACATCTCAAGCTAACAAATTCGACTAATTCAGCAATACAAACCAAGCCAATGGACACGAAAATTGAATCTCGAAAACTTCACATGCTACAATTCTTGGAAAGGGCGATATTCGACGAAAGATTCATGAATTCTACTATATCAGTTTAACTACATTTGCTCGAGTTGCTAACAATACAGACAATACCAAACCCTAAAACAATATGAATTGCGCCAATTCGACAACGATTGCTCAAGCTAATGATCAACGAGGAGTCGAGGAGTAATGATTACGCTACATTTCAACAAAATTGCTGAAATTAGGGCTTGCAAATTCACACATTTAATTAAACCGAAACAAAAAGATCGAATCATAATCACAATTTCTCCCAAAATTCAACAGCATAATAAAATTATCAAACTTAAACAACAACAAAAAAAAAAAAAAAATAACAACAAAAGAAAAGTGAAGAAGAAGAAGACCTGGTAAAGGAGGAAATGAAGAGGTGAAAAAAGAGCGAGGTTTCGGCAACTCGGATAACGGCGTTTCCGGAATAACTAACGGCGGAGAATACGACGGCGAAGACTTACGGAGTTTGGGAGGCGTAACGTCGTCGTCGTCGATGATTAATAAATCGCCGGAGTCCGGTAATTGGAAATTTAACCTAGTTCTCTTATTGTTATTTTTTAGGTTTAAATTTGGGGTTTCGTAGGCGGTAGTGGTGGCGGCGGCGGCGCCGTCGTCGTCGGAGAGGAGTTCGATTGGAGTATGATGTGACATTGTTCAGGGAAGAGGAGAGAGATTGAGTGTGAATTTTCAGTTACAAAATGGCGGTTTTTTAATTTTGGTTTGGGATTTGGGGGCGTCTTTCGAATGCAGGGCGGGACTTTTTGAGAGAAACACGGTGTGTGCGCGTGTGTTTTGATCGTCATTCAAGTTTGACGATAACTTTACTGTTTACGATATTTGATTGGACATTTCGTTGTTTTCACCTACTATAAATCTCGAGAAATGGGTTTGACAAAAGTGATACGGTTATCATAACAGTCGATACTCGACTTTTAATTTGTCGTGGAGTTGGAAATCCAAAAATCGATTTGAGTGTAAGAATCTAGTGATAGATGATGTCCTTACGATATTTGATTGGACATTTCGTTGTTTTCACCTACTATAAATCTCGAGAAATGGGTTTGACAAAAGTGATACGGTTATCATAACAGTCGATACTCGACTTTTAATTTGTCGTGGAGTTGGAAATCCAAAAATCGATTTGAGTGTAAGAATCTAGTGATAGATGATGTCCTCTCGCGACAGAGTCTCGCCTCTATGAACACAAACTCGCTTCTTTTCTTTGGGATCATAAGGTCTTTGAAAATAAGCGAAATTGTGAGATGCACGTTGAAGAGGAACGCCCTCACAGGCTCAGTCAGAAAACTGTTTTTCGTATAAGACGATCCGCTTCAAGTAACCTGATACAACCTTGGTTGAATAACCATGGCATTGTCAAATTCCGGAATGAAGAGATTATGAATCTCTTGCAAAAGAAAAATTAAAAACATGAGGCCTTGCCTTGACAGGAGAAATCTTGGTAGCCAAGTTTAGCGTAAAGAGAGAACACAATTCACAATGTTCACTCCATTCACAGCACAGCTGCAAATAGACGAAAATGCCACATCAGTATCCTGCGAATATCCGAGACACTGAGATCTTGGACAACACTGCCAGAGGAGGAATCTATCTATTACTGCATCATAGTCATCAAAGTACACTGTAAGCGGTACCGGGATAGGGGATGGGGCACGAAGAGCTGAAGTTTAGTATTACTACAATAATCCGCAAGTTTTCACAAAACCTCTACAGTGAGGAGGAAAGTTGGTGCCGCTTTAAGAATAAGAGCTGCTGAAGAAGTCTCTTCCCTGGGGCTCATTTGCTCCTGCACAAACAACACATACAAGAAAGAAAACAATGAATTTACAGATCGGAAGAAACAAATAGGCAACTGGAAAGTAGAGGATGCGACTATGCTAGTAACAAAGAAACGTGTAAGAAACAGAGATGCAGAAGCCACGTCACGGGAAAAACCATATTTCACATACGTGTTCATCATCAGAGTAATGTTGTCTCCCTTCAGAAGAATCCTCCCTGAACAGAAAACAACAATTTAGAAGGTTAAAGACTGCACACAGAACAACTAATAAAGAACTCAACTTCAGCATATAGCACATATCATACCTAGTGATTTTCTGGTCTTCTTTTTAATGCTCACTTCTTCAGCATCGTCCAATACCAAGTTCATGTACTCGTCAAATCCCTACATAAGACACAAATCAATCGCAGTAACGTCAGTAAGTACAGAGTACCCTATAGTAGGAACTAGGAAGCCGTTTATGGTTGAACCCTCCCAATTCCAGAACAATGAAGGACTCATACAGCCACTACCAGCATTACGCAAGAGATACTAACAATTATAATAATGAAAGGTCACACAATTAGCAAAAAAAGACGATGGAATAACAATAATCCCGACTTTCAAATACCAAAAAACAACATCATTACTCCAGCGCCTTAAAGGTTCAACCAAGAGTTCTATAATAAAAACTGTTGTCTTTATTGAGGGCTGAGGCCACATGACACTGCAATACTTGTCAGCCGTGTGGAGTCGTGGGTAACAAAGATGCTAATACTGACCACTTAAAATTAAAAAAAATCCAAGCCCAAGTGATTGCTACCTTTGATAAGCCAATATGGTAAAAGCCACATATCCTGAGACAGATGCAAGATTATGCCTAAGAAACAACGATTTTGAGACAGAAGAAATCCCAAGATTTCCTTTGTGACACATAGATTGCAACGTTATTCGTATTACTTAATCACCAAAAGGGAGTCAGAATGATCAACTTCCCTTGACCTTGTTTCATCGGTTGCCACCAAATGGTCCTTAATTCGTAAATCTAATAGTCAAGGATCAACCCAACAGACTCACAATTCATCCATTAAGATGCGCTCATTTTGCTGTAGGCTATCACAAAGATAGGAAGCTTATATGGTCTAAGGGTGGAAAGAGGTGCTGCAAGAGCAAGTACTGCACTCATTTTGTGAAACACAAAGAGATGAGATTCGAAATAGAAAAAATTGGAAGTGTTAGAACAAAGTGGCAAGGTTATAACCATTTACCTCGTCATAGGTGGGAGCCCTCAAAACACTAGCATAACGTGTTGATGCTTATACAAAGTAGCATCTAAAGTTGGGCGACAACTTGGCTTTAGGAGCTCATGATGATGGGCGCAAAAAGAGTGATACAATTTTTGTGATTGTAGACAATTAAAGAGAGTCGACTTCCAAATAATTTGTGCACTCAAGAGATTTATCTCGTCATTTCATGCCTCACCGACCCACGTCATCCATTTTTTTCTCTTTCTATAATGGTAATGAAAGACCTATGGTCACTTGCCAGAAAAAACACTAGCTTCCCCGTTCACAAATAACTAAACAAAACTTCTATCACTTAACCCAAAAGCTTTACAAAGCCATTGCGCATTTGCGCTCTACACAAAAAACTGAGCAAACATCCTAGTGTGTTTTCACAATCACAAACATCCATATATGAATATACACGCACATACATTCCGCCACAAACGCTACCCCATCATTCATATCATGTCAAAGCTGTTTTGTGTTCAGGCTAGCGCCTGTGCGCAATTAACACAAACCTACGTAAACATAACACAACGATGAACCACAAATGATCAATTCTCGTCGGAAACTCCTCCCCCACCACCTTCCCATGATGAAAATGACCGGCACACCACGAGCTAGGTGGCCATTCACCCGGGACATAGTCTCATACTCTCGTCCTACACAAACCCTAACCTAGCTCAATTTCGACACAAACGAAAACCGCAGCAAAATTCTCACACCTCTGTAAGCTAATATCGTAGCAATCATCATAAATTACTTTACTAAATCTTAAAAACAACACATGGACACAAAAATAAGCAAAACCTAGCGTAATGAATAAGCAAAAAGATGAGGATGCTTACAATAATACGGCCTTCGATCCTCAAATCCTTCTGCTCAAACAACCATATCTGAATCCTAGCTTTCTGCGTTTCCCCCAAAAACCAAAATTAGGGCACAAATATAACTAAAACAATTGAAATAATTGAAAAAATTGAAAGGGGGAAAAAAGAGCATACACTTTGAAGAAATCTGAATATCAGATTCTGGAGTAATTAACGGCGGCGGATGACAAAAAAAAAGACGAACAGATTAGTGAGAAATCGTAGCAATAAGAAGATAATTAAGCAAATAAACGAAAAATTAAGAGAAAAATTGCGAGATTAAGAAGAATTTAAGAGAGGGAATTAGGAGAGTACGATAGGTTGGGTCATAATCCTCTGGACTTTGGTGCTCGCCATTGTTGCTGGTTTGTTGTTCCTCTTGCTGCTGCTGCTGCTGCTGCGACTTGGGAGTTGGTAGAGTGTTGTGGAAGCTTAATTCTGCGAGAACCCCTAAAACCAAAACCTCTATAGTGATTCAAATTGGTTAGACCGACGTTTTTTTTCTTCTTCTTTGAGGTGGTTAATGTGCGGGTGGGTCATGGACTCATGGCTAGAATCGGGTTGATTATACGAGATGGTTAGCGTACTGTGACTTAGTTTTAGCGAGCTAGATCGAGGTGAGGATCAGGTTTGAGTTATATGGTTGTGACTTGTGATCATTTGTGGTTGACCGTGGATCGGTGACCTTGTCGGATTGCTCAATGGTCGGGTTAGGCACGGACGCATGATTAGGGTTAGAGATGTGTGATGTGTCTATCGTTAGTATGATAAAGTATGGGAGAGTAGTCTTCAGTCCGAGCCCAAAAAATAGATAAAGACAAAATTGGTTGGTCTGAATCCGTTTGCGGAATGAATTTACGTTTAATCTTCGGTCCAAAAAGTTTAGGATTTTTTTGGTTTGGCTTGATTGGTCCAAGGGACCCAACTGGACCAAATAGGACAACATGAGTTTCGGCTCGGTGTTTGATCCATACAATTTTGAGTTTCGCTCATCCGGTAAATTGGTAGACCTTTAATATATGAGAGATATCTAAATTATAACGTTAACCCCGCAACAATCGGAGAGTTATGATGTAATCGGCGATATGTCCAAATCTAAGAAACGTATAATCATGATTGCAATCACACAAGTAACGATCAAAAGTCACAAATTATTTACTTTCGAGCAATGCTATGGGGAGACAATGTGTGGCCATCACCATAACAAGATAGAACAAATGTAGCATGCAGACCCATGTGAATTCCGTATGAACAAATTGAGGGAAGCCTTACCTTGGATGTGAGTTGTTGCCTCCAAATGTCATGTTATGTCATTACTCATTACTTTCCATTAATTCATGCTCCCTACCTATGATGTGTATTGTTTAAGAAAAATGTTTTTAGTTTCAAATAATTTAATAAATTAACGGGTAGCTTTCATATCATTTTAAGAAATAGTTCTTGGTTAGTTACACTTGATAATTGCATGTATCTAATTACTTTACTGGTGGTGTTCAACCATCACGAATACGACTAACTTCTTTCGACTAAAAGTATTGATTCATATTCATTATTACTCGACAAATAGGTGCATTTTCAATGGCCTTATCGCTTAATTGAGTGAGGGGTGTTAGGTGGTTGATATCACCACGGTAATCTGCTGTCATAAGTAAGAGATTAGTCAAATTACTAGTTCGAGAAAGAAAAGTTGAACCTCCTTTCAAATAATGCTAAACCAATAAAAAATTAAGCTGATGATTTTATCAAGACTGTAATTACTACTGTCAAGGCAAAGTCATTGAATCTAATCCATATATCGAACATATTTATCTTGAAAAATACAGATCTGTCATGGCAAAATTATCGCTAAAAAATAATATCAGGTGGACTTGAACACTTTAAGGAGATGGGATGCAAAATGTCCACATACAAATTGTATTGGGCCTTTGTGAGTACGGCAGATATAGCTGGCCCACAATTACATTAGAAGGATAGCAATTACATCGGAACGAATGTTTGCTTCCTAAAACAAAACAACATTTGACATGAATGACACTCCTAGGCTCATAGCTAAGTGAATGAGCTTATTGTGACTTGTGAGAAAAATACGGAGTAGTATTTTGCGGTATTTGTTGAGACAATATTTGCGGTATTTGTTGAGTACTCATATTTCAACGTTATTTGTTTGAATTCCAATATTCGATTTATCGAATCAATGATAATTTTTGGGCGATAATTTTGCTAAGCCAATAATTACTACCGGCAAGGCAGATTCATTGAATCTGATCCATATAATGGACATATTTGTCTTTGAAGATGCTGATCATGAGAAAAAGTGGTGACAAACTAGTCAATAATGCCCAAATTTCCCATTTTAAGTGGAAGTCGTATTTATGACGACTTCACTAGTTATTTCTGAGTGAGAAGTCTTCATCATCTAAGATCTACATATAATCAAGCCATCACACTCATGCATGATGGTGTAATTCTAGCAATATGACATAGACTTCATATTTCGAGTTTCTACAGGCTCATAATTGATGTACGAGTTCGGTCTTTTGAAATAATATTGATTTGAATTTGAACCTTATTCAATTTAGCGTGGTTGTCCATTTAAATTGTTGATTACATGAATTCATTTATACGATATACGACTCCTTCGAGGAGAAAAATCAAAACATCATATTCTTATGAACAACGGTTATCAATCTTATCACAGATGTCGAACTTCAATTGCTTAAAAGCTCAAACGTCAATAAACATTCCGTAATAACTAACAATTTCTTGTACATACGCTCGTAGTTTTAGACATTTATTCCAACTCTTTAAATCAACCCTTAAATTATAGGCCAATATGATGTACATCATTTGACTATTATTAGGTTGGTTTCCAATTAACCTTGAATGTAACATTCCTAGCTTGTAGCTATAATTATAGGTCTCATGACATTTGCGATGTTTTCCTCGTTGAAATGAAGTATAACCTAAATATGGTACTATCTTTTACATTATGTCCATTTGTAAAGGACGACGGTCGAGTCTTTCTAGCACTATCATATGCCAATCATTCAAAATTGTACTGAATATTGTCTCATACATATGAATAATAATGGATTTATATATGAACAAAAAGTAAATGAAGTAAGACGTAGGACATGTTTATACAATTTGATATTACGAAATAGCGAGACCCTTTTGGAACATCACATCTTAATTCGGTGTTGCGTCAAAGTGAGAAATGAGATTATACCAAGAGGAGGGGACACAATATGCATACTCTAAAATCATGAAATAATTGAGCCTACATATATATATCAATTTATTTGACTTTATTATATGTGCATGTTTTCCGGACGTTATTTTAGGTGAATTTCTTACATGTGTTGTTCTAGTGTATAAATACAAATTCGATCACTATGCGAGCTACTATATATGCGACACTACGTTACTCATCAGTTATATATGAAAGTTATTATCAATACGTTACGTTGAAATTCGACAAGCTAAGCTAGTCTTTCAAATTATGGGTGACATGCATGAAAAATACGGTTACATGTTTTCACTCGGGAAAAAGATTTAATATCTCGTCCTCATATATATGATCATATCTAATCTTTATAGTACATTTTTCGAAATACGCTCTTTTTATACGATTCAATTTGTTAGTTAGGGTGGTATCCAAACAGTATCACTTGACAGTGACCTACCGCAACGACATTTATATATACATAAAGCATACTTCAATTCGATTCTTAGCTTCAACCATTCTTAACTACTCGAACTGCAAAGGCAATGGCCGATACAACATCATGCAAAAGAGTCGCACTCGTCATAATTTTCTTGGTTTGCCTAACAGTAATCTGTTCTGATCCTCATATAGGTGAGTAGCCGAGTATGTGACTGTAATTAATTTTATTTATGCTATTATATCTCCCTCTTTTTACGCTGAAATAAATAAGTTGTGCATGCATGGGCATGACACTTGAATTTTCATGCATCTTCAATAATTAGTGTGTGTGTAAGAGGTCATCCTTAATTGCTTATGCAATGATTTGTTATAATAATAAATTAAAATATCTTGTATTTTTATATTCCAATAATATCACGGATTATCTTATAAAATTATATATAGTTGTCTGAGCATATATATACACATAACCTTATAGCCGCTAGAAATATTTTTAATTTCTTTAATTTCTTTACAGTAGATAAATTTCGGGTTTTAATTTTTCGTCACTTGTAGCAGGTGCAAGGTACTTACAAGCTGCAGGGAGCAAGGGAGGTCGAGCAAACTGTGAGAATAATAACGGGGTGAAGAAGTTTAGTACTAATGAAGATGATGGAATATTACCATGCAACGATGAAGATTTAGCTGTCATGGATTACAGCCCCGCTAGACAAAACACTCCAATTCATCACAATTAGAATATAATAAGATGCATGGAATTGAAATGCCTTGATAATAGTGGTTTTTAATTAATTATATGTGCATCATTATTTATATCACAATATATATAAGTTATTTCGATGTCATTAGGTTTATGCTATGGCCGCCGGATCGATAATATACAAGCATGTACTTCAATTCGTATCATGTAAGTTTGTACTATGTCACTAATACAACCATTATATTTAAGAAAAAATCATGTTAAATGCTGGCTATTATGCAAGAATCGCGATGCACAATGGCTATTGTTTTTTTTATATAAAAAAGCAAGCTTAAAAATGAGTTGGAAATAAAAGTTCGAAAGAGAACAATCATGATTGAGGAACTAATTTACGTACATATATCATATATATGATTATAGAATCAGCAAAATTAGAATAAACATGTACCAGAGAATACATAAATGAGGAAACATGATCATAAAATCAAGTAAAATTAGAATAAAACTAACATGTACAAGGAATCAATTTTTCAAACAAATGTATGATTAGAATTAAGTACAAAGAACAAAATAATATGTTTCTCAAAGAAAATTATATGGTATGATTGACTAGATTCAAGTAAAACTAGAACAAAATTAAAATGTTCAAGATCAAGAAAGTTGATCATCTATACTATCCCATTTGATTGCTTAGATTGTATATCTACACTATATAAACATGATCATCCTTGTTTAGACTCTCACACAACAACAACAACAACAACAACAACGTATTCCATCAAAAATTTCGATTTCAAAGAGTGTCATGGCAACATGGATCCATTTCGTGCTTATTGTTCTCCTTGTCTCGGCTATAGGTGACTAGTATATTGTTATTATAAATCTAAATTTATTGTGGTTTTAAAATAGTATTTACTTCATATTGTTTTTTGATTAATGATTGTTGGTTATGTAAATACGAGTTAGCTTAAAATCTGCCACCACTAAGTCAAAGCATTTTTCCCACCAATCACTTGAAAATTAAATTTATCGGTGACAAAATTTAACTTGATAATTAATCTATTTTTTTTTATAATAACATTGAGTACTTTACTACTCCCTGCGTCCCATCTCAAACGCCCCGTACGATATTGTAGTGGAATGAGAAAAAAATTGATATAGTAAATTGAGTGAGGTAATATTAGGTTATATGAGGAGAGAGAATGTGAAAATTAATTAATAAAAGTAGTATAGATAATGTGAGAGAGGATGTGATAATTTAATAAAAGTAGGAGAGATATATATGTCCCAAAATAAATGGGGTGTTTGAGGTAAGATGTCCCAAAATAACATGGGGCGTTTGAGCTGGGACGGAGGGAGTATATATTTTCTCACTTGCATGCCCCAATGCCAAATCGTGCAAGTTGTTATTTGCACAGTTACTAAAATCTAAACCATGTATTTTCTTTCCATAGTAAATACGTACATGTTTGTTTCTAACATCTTTATGTGATCAAATTAACAGGTGCAAATGCAAGGAATACACCAACGAAAAAGAAAATCGATCGATTAAATTACGATGTTGAAGACTTAATCAGGGTTGATTATGCATCACCACAAAACCAACCTTCTCATCATTATAAGGCACCACCAATGCTTCAAGAAAATCATGCAACACCACGAGCAAATTACGATGTTGAAGACTCGGCACCTTCTCGTGATCATAATCAAAAACCACCGCCAGCAATGCTTCAAGACAATCACGCAACACCACGAGTAAATTACGAGGTTGAAGACTCAATCAGGGTCGATTATGCACCACCACAAAACCCACCTTCTCATCATCATAAGGCACCACAACTAATGCTTCAAGAACTTTTTTTTGCAACACCACGAGTAAATTACGATGTTGAAGACTCGACACCTTCTCGTGATCATAATCAAAAACCACCGCCAGCAATGCTTCAAGACAATCACGCAACACCACGAGTAAATTACGAGGTTGAAGACTCAATCAGGGTTGATTATGCACCACCACAAAACCCACCTTCTCATCATCATAAGGCACCACTACCAATGCTTCAAGAAAATCATGCAACACCACGAGTAAATTACGATATTGAAGACTCGACACCTTCTCGTGATCATAATCAAAAACCACCGCCAGCAATGCTTCAAGACAATCACGCAACACCACGAGTAAATTACGAGGTTGAAGACTCGATCAGGGTTGATTATGCACCACCACAAAACCCACCTTCTCATCATCATAAGGCACCACTACCAATGCTTCAAGAAAATCATGCAACACCACGAGTAAATTACGATGTTGAAGACTCGGCACCTTCTCTAGATCATAATTAAAAACCACCGCCAGCAATGCTTCAAGACAATCACGCAACACCGCGAGTAACTAAAGGCTCACTGGGAGTAGTACATCCTACTCTTCCTCCCCATGTTTGACGCATCATGGATATGTAAAACATCTAGGGGTGGTGGTGTATAATCATTCATCACAAGTTCACACCCCATCGTCTTCTCAAGTTTACCACAGTTGTCGTCCTCGACACATAATGCCATAATAAAATAGCCGTTTTGTAGCTTACTAGCGGTGAAAAAAAAGTACGGCATACAACACTATGTTTGGAATTATTATCTTAATTTTATCTTATCTTATCTTATGTATTTATAAATGGATCTTTTTTCGTGGTCATTGAAGAGTTTTAGAGCCCTTCGAATTTTCTGAGAGCTTCTAGTGAATAAAGAATTAATTTATGTTATCCAATTGTTGTTATATACCATATGTGAGTTTTTGGTAATCATGCATGTACAAAATTCATGCATTAGTTATGGAAATGTAGCACACCATATATAATCTTATGGTAATCATGAAAATAAACTTATGGTAACCAGGTTGAAGATATCACATTTTTATAATCATGAAACTATTTTATATGTTATGAGAAGATAATATTCCGTAAGTTAAAAGTCTAATATGACATTTTTTTACATTTTGGTACATATAAGCACCAAATGATGACCTTTAAATTTGAAATACTAATACTAATAACTATAGGTCACCCTAATATAAATGGGTAACCGTTTAACTTATTCAAATGAATTTCTCAATACTAACAATTATAAGTCAACTCTATCGAATAGGTTAAAAGCCCTACGAATTTTCTTAGAACTTTTGGCGAATAAAGAATTAATTAAGTGTTATAAAAATGTAGTTATCGTATGTAATTTTATGGTAATCATGTAAAGAATTCATTTATTACTTATGAATATATAGTTACCATATGTAATTTTATGGTAATTTGTAAAGATGAATCAATATAAAAGTTTTCTTTTATGAGTTATAGTAAGATGATATTCCATACGTCAAACTTACATTTTGATACGTCAGAAAAAAATCTGACGACATTATCTACATTTTGGTAAATATAAGAACCAAATTTGTTTCTTTAAACTTCGAATTAGAGATACTAATACTAATAACGATAAGTCACTCATCTACTATAGGAGGATAGTAATTCAACTTATTTTATAATTTCTCAATACTAATAAGTACTTCCTCCGTTCGCCTATAAACTTCCTATTTTTTATTTAGAGGTGTTTATCTTTAAACTTCCTACTTAGAATCTATCCTTATTTGTTAAAAAGAGCAAAACACCCTTGTTTATTAAAAATGCATGTGGGACATACCCCTATGTGTAATTTTACACTAAGTGGACCCTAAAACTTATTTTTTGTTATATTTTTCTAAAAAGTTGTGTTCCGGCCCTACGCGTTTTATAGGCGAATGGACTGAGTAGGAGCATCAGTCAATTATGTTCCTCTAAACTATGCATTATTCTATAAATCTATTTTTTCTTCTAATTTATGCCTTTTTCGATGTATTAACAATTGACCACAGCCTAGAAATAAATGGAGTTTCTATATTTTTGAATGAACATGATCTTATCTGCATCTAACTATGAGTTATTTATGCATCTAGAGTTAATGAAATATTATTACAGTAATTGGAGGATAAAAATTCCATTTGTTAATAATTTTTTTTATTTATAAGTAAGGAAGATAGTAATAATTTCATATATGCAAGTATATCTAATTATGAAATGATAAGATAATACAAAAGATAATTATGCTTCCTTCCCTTCTCTTTCTCCTCTTTGGGGGAGTTGGAGCCTTGCTCTGCTTAAACGGATCCAGCAATCCTCCAGGACGCGGAATAACGGGGCGCATGCTGCAACTTTTATTTAGATTAGGATTGATTTTTCCATAACAAAAGGTGTGCGGGCTCAGATCGTGTCTCGGCTCCCCACCAACTTCTTGTAAATTATTATTGATTTTTAGGTACTATAATATAACGTTAATATAATACAAAAGATATTTTACGGGTTAAGGAAAGATTATTTCATAAGTTGATTGATCTGGTTTGCACATTTCAGAAGTCAAATGATTTAAATTAATTAGAAAATAACTGAATTTAATTTGGTGAGTTATAGTACTAACGTATATTCAGTAATGTTTTAAGGACATTTGACGTTTTTTTCGAAAAAATGATCAAATTTGACCAGAATCAGAGTACATAATACAAGGTTTTCCAATAAAATGGCTCTAGAGCATAAACGACTCAAATTTTGGTGGTAGTCTTTAAGTATGATATAATAAGAATTGGAAGAATATTAGGGTAAAAAACCTAAGAGAATGTTAGAAAATTGGACAAAACGGTCATAAATCTATACAAAGTCACAAGCGTCGAAATGCATGAAATACTTCACAAAATGAGGAACCAACACTCAAATCCAACATGTATAATCCTAATGTATCTTCAGTAACGTTTGGAGGACATTTGGCTTTAAGTCATTGCCAACAATCAACTCTTCTCATTTGGCGGAAAATTGATCAAATTTGACCAGAATAACAGTACATAATCCACAATTTTTCGATAAAATGGCTCCGGAGCAAAAATAAGTCATATTTTGGTGGTAATATCTACGTCTGATATGATGAGGATTTGAAAAATATTAGAGTCTAAAACCTAAGAGAATATAACGAAAACGACCAATTTGGTCAGAAATCCACAAAAAGTGACGAACGTCGAAACGCATAAAATACTTGACAAAATCACGAACCAACACTCAAATCCAACAAGTATAGTCCTAGGGTATCTAATTTAATGTTTGGAGGACATTTGGCTTGTTTCGAAAAATTGACCAGAATCGTAGTACATAATCCACGGTTTTTCGATAAAAATGCTCCGAAACGAAAACGGCTCAGATTTTGGTGGTAGTCTCTAAGTATAATATAATATAATGAAGATTTTCAAAATATTACAGTAAAAAACCTAAGAGAATATAAGGAAAAAAAAAACCAAAACGATCATAAACCATACAAAGTGACGAGCGTTGAAATGCATCAATTACTTCAGAAAATGAGGAAACAACACTCAAATCCAACATGTATAGTCCTACGGTATCTACAGTAAGTTTTGGAGGACATTTGACGTATTTCGAAAATGATCAAATTTGACCAGAATCGTAGTATATAAATCCACGGTTTTTCGTTGAAAAAGGCTCTGGAACGAATACGGCCTAAATTTTGGTGGTAGTCTCTATGTATGATATAATAAGGATTTGGAAAATATTCGAGTCAAAAACCTAAGAGTAGATAAGAAAAACGGCCAAAACGGTTAGAAATCCACACAAAGTGACGAGCATCGAAACGCATGAAATAATTCGCAAAATGGGGAATCAGCACCCAAATCCAACGAGTATAGTCATAGAGTATATAATTTAATGTTTGGAGGACATTTTCCTTGTTTCGAAAAATTGATCAAATTTGACCAGAATCGTAGTACATAATCCACGGTTTTTCGATAAATAGGTTCCGGAGCGAAAATGGCTAAAACTTTGGTGGTAGTATCTAAATATTATATAATGAGGATTGGAAGAATGTAAGATCCAAAAACCAAAGAGAAAGTTAGAAAAATGGCCAAAACGGTCATTAATCCATACAAAGTAACAAGCGTCGAAACGCATGAAATATTTCAGAAAATGAGGAACCAACACTCAAATCCAACAGTTATAATCCTAGGGTATCTAATTTAATGTTTGGAGATATTTGGCTTGTTTCGAAAAATTGATCAAATTTGACCATAATCGCAGTACATAATCCACAGTTTTTCGATACAAAGGCTCTGGAGCAAAAACGGCTCAAATTTTAGTGGTATTATCTAGGTATGATATAATGAGGATTTTCAAAATTTTAGAGTAAATAACCTAAGAGAAGATCAGGAAAACGGTCAAAACGGTCATGACCCATGTAAAGGGACGAACGTCGAAACGCATGAAATACTTCAGAAAATGAGGAAACAACACTCAAATCCAACGTGTATAGTCCTAAGGTATCTACCATTCTACAGTAAGTTTTGGAGGACATTTGACATTTTTTGAAAAATTGATCAAATTTGACCGGAATCGTAGTATATAATCCACGGTTTTTCGATAAAAAAAGCTCCAGAGCGAATACGGTTAAAATTTTGGTGGTAATCTCTATGTATGATATAATAAGGATTTTCAAAATATTAGAGTCATAAACCTAAGAGAAGGTATGAAAACAGCCAAAACGGTTTGAAATCCACACAAAATGACGAGCATCGAAACGCATGAAATAATTCGCAAAATAACACTCAAATCCAACTAGTATAGTCCTAGGGTATCTACTGTAATATTTGGAGGACATTTTCCGTGTTTCGAAAAATTGATCAAATTTGACCATAATCGTAGTACATAATTCACGGTTTTTCGATAAAAAAAGCTACGAAGCGAAAACGACTCAAATTTTGGTGGTAGTCTCTACGAATGACATAATGAGGATTGGATTAATATAAGAGCCAAAAACATAGGAGAAAAAATATTTTGAGGACATTTGGCTTTAAGTCATCGCCAGCAATCAGCTCTTATGCTTTGGCGGAAAATTGATCAAATTTGACAGGAATAATAGTACATAATCCACTATTTTTCGATAAAATGGTTCCGCAGAAAAAACGACTCAAATTTTGGTGGTAGTCTCTATGTATGATATAATAAGGATTTGCAAAATATTAGAGTTAAAAACCTAAGAGAAGATAAGGAAAACGGCCAAAACGATTAGAAATCCACACCATGTGACGAGCGTCAAAACGCATGAAATATTTCACAAAATGAGGAACCAACACTCAATTCCAACAAGTATAGTCGTAGGGTACCTAATTTAATGTTTGGAGGAGATTTGACTTATTTCGAAAAATTGTTCAAATTTTTATCAGAATTGTAGTACATAATCCACGATTTTTCGATAAAAAGGCTCCGGAGCGAAAATGGCTCAAATTTTGGTAGTAGTCTCTACGTATGATATAATGAGGATTTTAAAAATATTAGAATAAAAAACCTAAGAGAAGATAAGGAAAACGGCCAAAACAGTTATAGATCCATACAAAGTGACGAGCGTCGAAACGCATGAAATACTTCACAAAATGAGGAACCAATACTCAAATCCAGCATGTATAGTCCTAGGGTGTCTAATTTAGTGTTTGGAGGACATTTCGCTTGTTTCGAAAAATTGATCAAATTTGAACAGAGTAGCAGTTTTAATCTACGCCTTTTTCGATAAAAGGGCTCCGGAGCGAAAACGGCTCAAATTTTTGTACTAGTCTCTACGTATGATATAATGAGGATTTTCAAAATATTAGAGTAAAAAATCTAAGAGAAGATAAGGAAAACGGTCATAAATCCATACAAAGTGACGAACGTCGAGATGCATGAAATACTTCAGAAAATGAGGAACCAAGACTCAAATCCAATAAGTATAATCGTAGGGTATCTACATTAATATTTGGAGGACATTTGACGTTTTTTGAAAAATTGATCAAATTTGACCGGAATCGCAGCACGGTTTTTTTATTAAATGGCTCATGTACGAAAACAGCTCAAAATTTGGTGGTAGTCTCTACGTATAATATAATGAGGATTGGAAGAATATCAGAGCCAAAAACCTAAAAAAATGTTAGAAAAACAGCCAAAACGATTATAAATCCATAGAAAGTGACGAGCGTCGAAACGCCTGAAATACTTCACAAAATGAGGAACTGATCTTCCATTTTGTACGCATCAAGTTGATGATTTTTATTGTATTTTAACGTTCCAAATGATGTTTTATACTCACTATTGGTGCTGAATATCGGTTGTTAAGTTTTATGTAATTTTGATCATTTTATGCACATTTTGGATGCGAACAATAATTGAGGCGTTGTTGAAAAGCTTTCTTGAGACTTTTGGTGGCCGCGCTGCAAGCTTGGCGGAGCGTTAAAAGAAGCAAAAAGATATTTGCGTCAGAGACTTTTCGTGGTCCGCGGTGGTGAGCTTGGCGGGTCGCGATGAGGCTTTGCGGACCGCGATGAAGAGTTTGGCGGACCGCGGTTTCTGTATTTTCCTAATTCTGTATTTTTCTATCTTATGTTTTCCTAAACTTTAAGAACCCCCGACTTTAGGTTTATTCATTCAAAATTTTTGGATAAAACAAGGGTTTTTATGGATTGTATGATGAGCTAATTCCTGTATTTCTTGATCTATTAATCGAAGCATCGCATTGACAATATCGTGAGTTTGATCTATTCCTTTAATCGTTTTCAATTATTGTTTTATCTTTGGTTTTCAATTTATTCAATTATCTTTTGTGATTGCTAGGTGTACAACTAGTTTAATACCATATATTAAAATCTGAAATCAAGTATGTCATAGGTGGACACTTGACACTTATTAACTGGATAGCACTAGATAATTACTCTATACAATATGGTAACTACACAATTTTAGCTAATTTATGGAAAATAATATAATTGATGGTGATTATTGTGGTAAGCTAAGTTATAGTAATATAAAAATATAATGTGATATATAACAGGTGATGGGATTGTGGAATGAATATAAGATAGTAAAACGGCTAATGTAAAAGTGGAAGTGAAATAATAATATGATATGGAGTAAGTGAGTAGAAACATATTATATAATACTATCATTACTAATAATATTATAAAAAAGATATACCAACATTTTTATAAAACGAATATAATAATATGAATACACGCCCGGGCATGCAAACTAGTAAAACTAATATATACACACCTATTTGGAAAGCATCAAATTTTAAACATTTATAGTACCAAAAAAGGTTGCCCCGAAAGCTAATTCACTTATATGTCCAAATCAATCATTAAATGAGGAACTCAATAAAATAAATTAAACATGATCATAGAATCAAGTAAACTTAGAATAAAATTAATATGTTTCTCAAACAAATGTATGGTTAGAATTTAGTGCAGAGAACAAAATAATTTGTTTCTCAAATAAATATATGTAATATGACTAGATTCAAGTAAAACTAAAACAATGTTATTAATCAAGAAGTTGGATCATCTGTCACATTTAATTGTTTATAGTGTATATCTATACTATATATAAACATGACCATCTTTGTTTAATCTCACACAAGAACAACAACAAAATAGTATTCGATCGAAAATTTCAATGTCAAAGAGTGTCATGGCAACATGCACCCATTTCATGGTTCTTGCTCTCCTTGTCTCGACTATAGGTGAGTAGGTGACTGTATTGTTATTATTAATCTAAATTTATTGTGGTGTTTAGATAGTATTTACTTCATATTACTTTTTTTTATTAATTAATTGTTGGTTATGTGTACACGAGTTACTAGTAGCTCACAAATTGCCACCACTAAGTCAAAGATTTCCCCCTCTATCGTTCTGAAATTTGATATACGTCTCTACTTATTGATCGCGAAATTTAACTTAGATTATTGTAATTATTTATAATAAAGAAAATTATACTTTTATCATATATTTTCTCACTTGCATGCTCCAATGCCGAATCGTGCAAATAACATAATCGTGCAAAGGTGGTGGGTACTATGTTATTTGCACTTTTAATAAAAAAATTAAAATGTTTTTCCTTTTCATAATTTTTTTGGTACTATTTTCCTTTCCCATAGTAAAAACATGTTTGTTTGTATATCTTTCTGTGATCAAATAAGCAGGTGCAAGTGCAAGGAACACACCAACGGAAAAGACAACCGATCTATTGAATTACAATGATGAAGACTCGATCGGGGTTGATTATGCCTCGCCACAAAACCGACCTTCTCATCATCATAAAGCACCACCAACGCCACTACAAGTAAATTACGATGTTCAAGACTCAATCAGGGTGGATTATGCACCACCACAAAACCCACCTTCTCATCATCATAAAGCACCACCAACGCCACCAAGAGTAAATTACAATGTTGAAGACGCAATCGGGGTTGATTATGCACCACCACAAAACCCACCTTCTCATCATCATAAAGCACCACCAACGCCACCACAAGTAAATTACGATGTTCAAGACTCAATCAGGGTTGATTATGCACCACCACAAAACCCACCTTCTCACCATCATAAAGCACCACCAACGCCACCACAAGTAAATTACGATGTTGAAGACAAAATTAGTGTTGATTATGCACCACCACAAAACCCACCTTCTCATCATCATAAAGCACCACCAACGCCACCACAAGTAAATTATGATGTTGAAGACTCAATCAAGGTTGATTATGCACCACCACAAAACCCACCTTCTCATCATCATAAAGCACCACCAACGCCACCACAAGTAAATTACGATGTTCAAGACTCAATCAAGGTTGATTATGCACCACCACAAAACCCACCTTCTCATCATCATAAAGCACCACCAACGCCACCACAAGTAAATTATGATGTTGAAGACTCGATCAAGGTTGATTATGCACCACCACAAAACCCACCTTCTCATCATCATAAAGCACCACCAACGCCACCACAAGTAAATTACGATGTTGAAGACTCAATCAGAGTTGATTATGCACCACCACAAAACCCACCTTCTCATCATCATAAAGCACCACCAACGCCACCACAAGTAAATTATGATGTTGAAGACTCAATCAAGGTTGATTATGCACCACCACAAAACCCACCTTCTCATCATCATAAGGCACCACTACCAATGCTTCAAGAAAATCATGCAACACCACGAGTAACTAGAAGCCCGCTGGGAGTAGTACATCCTCCCCCCATGCTTGAAGGCATAATGGATATATGTAATACATCTAGGGGTGGTGATGGATAATCAATCATCACAGTTCACACCCCCTCGTCTTCTCAAAATTTACCAAAGTCATCCTCGACACATAATTCCATAATAAAATAGCCATTTTGAAGCTTACTAGCGGGATAAAAAATGATAGGCATACAACACTATTTCTGGGATTTATATAAAACTAATGTATACACATCTATTTTGGGAGCATCAAATATTGATCTTTATCTATAGTACCAAAAAAGGTTGCCTGAAAGCTAACTCACTCATCTGCCTCTATTAAAGCATCCAAATCAGTCATCTTGAGAGGATTCTAGGTGGCCAAAGAACTCACCATGCGACCGCATTGCTCCATGTAATCTTTAGGGTGTTGCTTGCACATCATCAAGCCACAAAAAATAACCTGCAAGACTTTAATAAAGAATCGATCAGGATAAGAAATTCCTAGAAATAGCGTATGAGTATGTTTCGACGACAACAGCAACAAAATCAGTTTAAGGGTGCCAACATGAACCGTCGTACAAATCTGCCAAGTGCCAACACCAAGGGCAAAAACAATCAAACTTAGCGTCAACAAAATAAGTCTGTCCAAATCATCCAATGAGTCAAGGCAACACCTCCACAAATTACTTTGCATCCTCATTCCTACGCCTACTTATATATATACCAACAAAGATCAAACCACACCCCAAATGTCACCTCCCCACAAAATCACTCCAATCATCCTCCTTGTATTTCAAAATTTGATGATTCTTTGAACATTGATTATTCAATCTTGGCCCCCTCAAAATCGTTAAGCTCATCCTAATCAACATTATGGTTGAGAAGTAGACACTGATGGACATCCCATTTTTTTGCTCAGTTGTCTTGAATCTAGTTACTCAGGAGTCAGGATACTGAGGATAGCAAGGAGAAATTTTGCCCACATGTTGAAGTACCCCATCACCCTCTGATTGTACAGGACTACAGGCTATTACGCCTCATTTTGAAGCCAGAAGAAAAAAAGGAGGGATATATTTCACCCAGACATCAAGTTCGCTTGTTACAACTTTTTAGTTGTTTGATAAGTTTATACAACGCTCTTCAAATACTTACTCCTTCCATTCAAGACCAACTTTCCTGTTGCTTTTGTCATTGGCCACATTGAAAACCATCTCTAAACCAAATGAAAGACTCAATTGCCTTCAAACTAAAGGGGATTGGAAAATCATAGTGAGGGTCGGGATCATCTATGTGTTAACTTTTATGCTAAGTGAAAGTTGTCGATAAAATTGTTAGTAAATCGAATTCCATGAACTAAGTGAGAAGCTGAGCAAAGAAACAAACGGCAGAAGAAAGAACAATTACCCCAACAAGTGGTTTTCAGTGGCAGCACATCTTGGGTACAATCTGAAGGTGCGGCTCAAATTCTCTCATAAAAGAGCAGACTAGCATGTGCACCAAGGACATCTTCTTCTGAAGCATGATGTACAACTGAATCTGAAATACGAAACCATTGCATGGGGAGAGTATTGTTTTGTCCACCAACATCACCCTCTTCTATTTGAGCTTTCACGCCTCTGTAAACAGTGTAATGACCACTACCAGCTCTTCCAAAGTGTTCAGCAACAGAAAAAAGGCGATACAAATGGGTCTTTGAAGGCACTGCATCATAACCAACCTAAGCAAAGACACAAATGTGTAAATAATGTTGCTCCTAAGAGAACATCATCTGACCTAACAGCGAATAAAAAAACGGAATTTTACAGATGAGATTCATGATCTTGGTTAACTTGCACATTCAAAGATGTTATAAAATGATCCAGAAAAGAACAGCCTCTAACATAAAAGAGTGCTTATTTGACTCTTCATTTTGAATAAAAAAAAAAAGTGACACAACAAGGAAAGACTAGCATGACAGAGATGTAACACACTTGTTCAGGAGAATATTGTACCACTCCCACCCCCACCGCCACCCCTTTCCCAAGTTTGTAAGTCTTCCATCTCTTCCTTGAGCTGACTTTATAAATTTGCACTTTGTATCCATTTCCCTTTAAAAGGATCACCTATAATTACTTAATAACCAGAAGAAGAGATACCAACCTTATCAGTTTTAGTAGGCATGAATATGCTTTCTGAGGAAGTTCCAGTCATTGGCGAGCGCCGTTTTGGAGAAGTTTCTGATGCTTCATCATTGACTTTCACTGTAGTCAATTACCCAAAAATGACTTAAATGTTTCTAGCTACAAAATTCTTTCTGCCAAAGATGGTGGTCACTTGACTTACATGGATCTGAGCATATGTCAATAATTCGAGGATTAGAGATGGAAAATGGATACTCCTGCTCCATAGTCGTTGGCTTCATCACATTTTGTTTTTGTATACCAAACTCATACTTCGCCAATTGGGAAAGATCCAAGATCAATGGGAAGGAAATATGGCCCTGGCATCATAAATAATCAGTTAATGTACAACAGGCAGTCAGTCAACACGACTGTGTACAAGTATACCACACAGAAACAAGTAAATCAGGAGTATCAGGCGACTAAAGACAATGCATGGTTCAGATTAAAAGTATTCAGAGCTACACAAGAAGTATGGTTGAAAGAGAGAAAGGGGAGTCTGGAGAGACAACAGGCACCCTAATAACTGGCAGGTGCATGGGGAAAACTGGAAGATGCATGAGATACAGCTGATGCCCCCTCACAAGGAAAAGAATGCACAACATATCAAAAGAATTTTGAGGTGATGACGCGTAGAGAACATAGGATGAAGAAGAAGGTCACGGGCTGAATGGAAAAGGGGAACAAGCAAAAGAAAAATATGGAATGGAACCAACTTAGATCAGCAACGAGGAAGGATCAGGTAGATTACAAAGATTAAGAGCAGCAATCACGGTACCTCATGCAAAACGTCACCACATAACTTTAAGAATTCAACATTAGTTGACTGAGGAACGCCTCAAAATTTGTTGTTCAGAAAACCAAACGTATAGGAGTAATTTTTTGTAACATAAATTCTTCACACCCCTACCCTAAAAATCGTAGAGTCACCATTGTTGACAATTAAATATAAAAAGATCCTATTTAGACTTGTCAATTTATCATCATAGGTTCCTTCCATCTTCTAATTCTCCATCACTGGTCAAATTTTCTAAATACCAAGCCCGATTAAATGACAATTAAAAGTTTGGTATAGCCATATCAAGCTCTCTAAACAAGTGAACAGGACAACATTTAGAATTAGGTACCTCAATTTTCACAAGCTCCCCATATGTGTTCATCGAAGTGCGTTGCAGATGAAGGCAGAGAATCTGTTCAGCAAAGCAATTGGTCAAAGCAGAAACTAGGTTGATAGACAAAGCTTTCATTGCCGCTATGCATGACATACGATTCGTTATTCTAGCTCCAGAATATGATCAAGTAGACAAGTAGTACTTTTTTGGGACATAAGTTATAGCAAACCAAACAGGTATGTGAATA
This sequence comes from Spergularia bocconei, assembly GCA_963457585.1. Classification (NCBI taxonomy): domain Eukaryota; kingdom Viridiplantae; phylum Streptophyta; class Magnoliopsida; order Caryophyllales; family Caryophyllaceae; genus Spergularia; species Spergularia bocconei. Next base: position 1,965,413 of record OY734945.1, on the reverse strand, counting down.
AAAGAAGTGCATTATCCATGTGCCTGTCTTCATTCTATTGGAAACAATGAAATTATGTGTCGTTACATGGTAATAGAAGAAGCAGCAGAAAGAACGTCATACCTGAGGAAAATGAGCAATGTAGAGTTGTTTGTACGTATGTGAAAAGCGATTTGACCAAGGAAGGGCCTGTAGCGATGATAAATTCTTGCAATCACAACCATCTTGCTCAGAACAGCAACTCAATTTGCCTATCTCTTCCTAACAAACACAAGGAAAGGTTGACAAACATTCAGAAGATTTTAATGCTCTCTATACTGTTGTAAATTGTTATAGTTCAAAAAGGAAGCAGGAAACAGAGGATATACCTGTTTTCCTTTGGTAGAAGTCAGATATTTAACAGCAGCAATATGCCAACACCGACTGCAGAAATAGTTCTCAAGATGCTCGGGAGATAGAAACCTCTTCATGCAATCCACTACTGTAAATCTACCCAGCTAACATAGCATGCATGTTAAAAAAAATATAAAACAGCCTCAGCCAGACAGACAATCAACTCAAATCATATGAAGATGACTTGCAAATTTCCAGAAAGCACAGAAAATAGAAACATACTACAGGCGCCCCAGTGTTGACCATCAGTGAGAGAGGCAAGGAATGAAAGAAACCAAAATCCATCATAATCTGCATAAACAGAGAAGATAGCTAATTTAATACATAGACTACTGATGTCAGCGGTATGCAATAACAACTGGATGCCACACCACCTCAAAAGAACAGCTGCGGCAAGTCAGGAAGCTGCCAAGGACACCGTCAAAAGGCCCAATATATTGTTTCCGCCATCTCCAAGTCTGTAGCTCATTTACATTGCTTAGCCCCTTAAAAGAAAAAATGCGACTTGTAGGAGCATCTACATCTGTTAAGGAGCCACAACTTGGCATACAAGATTCTGATAACTCTTCTCTTAAACAAGAGAGAAGATGAAGAAGTGCTTCTTCAGCATCCTACAAACCAATAAAATCCCCGATTATACATAAGAAACAGCAGCATGCCAGCACAAATGCATCAATCATCAATGTGGTTGCAGGCTTGCAGCTAATGTAACTACTTTTAAAAGACAAAATCAAGGATAATGCATGGAAACATGTCATGCAATACTTGTACAGATCAAAGGAGAAACACCTGTTCATTTGTCAACTGGAACTGCGGGATATAATCTTCTATTGCTGACATCACTTTTCGGGGGTTCAGAGACCTACTTCTATCTTTGAGAGTGCTCAGTTCTGCCATAAGTGACACCTGATAAGTTTCTCGATCAGACTCATACAGTCGAAATTCGATAACACGGACTGGTGGAAGTAACAGCCTCTTAATTTACAAACCAACATAGCATATGCAAACCAAACAAAGAATATCAGGATTGCAGCAAGCTAAAGACAACATTCTCGACTCCAATCCCGATTTCATAAATCACAATATTAATGTAGTCATCTGCACATTGGCTGAACAGCAAAGCCATATCAAACATTCATACGATACAACATAATCCAATTATTTTCGCTTTTGCCGAATCAAAATACTTGAAGCTTGGATGTCATTGATAAAAACAACATATTATTCAGCTAAAGACAGACAACAACTCTATAAATGCATAAAAGCGTAAGTATTACTACCTTCTAGTAAAACAGCCAAAGATGACAAAAGGGGTAAATCTTCGACCTGCTCCCCATTAGAGAATAACTGCGCTTCCACAACTTCATCTAAGTAACCCCTAAAACTCGAACAACTAGCAAGTGACTGAAATATCAAAGTACCAAATGTCAGCTAAACCAGATCAAAAAATCACACCAGGAGATCACAGAGCAGCACAAACACTAAAACCTCACCTGCAAAACTACATTAAGGAAGCAATTATTGCCTAAATTCCGCAACCCGGGCACAAAACGCAATTTCTCAGCTGATGTATCCCTATCAATAACCAGCAACAAATTTGACAAATTCCCAATTCTGCCGTCTCTCAACGCAATTAAAAGACCAACCACACCCAAGACACCAGCCACAGATATAGACCCATAAGCTGAAACCAACTTCATTTGTGACAACATCTCAAACCCACTTCTCATATTTCTCAACAATGACCTAACACTTATGTCCCCTTTAATCTTTATACGATTCCTATATACCTGTCTTCACAAAAAATAATTACTTGAACATCAATAATTGAACAAATCAATGGCTAAACAAAACAAAGCTTAAGGCTTGCGCTCAAGGGTTTATGTGTAGCTTCTCAAGATAACACAGCATAAGCTCTCAACATTAGTAGTTAGTACTACATGTGAATAGTCAATAGTTTTAGCAACATTTCGCAATTCATGTTAACTGATCTTTAATTAAGTAACGTGACGATTCATGTTAGCCGACCTCAAATTATGTAATGTGATGATTCATGTTAATATAACAACCAAATGAATAAATTCTTTGAAAAAGTATGGAAGAAGCTCACCATAATCTTCATCTAAACATAACCATTGTTCATGAAATTGCCATTGACCTTTTTTCTTTTAATTTTTAAGTGAAGGGTTTAAGCAAATTTGTTGACAATGGGATATTTGGGGCTTTACGACTCTGGGAATTCAAAGGCCGCCCAACTGCCCCAAGAGGCCCGAAGATTATCGGGTCGCACATGGGTCATGGTTTTTCCCCCACCCTCACCTGAGTCACCCACACCATAGGGACTAGCCACGTAAAGACGTTACGATAAGTCGACAACATCTCTCAGTGATACGGTCTCATATAAAATTACTAAATGTATGGTTCAAATCAAACTTTTTTATTTCAAACTTTCAATTGTATCTCGTCTTTTGAAATTTTTACTCGTCCGATTCTAACAATTAGGCCGCAACAAAATTCTCCTTGATTTATTAGAGTCGACCAACATTCGTCTACGTTAAGCACGAACATGTCATCCCAGATACTCCACATATAAACTACTCATATCCAAAGAGATTTTCCTGTTTCATTTTGCAGTTTTGAGTTGACATGTTTGAGACTATTTGTAGATTAAATGAAATACTCGTTTACCTTGAAATCAAGTAGACTTGGTTGACTGCAATGCAAAGTGAAATACTTACTAATTTTTAAAGCAACTGAACAATTCATTTGGTCTATATATAGACCCCAGTATGGCAACTCAAAACTGCAACAGGAAAATCTTTTTGGGTAGGAGGGAGTAATCAACATTACAATGGACATCCACTCACATTGTAACCTTGTCAGTCCGAAAACTGTATTGTTACTCTGTTGAATTATCGTCGGCGGTAAAGAATCCAATTGAACTTAGCGCTTAAATTGTACCAAATCAATAGTCACATTGAATCACATCTAATTGGAGTTATCATCAATATTATCATAGTCTATTAATGTTTGTCTGTTTGAGACAATATCCGAGTCCATTATGGTTTGAGAGGATGTTGAATCGACTTTAGTTAATTTGTTACGGTTTTAGAGCGTTCACTTGAGTCCGTTAAGGTTTGAGACGATGTTGAATCGACTTTAGTTAATTTGTTACGGTTTTAGAGCATTCACTTAAATTCGGGGTATAGGTAAAAGAAAAGATCACACGCCGCAAAGATTTTGGTCTAACGGTTAGAAACCTAAATCGTCAAATTGTCAACAGACACTACGTTACTCCGTATAATATAACCAATGAATCGTCAATTGAAACCATCACAACTCACAAGTCCGACAAACTTAAAAGCGTCAACATGAAGTTTTAACATTGTAAAAAGTAAGGTATGTACCATTACATTCAATCACACACTCCAATTATGCAATTTATAATTGCCGAGTTGGAGAGGGAATGTGCAAGAATTGTTATTTTAATTTATGCCTACAACGGAACTTAAGTACCCATTTAATTTGGGCACTAGCTCTCTCAAGGGCAATTTATTTCTCATCATTTTTACAACAAAATTATTTCTCATCACAAAATTATCACCAAACCAAAAAAAAAAAAGGATTATTAAATTGACCTCAGAGATCTTGGTGGTAAAATAATCATCAAATAGAATTAATATTTAAATTAATTCTATCAAGAGTAGCAAATATTATAATTGCATCACCGGCCATTAAAACTATTAAAATTAAATTGGGTGAAAAATTAGTGTTTGATTAGTGAATTAATTAGTGATTATGTCATCCTTTAATGACCAGCAAGAAATCAGAATATAAAAAATTAAATTTTATAAACAGACTGCTGGTAAAGTGAGGGGATGAACTAATAAATCTGAGGACTTGATTCATCCTTAAAAAGCAAAAACTATTAATTAACTAATTAATTAAAATTAATTAATTAATTAATTGCTTCAAGGGCAGACGATTTCGTCCTCATTAATAATTAATCAAAAATTAACCTAAATAATTTTAAAAAAAAAGTTAAAAAAAAAGGGAAAGGGTAAAAAAAAAGGGGGGGAATTTCAGACATCCAAGGAAGGGTAAAAACAGCACAAGCTCTCAAGCCAATGGCGCAGGCGAAAGCTCTTAGGCGGCCACTGCGAATGTTCCTAGAGAAACAAGCCTTCTTTTCATCATCATCAACTCCCCCCCTAAAAACTATTTAATTTTTTAATTTTTTTTTACAGCAATTAAAACATTATTTGGAATGAGAAAAAACATTTAAAAAAAATTTGCAAAGTTATGAAAAGTAATTGGAAAAATAAAAAGGATTTGGGGAAGAAGAAAATAATACTCGTAGATGGATTGGATGGGGTTTGGGGGTGGGTTATATAGGAGGCAGAGTAAAATTAGGGTTTCAAGAGAATTGCGACGGCTATGATTTGGAGAAGGATCTAGAATTTGTGGGTCTAATTTCAGCGGTCAAATAGTGAAGACCCGATTAGAGTAATTTATTATACGGGTCCAGCTCAAATGTGGATCCCGGCTCTGTTGGTTGTGTTGTGTTGGACACGCTGCCTCTGGAGCCGTAAGCCCAACAATATTACTCTTGGGTCGGTTGGAAATTGGATCCGGTTATATCCAACCCAATTATAGTACCCAACTTCATTCCTTTTCTTTCGTTTTTTTTTTTTTGACTTTTTTTTTCTTCCAAAGGTAAGAACAAATACGCAAAGTGTATCAGATTATGTGATCTTTCTAGGTAAGGTATCACCTAATCTGTGAGATGATAAAATACAAGAGAGTGGGTAAGGAGGTGGCAGGGGTATATCTTGAGTATGTAGGATGTTATGAACCTATTTAGCTACCCAATCAACCGCTTAGTTAGCTTCTCGAAATATATGCAAAATGGTGATACGTCAAAAACTTTGTAGAAAGTGGGTCGCATCTCGGATGAGAGTGTCAATAATCCACGGGCATAGGAATTTACCCATGTATATGGTTTACAAGATGTCATGATTTATGTTACTCTTGTTTAGAAGAGTATTAGTTTTTTCTAGGGGTGTGGCCGTGTGAGGGTTAGAGTGTCTTTTCCGGCCTGTAAAAGCCCTAAGTGGTGAGTGGCAATGCCTTCGCCCTTGGCATTCGGAAGGAATCCTTGTGCCACGGTACAAGTACGGCTAGTATGACCTCTTGAAGTTTTGAGAGCGTTAACGCCACGGCTTGATTGTGTCCTTGGTTTGGTGGCTGTGGTGAAACTTTAAAGTGAGGAATCCTCGTGTCACGGTACAAGTACGGCTAGTATGGTCTCTTGAAGTTTCGAGAATGTTAACGCCTCGGCCTATTTGTGTCCTTAGTTTGGCGGCGTGGTGAAACTTTAAAGTGAGGAATTCTCGTGCCACGGTACAAGGGGTACGTAGGGCTAGTATGCCGTAGGGCTAGTATGACATCGTGAAGTTTTGAGTACGTTAACGCCTCGGCCTATTTGTGTCCTTAGTTTTGGCCGCCGTGGTGAAACTTTAAAGTGAGATGCACAATGTCTACGTTAAACTTTAAAGTATACTCGTATTTGCTAGATAGAAAAACTAACCAACATAACACAACATGATTACATACGTGTCGTTACATGGAGTTAAGGATAAACAATTTCCCCTGACACAATAAGGCTCCCAACCTTGATGATGTGCTAATAACTATCCTAAGAAAAGATCTGTATCACAAAGAAGAGCAAATGATCAATTACACAAAACCTTCGACATTGACTTTTTTTCACTAGAGATCACGACGTAAGATAAACCAATCGCCGTAAATAACATTTTATCTATTTTCCTGGTCAATTACGACGGGTAATATTATATTACATACTCTTAACAATTACTTTAACCCCTAACAATATTTGATTTTACATACTTTGCCACTTGTCTTATGCGATTAAGGCAAGTTTCAATAATTTTGATTGGAATATGAAAGCTCAAATGATACACTCATACACTGCCACATGATGTTTTCAGCTGATCATTTCAGTTTCCACATACCTAATTGACAACTGTCCCAAACCCCAGTCAATGTTTACCTATAACCCAACTACTTTTCCAAATATACCCCTCCATAGTCAGCCCCTTTCAGTCTTTCACAACTAATACAAAGGGTAAATCGGTCATTCCATATTCTATAATACTCCTTTTTTCTTAAAATACCCCATCCACACACATCATTTGTTTCCTCCAAAAACATTCTTCTCCTCACCCTCATTTGTTTACCTGTTATTTATTCCATTAAACCTTTTTTTTTCACATAATAATAATAATATAATAAAACTAATTAAAAATAATCTTAATTAATACTAACTTTTTAATTAAATTATTATTATCGGAGTGGAAAGCAGGTCGTGATAAAAGGCAACACATCCAAAAAAAAAAATCATCACTACACAAAACATTTAAAAACAAAAATCAATTATTATAAAAGTTCAAAAAAAAAAAAAACACAAAATCAAATTAAAATTCAGCGCATATTTTTTTTTTGAACACTTGAACCGCTCCCTTTTTCTGATTTTTTTCTTTTACTTTCTCTTTTTTATTTTAATTTTTAATTTTTTTACACGACTTTCGAGAGTGTGAAGAATGAGCAGAAGCTACCATAATCATCAACAACAACAAAAACAACAAAGTCCGAATCTTCTATTCAATATTATTGGATTTTTCGAAACTTCTTCTTTACATTTTTAATGGCCGATAAACGAATTTACCAAGCTTGGAAAGGAAGCAATGTAAGTTTTCATTTTTGTTTCTTTTTTAATTCGTTATTATATTCTCATAATTTGATATTTTTTGTGGGGGTGGTAGTTGATAATTGTAGGTGAAATTGGTATGATTTTTGGTGGGTCGGACTTTATTTGATGTATATTTTTTCTGGGTCTTGCTTATTTTTGCGACTATTTGAAGTAATTTTGACTTGGTATTGTGTTCATTTCTGCTATTTTTGGTAATTATTGGATGTAATTAGGGTTTTAATTGATGAATTTTGATCTGGGTTTGGCTTGTTTGGGGGGTTTTAGCTAGGATTTCTGAGCTGAATATAGTTGAAAGTGCCGCAATTTGGGGGAAAAAAGTAGAGTTTTTGGTGATCTTTTGACAGCTAAGAGTTGAATTATTGGTTGGGATCTGTTTGAAATTATGGAAGTTTGTGACAAAATTGAATTTTGGGGATGATTTGCTAGATATTTGGTAGGTATGGTGGATTGATTAAGAGTAGGGGTTCGTTCGCCATTGAATGGATGTTTTGGCAACTTGTTGATTGTTCAGAAAGCTAGTTGATTCGGTTTTGCCAGCTCATTTTGTAGCTTATTCGATGGATGTTCTGGTGGTTGCGGTTTTTGCGAGATGATAAGAGCTTTCGTAGCTTATTCGATGTTCTCGTTGCGGGTTTTGTGAAATGATAGAGCTTGATTGTGAAGAAGTGTGGTATGATATTATTCGAGCTTATGTTAAAGTAGGATATAGAACATCTAGAAAGATTGTGAAGTAAGGTGTTCGGTTATTCAAACGGAGAAGGCGGGTATGTTGGTAAATGGCGGTTTTTGTGAAAAGAGAGTTTGATTGTGCAGAAGTGTGCTATGATACTTTGAAGCTCATGTTAAAGTAGGGTATAGAACATCTAGAAAGATTGTGAAGTAAGGTGTTCGGTTATGCAAAAGGAGACGGCCGGTATATTGGTGAATGAGGTTCAACCATTGTGGCATTGGAGGGAAACAATATGTGCATAATGTGAGACCTTATGGAGATTGCTGTCGTGCATTTTGTGAAAGTATTCATATTAGACCGTGTATACTTGACAAGGCTTACTTAGTGAATCTCACCTCATAGTTATTAAGAATTAGGTATGCTTCAAAAGACCTCAGTTTGCTATATTCAAGCACTTCTTCTTCAGATTGTTTCTTCTAGTGATGTATATTCTTCAGCTGAATCAGGAGTGATATTTCGACATTATCCAGGTGATGAGCTGGTCTTTTTGAGTCACATGAATTGTACTCAGGATCTTAGAAGATATATTGCCATCTATGTTAGATACTTAGATTACAGTTCGCTTTATACTTTGGTATTTGCAGAGTCGGGCTGTATAGAGAATGCAAGACCAATTGTATCAGCTGACAATATTTGGACAAGGTTAAGGATGTAATAGAACAAGGAAAGCTAAAGAAGTTCGTCAACTTTTGGTCACTATTTAGGGACTCAATTTTGAAGGGCTACAGACTTTTAACTTTCTGAATCCGGAGACGATGCGTTGATAGTAGTAATGTAGCTTACGGAGGATCGGTGGAAGAAGAATGACCTTTGACAAGGAGAGTTAGATGGGGAAGGGGGAAGAAAAGTATAACTTTTAGTGTAATTTATGGAAGTAGTTTGAGGGCTAACGCAATTATGCAGTTTTTATGTTCATTGTTTTGTAACTCAATTTTGTAGAAGAGTAATGCTATTGCAAACCAATAGCTGATTGGTCATCAATCATTTCATGAGAAGTCTGTTACCTTGAAATAATTCTTCTAATGTGCTTATTCATCTGTGGCATTGCTTGACACGTACAGTTGTTTGAGCCCCAAAGATTTCATTCTTTAAATCAGTAAAGAATGCTGTTTAAGCAGAGGATGCTTGATTGGTATACTGTCCTACTTCTACATCGACGTGTTTGTCAATTACTCCCCTGGTTCATGTATCATCCTGTAGGACTCCCCAAATATATTGATTTTCCTAAAAAAGCTTTTGTAGACATGTCTTCCTAGCTCGAACCTTCTGTAGATGTGTTGTTAGTCATTACTCAGAGGACTTCCGTTTGTGTTATCTTGTCTCATGATTACTTGAATGTGGTAGTCTATTTGCTAACGACGTGAATCTTATCCTGACTCCTGAGTCTGGGTATGTCACTATTATACTACATGTTTACTTATTAGGTATGGATCATCCGTCCCATTTCATGTACCTTCTACATACCAACTGTATAAACTTGTTCAAAATCATTATATTTTGATAAGGTTGGTAAATTAACAAGATGTTATCGGAGTGGTACATAGAAGGTTACATGTGATAAAAGATCTGCAATGTTTTTGTGTCTATATGACATTATGTTTTAGCTTATTTGGTGATTAATGTTTTTCTCAAGGATATTTAGATCGCTTAATACTTGCTGTCCTTGTATGCATATTTTATACATGTTTCATCTAATGGTTCCCTATTGACATTTGGTTTCCCACCCGGCTCTTATGGGGCGTCTTGTATTTTTCAGATATTCTTATGCAGCGGGAGGCTAATATTTGGACCCGATGCTCGGTCTCTCATAGTGTCTGTACTACTTGTTCTTGTACCTTCTGTAATATTTTGTACCTTCGTTGCACGGAATCTTCTCCATAAGTTCCACTCTTATAATGCCGGATATTGGGTTCTGGTGGTAACCATTGTCTTCACTATCTATGTAAGTCTGTATACCTTGATTCCACTTGTTGAATCTTTTTTATTAAATTGATGTTAATTTGTTTCTGAAGAACTAATTAGTTTCATCATCTAGGGGTGCATAACTTACAACCTGATTCAAAGAATAAATAAGTTTACAATCTTGAGTGAAAATAACAAACAAGTTTACAATACATTGTCCACTTCTTTAGACTTCTCTGATGCTGAAATATTCATCAAAACTTACTTAATATACCATTGTTACTTTGCGATCTCTCCAAGATACTAAATGCTGTTTCCATGTATTTTTGTCTTGTGTTTTCTTGGCCAATGTGATGTTTTGGTTGAAATTATCTTCCTGCTGGTCATGATAGGTATTGGTGCTTCTTTTATTTACTTCAGCCCGTGATCCAGGCATCATTCCCCGGAACTCACATCCACCAGAGGATGAATTTTGCTATGAGTCTGGATCTGTAGAGGGAGGTGGCAGGCCTACGCCAAGCCTACAATTTCCCCGAACCAAAGAAGTCCTTGTCAATGGAGTCCCTGTCAAAGTGAAGTACTGTGAGACGTGCATGTTATATCGTCCTCCTCGCTGTTCGCATTGTTCGATATGCAACAATTGTGTGGACAAATTTGATCATCATTGTCCTTGGGTTGGACAATGTATTGGAATGGTATGCAATGATGTTCTATCCTAGTCCTTTATGCATTCTTTTTAGCACATCTTCCTTCACTTTTTTTGTTGTAGAAAAAATTCTCTCTGTCCTCTTGTTTCCTTCTCTCTTAAGTGGTTGGATAATCTTTGGTGCTAAAGCATTGTTATATTCAGCTTCTTATACCTCTAATGGCCGGTATTATCTAGAGAGAATTGTGGTACTTGAAGATGTTTAAACAGAGGGAATGTTTTACACTCGTTCCATTAATAATTATGTAATATAACTTGATGGCTGATTTTCATTTTTTTTTTTTAACTTTTTAAACAATGAGAGTTCTTCTATTTCTTATTATCCCTTCTTATGATATTTTTATTTCCTTTAACCAGCAATTTCATACCTGCTATAACACTTTCCTCTCACTTTTTCTGCAGCGCAACTACCGTTTCTTCTTTATGTTCATCTCTTCTGCCACCCTTCTGTGCATATTCGTCTTTGTAATGTCAGCTGTGTACATGAAATTTCTTATGAATGATCACCACAACGTACTGAAGGCCATCAAAGCATCACCAGCATCGGTAGTGCTAATGGCATACTGCTTTATTGCATTGTGGTTTGTTGGAGGTCTCACTGGCTTCCATTTGTATTTGATAAGCACAAATCAGGTATATCCTTCATCCCCTCTTAGTAGTGTCTCAACTGTGCTTTAGAACTTTTGACAATGTGCTTGCTTCATGTCAAGAACCACATTTGGCCATTTGCGCAAATCATCTTAAAAAAGAACTTCTCTATGATATCAATCCACGTTTTCACCCTTCCTCACAAACTGTAACCGTTAATGTAAGGGGAAGGATGGTGGGTTGGTGGGGGAGTTGTGATGTTAAAATATAGGGTGAGAGTGGGTCTACCCATATGAGTTCCAAATAAGATTTTTGTCCCTGCAAATTCCAGGTTACACTGGTTTTGTCATAGAAACACGTCCCTGATTTTACAATGAACATAGTGTACTTGGAATTCGCCTTTTTGTTAGATTCTTTATTGCTTAACCTGCTTGGTGTTTTGGCTAGTAGTTTAATTAGTTTGCTGCGTTTTGGTTGCTATCTCCAGACCACATACGAGAACTTCAGATACAGAGCGGACCATAGACTCAATGCTTTTGACCGGGGTTGTACCAACAACTTCCTTGAAGTTTTCTGCACCAATATTAAACCTTCAAGGAACAAATTCCGTGCATATGTACAAGAAGAAGCCCCGAGGATAACCATGAGATCAACCCCCGAAATGGTTGAACATGCTGGGGAGAGTCGGAGAGCTAAAGTTGAAGAAGATCTGGAGATAGGTGACGAAATCCTAAAACTATCTCAACGGCGTGATTACTACGGGGCAGGGGCACAAGATAGTAAAAGAAGGGGAAGTGACGGATATTCCCGTGATTCTGTTGAGTCTGATTTCAAAGTAAGCTCAGAAATGCAAGATCCACTCAGTCGAGCTGAGTCCCTGCAGTCTAGAAGAACAGGAAGTTTCGGGGCATCACCACATATACTGGCCTTCAACGCCGTAGTCTCAGATAGCAAAAGATCATGATACCTCCTGATTTGTTCAGAACTCACTATTGCCACTCTCATGTATTTGTACACTTGTTTAGTTACAGACCTTCATTCCCGCATCTGTTACACTTCTTCGTTGTTTGGAATGAGCGTGTGTAGAAGGGAAATCTCGTATATAAATTATTCAGAGATCAAATGCTGTACTATTTTTCTGTATTTAGTTGGCGTCAACATTTTTGTTGTTTTTTACAAACAGCACTTCCCCCCATTAAAAAAAGCAGTGCGGAAACTTGTTAGTCCGGTGCGGTCCGGTCCAAAAACCGGTCTGGACCGAGTTTGAGTTTAGAACTGGCCTACTTGTTACTCCGTATAAAAAAAATTATACACATCTCTTGTATGATCAGCTTCTTTGAAGTGATTGAATTTCGAAACCCTTGTTTCATTACTCGTGTTTATCACTATAAACCGATTACCAATAGTGCAAGAAACACGAAAGCCTCAACCAACACAATAGTTAAAGCCACAAGGTAACAAGTGCCTCGACCACGGGGAATTTTCACTTAAGGTCGTCTCGTTATGTGATTAATTAATTAACTGATTACTGTGAAAAACTAAAGCCGAATGCCGCACTTGCTCAAATCCCCTCTTCAATTGACCAAACGGCACTCCAACTTAAACGCCTCGACTCCTATGGTCCAACCCGACTCGAACCTTGTCCAAAAGTCTGAAAAGTGACGGTATGAAAATTAGAAAGCAGTAATAGGAGGCGGGAGGGAGAAAGAAGCTGACGCGTAAGATAGACGATAGTAGAGTGAGAGAGAAGTTAGAGAGAGATGAGCAAAGAGGAGCTGCCGACGAAGGAGGCTAACGTGCTCCGGGGACACGAGGGCGCAGTATTAGCAGCGCGTTTTAACGCCGACGGTAATTATTGTCTGAGTTGCGGCAAAGATCGTACCATACGCCTCTGGAATCCTCACCGTGGGATTCACATCAAGACCTACAAATCTCACGGCCGTGAAGTTCGTGACGTTCACGTTTCCTCGTACTTCCTCTCTTTCTCTCCTCATATTCTTCGATTCATTTTCATTTAATTTCAAGTTTATATAATTATTTCATTATCTTATTAATTTCAAATGTCGGTCTGCCTTTGCGATAATTTGTAGAAATTTGGATTTAGGATGTTGAATTGATAAACATATGATTATTATGAAACATAAGGAATTTAGGATATGCTAATTTTTCGGCGTATCGCCCCGATTTTGACAGTTAGGGTTTAGACTGGTGGCAATTTAACCTCTAGAAAGCCTGATTTAGCTGCGCAGTATTGCTGAGCTGTTGTTGTTGTTGTTGTTGGAGTGTTGGTGATAAATTCTCGGCTTTTATTCGAAAAGATGATAGTAATGTAGTCGAGTTATTGCGATTGGTGAGTGAGTTTTTGGTAGTTGGAGTTTGGAAACTGAACATGATACAATCGAGGTGTAATTAGGAATTGTATTGCTGACGGTTTTTCATAAGAATTGCGCCTTGACCGCGTGTTAGGTTTATTGGCTAGCCTATATAGATGATTTTGCCCTTAGCCATTGATGAGGGGTTTTTTGATACTCGTCCGTGATTATTATCCATTTATCCAATACGAAGCTATTTTGCTCGGTAAACAATTGGGCAGCTATGCAATGCTAATGAAGTATATGTTGTCTTAAGTTGGTTTTACCAAGATGTTGGCCTGTGTCGGTTCTGCTTTGTTTTGTTGTTTTTGCTCCGGGCCATGTGTTATATTTTGCTAACCGAATGTTGATGTATATTTCAGGGATAACTCCAAATTAGTCTCCTGTGGTGGTGACCGCCAAATCTTTTACTGGGATGTGTCAACTGGCCGTGTAATTCGAAAGTTCCGTGGACATGATAGTGAGGTTCGTTTTGAAAGAATTTCATAGATCTCTTTGCTGATTCACCTGATTGTATTTTTAACACCCTCGAACCCAAAATACACACATGCAGTATTTCCATGAGAATTGTCTTTGGGTGAGGTCATGCCACAGTGGAAAGCAGATTAAACTGTTCCCTTGTAACTATTCTGAGGGAATATATGATTTAGGTGGAGGTCCAACTAGAAGCATTACAAGACCTTTATTTGAGTTAAATAAACTAGCAGATGCTCCCAGAACATCAGGGATTGTGCATGTTTAATAATGAGTAACTCTTATGTGCGAAAACTTCTGTGAGAACTTGGCAAGATTAGTTCCTCTTGTTCAGCTGCCTGGTAGCCGGTAGGTACAATGTTGGAGAAAAAAATGACCATGTTGATTGTGTAATCCAATCTCTGTAGGTTTGGAATCTTTTCTTATGGAATAATTTTCATGGAGGTACAAAATTCGTCCATTAAGGTTAGGCACATGCTGACATATATAGTGCTTTTCTCTGGTAGGGTTGACTGTTGATATCGAAACCTGAACTAATCCTTTCTTGAAATGTCTAGTGTTTCTAAAACCATGGGGATCACCCATACGCCCTGTCTGGCTTCGAGAATTCAGTTGTTTGGAATCTCTTAGCTTGTCGTTAAACAATGAATCTCAGAGCTAAGGAGTAAGGCGTATTTCCTACATCCAATGTACTTAAGTTCTTGAGCTTTAGTAGTTGGAGACAAAAATCTAGGTTGTTTCATTAAGTTTTTTTTTTTTTTTTTTTTTTTTTTTTTTTTGGAGGACATTCACCAAGAGTGTTATATGATACACTCCTGTGAAGTTACTTGACTAGAATCCCTCATATTCTTCAGAGAGTACAATTGGTCTTCGTAAATAAAGTGATTATTTTGCATCATAGCTATCTGGTGCTTATTCTATTGTGTTACTTCTAGGCAGAGGGAAATGCGTAACTCTGAATTTTTTATAGGTAAATGCGGTGAAGTTCAATGAGTATGCATCTGTTGTAGTATCAGCAGGCTATGATCGATCTGTGCGTGCCTGGGACTGTAGATCTCATAGTACTGAGCCCATTCAGGTAGTCACTATTGCCTTATGGCTCTCTGGTAAAGAGATTGGTGTCATTTCAGCTGATTGCTATTGTTCTTTGAATGATGAGTTAAAACTTGTTATAAGTCCCTGTTTGGAGATCTTCTACACAGTTGACAAAGTGATAAATAATTTCAGATCATCGACACTTTTCAAGACAGTGTTATGTCAGTGTGCGTGACAAATAGCGAGCTTATTGCTGGAAGTGTCGATGGAACTGTTCGAACATTTGACATCCGAATGGGTAGGTATGTAAACTTGTCTCATTCAAATAACTTTGTACTGTCTGCTAGATGCAACTTGGGATAAAAAGGATCCACTCAAGTTTGCTCTTGGAGGGATTTAATTTTCCAATTGCTCTACATTCATCTCACTGGGGTAACCTAGGATCTTGATGTCTTGATTGGTGTGAACAGGGAGCTGTCGGATAACTTGGGCCAGCCTGTGAACTGTATCTCATTGTCCAATGATGGTAACTGCATTTTAGCCAGTTGTTTAGATTCTACCTTACGTCTCCTTGACAGGTTTGTACCTTCCTCAATGGCTCAATAATCCAAATCCTTGATTTGGAAGTTTAATCTTGCTAAGTCCGTTTTTTTAATGTTGGTAGGACTGCAGGAGAGCTTCTGCAAGAATATAAAGGTCATATTTGCAAGGTTTGAATGCTATTCATTGCTCTCTTTGCTGAGTAGCTATCATTCTATTTCTTTAACGCTGTTAGATTGTATCCTCGCCCTTCACCGGGCTGTTTTTCTTCCTTGCAACGGCTTTCTACATTTAAAAATCATGATATTTACTATTTTCTTGGTACTACATCATTAGTCCTACAAACTGGACTGCTGCCTTACCAACTCTGATGCTCAAGTGGTTGGTGGTTCCGAGGATGGCTATATTTTCTTCTGGGATTTGGTGGACGCATCTGTGGTGTCAAA
This sequence comes from Spergularia bocconei, assembly GCA_963457585.1. Taxonomy (NCBI): domain Eukaryota; kingdom Viridiplantae; phylum Streptophyta; class Magnoliopsida; order Caryophyllales; family Caryophyllaceae; genus Spergularia; species Spergularia bocconei. The sequence continues at coordinate 1,949,455 of OY734945.1, read as the reverse complement.
ATTTCGTGCTCATGCCTCAGTGGTAAGTTTTCTAGCACATACCTCCCCCCCCCTCTTGCTTTCTCTGTATTGTTGGGCGGGTTGAGTCGTGAGGGGGCATTTTGATCTGATTATTCTCTACCATTTACTTAGGTCCATCTGACAAGCTCAACTTATATGTAATACCTCATCGTTGTATCGCTCTATGTTATTGTAATTTGGCCGGCTATCTGGCCAAAGTGAAGTTTGCAATACTAGTTGGATATAGAGTTCAGCTCTCTCTGGGGCCTATTCTCACTAGATCCATTTTCTGGTAAATTGGAAACAATGGTCCCAACCTTACTACGAGAAAGGCTGCACCTACATTTTATGTATGTGTGTGTGTCTCATCTCTCACTTGCTGCACAATTACACATCATGTACCATCAATGCTCATACGGGCTTCTTCGTATTTGGTCGACGTATGATGCACCAGCCTTCCCCTGTGATGCAGATGTGCTGTTTTATTGGATCCTTTTTATACACTTCATTTCTAGTTCTAAAGTCTTATTTTGAACCTCTCTGAATAGTGCATTGAAACCTAACTAATAACTGGTATTACCTCCTAGCAATTGCTTGTTACTATTTCAAGTTTGTGAATTACAGTTGTTCGTGTGTGCTTATACTGTTGACATTGTTGTTAGGCATGTTTGTGTATCTGTGTCTTAAGATGAACAGGTTGTAAACATTGGTTGTCGATTGACTTTGATTACCACCTATTGCTCTGGTCTCTGCAGGTTACAAGTGTGAGTTATCATCCCAAGAACGAGTCCATGATTACTGCTTCTGTTGATGGAACTATACGCGTTTGGAAAACACCAGAGGGAGCCTAATATCTACAGGTTTTCAAAGTTTGGTCTCTTTCATTTGAGCTTCAGTAGCTGTAGGATTCTCATGCGTGCATTCTGAGTTACTCATTCTTCCAGGGTACTGCAGTTTCAGATCTACTCTTGGTGATACTCGCTCTTAACTCACCCAGGGACACACAAGAGAGTACTCAGCAAGGTGTGACGTTTACTTGTTCCGTGACCTCATAGGCTTCAGAGTTGCAAAATTGAACACTCGGCATCCCTTTGAATGACATGATGGAACTTCAGTCGCAAATCGCAATGGTCAAGATATGTACTGTACCCTTCTCCCAGATAGTAAGTCATGCTTATGCTTGTATGTAGTTCACATGATCAACTCGTCAATCAGCTATGAAGATAAACTCTATCGAGTTTACATATCCTATTATCGTGGTCCAAATATCATTTTAAACATGTTGTTTCACCCTCACAATAGCGGAAAAATGACTCGAGTCACTAGTTAAATGAAGTAGTCCATTTCTATTTATCAGTTATGTTAATGGTATAGGACTCCGTAATTACTAAACCTTGGCTTCAACTTTACGCTATTTGAATATCCTATTATCTAGTTTTTTTCTTTTTGTTTACTAGGTTGGAATTTTTCATTTTTTGGGTTGCTATTTAAGTGCGCAATTAAAAGGGTGTTTTTGCTACTTTATCTAGTTATTTCTTGAGGGAAAAGGAAGCTGCATGCTTTTTTCGCTGCACCTGCAGTACGACTATCGTACGCGTTCGCTTTGCTTGGTCTACTACTCCAAAAACGGTTGTGAAATTATTATGCAGTTACCAATTTCTTTTCCATTTTAGAAATTGGTCACTTTTGATTCTAAAATAAAGTTTGTTGCTAATAGTAGCATATATTTGTGTTATTCCAACTCTACAGTGTATGCTAAATCTTAGCACGTAAGATTGTATTGTGTTATGCCGTGATAAAGTTTTCATACCTAGTTAATGTGCTAACATTTTTAAGTATACCTGAACTATGGACCTTATATGTACAGACGTAAACATATTTAGTTGCAACGAGAATGCAAAATTATCTGCACGTACATGCAGATTGCAAGCATACAGTAGGATATTCAAATAGCGTAAAGTTCAAGCCAAGGTTTAGTAATCACGGAGTACTATACCATTAACATATTTAGTTGCGACGAGAATGCAGATTGCAAGCATACAGTAGTATACTAGTATACGCGTATTATCATCACTATCATACGGTAGATAGAAGAAGAACAACATCATCATCAATTTCATTGTCTAATATGAATAATATAGATCGATATTTCTGGAAAGTTGTTAATTAATTATCCACAATATTAGTAAAAGTTTCATTCGAATGACAGAGAATCTCGAACTATCTAGAGCTTACCCAACTGATGGACTTAGCTTCTCGATATTTGTTTGTTTTCGCGACCATTGTTTATGCATGCGATGTTAATCACATATACTATCTGAACTAGCTGATATATATTTTGAGCAGTAAAACGCTACTGACCATGTATAGTGTATATAATTATCGAGAGTGAAAGAACTAGATACAAATAATACTATACGAAGCAATTTAATAATCATGAAGTTAATTAAGCTTGTACGCAACAACAGTAATTAAATTCCGTCTAAAACATAATAAGTTCATGAATCAACATATAGAGTTTTTGAAGTTTTCCACATGTATGATCATCAATTTTTCATCATCAAAATATCTACATTTCAAGAGTATAAAACACGATACGATAATTCTATTATTACATTACCTATGTACATACATACCGACCCTAACGTTCTCTTCATTTGGTTTGAATATGAATACGGTAAAAGACGATAATATTATCAAAAATCAGCTTGATCATGAGGATTGATCTTACTAGTAACTCGATATAAATCACGAATCGAACGATACCTCCTGTTCTTCCTCCGATTATTATAATTACCAATATGTCCTTCATCCTCGTCGTCGTCGTCGTCTTCGATTTCTCCGGCAACGACAGGAAACTCCGATGATGTCGACAATAATATCTCACCGCCATCACCATTATCCTTCTTATTATAATTATTATTATTCCCTAAACTTTCGTTTGATGCCTTCCTTTTCGATTCCTTCATCTTCTCCATGAAGCTACCACTTTTATTATCATTACTGTTGTTATTAACAACGTCGTAGAAGATGGAATTACAGCTGCCGGAGCTACTAGTACTAGCGGTTGTCGTTTCGCCTTCGCTCAGTTGCACCAGCTGCCTCGCCGCCTCTATGTCCACCTCCGTCATCGTCGCCGCCGCGTCTTCCACCTTCGCCATCGCTTATAATTTATTAAATTAATTTGTGTGTTTTTTGTTTTTATGAGAATATTAAAAAAATAAGGTAAGAGATGTTTTCGGGAGAACAGAAGAAAGAGGATGCGTATAAAATACAGAAGAGAATTAGAGAAAAGAATGAAATGTTTTCGATATTTGTATGCGTGGTAAGATTTTTTTTTAATAATTTATTTACTTATTACAAATAATAATAATAATAATAAAAATAAAAATAAAGGGTCTGAGATTTTAACACGCAAAAAAAATTAAAGATTAATGTCTGTTTTTTCGCCAAAGTGGATTGTGACACCTCCTTGCTTATTAACCGACTTAGACTTCGCCCATTAGTTTTTGCTTTATATATCTTCATGACTTCTAAACCAAGGCAACTCTTTTGTTTTTGTAGTTGTGTAATTAGATTTGAATATGTGTTAACGGTGATGGTTAATTTAAAGGCGGGATTAAACTCGCAGAAAAACGAGTAATATTAGGACTAGAGTCTTATACTTTATACTATGAAGATAGACGTGTAAATGTGTAATGTACGTATATAATCTCTCCGAACTACTACTATATATATTACGGAGTAGTCTTTATGAGAATAGTATATGTGCACTTCTAGTTTATGCCATGCCAATGTATGCCTTCTTACTTTCTTAGTTCCGTGCCATTGGTCATGGCTGGGGTTGCTCATAGTTTGAAATTACAGATGGTAATAATAATAGTAATTTTGTAAAATAGACTGTTGAATTACGTATTATATGACTATCTTCTGATCCTTACATAATATTATACATTGGGCTCTCCGAAATTTAATGTTCGGTATTATTTAAGTAGAGTTCATTTTCAACTCTAGAGGATCCCAACACGTTTAATTTGTTTTGATGAGTCCTTACTGGCCTCCTAGGCGATCAACATTTTTTCAACAATACTTTTTATATTACAAGTGCATCAGCAGTAGAAATATTCATCATTCTCGCGATCGTAAGAGGAAGAACTACACGATTTTTACGATTTTTTAATTGAAAAATGTAAAATAGTTTATGAATCACGACTTCACGAGCTAGGAAGACTACCGTAGATCAAGTCTTGATGACCAGACGTCTACACTTGTCAAATTTTCAAATGTCCGAAAAAAAATACACTTTAATTTCTTCGTTAGATTGAGTTTATGTGGGGTAGTACGTAAGGCTACTTTGAATATTTGGGCATGGTTGACTTGCAACAAACATACAACTTAATCTTTACGTTGTTTTGTCCCTTCAATTTTGGGGGTAGTAATCACTTGGTCTTGTAATACTCCAACGAAATAAAATTTCTACTTTGGTGCGTTAGATATTGATTAATTTTGGCAACAAATTAAAATATGAGCTAGACTATGCAAGAGCATGGGTATATCCTAGTTATTGAGGTCAAGTTTCCAAACTCTATTGTTGGCTATCAATAGATGATCACAAAGTAGTTGACTAAGCAGAGATCGTTCGAATGCAAGTCAATCATATATAAAAAGAGCGACATATATTGTACAACATAGTGAAACATTTTCCTTGAAAATGAGATGTCGTACAACTATTAGTTCAATGTCGTAAGTTTGTTATAAATTGTACATGTACGTGAGTGTATATGACCACACTTATGCAATAATGCTCTTAAATTCTTAATATAATAACGGTACTCGAAGTTATGAGTTTCGGTGATTAAAAACAAGGCATGCTGAGAAATGTTAAAGGATCCCATGAAGCATCGAGCATTTCACACTCAAAAATTTGAATTCATCTCATATAAACAATCAGGCAAGTTTTGGAAAGACCAATTCGAGCGACGGTTTGGAAAAACACGTGACTAGTAAGTCACTAAGCGCATGTATGATAAAATTGCAACTTTCTTATACCAACATGTCTAATTTGATCCGACCTAACTGGTCCATTAAGGGTTTAATGTTTTCCGAGCCTCACCAGGCAGCAGTACAGTTCACAGCTTTGGCATAATGTCCTGTAAGCCTGTAAGGGACTAATCCAGGCAAACAATAGGTCATGCTGCAGAAAGAGCTGAATCCAAAAACAACTTACTCGTATAATTCTTTCTCATTTGGTAGATTTCAGCAGTTACATCTTGATACATACTATCCCTACCTATCTAATTATCTATAACAAAGAGCACCAAAAACCAAGGGAAAAGAAGTCCCTAGCTAGCTGGTAGCTATATTACCAAAAACCAAGTGTACAGATGTTGGATACACTTAAGACCGACACCTTAACTAAAAACTTCAACTATATGTCAATGAAATAACCTACTCCAAATCGGGACAAGCACCCACACTTGCAATCGAGAAATATTGGGCGCTACAGAATCTTCTTCAGCTCAGGTCTTCAACTTCTTCTTTGAAGACTTTGAAGATTCGTCTTTCAGATGATGCTTCCGCTTTTTCTTGTCGAGAGATAGTTCCTCGTCCACATGTGCATGACCATGATCTTTCACTTCCTTTTTCTGCTTCTTGTCCTTCTTTGAAACGTCAGGGGTAAGGGACGATGACAAGACATGGTCAATCTCTTGCCTCATTAACTTAATATCATTTTGCTGGGCTGGCTTCTTTAAGTTATCAGCAGGAGGATTCTTCCTCTTCAAGGACTTACTTTCTGCCTTACCAGAGTCAGCCACAAAGTCTTTGTAAAAGGAGAGTTTGGACTTCTGTCTAGATACCCACTGTTCAGGTCGTCTCGAGTATCTGGAGGAAAAGTGGTGTTGAGAGATTTAGCGAAGCGAATAATCATAATCAAATAGAAAAGAAGCGTCCCGATTCACCCAAACCTTAAAGACCAAGATATATAAGTCAAAACTACACAAAACCTTCACAATTTTATTATATAAATATACTAGTATAGAGTTTGGTGAATGCAAATTATTGCGAAACTGCTAAAGAGAACCAGATGAAGCACCTTTAAAATGCCTGACCTAAACCTACATCCAAAAATGCAAATTCTATAAACCCAGAAATCATCAGAGTGACAGTGCGGTGTGTTCAGGATCATATCAAGCAGGAAATCATATCAATTAATATTCACATTATCACTTCAGATATTTCAAGGTGCAGACAACTGGTTCAGGTTCTCCGCCTAACATGTTAATTATGAGTCACGACGTTAAGCACGGCCTCAGTTACTAGATATCATGATTCTTGATCAAAATATAATACAGACATGCCATACTACTAAAAAGGAACGGGAAAGGTAAACTATCCCATGGAAGCTTACCCATCAACATCGAGATTTCTCAAGAGGAGAGGACCCTGCCTTGTATTGGAAAGTTCTTTCTGGACAGCAGCCAGTTCAGACACTATGGCTTCTTTTAATGAAACATTGCCTGCACTGAAGCACTTTTCAACAGTAAAAGAACCTGAAGGATGCATAGCAAGCTCTCCAAAATGACCCTTCAACCTTCACAGTAATTAGAGAAACGAGTCTGGAGTTAGATCGTGTTACCATCTAAGCTATGGAGCAAGAGAAACATTTAAAGAAACCAGGGCTGAGAACATACTTGCCAACTAACTTCTTCTTGTGTTTATCAGAAGCAGATGAACCCAGAAAGGCTTCAATTACACGCGCTCCTGAACCATCCTTTGCAACATCAAGGGCCTGGGAGTTTTCCATTGATATAATGCTTGTGATGTAAGGTTGTATGTATTCCTGCAAGGAAGAAGCTATAAACAAAAGGCTGTGCAAATATTTGCTATAAAAATATAGGTTGATGAACGGACGCAAAAGAAAAAAGAAAAAAGAAAAAAACAGGTCAAAATTACAATACAAAGGTATAGAATGATAGTAACAAAGTCACAGGTTAGCATTAAGGCATGAAAGCATCCATGCTAGCTAAGCTTAGCCCAGACACAACTTTTAAGCATTTTCAGCTACAACATCAAACTAATCAGCACAAGCCAGTCCTATATATCTCTACGCTAAAGGATACACCAATAATATCACAGGATGCACAAAGGGTAAGAATTTGCAACCTGCCATTTCGAAATCGAATCAAAGTATGAAGTATCTGAGCCTTTTATAAATGACGTGGTGAATCTTACTTCCTCCTCTTAGAGGGTTTGAGGAACATCAATTTAAATTTTAGTGATACAGAAAAGCTCCAAAATGAGTATTGACAAAGTCAAACTGTGAAACCGATTGCGAATTCTAGATTGCAAATGTTATGAGTATATCCACCCATATTTCCACAAACACAAGAAAGCCCATAGAAAGGAAAAGTTTGAGAATCAAGAAGGAAAATCAGCAATTTTCAGGGGGTTGAATACTCAGGAAGTTGGAGAAGCTCCAGCACCTACTCAATTAGAAATGTCTTCAGTCACACTTAATCTATGGGTAGCAATTACAACCTAGCTCGACCTCCATTCAAAATCTAATAATATCGTGACCAACAGATATTGCATTTTTGGAAGGGATGTAAATCCTGTAATTCATTAATTTAATAATATCGTGACCAACAGAAGGAAGCCAAAACGATGAAAGGAAAGTAGAAGGCAGCCACTTACACAAGGATACTTAAATAGTGATTGCAAAATTAAAGAACCCATGACATGTATCTTATGGCCACTTGTCCAGCTCCAATTAGACTTATCATTGAAGAAAAGATAGTTCTCAAGTAATAGCAGACGGGGTACAATACACTTTGGGTGCTCATTTGCTGAACTCACAGCAGCTGCAAGTGCCTTACAACACTGGAAGTCAGATAAAAGCATGTCAGATAAATGGAATTTCACTCATAGCTATTTGGAAAACAGTCAAGTTAATTTCTCTGTAAAATCATTCGAATCACTGTAGAGATATCCAAGCTATGCTACAGAGAAATAGTATGACCTACAGTTCATTTAGAAGTTTGAGTATATTACCTTGTGCTCATAAGCATGGAGCCTTTGACTTGATGCAACCAAAGATGCTACAACTCCTGGTTTATTTATTTCCAGGAGATTTTTAAATTTAGGTCCAAGCTCCTCACCAATTGCATCTACCTACAGTATAAGATATATTAACAAACATCATATCTCAGAGAACTATAAATGAAATGGATCCCCGTTACATTTCAGCGGCCAACCCAAAGATGAGTTAAGAGGAATAAGTTCTTGCGTGCTAAATTTTGCAGCCAGAAAAAACGTCTATATGACAAATACAAAAGATGGCACAAGAGCGAAATTACAGGCACTTTCTCATTCCGTTTTTGTCTACAAGACAGCAATAATAGTAAGGATTAACATTTCACATAAAGGAACTAGCGACATACTTGACTTTGGCTTCTTGCGTGAGATATCAAAGCTTGGACAGTGAAGTTAGCTGAATAATGACACGATAGTTCATACAGCGAACCCTCGAAGATTTTCGTATAAATCTTGTCATATAAGGTAACTGGAGCAACTTCTAATATGACCTGCAAAGTAAGACAACCTCAGTTACAAAATAAACGAGAGAAAACACAAACAGGCATAGAGCTAAGATATACTAGCAAATTCAGCATTGCATTGGCCACTATCCCCCAATCCTATCACTAAAGGAAAAAAGATTCACATGCTGACTCAGATGCGTATTTTGAAGACACAAGAATTCAACCAACTTAAAAATGCTAATCATACAAGAAGTCCTGTTAGTACAGCATTAGGGCAATCAAACCACAGTATAAGATCAATCAAAATATACGTCAAATAAAATGTTCCAAAGAATATAATTGTGTTCACCCAGAAGGGGTTATATATCTGATATGGACTGCGAGAAACAAAGCCAAATTTGATGAGGCTGTTCCTAAGCCTACCAAGATTGTGGAGAAGTTGGCGGATGAGATGAAGATCAGAATAACCAAATGCATCCAGAAGCTATTCAGCACTGATAGAAATTGGCTTGAGTCTGTCAAGCTGATGTAGGAAACGCGTTGTGACCAAGTTTGGTAGTTTGGCAACATTGCGCCCCCACCCCCACAACCACAACAAAAAAAAAACAGAGAGAGAGAGAGAGAGAGAAAAGGGAAAAAAGAGAGGCTACCTCCATCAGATGGCTAAATGCATTTTCCTTCACCAAATCTCTGATATTTTGCACCTGACTTACTTCTATGAAGCCATCTTCCCCTGTATTGCAACCCACTATCACTGGAATGACATGGGACAGTAATTGCTCTTGTCCCACCAATAGCTTCAGAGCTGTCTGCAATGCCCAGAATCCAAATCATCATAGATCAAAGATTTATTGAGATGGGTGTATTAAGACAAGCAACTAATAAGACAACAGCTGAAGCTGAATAAACAATACAGCCCATCAACATTTGAAGATTTAGACTCAATCTATTCATCTAACTTCAGGAATCTACTTGCTCTTCGTCCCACAAGGCGCTAAGTCCTATTTGCTTACTTGGAAGAAGAAAATAGAACAAATACTGAGAAACTACTACTTCCTTTCAATTCTCCATATTTTTCCCCTTTTCAATTTGCACGGTTTTTCATAGTATCTAATGTAAGTAATGGACAAAGAAAGTACATGACAGATGGTGGGGTTTCAAACGACAAATCCACAATGACCAAAAATAATATACAAAAATGGAAATTGGAGATCATTGTGCACTAGGCTAATAAGGAAAGGTGAAGACTGTTGGTTACGTGCTTCAAACTATGAATTCAGAAACTTATGACATTACATAAGCTGATGGAACCTGCCTGAAAAACCAAACTGCCATACTGGTCCACTTGAATGGAGGCAATATCTGTTCTGCTACATTTCAGCATTTCTGACACAAGAAACTCTAATAAATCTGGAAATCCCTCGTGGACATTTGTTGTGTCCCTGTTACGCCCTCTTTCGGATTTAAGATTCAACCTTCTGGCTAAATCTGTGGACGACTTTGAGGAGTGGAACTCTGAATCCAATGGCACTCCTTTGCAAAGACAAAGCAGACTCCGAAGAACATGGGATCCATGACAATTGCACATAACATGCACAGGCTTTTGAACCATTGCCTGTAAATGGGCAAAATATTATATTACACGAGTCAGGCAAAAGCAGAAATCATCATGGATAGGAGTGCTCATAACTCACAGTGAAATAATAGCGCTCTTGGTAATCAACAAATACAAATTTACAAGGAAACAAGACAGGGAGAACAAAATGCTAAGTACCTGGCATATCAAAGTCAAAGTGTCTTTGATAAGATTGTAAAAGCTATCATCAAAGAGATGACTGGCCAAAGATTTAAGAGCTGTTTCGGCCACATGGGAACCACATTGATCAGTAGCAATTTGAGCAAAATTCTTTGCAGAGCTGCGGAGGAAGCCACAAAGGTGGTCTGCACCACATCCCTCTAAGAGAGCTTGTATAGTGTGGCTTATAACAAAATCATTCGCAAGTTCCACTTCTTTCCCTGTGGTTTCTTCTAAAGCATTAACACATATGACAGACCGCTCCTCCAAATCTAGTTCACCCTCTAGTACATTTGCAATCTCGAAAAAGTACTTTGCTGTTTCAGGATCAATTTGCTTCCTGTGGTGTGGGATGTTTAGGTCGTGTTAGCAATTTCATCGTGCAATCCCACAGAAATGAAGATGTCATATTATATTTCTGAATCGGCATTCTATAGCACAAGGGAACAAATGAGAATAAAACATTTTGTACCAAAAAATCACTAACCTAACATAAGTGCTCTCAGGGTCAGAGTAGTCTCTCTTCTTGAAGGATTTCTGCTCGTTCATTGTCTGGTCAGAAACAGAGGCACCTTTCGAATGCCGACCTCCATCAGAACTCGACTGTTTTTTATTCGCCTTTCTTCCCATCCTTCTTTTCTTGGCCTGATTACGTCTATCGCCCTCTTCAAAAACTAGATGATTCTCACAAACACTATGATCCTTACGTCTTCTCAATGGCAATGCCTTCGCCCCAAAGGATACCATAAGCGCCTTGCAGCCTCACTACTAAACTACGTAGCAACAAATAATCATTCATAAGCATTAAGCAAAGCAACTTACACAACAAATGAAAACCACAAATTGCTCAAACCCCACAAGCAAAATCACTTTCAACAAGCTCATTCATCTTCCACCTTTGACACCCCATTCGACAAATAACTTCACTTGACGCTTTTACACTAGTACAACAGTCCTCCACAATTTGCGCCATTTAACAGACAAGATCGACTATTATACAATGAATCAATTATTACTATCGCGTTGAGCAGAGCAGCACAGGCTACACTATAGTCCACAACCTTGTTCACAATTCGAAAAGCCGAAACCTTCACGCAAATGCACTCCCAACAAGCCAAACTAGGATGCAATAAACCAATTATTACTACAGCATTGAGCAAAGCACTATAGACTACACTACATCATATTCCAAGACCTTATTTCGATCCCAAAGTCGAAAACTTCGAGGAAATGCACACCCAACAAGCCAACCCTACTATGCATTGAGCAAAGCAATACGCACCACACCACATCCCACAGCCTCGGTCGAATTCCGAAAGTCGAAAACTTTGAGCAAATTCACTCCCAACAATCCTACCTATTATCCCATGATACACCATTTAAAAAAATTACCACTACTCAATCCAAAACTACACAATTAAAAAAACCATTCATATTTAATACAAATACCTCACTAATATATGCATATTAACTCGAAATAAAGCATACAAATTGACCCAAGTACTGTAAATAGTACCTGAAAAAGTTATTGAACATCACAGTTCATCATCTTTTTTTTTTGTTTTTATCAAAAATTATTTCATGGTACTTAACTTGATAAAATACAATTACAATTAAAACTGAGAATTAAGGGACAAAAAACCCTAAGGTACCTGACCAAGAGGACGACGATGGCGATGTGGCTGCCGGAGTCCGCAGAAAATGAGCTGTAAAAAAAAACAAAGGGGAGGCTGAATAAAACCCTCGTGTGTATGTACCAAGGATTTTTAATTTTCGAGGAAACCGCTCTCGTTATACCATTACCATTGCTTTTTAATAATCGCCCCAGAACCGCTGTATAAAGTGTAACATACGATAAGTCGACAACGGTTCATAAACCGCTTTATAAACACTCAAAACCGTTGTATAATGTTTTTACATGTGACAGCGTTCATAAACCACTATGTATCAAGTGTTGTCTAAATCCTACAATGGCGCAAATTATATCGTGCGGACCACAAACAATATCGTGGTACGGGACACGTGTCCAACCATGATTCGTTGGGAAAAAAAAAAAAACAAGTGCAGAAAAATACACGTTGCAACTTTCCTTCTCCATTCTCTGTATATCATTTACCCACGCACTCAAAATTTTCTCTCTCCTCCCTGCCCCTTCCGCCGCCACATAACTCCCCGGTGACGACGACGACGCCTTGACCTACGTCCACCGTCGAATAAGGTTTGTCCATGACTTACACCCGTAAGATCCATGACACAAACCTACAAAATCCATGAAATTTTGATGGGAAATTTTGATTATTTTTGTTCTTTTGAAATTTTAATAGAGTCATGGATGATCATGGTAAGATCCATGGATTGTATTCGTGGAATCCATGATGATTAACATCATATTTTCTTTAATTTTGTATTTTTTTTATGGAACTTTAAAAAATGGATTTTGATTGGTAATTGAACTGAATTGGTGGACGCGATTCGCGGCTGATGGTGGTGCTGGTGGTAGGGTCCGGGTGGTGGTTGGCCGGCGCAGGTGGGGTAGCCGGTAGGCGGTGTGGGAGAGGTTGGGGTGGTTTTTTTCTTCTTTTTTTTCGTCTTACCAATAAATCTGCAACACCTGGTCGGACCACCAAATTGTATAAGCACTGCCAAAATGGTGTAGTGACGCCCCCGCAAGACGGACAACCGAGAGAGAAGTTCGATCTTGGATAGTAAATCATGAAACCGAGGCTTGGTGAGAATGTCAGCTAGTTGATCGTCGCCGAAGATGTGAGTGACCCGCAAGGTACCATTGGTGACCTGTTCACGAACAAAATGAGAATCAAGTGCTAAGTGTTTCACACGAGAGTGGAAGGCGGAATAGTGTGTGGCACCAAGGTAGTCACATTATCCGAAAAGCCGAAACCATCACGGAAATTTGATTTTTTTTCCGAAAAAAAATCAAATGTCCTCGAAACAATACTGTAAATACATTAGGACTATACTTGTTGGATTCGAGTGTTGTTTCCTCATTTTGTGAATTATTTCGTGCGTTTCGACACTCGTCACTTTGTATGGATTTATGACCGTTTTGACTGTTTTTCTAAACTTCTCTTAAGTTTTTGGCTCTAATATCCTTCCAATCCTCATTATATCATACTTAGACCTTACCACCAAAATTTGAGAAATTTTTGCTCCGGAGCCATTTTATTGAAAACCCGTGGATTATGTACTACGATTCTGGTCAAATTTGATTAGTTTTACGAAATACGTCAAATGTCCTCCAAACATTACTATAGATACCCTAGAACTATATTGATTGGATTTGAGTGTTGGTTCCTTATTTTCTGAAGTATTTCATGTGCTTCGACGCTCGTCACTTTGTATGAATTTATGACTGTTTTGGCCGTTTTCATTATCTTTTCCTAGGTTTTTCACTCTAATATTTTTCAAATCCTCATTATATCATACGTGGAGACTACCACAAAAATTTGAGCCGTATTCGCTCCGGAGCCCTTTTATCGAAAAACCGTGGATTATATACTGAGATTCCGATCAAATTTGAACAATTTTTCGAAAAACGTAAAATGTCCTCCAAAAATTACCGTAGATACCCTAGGACTATACTTGTTGGATTTGAGTGTTGTTTCCTCATTTTATGAAGTATTTCACGCGTTTCTACGCTCGTCAATTTGTATGGATCTATGACCGTTTTGACCGTTTTCATTAGCTTCTCTTAACTTTTTTACTTTAATATTTTGAAAATCCTTATTGTATCATACATAGAGACTACCACCAAAATTTGAGCCGTTTTCGCTCCGGAGCATTTTTATTAAGAAACCGTGGATTATGTATTGCGATTTTGGTCAAATTTGATCAATTTTTCGAAACAAGCCAAATGTCCTCCAAACGTTAAATTAGATATCCTAAGACTATATTTTTTGGATTTGAGTGTTGGTGCCTCATTTTGTGAAGTATTTCATGCGTTTCGACGCTCATCACTTTGTGCGAATTTCTGACCGTTTTGGTTGTTTTCCTTATCTTATCTTAGATTTTTGACACTAATATTTTGGAAATCCTTATTATATCATACGTAGAGACTACCACCAAAATTTGAGTCGTTTTTTCTCCGGAGCCATTTTGTCGAAAAATAGTGGATTATGTATAGTTATTTTTATAGGCGAACGGAGGGAGTACTTATTAGTATTGAGAAATTATAAAATAAGTTGAATTATTATCCACCTATAGTAGATGAGTGATTTATTGTTATTACTATTACTATCTCTAATTCGAAGTTTAAAGAAACAATTTTGGTTCTTATATTTACCAAAATGTAGATAATGTCGTCAGATTTTTTTCTGACGTATCAAAATAATGTAAGTTTGACGTACGGAATATTATCTTACTATAACTCATAAAAGAAAACTTTTATATTGATTCCTCTTTACAAATTACCATAAACTTACATATGGTAACGATATATATATTCATAAGTAATAAATGGATTCTTTATATGATTACCATAAACTTTCATATTCTAACTACATTTTTATAACACTTAATTAATTCTTTATTCACCTAAAGCTCTAAGAAAATGAGTAGGGCTTTTAACCTATTCGATAGAGTTGACGTATAATTTTTAGTATTGAGAAATTCATTTGAATAAGTTAAACAGTTACCCATTTATATCAGGGTGACCTATAGTTATTGGTATTAATATCTCAAATTTTAAGGTCATCATTTGGTGCTTACATGTACCAAAATGGAGAAAATTTCATATTAGACTTTTAACTTACGGAATATTACCTTCCCATAACATATAAAATAATTTCATAATTATGAAAATGTGATATCTTCAGCCTGGTTACCATAAGCTTATATTCATGTTTCCGTAAGATTATGTATGGTATACTACATTTCCATAACTAATGCATGAATTTTGTACATGATTACCAAAAACTCACATATAACAATAATTTCATAACATAAATTAATTTATTATTCAGCAGAAGCTATCAGAAAATTCAAAGGGCATGTATGATAAAATAAAACAATTCGAGCCACGGTTTGGAAAAACACGTGACTAGTAAGTCACTAAGCGCATGTATGATAAAATTGCAACTTTCTTATACCAAGCAACAGGTCTAATTTGATCAGACCCAGTTGAACTAAGCCAAATATATTTAAAACAAAAAAAGACGAATTTCACGTGAATCATTTCAATCATTTCTTGTAAATTACTATTGATTTTTAGTAGTAATAACAAGAGTAGATTTATTAAAAAAAATTAAACTGAACTAATACAATATGAACTAAACTAATCTGATTTGAATTCACCGTCATTTAAGCAGAACCATACAAAACCAAAGTTATTGCCTTGGAAGTTGTTAGCCAACCAAGAGGGAATGGCCTTGGACGACACACCAAACCAAGCGGGTCAAGCCCAAGGTATAACCGGGTTACACATTGGCCCAGCCCAAAATAGAAAGAACCCTAAAGCCCAAACAAAGCCCGAAAAAAATAAAAAGAAAAAATGGAGCAGCAATATAAAATGCAGCCGTCTAGGGTTTTAGCTTGTTCTTCTGTCTCAGTGTTATCGCAGTCGCTTCCCCCTTAAACCTGAAGGTACCTCCTCCATTTTCTCTCTCCTCTATTCTCCCCTAAATTTGTTCTTCATCTTTACGCTTCCGGTATTTGATTTCTCCCTTGTATTCTCTCCCATCGCCATTGTTGTTGAGTGATTTTTTTTTTTGCTGTTAATCTTTGTTGAATCTTCATTTCATTTGTATGTTTTTTTTTTTTTTTGTAGATTTATTCACTCTTAATTTGTACTAATTGATGATTCTGTTTGAAAGTTGTAACTTTTTTTGTTTGTTATGATGATTTGTTTTGAATAAACATGTTTTTGTTGATTTGCGCGTTGGAAATGTTGTTGATTTGATTGTAATTGTTGTGTTTTTGGTTTGAATCGTGAGTCGGAAGTTACATATTTGTGTTGTTTGGTTGTTCGCGTTAGTAATTTTGTTGATTCGAATGAAATTGTTGTGTTTTGGTTTGAATCGTTAGTGCGAAGTTTTACATATTTGTGTTTGTCTG
Source organism: Spergularia bocconei (assembly GCA_963457585.1). Taxonomy (NCBI): domain Eukaryota; kingdom Viridiplantae; phylum Streptophyta; class Magnoliopsida; order Caryophyllales; family Caryophyllaceae; genus Spergularia; species Spergularia bocconei. Next base: position 1,933,051 of record OY734945.1, on the reverse strand, counting down.
TTGTTCGCGTTAGAAAGGTTGTTGATTTGAATGAATTTGTAGTGTTTTATATTGAATCGTAACTCTGAAGTTACATGTTTGTGTTCGTATGTTATTTTATCTGATGATTGTGAGCTTGATAATAGTTGGGTTTTCGTTTGTATACGATTTAGGATTTGTTCTAGTGATTGATTATGATTTTAGGGCTGATTTATCACATTCGTATAGTTTACTCTACATTTAGTTGTAGTTTATAAGCCTTGTTTGGTTGAGGACGTTGAGTTTCATGTTGTTAGTGCAAGGTTCAATCTTGTTGTATTAACTTGTTGTTTGGAAGTTGCGTAATCGCCCTCTAGTCGGAAAAATGGGATTTATGTATTGGAATCAGGCTTTTTTTTTGTTGTAGGGATGAAAATTGTCTTAAGGTTAAATTTGCTGTATCATTGTTGCTGTTCAACAGTTGTGTGTTTGTTGTGTATCGGAGTTTGTTGTTGAATGTATGAAAATGTGTTTTTTGTTGTAAAATGCAGGCAAGAGTAGGTAAGGATGTCTCACAGGAAGTTTGAGCACCCCAGGCACGGTTCCCTTGGGTTTCTTCCAAGGAAGAGGGCTGCCCGCCACAGAGGAAAAGGTTTTCACCTTTTTAAACCTTGATTTTTTTGGTGATTGAATTGAATTCTTTTATTTTGATCCGTTCAATGTCTTGTCAGTTTGGATTTGTATGCTGTATAATGGTTTGCATGAGGTCATTTCTTGTGTGTAGTAACCGTTTATCATCGAAGCAGTTCGAGCATGATAACTGTATGTGTGTTGTTGACTGCTTGCTATTAGTGAGTCAGTCTGCTTTGTTGTGGTGGCGTATTTGTTGTCATTCAAACAATTATTCTTTGTTGTGGATATGTCTCAAAACTTGAAGTACTACAATATTCTGCCCCGAGAAACTTAAATGTTACTGTACATAATCTTGGGGAGCTGATGTATGAGTTATTGTTCTTTGATGTGTGAATGTCCCTAATTTTCAGTGCTTTTCGCTCATTTTTGTATGGTTTTTATAAGCATCCTATAACATGTGTTGTATCTGTATACAGTTAAGTGTTTCCCCAAGGATGATCCCACCAAGGCACCAAAGCTCACTGCTTTCTTGGGCTACAAGGCTGGAATGACCCACATTGTTAGGGAGGTCGAGAAGCCTGGCTCAAGTATGTCATTGGATTAATAGTCTCTCTTTTATTGGTCAATTACGATTTTTTCTGTTTCTTTGCTAGTTTAGAAACTGACAGTTTTCTATGACAATTTTTGATTGCAGAACTTCACAAGAAAGAAACTTGTGAGCCTGTGACTATTGTTGAGACCCCTCCTATGGTCATTGTTGGTGTTGTTGGCTACGTTAAGACACCCCGTGGTCTACGTACCTTGAACACTGTCTGGGCTCAGTATCTCAGTGAGGACCTCAGGAGGAGGTTCTACAAGAACTGGTGCAAGTCTAAGAAGAAGGCTTTCACCAAGTACTCCAAGAAGTACAGCAGTGATGAAGGAAAGAAGGATATCCAAGCTCAGCTCGAGAAGTTAAAGAAGTACGCTACTGTTATTAGGGTTTTGGCTCACACTCAGGTAAAGTATTGTATCTCTTGTGTTTGTCATTGGAGGATCAGATACTGCTACTTTGGTGATTATACTTTGATTGTTGTTGCTGTAGTCACAGTACTCACATGATATCGTGCAATGTTGCAGGTTAGAAAGATGAAGGGTTTGAAGCAGAAGAAGGCTCATCTGATGGAAATCCAGGTCAATGGTGGCACCATTGCTCAGAAGGTTGACTTTGCTTTCAGTTTCTTTGAGAAGCAAGTCCCAATTGATGCTGTTTTCCAGAAGGATGAAATGATTGATATCATTGGTGTTACCAAGGGTAAGGGTTACGAAGGTGTTGTCACTCGTTGGGGTGTCACTCGTCTTCCCCGTAAGACTCACAGAGGTCTGCGTAAGGTTGCTTGTATTGGTGCGTGGCATCCTGCTAGGGTGTCATACACTGTTGCCAGGGCTGGTCAGAATGGTTACCACCACCGTACCGAATTGAACAAGAAGATCTACAAGCTCGGAAAGGTTGGTCAGGAGAACCACACAGCTATGACCGACTATGACAGGTTCGTACAAATCTTCCTTGATGTCTACAATATCCTTTACTGTATTTCGGTCTTGTTTTTGTAAGGGAAGTGTATTTCCGTGGTCTTATTGCTGTTTGATCTATTTTTCAGGACTGAGAAGACCATCAATCCAATGGGTGGCTTCCCCCACTATGGTATTGTGAAGGATGATTACCTTTTGATCAAGGGTGGCTGTGTTGGACCCAAGAAGAGAGTGGTGACGTTGAGGCAGTCTCTACTCAAGCAGACTTCTCGTGTTGCCCTCGAGGAGATCAAGCTCAAGTTTATCGATACATCCTCCAAGTTTGGTCATGGTCGCTTCCAGACTACCGATGAGAAGGGTGTGTTCTACAACCGTCAAGTTGCTAAGGCTTAAGTTATTGAGGAATGCGTGCATGTAGTTCACCTAGTATTCGAGACTTTCTACCCTCATGCGAGTTTCTTTCGAGAAAACTTGATTTAGTCGAATGTTGTCTACATACATTTTGTTTTCTAAGGTTCTTATTTTCCGATTGGAAGTCTGAAATTTTGCTGCTTAATCCTCCCTCCTAATTTTGGTATGATATTTCATTAGGTTTAGTTCATGTTTTATCTGAATCTTGTGTCTTCATGGCGTTACGCTTTTGTTCTGGACCAATTGGCAGTTGAAAGTAGGATGCTCGTGTTCTTCTGTGTCCCGATTTCGTAAAACTCTTGGAGAAATTAGGCGTCTGTAACCTGGCTTTTTGCAGTGTCAAACCGAAACTGTGTGCTATCCTTGGGCGTTTGTGATATTATTATCGAACGTCCTGTATGTGTTGTCGTGCTGTGTACTGGAAGGTTAGTAAGCATGCAGGATGCTCTGCTAATGTGCCGTGTATCAGAAGTGTTGTAAGCATGCAGCTTGGGCTAGAGCTAGCCATGAAATCTTATTTTGTTGGTATTCTCGTAAGTTGTAACAGGGTAGAGTTGCTCCGGTCGGACTTGTTTCTACTGGAACTAAAGTTGTTAAATTGTGAGAGAAGCGTCACTTCTTCCGTATTAAGTTTGTTCAACATTCATTTCAAAAAAAAAAAACAAAGAACTTCGCATATTCAATCCAACGTATGCCAAAACGAATTCTGGTACCCTTGTGTGCCTGTTTATTTTTCTTGTCTTCTCCACTGGGCGAAAGTCGAATTACTTACGAAAATAGAATGTACTGCTCTTTTTTTTTTGGGGGAACGAAGAATGTACTGCTCTATTATTACTATATATATGTGGTGGAAAAATAAAAAGAGAAGCCGAATATTACAACCCTTTCGCAAATAAAAAAATGAACGAAGTTCACTAATTCTGTGACCTACCAAAAAACACAGCTGCATGCCTATGTTGGCAGCAGCAGTGTCACACTATCCACATTTTTTTTCAGAGACGAATAAAATGCCGCATCAAAATCAACCAACAAAACACAGAAGAGCAGGCATCCAGGGCGATGTTTTTTTCCGACTGCAAATCAAGACGTGTACCTCAGCATGGGTTAAGCTGCAGCTACTTGAGTCTGCCCTTCGGCCCTATAACCACGGCCACCACCTCGGCCCCTTCCCCTACCACGTCCACGGCCTAAAAGTTACAAAAATGCTTATCAGCAATTTAGCTCATGACTTTGACAGATTCAATTTGTTTACTTTTGGGAAAATCCATGGCCTGAACAATGAACAACATAAATGTAGTAACTGAAAAACTTACCACGTCCTTGAGTGATTGGCGCTCCTTCACCATAGTCATAATAACCGCTGGGTCCTTGACTGTAACCTCTACCTCGCCCCCTGAAGTTCTGATCTCTGCCACGACCTCGACCTCTGCCACCAAATCCACCACGGCCACCATAAAAACCACCTCCATTATATTCTGCTGGCACATTATAGTTTCCTGAAAAGAACACAGCTTTTTACCTCGTACTCATTCCAAAGAAAGGGCAGGTGAAAAAATGGGATTTGGACTAACGCATTGTTCAACAAAGGCTGGAGACAATAAGAGCACAGGGGTAAACTTGTGAGTGTGCACTAAATATCAGTCTATTCCTCCAAACTAGTCATACAGAAAGGAGACGGGAAATGGCAGTAAACTTGGGAGTGTGCACTAAATATCAGACTATTCACACCATAGAAAAACCCGAAAAGTTGGGAAACGATTATCCTGACTGAGTGATACTAAAGTGTTACACACATGTCCCAAAAAAAAAGCTCAAACAGAAAAGGCGAGAGTAGATAAATTTACCTCTGCCTCTGCCCCTACCCCGACCACCTCGTCCTCTGCCCCTTGTGTTGGGTGAACCGTCTGTATGACAAGGAAAGGATATGTTAAATAACAGTAAGGTAAAGTGAGGAGCAATACTATGACAGTGAAAAACTTTGGTGTTATACAGTTGTCTTAAAAAAGGCTATTCTGTAACTTCCAAGACATTAGATGGCAAGCCAACTTGATATGATTCTGCTTGAATTTGTTTTTTCTCGACTTCCCTCTCAATAAGAAGTGATGATTAAATTTACCTCCTTCATTATCATAATCGTTCAATGGCCTAACTTGATCCGCAGGGATCGGAGGTTGATATCTACAAGAACAAAGTGGAATGAAGCATTCTTTAGCATTGATTAACAATAAAGACTTCAACTCCAGAACTTATCAGAGGATGTAGAGAAGTTCTCTGAATTTAAACCAGCATAATAAAAAGAAGCCACCAACAAGACCGAGTCCTGGCAAGACCTCGAACACAGAGCACCACAGGAAAATACTCATATGGATAACCAGGAAAGTCAAATGCAAGCATATGTAATCAAATCAGGAAATAGGGATGACATCTACTTCTTGTCAAAGAAACATGGAACGTTGGTAGATTAGTCCAGTCGTAAGCATCAGAGAATTAGGTTTTCAAAGTACTTATAAGCTTGATGTTACCCTCTTAGCAACTAAAAAGCAGTCTAGTTAACAGCTGAAAACGTAATTGTGAAGCTACCAAGGTCCATGTATCGAGAGTTCAACACCATCAAGACTGGAGAAAAAATCTTAGCTATTATAATGACATAAATAGAAGGTTTGACAACGGAACCAAGACATAGAAAGTCCACATATCTGATCAAGTTTCCCAAATCTGTATCAGGGACTTTTACTACTATCGCCAAACCAGTTAAATTTGAACTCACTAATAAGACAACTCCACGAACATCATGCCTCCAATAATGGTAGTTTTACTAGTCATCTCCGTCTCTTCCCTTTATTTGGAATGATTTACAAATAACATTTGATACAAGATTATCGGATTAGTTACAGTCCAAATAGACCATTTGCTCCGGGCTTTCATTTTCACAGAGCAAAAGACTAGCCACAACTCAAGCATGAAGTGAAGCTCTTCTAAAAGTTAGTCGCCAACAAAACCCTGATAATAATGATAAAGAAGTAAAAGTACATCATCCTAGAGATGATGAAAACGATAGTTTTACCCGGTAGAGGTTGTGTTGAGCTCTTTCTTTGACAAAGTGATGGTGATCATCGAGACATGACGCGTAGTTTCAAGGCTGCAACGACAAAATAAAACACATTACCATCCAATCTTAATAATCAGAGTTTATCAGAACGACAAAGGTTTACTGTTTTTTACGGAAGAAGGCCTTCTTCTAGAGGCTCCCATGTGTCAGTTATGTCAGTTGATCCAATAGATGTGTCCTGGTGAAGACCAACAATCCTTCTCTGATATCACAGGACAACCAGACAACGTGCTCCATAAGTTTAATGACAAGGAATACTCGTACTATATATCATAAAAACTATTAAAAGAGTGAACGCAATCCACCTTAATCAACTCCGCAATCATCACAGTTTTATTGATTGCTCTACCCATTGCCTTGAGTACAACTTCATCAGAACCTTTCTCCTACTCAATCCAAAAAACTCCCAATAAGATACAAAACATAATTCTGAATTTCTGATGATGCCCATATAAACATACAGACAATTTACAATGGTCTGCTGACTTTGGCACTCGGGTTACAAAATCGCTACACGCTCTACCCAAGACCAATGTATGAATGATAATGAGGCTAAATCAACGTATTAATCGGCTCCTCGCAAATTGACAGGCAATAGATCTACTAATTATTTCCTCTCTTTCAAGCATCACCTCTTAATTTATCACTTCCAAGTCCACACATGTCCTAAGCCTCTAGTATACATAACATAAGGAACCGATATTAGAAACTCCGTGACCTGACACGAAAGCGTCCTCAATACTCTACAATTTTCCTATGAGACGCAAATGCGCGAAAAATTCTAAAGTCGAAGTATCACGAAATTAGAACATAAATTAGACGAAAGCGTACTCAATACACTAATGCTGTTCTCTACATAAATGTTGTACAATCAAATAATCAATTAAAAGATCAGAACAACCAAATCAAACATTCATACCGATTTCAAACAACAATTAATTAAGACTCCGATTATATAATCAAACATATAAAACGCGAAACTTTTAGGTGCAACCGTTGTATAGCTAACAATTAAACATTACAACTCCATGTTTAGAGGTATTAGGGTCAAATGTTCCCTATCGATAATCAACGTTAAAGAATTACGATAATTCATGATCGTATATGCAACGAGTACACCGAAAACTTCTTAATCACGCTAAAAAACACAAGGTATGAAATAACACAAAGAGAAGAGGAGACCTGGAGAAGAGTAGAAGCATAGGTAATGTAATTACGCATACGACCTTGAGTAGTAATTCTAATCTCATTCTCATTTATCGGCGTCGTCTCTGTTTTCGCCTTCTCTACTCTCTCATACCTATCCATCTCTCTTTCTCCTCTTTCTCGCTCTACAAATCAACACCACCACAACCAAACAAAAGATGAAGAAGAAGAAGCTTCACGTTAACGTTACTAATTAATCAAACAGAAATTAATAATTAAAAATTAAGGAAGAATTAACAGAATATTCTAGAAAAGAGGAGAGAATGAAAGAGAGGAGTACCACTAATATTGAGAGTGAAAGAGAAGCTGATGGAGTGAATATTGACCAAGTAATAATAGGGAGGAGGAGTTGATTTGTTCAATTATTCTTTCTTCTACAAATACGGTGTCCTCATTTTCTGAGTTAGTCTGATACACGTGAGGAACAAGTTTCAGGAGAGAGAGTGAAGACGAGGAAGAAGAGGGATGCAGGTTTTCAGGAGAGAGAGTGAGAAATAACGGTCTTATCGGCGACTTACCAGTTACCAGTGGTGGTTGCTGTTACAATGACTGACTGATTGCCACGTGTTGGATTTTACGAGTGACATATGTCGAAAGCACGCCTTGGATTTTACGAATGACGTGTGTCCGTATTGGATTTTACAAGTGACGTGTGTCCGAAAGCTCGTCTTGGATTTTACGTGTAACGTGTGTATAATCACGCGTTGGATTTTACGAGTAACGTGTGTCTAAAGGGGTTTAAAATGTTGATTAGGAAGAGAACTTATTTAAAATGAAGTATATAATCCACGTTTTTTTTTTTTAATTTAAAAACGTCTCGATTTTAAAGCAAGGTTATGAGTTCGGAGCTATAATCGGTGGTGTACTGGTGTGTGCCAAAGAGACTTCGGAGAACTTCACCAACAAAGGTGATCTTCGCGAATAAGCTTCACTTGATTTGCCTCACAATTAAACTGCCGAAGCTCACTCAGTAAGAGACCACATCATGCACGAGCGAGAATGGGGGAAAGGGCAGTAGCATTAAATCAAGAAGTACGACAGAAATCCTCGACGTTTTTTCAGAAATATGAATATAACAGACGAAGATAACAAGAATACAAGGGAAGGAGAGTGTTGGGAGGGGTTTTACAAGCCCAGATGCACCGAGAGAATTAACGAGCAAAAGAATAACAAAAAGTGTCGATGGGAGATGATTAAATCGCAAGTAAAATTTCAGATTCCAAGTCGTCTCTAGGGCGCCATAGCCATCCTCTGGGAGGCAGTAGAAAAGATCTCAAGTGTTTTGGGATTGGGAGAAAGAGATGCGGACAACTGAGCCACAGACCGGGGTAGCGTGCTTACAGACAAGGGCTTCTGTTGCCTGTTCTTCTGAGTCGAATAAGACTAAGGCTTGTTTCTTGCCATTTGCTTCGAAAAGCTTGGTGCTGATGATAGGCCCGTGTTCCTCCAACAGGTCTACAATATCTTCTTCACTAATATCCTCTGGGAGACTCGATAGATGGATCATCTTGGTAGGAGAGCAACAATATCGGTAGTACTTTGCAGCATTCCGGTTAAATCGGTTGAGGTTTGAACCCTGAAAATCACGGGTCTCTGGAGATGGTGTTATGTTTGAATACTTAGAATAGTTAACCTCCATGCGTTTCCCGAAAAGCAGCGCTCCCTGAAATATAACAGGTCATGAAGGAAACCCTTTGAAATCAGACATCTTTCGACTTTCATTGGGCATACAAGTCGGAGTGCGAGGTAACATATATAGCAGATACGTTTTACTAATCAGAAAATATGTAAAAGACTGAACTTTCCAAGAAACTTTATAAAACGTCAAATCACAATTTATTATCTCAAACTTAGTTTTGGCGTACTCTTCCTGGCCGTCATTTATTATCTCCTCCCTCCTCAGATCCTCACTCTCCTTCCATTCCCCTCACTATCTCCCAGCTCCCGGAAATAGCAACAATATCGAGAAGCCAGTAAAGCACACATAATTCTAAGGGAAGTAAGTGGAGGACTTGGGAGCGCAACATACTGTAATGAAATAAAGTGGACAGCGAAAAGTAGTATTGCAAGTGAAGAAGTAAAGAGGGAAAAGTAAGGGATATATATTGATCTCCTGATGTATCTCTTTTTCTATTCCATCGGAGATACAATAAACAAAGACTTGAAGGAAGGGCAAGCACTATTTGTTGTGGGATTTCTCAGCACGATGGAAGCAAATTTCAGTTTTGTTTATTGCCATCATACATCTAAGCTTTGAATCAGAATCCTGAACCTAGATCTGGATATAGTTCCCTCCTTTGTTTAATTGGGTGTTGAGTTACACACAGAGAGTAGAACGCGTTGCGTCTTGTTAAGCATTGGCATGGAATCAATATGTAGAATTATATTCAATAGACAATAAAGATATCATACCTTTAAGAAGTGGACAGCCAATTCAGCCTGAAAGCCATCGGACATTTCTACAAGGGCATGGTCCGGTTTACTTCGGAGAAGCTTGATCCTTACAATGTTTCCATATAAGGAAAACAAATTGAAAAGCTTGTCTTCATCTATTTTCTGATAGAACATTCAGATCAACTTTAGGAGAGAACAGATTATCAACTTTGACATGAGAGTTTTATAGGTAGTCAGTCAGGTAGCAAATTCACTTACGTCAGGGTTTAAATTCGATACTATAACAGTGCATCTCTCATTCATGCCACTAACACCTGGCGGTAGACCACCAGCAAAAGCTGCCATAGCAGCAGAGTTTCCCATCTGTAGAGGTACGCAGTATTAATTTCGTTCAAGTAATACAGTTTATTAAAAAGACTCCCAGGAACCGATACCTTATTAGAAAGGGAGAAGCTCATATATAACAGAATGGCAGAAACAAAAAAATCATCAAGCCTTATAACCATGCATAGTCGTGATACCTATTTGCCAACGGCGTCTGACAACATCATACTGTGGTTAAACACCTGACTTTCTCTACAAACCATTAACACCTCCCCATGTCCCACAAGCGTTACATAGAGAAAGGGAAGGCTGGAAAAAGTTAGCCTAACTAAATTGTGCAGAAACAGGTTAGTTACAAAGTTTCCATGTATCTGAACTCTAATGTAGCATCGACATTATCATTCAAAGTATAATACTCTGGCTCAATAAGAGATTACCACATTTTTATACTAAAATAAAAAACAAAGTCAGAAGTAGAGCATTTCAGACCAAAACGCCAAATAGCTACAGAGAATGATAAATCTTGATCTAACACAACTATCCATAGAGCATTAGAAGGGACAACAAGAGATCATGTCACTACAATCAGGTTCAGCAATGACGCAAGACTAATATTGATAACTAAAAAAACAAATCAGGAATTAGTGAAATGTGATTAGAAAATGTTGACAGGTGGGAATACTCGCAACCAATTACATGCTTCGACATAGCAATCCGGTCGAGTTCAAACACAAACCTGTTGATATCCTACAACAAAGAGCAAGGAAACGTAGTAAGCACTATATCTAAGAAGAGATATATCAGCAGATCCAAAAGTTTATCAAAGACATGCACCTGCACCACCTGCACCATGGACTCCATACATCCCCCCGGCATCACCATATCCAGGTTGCTGCAAAGAGGACATTCAAGATTCAGCAGGACTATTAAGCAGATAGATTTCAAGTACCAAACCAACTGAACCTTCCTAATAAGCATCACAACCAGCAAATGATGACATTTAAACCCTATTTCATACCATGTTAGTAGGCTATACTGAAATAAAGCAAACAAGAGGGGCGAAGAATGTATATACTTGTGAACTTCTGCCTCTTTGTTCAGAAGGAAGATCTGGGTTCAGAAAATCTCTGCATCAAGAAGTAACGGCTATTAGTCAAAAACTCCAACACAGTGAACTCAAATCATAAAGACCAGCTTCCCATCATCCAACTAAAGTAATCTTCGCCGAATCATTTTGATAAGAATATAGTTAGACAACGTCTAGAATCCTGCCTATTTACCAATGATATGGCATATTCGATAACCTTTTGCATCAACTTCAATTGTTAAACAATAAAAGAAATGGAGAAACTAGATCACATTTATTTCAAAATGCAACATATTGACTTGGAAAAGAGTGCTTCAACATAATCATACCTTGATCGGTCATTATTATAGTTCACTTGCAACTCCGTAAGGCTAGAACAAAAGGAAAATCACAACAGTAAGACCCGTATCATACAAATGATGCTTTCTGAAATCAGAATTCAAAGAGGAAGAAACATTGAGGTAAAAACTCTTACTTTGAGTATTGTATATCTAACTGACAACAACCATCATATATATTTCGTCCCTGAAATATTCTCAGTGTTAGATTCCTCAACATGCACAGATACATCATAAATTAAAATTATTAATAGAGATGCTGACATGAAGTGCACTCATCGCAGAAGCAGCACTCTGGCGAGTCGAATACTGAATAAGAGCTTGAAAACCTGCACAAATGCACAGCAGGATTAAAAGGTAGTCAAAGGGGTGTTTTCATGTATATATTAAATCGTAGAATATACTTTTTGACATTGGATAAAATCCTGCGACATTTTTTTCTAGTAGATACTCAATAAACTACTTGATGTCAACATAACTCCAATCTATGTCACAATTTTTTATGTACCATTTAATGAAATCACTAGATAATGTATTAATGTCACAAGATCTCTAAGCAAACACAGAAAACATGTAGGGGTGTAAAAGCTAACCAGCTGATTTCTGGAATGTCACGATTTTCTCCACACACCCGTAAGGAGTAAACACTTGGTTGAGAACGTCAACAGTCATTGGGTAAAGGACAATATGTATGCTAACCAAAAGTATACGATTTGGCTCTTCATCCTGCCAACAAAACAGGTACAAGATTGTGAAGTAAATAAAACATGCAGCAATAATTTTTTTTTCTTTCAGCTATTCTAGAATAAATTATACACCCTTCATAGCTTCGAATAGTGGGAATGAATATCCATAGCCTATAAATAACAGTTTTTTTTTTTCTTAGGGGGTGGGAGACAGGAAAGGAAGTTAAACTTTGACGTACAACCAACTGTTCAATGTTAAACGAGGAGGAAGATAGAGCTAACATCAATTCAGCTTTTTGAAAAAGACCCAAGAGCTAATGAACATCAATAACCAAAACCAACAAAAAGTAAAAATGCGTAAAAAGCCTCAGTAAGGCCTTCATCAATCATCAGGAGCATACAACAACTAACTGTGAGTCTGTGACCAACCAAGCAAAGCCAAGAGTAGCCCATTACCAGTAAATGCATTTCCAAAAATCACAAGAAACAGCACTCACCGTTTCACTTTTGCGTCCCTGGTTCTGATCAGTTGTAAGTTCTTGATGTGAAGAGAACTGCATGTATACATTCCGTCCCCTGAGAAGGCATGAGAAAAAAATTAAAGCATTAGATTAAAAAGATGTTAGGACAAACGACTTAGTACCAAAGTGCTGGCCTGCTGGGAGACGGAACCTACAATATGGAGACTTAAAGAAAAAAGTGCCATTTTCCATCATTAAACTATCACAACAACAACAACAACCAAGCCTTATTCCCAAAATGATTTGGGGTCGGCTAACATGAATCGTCTTCTAGTAACCGTCTTGTGTACGCCATGAAATTTCCATCATTAAACTATCGACGTTGGAAAACTCAAGCACACTACACAATTGACATCATAAAAGACGAAATTATGCAACCAATTTATGGACAGCCTAACAAGTAACTAGACGCAAAGATACCATAAAAAGTAACCAACGGCCTAGCTGCCAGCAACAAACAAATAAATTTTTCAAAAGCAAGTGCGAAATAACTACCGGACACTGGGCTGCGAATTTGTAAAGTAGTCCACCAGACTGATAGCTGCAGCCAAATCCTGCATTTGCAAGAGTGCCTGTAACAGGACAAATATAAAAAACTTAGCTAGTTGAAATCACAACCATTAGCTCGGGAGGTTTTATACCGTCTATAATATGACAAACCACCTTAAACAACCACTGAATGCCTCGAAAACTAGGTGAATATTAGCTGATTATCCGAATTGGGACTCAAATCCATGCTTACATTCTCTTGTAACAAAAAAGACCACATTTTTATCTTACTCTAGCAGAACTACTAACTAATACAAAGTACAGCTTCTACCAACTTAAAATTCGACACTTCAAATTCGAACAAAACCCGAAAAACAAAGAGAATAACCTGATTCTTGGTACGGAGCATCACTAACTTGTTAACAGACCCAAATGGTTGAACCAATTGAAGTAAATCACTCTGTACAATCGTAATATAAATTGCAATCAACATCCATTACTTCCCAAAACTTAATTACCACATCCATGACTTAAAAACTTCAAACGAAGCGTCAAGAAGAAGATTTACCTCAGTAATCTCATGGCCTACATTGCGGACATGAATTACTTTGGAGGGTTCCGCCATCCTACCGAGCTACTGTACCAACATAAACCCACAAAAATCAAAAAAAAAAAAATACAAATTAATTTAAAAAGACTCAATCTTTTTGCTATGAAACCGTCTAAATAAAAAAAACCCAGAAATTAAAAATGAACAACATAATTTTTCGCCAAAAAAAAAATTGAATCAGAAACGTAACAGGTACGATTCAATCAATATACAAGAAACCCAGAAATTAATACAACACAACCTTCAATTTAAAGACGAAAACCTCACTTAAAAGTAACTGTATGAAGAACCAACAAATTAAATTATATAATTAAACATGTGAAAAGGGGGAAATTAAATCAAATTAATTCACTTACGAAGAAGAAAAGAAATTGAAGAGAGAAGAAAAAAGGGGGTTTTGATCGAAGGGCCCTTTTTCTCTTTCTTTTTTTTTTTCTTGCGTACTGATAATCTGAGAGAGAAAGAGGAGCGAGGTTTGAGAAGAAAGAGGAGTGAGATAAATCGGGCGAAGAAGCCCTACGAACTTGTAGTTTACGACACAAGTGAGTGAAGTGCGTTCATTTGTTTTGTGCTACTTTAAGTTTAATGTTAAGGTTAACATTTAGTGTTTGTGTACCGGTGAGTCGGCTTCTCGACGACCTATATTAGTACGGTACATACGGTTTAAGTTTAAGATTGGTTGATAAGGTAAAGTAATCGCCTTTTAGTTCGTGTCGTTAGGATAGATAATAGAAAATTAGAGACCATTATGATCTTAGTTTCGAATCGATAAATCGGATTCAAGAATGAGTTTTGAATAATCTTAGTCTCAACTTAAAGAAAAGTACGGTTTTGGTCAAAATGTCATAACTTCCAATTTATTTGTGTTTGGTTTCTCGTGGATAACCAGAATTTATGAGATTAGATTCGTGACAATTTGTAGATCACACATGTCGCATATAATAATGCACAAAAGATATCAATCGATTCACCAACAACCCCAACTCTTATAAAAATAAATAGATTTCAGCCCGAGCAATATAACCGTCAAAACGTTACCAATTCACTAGACCTGAGACATTAGTGATCGAGAATGAAGTAGTTTGAGTTGAGTACTTGAGTTGGTTGAAGGGAACACAAAACCTAACTTAAAAAACTGAAAATGAGTAGCCGCCGGCGAATTCAATGGTCGGAATTACCAACGGAGCTTCTATCACTAATCGCCGAACACCTCGAAACGGGTACAGAAATCTTCAACTTCAAGCTAACCTGCAAAACATGGCAAAACGCAGCTCCTTTCACTCTCATCGCCTCGAAGAACATACTATCCCCAATCTTCCCCTACAAGTTCTCCGCCAAAATGCCTGTTCATATATTACATGATACTGTAGTAAGGTGGGACTCCGAATATTACATGGCATATTCTACAGCCTTCGTCGCCGGCTGTGTTTATCAGTTCAGTTCGCTTGTGGACCCACTCCAGCCGCCGTGGATAGCCGCCGTGGATGAATTCAACCACCGCAAGCTCATCTTGCGCCGCGGATTGTCGCAGTGTCGTATCGAAACATTAGGGGGAAATATTGATTGGGTTCAGTTTCGTGTGGTTGAAGTTAGCCGGTTTTATACTCTGTGGCAGGTGGACGCCCGTCATTGTAGCTGGGTTGAGTTTGACGGGCGGGCCGAATCACGGTCTCAGGCTGATATTTCTAGAGTGTTTTCGATAGAGAGGAAACTTATTCATGACGATAATAAGTTTAATTGTAGTGTGTTGGTGTTGTACAAGGGTGGTGATGTGGGTAAATTGGAGATTGTTGATGGTAATGTTGTTGGGAATCATAGGGTTGGTAGTAGCGTGAGTAAGAAGTTTGATGATTTTGTCAAGATTAAGGGACAAGTCTATGTAATTGATAGGAAAGGAAGAGTGTATTGTATGGGAGGGGATCATGATCATGTGTTAATGGATTTGGTTGTCAAGGAGGGAGTTGGGACGGGTGTTAAGCGTGATAGGAAGAAGCGTCTTGTTGAAGCTTTTGGTGAATTGTACTTGGTTCATAGGAGGTGTGAGAAAGGTGTAATCTTTAAGGTGTTTAGGTTGGATAAGAGGGAGATGAAATGGGAAGAATTGGTTGATGGTATTGGTGATGATAGGGTATTGTTTGTTACATGTGATTGTAGCTTTGGTTTAATGACAGAGAGTTTGCCTGGTTGGCGCGGTAATTGCCTCGTGTTTGCTAGAGGTTGTTTCCCTGGATATACCACTCTTTTTTTACCTGATATAGAGATTTTCCAGTATAAAGTTCCAGTAGGTCATGAACTTGAGCTTGCTGTTTTCGACTTTTGGAGTGGTGAATGTTGGACTATAGAATCGTATCCTGGCTATTCTAATGTAATCTGGCCGCCCCCTGCTTGGCTTTCTTCGCCTCCACCTTTGTCCAAAAGGTATGATTTTCCAAGTAGATTGGAAAGTTAATGTCATCCAAGTAGTATGTTAATTTGGTTGGTATTTTGTTAGCTAGTTACAATGCATTCATTGAATTTATCATGATAAGTTTGATATTGTACTTCTTTGTCAAGTATCATGCATAATGCTGCGATTCTTAGACACCCATAGTGGCCATAGCTGGTTATTTACCATGAAAAGTTCGATATTGTACTTCTTTGTCAAGTATCATTCATAATGCTGCGATTCTTAGACACCCATAGTGGCCATAGCTGGTTATTTACCATGAAAAGTTCGATATTGTACTTCTTTGTCAAGTATCATTCATAATGCTGCGATTCTTAGACACCCATAGTGGCCATAGCTGGTTATTTACCATGAAAAGTTCTATATTGTGCTTCTGTGTCAAGTACTCCCATCATTCATAATGCTGCGATTCTTAGACACCCATAGTGGCCATAGTTGGTTATTTACCATGAAAAGTTATATACTTGGTTGCTCAAATAACCTTCATAAGCCGATTGTGCAAACGTAAAACTCTGTTTTGCTCTTTTCCTTGACTTGGATTTGGGTTTAGGGTTCTGAGAAGGCACCACACCATCTCCTTGTTGGATGGGAGTATACAAAAATACGATCTTTACCGGCATTTGTACTGTTAATATCTCTTTGGATGAGAAGGGACAACAAAGGAAGGATTTTTCATCTGATTGAATCTTTGAAAATGGAAACATAAAGCTTGAGATTTAAGAGGTGTGGTAAACTGGTAATATTAAGTTTTGAGTTTCGGTCACTTCTACTACTGTTGGTGCGAGTTTCTTTCCATTGAACATGTTGGGCTATATTCTGTGACCTTTCTGCCAGATTTAACCCTAAATCTTGTGCGAGCAGTTCCTTTATAAGTAGGTTCTTGACCTGTGGTTACTGTTATGTTTTTTCTCGCAAATGGTTCAACATCAATGTGATAAATAATAGGTTTAGGGTAAATCATCACACCTCATTACATTGGTGTATTGCAACTTGATTTCTAGTGGTAATGTTCCAGAACCTCTAGGCCTATATATAGGCTTGTATTCTCACATTGAAACACATGAAAACATCATCTTAGATTTCTCAAATGAATTTCTTTAAGTTTACTTTTTATTAATTTGTACTGCTAATATAAATTTTAATGTTAAAAGGACTACAAAGTAAGGATTTTTCATTTGATAGTTTCTTAGAAATGGAAATATACCAATGATGCGCATGTGATTATGTCAAAAGTTACATAATTTCTAGTGGGAGTTTGAATGTTTGATGTGTAGGTGCAGCTCCACAGGGCTGGCTTCAACATTATATTACTAGGAATCTAGGATAGATCGGGAGGGTAGAGATTTTTTAAGGAGTACAGTTGGTCTGTGCTTGTAACGTTTCGTGGTGCTATGGATGAATATCTATGTTACCCAAAAAATAGGTGTAGTGTAGTCTCTATATTTTTGCATTGGTGCTGTGTTCTACACTCACTTCTACTACTGTCAGTGCAAGTTTCTTTTCATGAACACGCTGGAGTGTATTCTGTGAGCTTTTTTCCATTTATGAGACAGAACTTTGTGCCAGCAGTCCGTGTATAAGTAGGTTCTTAACCTGTGCTGTGGTTATTGTTATGTTCTTTTCTCGCAAATGGTTTTACGTCAATGTGATGAATACTAGTTTGCGGTAAAAAATCATCTCTTCTTTATTTTATATCTGGTCTATGTTGTTGCGTGAATTGTCAGTTTTTCATCTTTTTCCAAGATCTAGCACCCATTGTCCTTAAAGTTGTCTTTGTATATTACATATGCTGATATGCATATCTCATGATCTTGGTTCTTGGACGTATTTTTGAAGGGGTTCTGATTGTAGAACTCTTATTTTTGTTTAAAAAGGTGTCATGAGAAGGATGAAACAGCTGCGAGAGACTGTTTATCCCGAGTTTGTGTAGATTCGAGAAGCCTTGATACAAGCAGCTCTTCAACTGGATGTCAAGTAGATAGACAAACCGAGGATCATTCTTCTCCAACCCACATTCAGAAGCTATCTTTACAAGGTTTAGTGGCCTTAGAGAATTCTGCAACTAACTTGGTCTCTTCTCCATTTTATCTTTTTGAACTGAATTTCGTTTGCTTTGACACGTTGGTTACTTAGGTACGTTAACACAGATCCAGGGTGAAATAGTTACTGGAGATGCCACTCCGACTACAACTGAGTATCATAATGCTTATCCTGAGGTAATTATCTTATTTTTTTCCGACTAAATAGTAATCTATCCTGCAACAAAATGGTTTAGATCTTTTTCTTCTGTGCAGACTCCCGCAAGTGGTGGTTCAAAGGTAAAGTTTCAAGGGGTAGATATGTGCTCAGATTTACTACCCACATTGAAGAAAATCTGGGCTAAACATGGGAATATACTCGAAGGACATGTGATTCGGAGCAATGATCTTATATGTTGGGCATTAGAGTCACTAGCGAAAGTGGTAATTCTTCTTCAGAGCAGCTCAGGCAAGTCCTTAGACAATGAGCAAGCTGAGTATCTGAGTTCCACTGTAGTTGACCTCCAAATGATGCGGTTGAACATAACTTGGTTAACTCCATACACTGAAGAAGCTCTAAGATTTCACAAGATTAGCACTTCTAGGGCGAAGTTAGTGGAGAAAATGGCGGAGATTGAACAGGTCACGAGCCAAGTCGAAGACATGAAAACAAAGCTCCTTTCTGAGATAGATGGTTTGCAGCAGATACTGGCTGAACAAAGAAAGACAGTTTCGAGAAGCTTGAGTGCTCTGGAATCAATAGATAATAACAACAATGCCAGATTGTTAGTAGAGGAATTATGTTGATAGGGATGACGAAAGGTGTATTTTCCTTGACCCGATTTTGCACAGTTTCCTTGTTATGTTATGTAAGAGAGTTTTCCATTAAGGATTGTTAGGATTAGAGGCTATCATCGAGTCCACCTTTGTCCGAAAAGCCTCAAGCCTCGTCGAAGACAAGAAGACGAAGCTCCTTGCTGAAGCCGATGTTATGTGAGCCATGGATAGGACAATTGCTTACCGATCTTTCACTCATCGGAGTACTAAATTTGTGTATGACGTGAATTAAGATTTATCATCGTCTAAAAGGTTTACCTTTACCATCTTGTTTGTAATTAGAGATCAAAGATTATGACTGGCATTATGCATGCGTACTGAATTTGCTCAAAGGCTGATCGTAAAAAATGGAAAGAAAAAAAATAGAGCCATGCACGCCTGTACAAAGGGTCTTCTAACCTTTCTCATAAGCAACGTTAGTCCCCAGTGACTTTACCAACCAAACTCGGTTTCCCATCTTTAATCGTATGGACAACGGAAAAGGCAAGCTGACGCATTGCAGAAACAAACTAAGAGACGTAACACAAACATATAGTGGCTCCATAATCTACCAATATTATCTTCCAAGTAGCAAAACGGAATTTACAAGAATGCAAAACTCTACATATCCCACCATGCTCCCAGAGTAATGATGCAACAAAGTGAACGGTTCTTTGAAACTGAATACTACAAAGATCCTCTCAAAACTACGGATTCCACATCTGCTTGGCTCGTACCAGATAGTGCAACAGGCTAACTATTGTCCCAGAGATAATTCACGCATCATCTTAAACTTGGCTTCGTAATCTTGAGGTTGCTGCAGAAAGAAGAGAGAATCTTACTATAGAGAAAGACACCGCGAAATTAATATCAACTGTGTAAATAACAGACAACTGTCCTTCACTTAATTAACTTATATTGGTAGTCTGTTTACAACCAGAAAGTTCATGATGGAAAAATATCAGGGGGGGCTCCTGAGGTAATGTATGCGAATGAACAGTTTCGGAGAAACAGCGGACAGCATAACAAAGAGCAAAATTGAACGTGCTAAATCACAAGTGACTTACCATATAAATTGCAGAGATCAACCTTCGAGCAAACCATCTCATGTGCATTCCTTTCTGAGCATTCATTGCACCTTCTTTGTTATCAAAACGCAAGTACACATGGCCAGCGCTGTGCCTGCAGAAAGTGTCAACAAATCAACAGGTTAGTTACCGTGTCCCACAAGGGAACAACAACCTACCAGGATGAAGAGCACAAAAAGAGAACACAGACAATATTATTCTTAAGTTCCCACCACTCCTCCCAAAAATACAGCGATTGATAAGATAGCCTCAAAATTCATGACAAAAAATACATATTGATATAATGGAATGAAGCAAAATGGGACACAACTGTTTGCACTTCTTGCATTGTGAAGAGGCAGTCTTAAAGCAATTTTCATCACTGTTCATCCGTAAACAACCTCTCTAAGTTGTCGACGTAGGGGTAAGGCTTGCGTACATCCGAACCCCCCCCCCTTCCCCTTACCCCGGCTTATGGTGGTCTGATGGAAGCCTTTAAGCAATGGGGTAATCTTGTTGTTGTAATAGTTCTTGAGATGAATGTACAATAGGTATTCCAAAAGAAACACAACACTCGTCAAAAGATCACGCATAAGGTCTACAAAGTTGATATTCGAGTTAGACCGTTAGACCACTCATTCTATGACCACAGAAACAATCACAAAGTAAATATTTAACACATGAGGTCTCTGACACCACAGGAAGGGAAATGGGGGTTCAAATTATACCCTAGTAGCAGAGAGCAACAAATATCTAGCCACTTCGGTAAGAAATGCTAGAAACAAGTACCCACGTTACTCCATTGTAAATAATAAAATATTAAATAATAAAAAACACATTACGGACACTTACACGCACAGCACTACAGCAGAAAGTAGCAAATTTACCAATCATGTACATTTTCAGATCCCTCCCATACAACTACTCAATAAAAACATGCATTAAAATCGTCAACAGATAAATCAGAGTCACCAAGAGAAAGCATGTGTTGGTGATACATACTTGTCAACATATATATGCCTCACACGGCCAAACTTTGAGCATTCTTCTTCAACGTCATCTTTGATGTCCAAGTCAAAATCTGGTTCAGTCTGCATCACAAAATGTAAGATCAATTACATACAAGTCAGTAGAAAAGAACCAGGGATAGAATGACGGAACTGGACAAAGAAACATACCTCGGTAGCTGGATCAAACAAATTCTTCAGCAATATGCACTCGCTCGGGATCCCAATTGGTTCAGAAACTACAGGGGGTAATACTTGCCCAGGAATAGTGGGAGCAGCCTGTCCATTTAAGGGCAAAGAAAAAGGTTGCTGCACAGGAGCTGCACCGTTAAGAGGAACACCAAGCGTACCAGCGATGCTGCAAATACGACACAGTAAGATAAACAAACAAATCAACAAGCAAAAGCCCGGAAAACAACTCCATTAGATCACGGACCTTGAAGCTGCACCAGTGCGATCCAGCTTTGCCATTAGCATTGCTCTGGACCTAGCATTTAAAGCCTGCAAGAAAATAAACAATAAGCTAATGTATCTTTAATGAATATATCAACATTATAAATTAGGTCACACATTTAACTCTCTGATCATGAATTCATGACAGATGAAGACCAAACGTAAGAAGCTATATTTGGTGAACGAAGGGGGGGTTGGGGGAGGTTTACTCACCAAACCACCTCCATCATCGTCATCGAAATCCGCTGCAGTAGTTCCAGCTTCTTGAGCACCAACATGTTCGGTGACAGATGAAACCTACAGTGTCCCCAGAATAGATAAATGGCATTAAGGACAGAGAATAATTAAATGAAAAGTAAGAAGGAGAAAAAATTACATGGTAAGTTAGTGTTTAATCATATTAAGGGCCCACCTTGATGTATCTGCCAGCAATTTCCAGTTTTCCATTCAAATTTAGAGCTTGCTTTGCATGGTCAGCCTGAGCAAACTGTACATCGGATCAATATTAGTACAAGTTACATAATAATAGTAATAAACTAGGATAAGGATATTCAAGAGAATAATCGGTGTTTTAAATTACTTGAACGAAGCCAAACCCTTTGCAGTGTCCAGTCTCAGGATCAAGAGGTAGCTGCACCAATTCTATAGGACCAAATGATTCGAAGAGCTGAAACAAATAATCATATGGAAAAATTACAACAAGGCACAACTAAGCAATGGGAAACAACTTCAAATAGAGGGCAGAAACTGACAAAAATGGAATATCACAGCAATGAAACATATAGCATTCGCATAAACAATAACAAACAGGAAGAGATACTGACTACTGCAAATCATCTAAAGTGCTGAGAAAACACTTGATCCTGAGCCCTGCGCAAAGGGACACAGAATCAAGACCAGCCACACAAATCTAGATATCTACACCAGTCTAGTTCATATTAGCATGTGACTAAGGGGTGCCGACAAGAACCAGGATACCTACAGGGCCATAACACGGTATATGAACTACAGACATGCTCTTAAAGTGGCATATAGATGGTACAAAATTCATGAACTTTAAGCCAGAATCAAACAAATTAATGATAAAAAATCATTATTAAATAATGTTGTATAAAACAATTTCGAGAGAAACTTGGACATGCTGGGCGATTTTCTCCCTGAAAACACAACAAATAAATTTTGACATTTATTTCCAACAAAGTGTCACAAGAATCACGTGTAAGTGAATAAATGGGGTCCAAACATCAGCTCTGTAGCAATATAGTATGTGAGACAACTCCTAGACCTTTTTCAACGACAAGTTATATTTGACAATAATCTTTAAAGTCTCCATTAACAATAATATGAAAATTCCATTTTCCTTTAGACCATCACATAACCACCTCAATATTAGCCATTTCATTTCTACCTAACACCCTAAGCACAAAACATAACCGATTTTTATCACAAATTAACAGCAAAAATAAATCATATTACACTACCAAGCTAGATACTTACTTGACGTAGTTGTTGCTCTGTCATGTTGAAGTGCAAGTTGCCAACATACAACTTCCTGTCAGTTGGACCATATGGGCCTGTAACACTAGAGCCAGTAGACGCTGTAGATTGCACAAGATTCTTTTCCGCCTCAGAAGGTTTAACCATTACAGGTTGCCCAAGCAGTAGTTGACCAGTCATAGCGATTGCCATTGGGACAGACATCACATCATAGAATTCGACATACCTACATCTCAACATACAGTTGCGGCTAATAAGTTTCAATAACAGCACAAGAGGAAAAAAAGAATAGGCATGACTTACAAACAATATTAGTTAATAACTGTTGAGGGTCAAAACCCTCAGAGAGAACTTGAAATGACATCTCTTGGCAAATCTGGTTCTCAAATACAAGTAGTTAGACAAATACCATATGACCAAAGATAATAGTGTGCCCATAAACAAACGAGAACATATATATTTGCAGCCAGCCAAGTTTTCAGGAAGAGTTATGTGGTATACAGGCAGCAAATATGCCACCTTTTTCCTGCTGTGTCCTTATCCCTAACAAAAACAACCTTCAAACACCAATCACTTTGCGGCCCCTTACTCCTAAGAGAAAGCAATCAACATATTTTTGTTTAGAGATGTTACTATCACAACTAAAAAAGGGGCAGTCCTTCTTCGACTTTTTACTTTCAAAGTATACACATAAAATAAGATTTGTATAAAAACAATAAGACTCCCACCTAATGAAACCATTATCACTCAGCAGCTGATGACCATGCTTATCAAACAATCTATTAACTTCAAACTTATATAAGGCCCGACTTTCATCAAGGGGTCAAAGATACAAAAGAAAGGAAACTGTGAAGAACGAGATACGTTCATAGAATTAGGATCTTTTTCTTTTGCTCACGGGTTTAAGATCAGCATGCTACTTTTTTTCTCATTTCTTGACAGAGCTTGCAACTAGTCGGGACAAATAGTGAAAAGTTAACATGCAACATGGACAATGTTCTGTACAGAACTAGACAGGAGAGGTTGTGAAAAGCCTAATCAATACTCAACCCTTGAACTTTGCATTGCGCTGACAATACATAAAACAATGTACAACTCAGCCAACTAGCCTCTTATTTCCTCAAAAGCATTGGTATTACCATCTTAGAATGGAGTTTCTTCAGCGAACCCACCTCTACAATGAGGTATCCCAAATTAAACTTACCTAAATTCAAACAACTTCCAATCAGAAATGAAGCATAGTAATAAACTCAAATTATTATACCAAGGAATCCAAAACCTTGCAGGCTACAGAAGAAGATAATTGAAAAGTAGACTCAGGTTCACGTCAACTACCTTTACAATGCTGCATGAATGAATAAGCATGAGAGCAAGGTAATCCCATCATCCCTCATCATGGAAATCTTTATCGCATTACTAGTTCATTTAAGAATGAAGTCAAGTTTACATATTAAAGAACATAAGCTAGATGCTACATTCAACAACGTGTGCATCTACATACTAAAAGGGTAGAAAACATACCCAACCCCTTTTGAGCGCCTTGAGTTCCGGTCCATAATCAGCCTAACATCCCTCACCTGCAAAGACAATTGATACAAAGAAACTATTAGTCTGTACCACCTAACAAAGAATAGGAAAGAATGCACACCAGCTGGCAGAACCTCAACTCGAAAGCAAGTAGCTTTACATTCACTATGTGATATCCATAACAAAAACAATCCATCTACCCTACAACTTACAATAAGTGGAAAAAGGTTCCTTTGACAAGAATAAATGTCTCTCATGGAGTTCCGCACTCATATGCATAATCATAGCATATCTCATGAAGATCTATAATAAGATTTCAATTGCATCAAAAGAATTAGCACAAGTACCAATGCACGAGACAAGTTCAAAACAGCAGATACCATGCCATAACATTTTGTACAACCAAAATGCATGCTACTACTCACCTTGCCAGCTTTTGAGAAAAATTCGTACACATCCCTTTCGGCCGCCTTGAGAGGCATCTGTAGTCAGATGTTTCAACCACAAATGAAAACCAGTTAGATATGAGGTCAAATAGCAACAAGAAGATATCATAAATCAGAGTGAAGTAAAATCACGAAGAATAACAAGACTTTAACCTGGTAAGCAAAAACAGTCCTTTGATCCCTCTCCGGATCGGCTTCAGGCTCAACTGCTTCCTTCTTTTCCTTGAATCTCCTACAAACAGTAATACACATCAAGACCTATTACATATTTTCAATTTATGTACATAAAAGGGGCAGGAAAAAAAATCTGGTAGTAAGTCCTATGAATTTGATAAAGAAACGATGGCCAACAGTATTTAGAAGGAGACAAATATGATGCCCTTCGGCTAGAAACTAGTGTCATGCAACGCCCAAATATCATCGTGAAGTAACAACTTTTTTTACAACTTTTAGGTTTTCATCTTTCAAACCCATTATTGTATCACCTAGTATAACATGTTTCAGGATGGACATAGAATACCACCAGTAGATATTGAACACCAACCCATGACGGAAAAAAAAAATAAAAAAAAATAATCTACTAGACCATTTAGTTACCTCTAGACTCCAAACTTACCCTACAAGAAAATACATTGTAGTTCGTAATTTCATATAGGGATAACATAAAGGGATGAAGAGAGTGGCTCCCACTGCTTGCTTGACTCAACTCGTCCTCATTTACTATCTCGATTCCTATGAAACACAAATTTCCCATCTAAAATACCACCAAGCGCAATCTGAACACATGGCACGTACTAATATTCTATCAAGCAAATCGGCCACTCTATCTTCCCCTATCTCTGACTAGTGTACATTATTCAAAACATAAGACGCCCAGAGGGAAATCAAATGTGACAGTCAGAGCTCACAACTCTACAACCGTCCCCAAATAATTGCACCAAGACCCAATGATTTCCTCATTCCACATACAATTTCCGCAAATACAAATCCACCAAAGTTGTCTGGTTACCCCCCACCCAAGTCCTATAACATTTTGATTATAACCAGCCTGCAGCACACGCATACACACCACTCCCACCCACTTCACAGATAACCAAAAGTTTAACAAATAAATCACCACAAGGAACACTTCCAAATCATTATAAATCGAACACTCCTAAAATCGACATATAAATGCATTGGTCTCTACAACCTACATTCTAGCTAAATAATATAGAACAACACAAGGAACACTTCCAAATCATAATAAACCAAACACCCCTAAAATCGACGTATAAGTACATTGGCCTCTACAACCTACATTCTAGCTAATAACATGGATTTTCATACTCAATTTCATTGTAATCAAGCATCATAATAACAATGTAGATTACGCTAACAATCGAACACGAAAGAGAATCATTATACCTGCTATCTCTATCTCTAATCTCAGCTTCTCTCAACTCTCTCTCCCTCCTTTCCCTGCTATCGTGCCGCCTCGACCGACTGCTGCTTCTCCTCTCCCTCGATCGCTCTCTCTCCCTCTCCTTCGACTTCTCTCGCTCCCGCCGCTCTTTCGACTTCTCTCGCTCCCTCTCACCATCACTACCCTTAGACTTTACTCTCTCTCTCCTCTCCCTCTCCCTCTCTCTCCTCTCCCTCCTCTCCCTCTCCTTAGACCTATCTCCATCCTCATCTTTCTCCTTACGCCTCTCCTCTCTCTCTCTCCTCCTCTCCTTATCCTTGTCCCTGCTTCTTTCACCGTCGTCGCGCTTCCGCTCGCCGCCGCCGTTCTCCTCCTCTCTCCGCCGCGATTTCTTACGCCGCCGCTCGTCGTCCTCCGCTTCGTCGCTTACTCTGTCTTCGTTGTCGTTGTCGTCTCGCTTACGATACTCCCTCTCTCTCTTCTCGCCGCCATTGTTGTTTTTGTTGCTCTCTTTCTTCGATCGATTCTCCGCCTCTTCAACCGTCTTCTCCAGATACTCGTACTCGTCGAAATCCATCGGAATTCTCGCCAGCGGTGAAATTAATGTCGATGAAAAAACCCTAATTTGTTTAATTGGATGGGGAATCGAGAATTTTGGGGGGAAACTGTTTTTGTTAGGGTTTTATATGAGGTTTGGGGAAAGAATATCGCGGGCCTTTTCTGACAGCCAACTAATTAAACGTCTACCACCTCTTCCGGAATTAATTAATAATATCGTAAAAATACTTGCGAGGATTGAACCATGTTAACCGTAATTTTATGCTACTAGGGATCGAATTCGAGTCATTATGAATACAAAGCACAATGACGGACTTTAGTAGATAGCCATCGAAGCATCGATCCATTGTCCACATTTGGTCATTTGTATTTGAGTCGAGATCGTTAGTTCGTCCAATAACAATCTTATTCCCCTTCTTTCTCGAGTATCACTTCTTACGTTTATCTTAGCAATATTGACGTGGTTACGTTGTTCAAATCGCACTATGTCTTAAGTAATGACTTTTAAGTATGCATTGCGCGTTATCACCTTATGGCTTATCTCTTCCTGTAGCCTAGATAGAATTCATACATATTCAATATTTTCGCACCAGCATTCATAATCGGAGTCGTGGGTTTGGAAATACAGGTTCTGAGTTCTAACAAGAAAAACAATCTGATCAATTATTACATACCCAAATTGCGGTCAAAAACTCAAAACAGTGGCATAACGAACAGCATAAACAAAGGGAAGCTTTCGACTGAACACGATGCCAATCTTTTGTACTGAGTAGATAGTATGAATTGATGTATGAACTAGGAATCAGTTACCACACAGATGAAACATTTACATAACAGGTACGACGACCAACAAAAAGGCGAACTAATACATGAGTTAAAACAAGCCACACCATGCAAGGATTCCCCACACCTTCCGCATCAAGTATACACAGCATCTCAAGACACAGGTCTTTTCCGGGTAACATCAGCAACTCTGCGGGCAACCTATCTATCTTCACATCTTACAAACTACAAACCACCACCGCAACCCTTGTAAAGCAGATATTCCAGTTCATTCACCTTTGATAGTCAATCAACAGGGTAGAGATTGGATTCAATGAGAAGCTATCCGTTTCAATGGGATTCTGTCATTCTGTCGAGCTAGTCTTTCTACAGGTGTGATAAGCTGTGGCATCGTCATTCCCCCAGAAACAATTATCTCTGAGAGAAATAAAAAGTTCATTATAAAATTAAAGTTGATCGACCTTAAAATAAATCTGACACTACTCTGAATCCTCTAAGCAAACAGATAACCTGCAGTTTAAACCAAACAAGTTCCGTCTCTACTATATTCTTATTTAAAAACAAATTGAAACATTTTAACAGAACCAAGTTGAATCATAAATTAGTCAGCGAGAAGGTTTCTTTCCATCAACTCTCAAACATATTTCCCATCAGTTTATTTTCACAAAACATACTCCCGGAAGAGTCAGAGGAAACAAACCTATGCCTTCTCGAATAGAGAGATTTGGCCTAATGACATCCTGGGAGTTCACGAGGAAGATGTCTCCAATATATAGATGGTTGGTGGGAACAAATACACTACACAACTCTTCATCGCCTTCGTCCCTCTGAAATCAGTAACAAAATGAGCGATACGTGAGATTCAATTCCTCAGCATTCAGAAATTATGCACTATCTGCAGCCAAAGCCACACACACAAACACCCCACACAAGACACACACAGGAAATCAAAACTCATCTCACTATGTCATCACAGTGCAAAAGGAAATTGATAACAGGCAAAAGAAAGAGATAATTCAGCCAAAGCCTGAGCCTGCGTGATCACACCATGAGGCACTCTTTAGACTCTTAGCTCAGATTTGTGTCCATGCTATTGTAGGATAACTTTCCTGTTTCTATCTACATTACAGTATTGCCTGGTTTTAGAGCTTCAATTTCTAGCAACTGACACAAGAATAACAGCATAAGTAGGTATTCAGTTTTCCTGAGTTACCTGCAGAGTAACTGTTGAAGTGATAAACCCGAACGCATATTCACCAACACGTGGATGACGAATTATTGCTACCTCTTTAAAAGCAGTGGTATTTTGATCTGATCATAAGACAACATCAAATATAAAAATTCAACTATAGAAACATTCAAATATTCAATGCAGTCAGAAAATTCAAATTGTCAGCTAAAGATATCCTGACTCAACATCAGCATAATTGAAGTCTAAACCGACACCAATACGTAAAAACATCTGATCTGTGGACCATAACAAGCAACCTAGAGCAGTACATGTAATTGACATCTCAGTGAGGAAGCATATAGGCCTCTATCAATCTAAAAGTGTGATATTAACAAACGAGAAAGTATCACATGAATTTAAAAAGGAATGTAAATATCTAACATCAGCACCTAGACAAGCCAAAGTAAGCCCCAATTCAGACAGGGTCGGCTCAGAAAACTTGACTGAGCCACTCCCTTCACACACTGAACCAGCTCGTATAATTTAAAACCAAACCACACCTAAAAGGAAAATATATCCAGGAAATAGCAAATCTCTAACTCAGTTTACTAGTTTACTTTAGGCTAAGAAGAAGACCATAAAATCAAGTCTTACCAGGAGATATTGCTGAGCTAATTTGCTTAGAAGCAGAATATATGTGCCTAACGAATGGCATCTTCTTTATTAACCATTCCCCGATCCAAAAGACAGAGGCACCCAGCCATGAGGAGACAAAGACACCAACAAGAAATACAAAAAGTAATGAAGTGATAAAACCTAGTCCTGCAGGGGGGAAAAGAATATAGGGAAGTTGTTAGTTGATGGAACACATAAAAACACCACATTTTTCCATTCCTTCCCAGAGGTCGGGGGGGATGGAAGCCAGGGGATACATTGCCAATTCCATATTTAAAAAAGTTATTAAAAAAAAGAGAAAACCAAACAATGCAATACCAAACCTGTTTCTTTTGCATTTTTGCATGTACAAAAACAACAACCACAACCACAAAAAAAAAATTAAAAAAAAAAGTCCATGATCAGGCTGCTAGAGCAATTTAGCTCGACTTGTACCCTATTACCATCCAACTTTGCACCAACTATGTCACCTTTCTTCACATAGCAAAAACACCAAAACAAAAGTATCTTCTTGCCAAAGAATGGGGCTATTTCAGCTTTTAACATAATTATAGTCATCTTGTTAATCTCCCATCTTCACACAACAAGCCCGAGAGCAATCCAACCAAGCAGCCACGACAAAAAGAAGAACAACAACAACAAAAACAAAATATAAATGAGAATGCGGAACTACCAAATATGTCGATGCCGAGAGTTTCATAAAGCGGACTGAAGAAACCATCAACAAATTGAATAAACCACCAAGTAATGAAGAAGGTAACTGCAACGGGAAATAGCACAACACTGCAATTCCAGTTTAAGAATAAGTTAGAAGAACACTTAAAATGCAAAGGTTAAAAACATGAAAAGCAAGATGCAAAAGATTACCATCCAGTCATGAACTTTTTAGAAACCCAGCTCTGTAGGACGTAACAGCAAGCCTGGAATAAAAACAGTGATTAGTGTAAGACAATAATATTCATCCTCTATCAATTAGTTTTCTTCTCGGACAAATAACACAATGTCTTCACAAACAAACAAACAAAAAAAAAAAGAAAAAAAAAAAGTTTGGAGAAAATGTATTTGAGTCCTGGTTACTCCCAAGTAGGCCTGTGCAATGGGCAGGGGAGCCCATGGCACCCATTAGCCCGCCCATTAAAAATGCAACCCAATCCACCCAGTTACTTAATGGACAGGGCTCAAAATTAGTGGGCCTATTTGGCACCTTAACGGGCTGGGTAATGGCAACCCAATTGGCCGTTATAAATAAAAAAAAATTAAATCACTATTTTTTTTCTCTCCCCCCTACCCTACCCACCCACCACCACGCACCTCCCTCTCATCGCCGTCCACCGCCGTCCTCTTTCTCCTACCACCACCTCACGCGATGGCACCACCACCACTCGACGCGCGTCGCTCCGCCGCCTCCTCCAGCATCCTCTCCCACCGCCGCCGCCTCCATCATCCTCTACATTCCTTTTTTCTGATTTTCTAAAATGAGAGGAGGAGACAGAAATGGTGTCGCAGGGGTGGGGGGATGGGATCACTCTTCAAAGACGATGGTTATTATGGGAAAGGGGCGGCTGGCGTGGTGGCCGGCGATGGAAGTGGTGGCGGCTGGGGTGGTTCGTGGTGGTCGGGTTTGGGAGGAGGAGGAGAGAGAAAAAGGGTGGGCTGACCATCACTTGAGTATGTTGGTTGGTTTAAGTCCATGGGTTGCCCAGTCCAACCCATTATTAAATAACCCAGCCCAACCCAACCCATAATTTATAGAACGGGTTTAATCTCAATCCGACCCATTATGAGCCCAACCCGAACCCAACCCACCCAGCCCCTTGCACAGCTCTACTCCCAAGTTACTCCTGAATCCTGATCATTACTCGATATATCTAGACTCTAGAGGAAAGTTTGGTACGATGGTCTCATGCCAGAACACAAATGTTACTTACTCTTTAGTCTTGACTATTACTGAAAGAATGTGTGATGTGAACCATCTATTTCATTTACCATATCATAACCACAAAGGTTGTGCGATGTTTACAAGATTACACTTAGATAGCCAAACACAGCTTTTTTTGACAGGTAACATAGACATCTGCAGAATGCAGGTATTTTGAAGTGGTTACGCACACTAAATGACCAAAAAGTAATGTCGGCACATCAAGGAAACGCAGAACACCGAGTCACTACAAAATACAAAAAAAAAAACACCTCAAACATCTTTCACCAAGCTTAACGGAAGCATTATAATGAAGACTAGGAACATATCCCAAGCCAAAAAGCAAAATGATGTAGAACGTCTCCGTGCATAATAAACTTCCAATTCTTACTCCCTTCCTACGTCTCGAATAACACAAAAACATGGGGAATTTATAACCTACAAGGTACTAAATTAGAATGAAAATAATAATTATAATGCTTTCCTCATGGTATCTCACCATTTGATTTCTAAAGTCAACATTGATAATTACCACTGTACCCAATTGGACAGGTTTATATTCCAATCATGTCAGCATGTCAACGTTGGACCTAGTGCTCGAGAGGACAGACACTGCATATATTGAGACCAACGGTAAGCCCACGGACTAGGATATCCTCAATCTTTAACTATTCTCTTTGCCTCACTTCGATACTCTACAAACATCCCGCAACAATATCCCTACAAGTAGTGTCTACTGCCTAGTATCACCAACATGTTAATAACCCCCTTTATCGTGCTCCTTCCACTACTATACGATTTTGCAACGACCACCGCTAATCCGCGCCCAATCCCGGCAGCCAACCTATTCCCACTCCCACTACCGTAACTCCGTAAGATCCCGATAGTCTTGTACTCAAATCAAATTGCTCAGTAAGTCCGTAAAATTTGTACTAAAGTATAACAAGAAGTCTCTAATCAGTGTTATAATCACATGAATAGCTTCAACGACACGCTCATTAGTTCATAATCTCGTCTGAACAACAACTCAATAATATGATAAATCCAGAATTCTAGCAAATCAATCAATTATTTTCACTCAATTCAACACTAATCCAAAAATTTAACAGCAAATTAAAACGGTTTAATTAACAGTATAATTTTCCAATTGAACAGAAAAAAAAAAAATGAAACCCTAATTCCCAAAATTACAAGAACAACAATAAAAATTGAAAAAAAGAAATCAACAAACACACCTCCCGAGGAGAAGGATTAGGCGAAGTGAGAGGAGCTTTAGCAGGATCTTCAGGATCGGCGTGACTTAACGGCACCGACGTCGACTCCTTCTCTTCCGCCATTTTCACCGACGTTCTTCTTCTTCTTCTTTAACAGACAATAGTAAAAAGCTCGCCGTCAACTAACGGAATAGCCCGGCAAGCACGAAAGAACTCCGCCTGTCGTCGACGTCGGATACGGCGGCGGCGGCGAGTGGTGGAAAGAGTGAGATTAGTGTGTTGCTTACGATACAAGTGAGATGATTAGGCAATTAGGAAATGATATCTGTTTTGAAATTAAGACAGCTGTTCTTGCTTTGATTTTAATTGACAGTTACCGCTTTTTGGAGTTTTGTAGTGTTTTTTAATCAAAGTTGTTATCCATGTGATGCACCACGTGATTTTTTTTTTTTTGTTCTTTCTTTTCCGACCAACTCTTGTGAGTTGTGATCGGATAATGGAGAGATGAAATGTAGGTTGGGTTTTGATGATTTTTGATTGATGGGCCATCGTTAATGAGTTTGGTTGGCAATTTTGATGTGGTTGTTTGTTTCATTGGACTTTGTGCGGAGTTTGAATGTCGGAATTTTACACGCTAAGTTCAAAATTATACGGAGCAGTGTCCAAATGACAACTATGCGGGAGAGTCATTCGAATATAAAAGGATTCATGTTAGTTGGAGTTGTTTGTATTTTCCAATGATTCCGGGTGATTCGCTAATGGTGGATGGTGGGTCGGCGGATTATGATGGTTGAGGGTCGACGAGATAGTTTGATGAGAGTTTGAGCCTTGATTATGAAGGTGAGGTTAGGGAGTAGGCGGGGTTAGGAGACGGCTATAGATTTTGACATTGGGCAAGAGATGTGGTGACTAAAAATAAAGACGACGGGTAATGGAGTTGTCGACTAGGAAAGTTCATTATAGTGGTTGGGTAGAAAAGTTGACTTTGGGATAAAGGTCGTCGGTTGGGATTCAAGTAGTACACGAGTTGACTGGGGATTAAGTTATTATCATAATTCATTTAACTTTTTTAATGTTAAGAGTTTGCATGGAGGCTACTATATACGAAGATTGTTTTTGATCCCCGTACATGACGACGGGTACCAATTACGGTTAGTCGGTTACTAATAAAAAATTAATTTGAAGGGTATGAGTATAAAAATAAAGATATAGAACAATTTGGTTAACATGTACACGTGAGTATGGAGAAAACTATACATTTAGCCATTAAGAGGGTCTTCAAAGACAATGGTGGGAGGGCCTTATAAGGGAGTCGACGCGGTGTCACTTACAGGAGTTGACAGGGATGTTGGAGGACTAAAGCGTACGAATCAGCGGTGTGGAGCGTTTGGAATAAACACTTACATGGGTAAGGGAGGTCAGATAGAGCAGTTCATGTGAAGTCGGGTATAAGCCGAGTAAAAGGAGTGTGTGGCTGCCGCTTAGAGAATTCGTTGGGTTAGGTATAATGTTGTCACTTGTCGATTACAGAGGTTATGTAAGAAGTCGACGGGAAACGGGTGCTCGATTGGCAAAAAAAATGGCCGGGGGCGAGAAGATGCTTTCAAACAAATCATTGGGTGGCGACCATTGGTTAGGTAAAGGGATAAGGCCATATGGGGCAGGGGTGTGAGGTTGATGAGTTGGTGGTGGCGATTGTCGATTTAGGTCCGTGTAGACCATTTTATACGGGAAGTTGACTTTGCCTAAATATGTTGAAGCATGAAGGGTCGGGTAAGAATGTCGACAAGGGTTATCAAATACAGACAAGAGTCGACGTGTGGCTAAGGGGTGGAAGAGGGGATTCATTAGGTTGGAATGAGGGTAGACGTACGCATGAGATAAAGAACACGAAACTCTTAAATTCTTATTTACAAACGCAATTTTTACTTTCAACTTACATGTACGTTATCATGCCAATAAATTACACGTTTATACCCGTATATTTGATTTTCAGGTTTATTTTTCTCAAGATAGCTTCATTTTAATCATTTGTATAACGATATTATATTATATGACATTGATAGTAGTATTTAGAAAAACCGTATTAACGCACGGGTACAAAAATTAGTACTCTGTAGTAAATTAAAACGATTACTAAAAGGCGTTGTCATAGTTACATGCAAAGTAACAAGGGTCCTTTTTTAACACAGTATAATAATGATATGATATCTCAATAATTTATTAAAAGATCGTATTTTATTTCACGAGAACTCGTCTAATATCGATGTACATTCACTTGATGACTCCCGGTAAAGAAAGAATATATTCTCTTCCCACACAACACAAGTTTCCCAAATTTGGGCACATAGTGGCGCGCCAAGGAGCAACGGGAAACAAAACCCTGAAAACAGATTTTATCTCTTTTAACAAATATCTTAAAATTTAAAATTAAAAAAGACCAGCAAAAAATAAAGACCAGCACCAAAAAAATAAATAAAAAATGTCCCCACCACCAGCCTTAATTACAGCTTCACCGCTCCCGGAGTGGACCCCACATAAATAAAAACCATATGATAAAATCAAATTCACATTAATTTCATTATTTTTCCGCCAACTACCATATACTCCAAAATCCAATAGAATCAAGATGAGTACCCAACAAGCCAACCAAAGTCCAAAACAAACAAATAAAGTAACAAAATCCCCCAAATTCAAATTTCAATTGAAAAATCCCCCTCCAACTTGGCGGGAAAATTCCAAAGTTTCCCTCACAAGCTACCAAAGTACGAGGGAAAATCACCCAATTAAAAATTTTCAAAACCCTAATTCCCCCAAAAAAACGTTTCAAAATTTCCGCCACCCAAACCCCATTCCACTCCACTATATAATCCCACCCACATACCCCCCATTTTTTCTATGCACACCAAGTGTTCGACGAAATTCCTCAAAAAAAAAAATCAGAAAAATTACCGAGTGAGGTAAAAAAAAAAAATGTACGTGGTAAAGAGAGATGGGAGGCAGGAAACGGTCCATTTTGATAAAATTACTGCGAGGTTAAAAAAGTTGAGTTATGGGTTAAGTACTGAGCACTGTGACCCTGTTCTTGTTTCCCAAAAAGTTTGTGCTGGTGTTTATAAGGGTGTTACTACTAGCCAACTTGATGAATTGGCGGCCGAGACCGCGGCCGCTATGACCGCTAACCACCCTGATTACGCCTCGGTGAGTCCGTTGTTTTTTAGTTGTGTTGACCCGTTTAATTTAATTTTATTATCGGGTTTTTGGATGTATTGTTTATAGCTTTGATTTTAGAATTTTAGATTGTATTTGGTGTTTTTGATGCTTATAGATGACGCTTCATGTTAGCCGACTCTAAATCATCTCCGATCTCGAGAATTGTTTGGATTGATTGATTGATTATTTTGTTTTGTATATGAATGGTGTTATGTAGTTGGCGGCAAGGATCGTTGTTTCGAATCTACACAAGAACACGAGGAAGTCGTTTTCGGAGACGTAAGTTTGTTTCTGGACTTTTTGATGTTGATTGAGTTGTGATGTTAGTTGTGGTTGAGTAAAGAATTGAGGATTTGGTGGTGTTGGATTGTGTGCAGGATTAAGGAGATGTATAATCATTACAATGAGAGGTCCGGATTGAAGGCTCCTTTGATTGCTGATGATGTTTATGAGATTATTATGAAGGTAACTTTTCAATTACGCTGAATATAAATGATGTGATAGTTGAAAGTTGAAACTCATATTTTTTGATCCTAGGGTTAGTATGTGTTCTTCAAGCTTACTGTAGTTGTGGATTGTTGTTTGCAATCCGATGGATGATTAAACATGGATTTATTTGTTTGATTGATTTCTCGACTCGATTAATCATGTTGTAGTGAATTTAAACTTTTAAATTGTTATTACAACTTGTGTCTCAATAGATGAATCATGTGTGAACAAGTGTATGTAGTTTTGAACACGAGGGATTAGATTGGATGCACGAGTCGGTTACTTGTTCTTCAAGCTTACTGTAGTTGTGGATTATTGTTTGCAATCTGATGGATGATTAATTTTGGGTTTTATTTGTTTGATTGGGTTGTCGACTACATTAATCATGGAAAAAAGGGTTTATACATTTATGTTGTAGTGAGTTAGATGAATTGTGTGTGAACAAGCGTATGTAGTTTTGAACACGAGGGATTAGATTGGATGC
Source organism: Spergularia bocconei (assembly GCA_963457585.1). Lineage (NCBI taxonomy): Eukaryota > Viridiplantae > Streptophyta > Magnoliopsida > Caryophyllales > Caryophyllaceae > Spergularia > Spergularia bocconei. The sequence continues at coordinate 1,896,586 of OY734945.1, read as the reverse complement.
ACGAGTCGGTTACTTGTTATCTAGTCAAAATGAGATTCAATTCTTCCTTATGGATGCTTAGATGATTTGGAGAGTTACATTTGTCACTGGCAATTGGCTTATCAATTACGGTACTTTGGTTGCAGAATGCGGCTCGGCTGGACAGTGAGATAATTTATGACAGGGACTTTGATTATGATTATTTTGGTTTCAAAACCCTTGAGAGATCATATCTCTTGAAGCTTAGTGGGAAGGTTGTGGAGAGGCCGCAACACATGTTGATGAGAGTTTCTGTAGGCATTCACAAGGAGGATATTGAGTCCGCCATCAAGACGTACCATTTCATGTCTCAGAGGTGGTTTACTCATGCTTCCCCGACCCTGTTCAATGCTGGCACGCCAAGGCCCCAAGTATGTCATATTTACATGTTACTGAAAATGTTCCGCAGCATTCGGTCAATCGGTTGTGATATATCGTATATATGTTCATGGTTTGTTGAATGTTGGTTTTTGTTTCTGTATTGGCAGTTGAGCAGTTGCTTTCTTGTATGTATGAAAGATGACAGCATCGAGGGAATTTATGATACATTAAAGGAGTGTGCTGTTATTAGCAAATCTGCGGGTGGTATAGGTGTGTCTGTTCACAATATTCGTGCCACAGGCAGTTACATTCGCGGCACAAATGGAACATCTAATGGCATTACCCCGATGCTCAGGGTGTTCAATGACACTGCTAGATATGTTGACCAAGGAGGAGGGAAGCGAAAAGGTGTGATTTCTTTAAATTTGTTTTTTATCTTGTTACAGATGGTTGCTCCAACTAGAAACATGTTCTGATGTTCTAGCATTTATGTGTGCAGGTGCTTTTGCTGTGTATCTAGAGCCTTGGCATGCTGACATATTTGACTTCCTAGATCTCAGGAAGAATCATGGGAAGGTATGGACGCTGATAAGATTAATGAAGATAGTTTAAAGTTTAAGCTAATGGTACAACTGTGTTTTTGCTGTGTCTGTAGTAATAGTGAAATGCTGTCTTTTGTAGGAAGAGCAACGTGCTCGTGATCTCTTTTATGCTCTTTGGGTACCTGATCTCTTCATGGAGAGGGTTCAGAGTGATGGGCAATGGTCTTTGTTTTGTCCGAATGAGGCTCCAGGTTTGGCTGATTGCTGGGGTAAAGATTTCGAGGCGTTATACACAAAATATGAGAAGCTGGTAAGCAAGAGTTCTCTTATTTTTCTGCTCAAATGGAGTGTATATATTGAAGATTGTGGACTTGGACTAACTTGTAGTATGTTGTGTAGGGCAAGGCAAAGAAAGTTATCCAAGCACAAAGCCTGTGGTTTGAGATACTAAAAGCCCAAATGGAAACAGGGACACCTTACATGTTATTCAAGGTAAGTTAGCTACTTGTATAATGTATATGAGCTTATTAGTTCACTTTCTCAATTATAATCTTCATTGCTATGTTTAATTACCTCTAGGATTCTTGCAATCGGAAAAGTAACCAGCAAAATTTGGGTACCATTAAATCTTCAAACTTGTGTACGGAAATTATTCAGTACACAAGTCCTACAGAAACTGCTGTCTGTAACCTGGCATCCATTGCTCTTCCACGATTTGTCAAAGACAAGGTAATCTCTACATATCCATCATTTTGATTAATGTTCCCCCTTTTTTTTGTGATGTTGGAGGGTTATGTTCCCATTTATTGAAGTCTGCACCGTTTGTTTGGCCATCTAACCAGTTGGACTTTGGTGTTTCTAGGGTGTTGCTTCAGAGTCGCAGAATTCCAAGCTTGTTGGTAGTTTGGATTCAGGAAATCGATACTTCGACTTTGATAAATTGGCTGAGGTTTGTCCTCCTGGCTGTCTTTTGCAATACAGTTTTGTATTTATCTCATATTCGCTGTAGCAAATGTCTGGAATGTCATTACTGATCTTGGAATGTATATTTGAACAGGTTGTTGAAGTAGTCACCACAAATTTGAACAAAATAATTGATGTTAACTTCTACCCTGTTGAAACGGCAAGAAGATCAAACATGAGACATCGGCCAATTGGCATTGGAATTCAAGGTCTGGCAGATACATTCATTTTACTAGGCATGCCCTTTGATTCACCTGAGGCGCAGCAGCTGAACAAAGACATCTTTGAGGCAATTTACTACCATGCTCTTAAAACCTCGTGCAAGCTAGCCATCAAGGAAGGTCCCTATGAAACATATGAGGGTAGCCCTGTGAGCAAGGTATGATTTTGATACACTGATTGAGCCTGTGAATGTCAATTAACTATTTACTGGATGGATTGCAACTGGAAAGTTAAATCTGTAATTTGTATAGCATTGTTGATGAACAATGATTTCGTTGACTACTGTCTGTTAACATTTATGTTTCTGTGAATTCTATCTCTATAACATGTTATAATTCTATATTGTTGCATCATGCAGGGAATTCTTCAACCTGATATGTGGGGAGTCAGTCCCTCTGACAGGTGGGATTGGGGAGCTCTGAGGCAAATGATATCAGAGCACGGTATTAGAAACTCGCTTCTAGTGGCGCCTATGCCAACTGCATCGACTAGCCAGATTCTTGGAAATAACGAGTGTTTTGAGCCTTACACCTCCAATATCTACAGCAGAAGAGTTCTTAGGTATGTTTGATTGCCTCATTAACTGGGTACTTGCTTGTGTGTATTTGGTAGTTAGAGGGTCTATTGCCATGATGCGATACTTACCCATGCATTTCTTATGTACAGTGGTGAATTTGTTGTGGTGAACAAGCATCTTCTTCATGATTTGACTGAGATGGGTCTCTGGTCTCCTACTCTAAAGAACCAGATAATTTACGAGGATGGTTCTGTTCAGAAAATTCATGAGATTCCAGCACATCTGAAAGCTATATACAAGTAAAAATTCTATTCAAAGCTTATTGATACTCGTCCTTCATTTATGTATCTTATTATCGGGTCTCATTTTTGTCCGAATCTGTTGGTTTCTTTCAGGACTGTCTGGGAGATCAAGCAAAGAACATTGGTAGACATGGCTGTGGATCGTGGATGTTTCATAGATCAGAGCCAAAGCCTAAACATCCACATGGACCAAGCCAATACCGGAAAGTTAACTTCCCTGCATTTCCATGCATGGTCTAAGGTATACAGAAAGCAGTCTGTGTTTAGCTGAAGGTTCTTACATTACATCTCTGAACCGAGATTTTAAATCTCTATTCTATGACCTTGTAGGGTATGAAGACTGGAATGTATTATCTGAGAACTCGAGCAGCTGCTGATGCAATCAAGTTCACAGTTGATACTTCTTTGCTAAAGGTATTGCATCTGTACCCTCTGATTTCTCAACATTCAAATCCACATACATTCTTCCGATATTTATTTGTCTGCGACATTGTGTGCAGGATCCCAGCAAGACCCCTGCTGAAGACGACAACACGAAATTGGCACAGATGGTGTGTTCATTGACAAACCGTGAAGATTGCATTGCCTGTGGAAGTTAAAAAGGAGATGTTATATGGTGACTAGCTTCACCTTTCATGTGATCCTTATTACAGCTCCCCAGTTGCATTCTCTCATATCTTGTAGCAACATATCATTGCTTGTTTAAGAAGATGATTATGTAGTAAATTTGAGTCACTATACCCTGTAACATAGTCTGAACTCTGAACCACCTACTATGGTCGGCTGTACATATTGTAGGTTCGTTTATTTATGTATCAAGTTCATGTTATATAAACTTCGTATTAATTTACTGGAATGGCAGGAAATTTGCAGTTTTCTCAGTAAATTGTTCTCTCTAATCTAAATTATCAGTAATAGTTGTTATTACAATTTTGATATTTCATTAGTATCGTGTTTGGTTTCCACCATTTAATTTAATTCGAGTACACTACAAGCTTGGTTGGCAATTTATAGCTGGGAAACTATGCAATTGGATTTGGGTCGGGTGATTAAGTCTGGACTTGGTTAAGGTTGTGTGTTGGTGGTTCGACGACATGACGGTGTCAGGGGGTGTTAACAGGGCTAGTTGGAGTGGTGAGTGTGGCTGGGCTAGGTTTATGGAGAGAAAATGGTTCAAGTAGTGGATTAGGAAAAAGTGAACTTGTCGTTATAACTTTAATTTCAAATCTAGATACCAAAAATTTCAAATAAACCGATAAAGTTGATAAGACGGTAATTGTAAAACACGCATTTTACTTTTTTCGATCTGCGCTATTCGATTCAGAGAATGATAACACACCATCAATAAATACCCATACACTTGGGGTTCATTCTCGGACACATCACATATACACGTAATAGTAAAACAATCCGAATCCTGGGCGTGAATATTCCTCCTAGATTACGACAAGTGACAATTACTAAGCATATTTTTGTTATTTCATGCTTCTGAAATACTCACCTGTAGATGCTAGGACCTTCTTTTACTGTGCTTTTCCCAGCTCAACTCTCAGCTTAATTATCGCAATAAACTGAAGAGTAATTAAAGATGATTTTGAAGTGGGTTTATGGTAATTATGCTGTTTTGTTACTGCTAATTTTGGGTTTGATCATCTTAAATTCTTCAGAGTTTTGTGATGCTGGAAAAACTAGCAGCTTCTTTAGAAGAAACAATGATATTTCACTAGACATGCCCTTAAATAGTGATGTTTTTCAAGTTCCTCCTGGTTACAATGCTCCTCAACAGGTATTCTTTCGCCACTTCGTACCCTTGGGGTCAAATTGCCACTTTCGCGTTATTTTTACTGTTCTTTTTTATATAAGTTTTTATAGACCTTGTGAGAAGATACCATTTCGACCAAAAGTATAAAGTTTAAATACTGAAATGATGGTTGAATCTCGATCAATGGTTGTATCGTTTGAACAGTTGAGCTTTTCGTTTACGTATGGTTGCCTAAGAAATTTATAGGTAATTTCCATGAAATGCATTTCTTTTCACTGGTAGTTTACATAGCTTCCTTGGTAAGTTAGATGGGAGTGTTGAGGTAATGTTGTTGTTAACGACTTTTTAATATGAACTTTTGGAGCACTTTATGTGGTTTTTGAAGGTTCATATAACCCAAGGAGACCATGTTGGGAAAGCAGTGATTGTGTCTTGGACAACCCCAAATGAGCCTGGCTCAAACGCTGTAACTTATTGGACAGAAACTTCCTCAGAAAGGAAAACTGCAGAGGGCATTGTTCTTACTTACAAGTATGTCAATTACACTTCAGGCTACATTCATCATTGCACCATCACCGGATTAGAGGTATACATACACGTACCTCGACATCTTTCCTTCTCTTAAATGTCGTAAATTAATCAGTTCTACTTAGGGTTAGCTTGATCAAATGGTTTCCATGTGCAGTTCGACACGAAATATTACTATGAGGTAGGAAGTGGGAATTCGTCTAGACAATTCTGGTTTGTAACACCCCCAGAGTCTGGTCCTGATGTGCCTTACACTTTTGGTCTCATAGGTACACTTTTGGTCTCTATATATTGCTTTTGATGACGGTTTTAGAGGACGATTCATGTTAGTTGACCCCAAATCAAATTGAGATCGACTAAGGCTTAGTCGTTGTTGTTGTTGTATATTAATAGGGGATCTTGGTCAGACACATGACTCTAACAGGACAGTCACACACTATGAGATGAATCCAACAAAAGGGAAGGCCCTTTTGTTTGTTGGTGATCTTTCTTATGCAGATAATTACCCGAATCATGATAATGTAAGGTGGGATACATGGGGAAGATTTGTAGAAAGAAATGCTGCTTATCAGCCTTGGATGTGGTCAGCTGGTAACCATGAAGTAGATCTTATCCCAACTCTGGTATGCTTCAATTCCCTCTGTAGAAATCGATTAATGGAACTGAAATCATGTTTATATTCGCCTTTCTCGATTTCCAGAGTTGGTTCTTACTGTCATCCGAATTCTGTATAAGCTCAGAAAACTGCTAGATGTGTAATAATCTGCCTTAAGGTCTATCTACTTATCTAGTGCAGATAAAAGTTACTGTCTTAACTTTTTAGGCCTGTCTTGAAGTCAGATAGCGCGAATTTTGTTCTAATTCAGTGGTGATGTTTTTACCCTGTGCAGGGGGAAACTATACCCTTTAAGCCGTACACATACAGATTTCCGACACCATACCAAGCATCTCTCAGTACTGCTCCATACTGGTATTCAATCAAGAGAGCTTCAGTCTATATCATTGTCATGGCTTCATACTCGGCTTTTGGTACGCTTAGATTGTGTGTTACTGCAAGGAAATCGACTTAATCTATGTAACTGTCAATGCTTTTCTTTTGAAATGGATGTTCAGAATGATGTCTGATACACTGATATGTTACAGGGAAGTACACACCTCAGTACAAATGGTTGATGGATGAGCTGCCTAAGGTGAATCGGACTGAGACGCCTTGGCTGGTTGTCGTAATGCACTGCCCAATGTACAGTAGTTATGTGCATCATTACATGGAGGGAGAAACCATGAGAGTTCTATACGAACCATATTTCGTGGAATACAAGGTTGATGTTATTTTTGCTGGCCATGTCCATGCCTATGAGAGATCTGTAAGTACAATAATTGGTCTCTTAAACTTGATTTTTACGCTCTTATTAGATATATCCAGCCATTAGGGTAAAACCCAAAGGAATGTGTGTGCTAACGACATGAGTATTATGCAGGAACGAGTATCTAATATAGCGTATAACATCACCAGCGGGATGTGTGCTCCTACGAGAGACCAGTCGGCTCCAGTGTACATAACCATTGGAGATGGTGGGAATCTTGAAGGACTGGTATACGAGTATGTTCCGTTCCTCTGCCATATATACAGACGCCAGACATCCTAGAAAGGGTGTCTGGCGTCTGTATATTATAAACAGTGTGACAATTTACAATTGTACCCTTATACTCTATTATCACCTGCAGTGCCTTAATAATGTTTTATTGATATAGAGACATCATTATTATGACTTATGAGACTGTGTTTGGTTATGCAGGATGACTCAGCCGCAGCCAGGCTACTCAGCATTTCGCGAAGCTAGCTTTGGTCATGGTACATTTGATATTAAGAACAGGACGCATGCTTATTTTGCTTGGCATCGAAATCAAGATGGTTATGCTGTAGAGGCAGATACTCTATGGCTCTACAACAGATACTGGCATCCTTTACAGGAAGCTTCAGTAGCTTCAATGTGACGTTTAAGGCTTCTCACTTTGGTGCATGGTGATGGTGATGACTTATGATGTATCAATGCAGCATAGGCTCAGGCTGCATATTGCGTATATCCGATCCCCTTACCTCATAAGCGGGAGCCTTAAAGACAATGAGATAATGTTGTTATCGTTGTTTTTGTTGATGCTGGCATGCTGCCTAGATAGTTATATTATCTTTGTTGTCTTGTACATTAACATACACAAATGTAGTATCTTATCAATTTAGGATGTATCACTACTTATATTACTCGGAATAATCATACGAGGGGTACGTGTCAAAGCATTTGAAAGTTGAAACGATTCTTTTATAATTTTTTTTTTTGGCCTAAAAATCATGTTGAGTCTTATCCGATACAACAACATGGAGTATGAAGTACAGAAATAATAACTCATCTAATGAGGTGTTATACATACGCATAGTATTCTTTAAAATTTCAATACTCTGTACTTTCGTACATGCTAAAAAGACGAATACATTCATACCACGCGATCTATCTAAACTTACCTATAAAAAGTAAGATTGTACGTATATTAAGGTTTCCTTTTTGAAATCCCAAAAATATTGTGATCAAAGCAACATGAAATTGAAACCCATACAAATAATACGATATAAAAACCAACTCAATTATTATTTTTCAATTTGGCGGGAAACCTCCGAAAAAGAAGCGTAACAATCACAATTCACAAGCAAAACAAATTCAATTACGAGGGAAAAACAAACCCTAATTCCCCAAAATATGATTCAAATATCGCGCCACTCCTCCAAAATTTCAACCTTGATCACACTATAAAATCGTAAAAAATCTCCCTTTTCTCGCAATTGCACACCAACTGTTCGACGAAATTCCCCATAGAAAAAAAGATGTATGTGGTAAAAAGAGATGGGAGGCAGGAATCGGTGCACTTTGATAAAATTACTGCGAGGTTAAAAAAGTTGAGTTATGGGTTAAGTACTGAGCATTGTGATCCTGTTCTTGTTGCCCAGAAAGTTTGTGCTGGTGTTTATAAGGGTGTTACCACTAGCCAACTTGATGAATTAGCGGCCGAAACCGCGGCCGCTATGACTGCCAACCACCCTGATTATGCTTCGGTGAGGAGTTGGGTTTATGATTTATTCGTGTTGACTCGTTTAATTTAATTATCGTTTTTTTATGTGTGTAGGGTTATAGATGACGGTTTCATGTTAGCCGACCTTTAATCATTTTGGGAATAAGGCCATGTTAATTTGATTATCGTGTTTGTTGTTTTGTACGTGCGTGGCTAGGTTTTTTTTTCTGGGTTTGGTGTGTTTTTTTGTTATTATGTCTAAATTTGTTGGATTGATTGGTTTGGTACTGAATTGTGGTTGTTTATGGTGGTTATTCTCCCAAAAGGCTTTCCCTTGGAGCGGGTATTGGGATGTTGGGGTGTATGTAGTCATCCGGATATGACCCTTGAACCGAAAATTGGATGATGATTTCATGACGAGAATTGCAAATGGTTTAAGAGCCGTTTTCATGCCGAGTCCGGGAGGAACAACTCTGTTGTGTGTATAAAATTTGACCCTTTAACCGAAAATTGGATGTTTTTATTGTGATTTTCATGACAAGGATTGCAAATGGTTTAAGAGCCATTTTCATGCCTAAGCCAAAAGGAACAATTTTGTTTGTAATTGGTGTTAGTATTTTTTAGTCTTCTTGCCGAGTAATTTGGATATCAACTCATTCTTGTAAAATGTTCGCTGTATTTCATAGTGTTTTGGTGTACTCATAAATCAAAATTTACTCATATTAAATGGTCGAGATAAGTTTTTTTTTTCATGTGATTTGTAATTTAGTATTTTCAATTCTAGTATGATTCCTCGGGTTGGACCATGTTTGCCTGATTTTGCAGAATTGAATAACGAAACTTTTCAATGTGTGACATACCTGGTTCAATTTCGACATGATTGTTTTTTCTCAGAATTTGTCACAACTTTGATTGTGGTCACAGCTGATGCCCTTGTATAATCAATATAGTTGAATGCTATTGATTGTGTTAATTTTGAATTTCTCAGTTGGCTGCACGGATTGTTGTTTCTAATCTGCATAAGAATACTAAGAAGTCATTTTCAGAGACGTAAGTTTTCTCTTAACTTTTAAGTGGATAGTGTTGTTTTGTAGTTGCATGCATAAAGCTGAGATTTTGAATGATGTTGGATCGATTATAGGATTAAGGAGATGTACACTCATTATGATGAGAGGTCTGGACAGAAGGCTTCTTTGGTAGCTGATGATGTTTATGAAATCATCATGAAGGTAATTCAAATGTGATGGTTGTAAAATACTCCGTATGTTTCATGTTATTCAGAATGTTGATCTCATGTGAAGGACTCAAATTCGTGTTCATGATTTTTATTAAGTCAATTCTCCTTATAGTTGCCCAGTAGCTGTGCGGCATTGTATGGTCATGAGAAGTGATACAGTCAGCTGTATGATTGACCATGTACAATGCTAAAAATCTATGGCTTTATTTTGAATTCTGCTGATAAAGAATATGTGCGTGAATTTGTGCTTGCATAATGTGGCTTTCGAGTTTAGCATACAATTACACTGTGATTGATAGCTTTCTGTCTAATGAAATCATTAAATGAATAGAAACGCAAATGTTTCTATGCTTTTTTCAGAAATCTATCAAGAATGTTCTGTAAGTTTGTAATGTTCCATCTCTTAATTTACAATCAATGTAAATACCTTTCTTGCAGAATGCTACTCGGCTGGACAGTGAGATAATTTATGACAGGGACTTTGACTATGATTATTTTGGTTTTAAAACCCTCGAGAGATCATACCTCTTGAAGGTTGGAGGGAAGGTCGTGGAGAGGCCACAACACATGTTGATGAGAGTTGCTGTTGGCATCCACAAGGAAGATGTTGAGTCAGCCATCCGCACATATCATTTTATGTCTCAGAGGTGGTTCACGCATGCTTCCCCAACCCTCTTCAATGCTGGCACACCAAGGCCCCAAGTATGTGGTGTTTATATGTACTAATTGCCTATGTGGTGGTGACTCTATTATCTTCTGTCTCTATTGCCTGTATTTATTTGGTTTGTTTATGTTGGTCTTGTTCATTGCGTTGGCAGTTGAGCAGTTGCTTCCTTGTTTGTATGAAAGAGGACAGCATTGAAGGAATTTATGATACCTTGAAGGAGTGTGCTGTCATCAGCAAATCTGCTGGAGGTATTGGTGTCTCTATGCACAATATTCGTGCTACTGGAAGTTACATTCGAGGCACAAATGGCTCATCCAATGGAATTACTCCAATGCTCAGGGTGTTCAATGACACTGCCCGATATGTTGACCAAGGTGGAGGGAAGAGAAAAGGTATGTCGTAGTCTCTTATGTTATAATGACTTTTCACCTTTTGGGCTGAATAAGATTGACTTGAGGTGTCGATCATGGCGGTAACACACCCAATTGTCCTCGTTTTCAAAAGAATTGTATTTTCTTAAATCTCGGGAAATTGGGAGTGTTACAAAGTGGTATAAGAGAAGTCGACTATCGGTCTTCCTCCGTCTCCACCCTCATCTTTACCTAATCATATTGTGAATCTCTGATGTGCTGAAATTTTTGCATGCAGGTGCTTTTGCTATTTATTTAGAACCCTGGCATGCTGATGTCTTTGAGTTTCTAGATCTGAGGAAGAATCATGGGAAGGTAAACAACTAAACACAGTAACAACTAACAAGCTTAGAGGAAATGAGTAATTGTGATGATTGATAAAATGATTCCTTGTGTTTTCCCGCTTGATATAAATTGGGAAAGTAGATGCTGCCTTGTCCATGGGAAACAAAATTTGCCCACCTGTAGTAGTTACAAATGTTTTTTATTTCCTGCAGGAAGAGCAACGCGCTCGTGATCTCTTTTATGCTCTTTGGGTACCTGATCTCTTCATGGAAAGAGTTCAAAGTGATGGGGAATGGTCTTTGTTTTGTCCTAATGAAGCTCCTGGGCTGGGTGACTGCTGGGGTGAAGAATTTGAGACGTTATACACTAAATATGAGAGACAGGTAACTAAGAGTTCTCAAATGTGTATGCTTTTATTTTTGGTTTCTGTTTACCTTGACTGTTTATATAATGTTGTGTATGTCGTCAGGGCAAAGCAAAGAAGGTTGTCCAGGCACAAAAGCTGTGGTTTGAGATACTTGAGTCCCAAATAGAAACAGGAACGCCATACATGTTGTTCAAGGTAAAGAAAATTCCCTTAATCAGGAGCTATTTTCCTGTCCTTGTGGGATCTAATAATCTTTATGACAATTCTAGGATACTTGCAATCGGAAGAGCAACCAGCAGAATCTGGGTACGATTAAATCATCAAACCTGTGCACTGAGATTATTGAGTACACAAGTCCAACTGAAACTGCTGTATGTAACCTAGCATCCATCGCTCTTCCACGATATGTTAAGGAAAAGGTAAATAGTTCTGAACTCCCGGCCCTTCAGTTCATATACCCTGTGATCCAGCATCAAGACTCTGGACTGGTTTGAACTTGTTTTTGCTTTCTAGAAATGTTTTAGACTGCTTTTTTATTATCTTCTTAGTTAATATATCTCGTTTTTCCAGACTGCACCTTCAGACTCCCAGAATTCGAAATTTGTTGGCAGTTTGGATTCAGGAAACCGTTATTTCGACTTCGAGAAATTAGCTGAGGTTTGTGAGTTTGTCCAACTGTCTGCCCTTTCCATTTTGCGAATTTTTTTTTCATTAGATCTTAGTTTTGTCTTAGGAGGGAGTTGTAGCTGTTCTGATGGTGTGTAATGTTTGATCAGGTTGTTGAAGTAGTCACTACAAATCTGAACAAAATTATTGATGTTAATTTCTACCCTGTTGAAACTGCAAGAACATCAAACATGAGACACCGGCCAATTGGCATTGGGGTACAAGGTCTGGCAGATGCCTTCATCCTACTTGGCATGCCTTTTGAATCCCCACAGGTACAACAAGTCTTCTTACTCTTTCCCTTTGTTTTTTTTTTTTTTGAGTTCAGTCTTTTCCTTTACTTGAGGGCTTATTATCTATTGGTTCTAAAAACTTTGATCGTATATGAACTGCAGGCCCAACAACTGAATATAGACATATTTGAGACGATATATTACCATGCTCTTAAAACTTCGTGCAATTTAGCTGCCAAGGACGGTCCGTATGAGACATACCAGGGTAGCCCTGTAAGCAAGGTAACTTGATTTCGGAAAGAAGGTTGAATTATTACAGCTATGTATGCCTTTGTCTCTTCTTCATATCACTTACGCGTGGTACAGGGCATTCTTCAACAAGATATGTGGGGAGTTACTCCCTCTGATCGGTGGGATTGGGAAGCGCTGAGGGAAATGATTTCAAAGAATGGCATAAGGAATTCACTCCTTGTAGCCCCTATGCCAACTGCTTCGACTAGCCAGATTCTTGGGAATAACGAATGCTTTGAACCTTACACCTCGAATATCTATAGCAGAAGAGTTCTAAGGTTGAAGAATTGCTGCTTTTACTTGATTTCCCTGTCCTTTTCATTCTTTCTGGCAATGTAATTCACTAATTCAGTAATTCTTACCTTGTTACCCCATTTATTTCATCTGTGCAGTGGTGAATTTGTTGTCGTGAACAAACATCTTCTCCATGATCTGACTGAGATGGGTATTTGGTCTCTTGCGTTGAAGAATCAGATTATTCATGATAATGGTTCAGTTCAGAAAAGTCCAGAAATTCCAGCACACCTGAAAGATATATACAGGTATACATTCTTGCCAGTTCTGTGTGTTATTCCACATTCCTGTTACTGTCTCTAACTTGTGCTACTTCTGTTGGCTTTCTTCAGGACTGTCTGGGAAATAAAGCAAAAAACATTAGTTAATATGGCTGCAGATCGTGGATGTTACATAGATCAAAGCCAAAGCCTAAACATTCATATGGACCAACCCAACTTCAATAAGCTAACTTCTTTGCACTTCCATACCTGGTCTAAGGTATGTGATTTACAGATTTCTTAAGAAAGCAGTTTATGTTCAATTGAGTGATTCAGTATTATTTGATGGAAGTTTGACGGAACTGATGCTTTTGTTCTACTGTGTGGCCTGAAGGGTTTGAAAACTGGAATGTACTATTTAAGAACACGGGCAGCTGCTGATGCCATCAAGTTCACTGTTGATACTTCCCTGCTGAAGGTATTACATTTCTCCTCAGCTTTCTTTTTCCGATAGTGTTTGAATGGGAAAATGCCAACAACAGGAGAGAACCAGATTCTGTCTGCAGACAAACAATTGAAACATGAATTTAGAACTGTAATGTCTGAAAACAGTAAAACAGTAGGACTCGAATACTACTTAGAAACATCCAGTTTACCAGACATCTGAAATCATATTTCTAGACTGATGTTTATTTTCTGCGACATTTATGCAGGAATCGAGGAAGACACCAGCCGAAGATGACAATGTAAAACGTGCACAGATGGTCTGTTCATTGGTAAACCGTGAAGACTGCATGGCTTGTGGCAGTTAAATATATATAGGATGCCACTGTACAGTAAGTAGCTTTTCTTATGACATCCTTATTCTGGGTTGGTTTCGCAACATCTTGCTGCGTGTTTGGGATGTACTCCGTATATCTTAAGAAAGACTGTCACTGTACATAATAGAGCTCTGCTATGTAATATATCAAATTTTATATAATCCTGCAATTGACATTGTGGGATAGATCAGAGTCAGTAATCTGCAGTTACTTCATCAAACTTTGGGTTACTCTTGAAGTTATATCTATGTCAGGTCTTTACTCTTTAGTCTTTATCATGAATATGACCGCTGTACTGTATGATGAGGACATGAGGTTATCTAGCCCATCTCTAATTATCCAATACTGCTGATAAGTAAGACGACTTAACCTTCCCGTTGACAGATTAAGGTTTTGGCCCTTTATAGATTCTGAAGGCAAGTTCTCGATTTTTGACTTTATTACCTTGCTGTATCATAAAACCGTCTCATCCAAGTTTTGTTCTTTGCACCTAGTATGAATGGGATTGTTGTTGTTGGTGGTCATTATACAAGCCGCAAAAGGTTCACATATACGAGGAGAAATAATTATCAGAAGATGCAGTGTTTCAGTAATATCCCACGCATTTTTTTGCCCTTTTTATTAGCAAGTGTCTCATACTGCCTGTAGCTTTCAGTATACGCACACACACACTAATAAGTACGAGTAATAACTAGTAAGTAGACTAGAGTGTGGACTCTCCGACTTTTTTTGGTATCTTTTGAGCTTTGATCAACTTACCATGTTGCAACTCTTATACTATTATTATTCTGCTTTTAGTGGAGCAACTAGTTAGTCATCATTCCTAACTTTCTAAGTTTGAAGTGAGAACCCTCAGTTGTTACCCATACACTCTGATCTCTGCAGACAATTGCGGCAATGCCTAAACCTGTATAGTGTGTACACTGTTCTATTTTACTAGCGTACGAGTCACTAAGGAACGTATGATTCAAGTAATGCCGAATGTTGAGGGGGTGAAGATATGAGAATTTGAACCCAAAATAATCTTTAGTCAGGTTGAGTTCCTAAGAATCACTGGGTCAACCTTATTTTTCATGATAATTATATGAATATTATTATGATAGTATAATTTGCTTTCTATTTGGGTATATCGGAACAACTCATTGCGAGGGGTTTGGATTGTTCCACGAGCCTTCCTCTCTAATGCATGCATCATATACATAGCTGCATGAAGCAGTCCATTCTCTCTTTAAAAATATTAATATTCTTTTATTTTACGTGCATTAATGTTACAATATGTTATACTCCGTACGCCGTATCTTATGTTACGTCTTCGTCACAAGAATGAAACGTTAAAAAGGTGTCAACTTGATTATATGTGTCGGTCACCTATGTCGATCTTGCCATCTTGGGCTGCCAAGCACCGTAAGTTTGTTGAATGCCTCTAATTGTTTGTCGCGAAAGCCGACTTGCAAATTTGCGACAACCAGGAAACTGTCAACTCTTTTCCTAATCTTACGTTGACGTTCACATGTTCTAAAATCTCACTTCTCTTTCTCTTTCTTTTTTTTTTGGTTTTGTTTTTTTGGGTACGCAGTATTATTCTTAAAGAGTCAAAATTTGACCACAAATTACTAGTAGCAACAACAAACATGCCATGTATCAAGTCAGCGGTGAATAGAATAGACAAAAGCCGACACATCATGATAACACAAAGTCAGTCATACTCCGTAATTTAGTAAACATACAACATGGGAGATATATACGAGTTTTAGTTTTAGTTGAAGACAAGTTACTATCGTCATAGATCTATCAAGTAACAAATTCATAACACCATACTAGGATGTGAAACCAATATTTCACTTTTAAATATACAAATTAAAATCTATAATATTATGATACATTGAATGTAATTTTTTTATTATTAATTACTTACAAAAAGTATAATAAATTTTTTCTTCCTATTTATCCACTTGCATTAATACCTACCTAGCTATACAAAGACAAATCCAAGTTGGCAACTAGAAATCCAGAAACCCCTCAAAAGAGAATTGAATTGATCCTACTATAATCAATATAATAAATGATAAATTAAGTATCTGAATTTGTTGTATTTTTCTTCTTCTTGAAGCATCATATATATCCCCCTATTTATATATTGAGCATTACACATATCTTGAACTTGAAATGGCGGCGTTCATATAAACCTTTTTTAAATATATATAAAGAGGGTATAGTTTTCTTGGTAAACCTGCGGCAATCTTTTCCAACAAGTTAGACCACAAAAAACCCAACTCAGCCAAGAAAAAGAGAGGCGAGAGATTTTTTTGTGTACGAGAAACTTATGTGCATGTATTATACAGAGGTAAAAGTGGCTTCAAAGAGAAGCAGAAGAAATAACAGCAGTAATAATATTGAAGAAGAGGTAAATAATAGTAACAATGAAGGTGAAAGCAGCAGTAATAATAATACCAACAGCAATTTGTTTTACTGGGAAAATGAGGAAAATATAGAAGGTATTATGAGAGAAATGTTATGTCCTATGATGCCAGGGTTTAGTAGAGAAAGAGAGATGTCTGAGATTGTTTCAGCTCTCTCTCATGTCGTCTCCGGCACGGCCGCAACGTCGTCTTCTGGTGGTAGCACTGGTGGTAGTGGTGGTGGTGGTAAAAGAAGGCTTGAAGATTACGTAGAAGGTGGTAGTGGCGGTGATGATGAAATTGGTAGAATAATAATGTTGAGTAATGATAGTAATGTGAGGCTTCCTAATGTTGTTTCTTCATATTCATCCCTTGCTCCAAAAGGTACCTACCCTTAACCTTAACTTCTTGAGTTCTTTCTAGATTTCACAAAAAAAGATTCTTTCCTTTTGTCTCTCTCCTTCTTGTTTCTTCTCTCGAATTGTGTGTACGAATGAAATATAATACGGAATGTACTGTAATTGGTAATATAAAAAGGAAACGTCTATTCTCAAAATCTTACTAATATTTTTGCCCTGTATAATTAGTACGGAGTAATATTAGAAGGGGGTACACCACATCTTGCATGCATTGCCATGCAATAGTAATTAGAAATACATCAATTATATATCCTACAAACTTTTATAATACTAGCAAGTGTAATACCAATTCCAAACAAAACGTAACATATACTCATATGTCGGAGATCAATATAACTGGATAAGACGATTTTACGAAAAATGTAACGATTCTATGTGAATTTCTAAGGAGGAGAATGAATTGTTAATTAGCTTACTTTTGGAACAAAAAAGATGATTAGTATCTTATTAATAAATTAAGCACCGCGCAAGTGTAAACTTGAGAGTTAAGATACATTGTATATTTGCATACTGTGTTCACTGGATAAGTTTGTAATAATTCTATGTTCCGATGCACTCACCAACATTTCCAAGAACGTAGTATTCTCCGAATCATTCTTATCTTAGTGTATAAAAAGGTGTTGATATTTCTTGATTTAGTAATTCAATGCCTAATATTTAATCTCCTGCCGACCTCATTAGCGGTATTAATCTTAATTAGCATCATCTAATATGATCAAATTTTTTAAGTTTAATTTGTACTATTGTGTTCTAATTAGAACAGGCAGAAATTCTAATTTATAAAAAAATACGTGAACTTTGTTGTAGCTAGTTGCACGTCTTTGTAATTAAATGTAAAATCATGCCTAAAATTTTGTTTATTAGTGCCAAACTCTTTACAACTAGAGAGTTGAGATCACTAACATTTGAAAAGTGATTAACAAGTTGAACAAGAAACAAGAGATCACTAGTTCTTAGCTAGCTGGCAAGACAAATATCAACAATATACAAGTTTCGTCATAGATCTTTTTTCGATATTTATCTGTGATTGTCCTATCTGACTTTACACGAAGTTTAATACAATTTCACGTCCTATGATCTTATATGCACGTGTTTATATTTCTCTACTTGTAGAAGAACCAAGCTATGGTATCCCCACTACGACAACGACGACGGAAACAAGTAGCGTAGGGTACACACATCCTCAAGGTTCTACCAGACCTGAGGCCAACATTGCACAACTACAAGCTGGGAGAGGGGGAGTTGGAGGAGGAGGAGAACAACCAAGCAGAAGAAAATACAGGGGAGTTAGACAAAGACCATGGGGCAAGTGGGCAGCAGAAATTAGGGACCCCTACAAAGCTGCCCGTGTTTGGCTAGGTACATTCGACACAGCCGAATCAGCTGCCCGGGCTTATGATGAAGCTGCCCTAAGATTCAGGGGAAGCAAAGCCAAGCTTAACTTCCCTGAGAATGTTACCCTACAAAATGTTACTCCACAGAATGCTTCAAGAACAAGTATTCCAACAACAACCCATTTTCCGGTATCGAGTTCTCCGGTAACCCCTTTAACCGCGCCTCAAAACATTGCACCAATGGTGCAAAATCAACCCTTACAGTTCTTACAAGGTTCACAAGATTACAAGGATTATCTTAATTACTCGCGGTTAATTACGAGCCGAAATGATGATAATCATGGACATATACCAGGTTTAGGTTTACTTGACCAAATGCTAATGACTTCTTCATTAAGTTCTCCTAAACAACCTATTCCTCTGAATTCCTCTGTTTCAGCCTCATCTTCTACCCTAGTATCCTCGCCGACGGTGTATCCCACGGTTGAAGTTCATCCACGTGGAAGTCAACATAATGTGGAGGAGCATAAGGATGCATCATCAGGGTCATAATCTCAATAAAGTTTGGTTAATTATAGTAAGTAAAAGATTGTCTTGTACTCTGTTTTACTCTGTTCCTTTCCTTTTGTGGAAAGCCATTGACTTTGGTGTACTAATCTCATGGTCAAACATGGGAGAATGTACTGTAATAGTTTTGACTTTTACGCTAACCCCCATCCAAATTTTTTGCATTTTTTTAAATGTTGACCCATTTGTCAGAAGGGGTTAACTTTCCTTATGTTGAATTCTATGTATCTTTTTTGGTGGATTTTAAAAGTTTGGAAATGATCAAAAAAATTCGGCTTGGTTGGTATTGACTACTGTCAAATTTTGACAAACATTGGGTAAGAAAATGTCACCAGTGGTCAATTTTATGCGATTGTGATTCTTGTCAGAGGCGGTAGCTTGGACAATACTCCTCAAGTAAAGGTAATAACCAAATGGTCTACGATAGGGAGAGGTCGTTCGTATAACCGTTACGGCCGGTCACTACTCACTACTCGGGATAAAATAATGAAATAAAGAAAAATCGGTATTTCCTCGAGACAAAAGGGTGCGGGAATAGACAATCACTATCAGATATCCAAAGTATCGACCTAAGGCTAGTGCAAAGTGCATTATCTTGGGTTCAAACTCGTGGCATCGCGTCAACTGGATTGACTATGTGTCTATGTTCATGCAAGTGCTCGGCGACACATGTTTATAAGCTAGATTATGTACAAAGAAAACATCTAATAACGGAGTCATTTTTTTTTTGTAGTATTAGAAAAACTAAAACCTAAGATATACCTCAAATTAACTGTGAAGTCATTAGTACATTACCTCTGTATATGGCAAAGCTGAACCATTGTCATTACATTTTGAGACCTGACAGGGAATCGTTAACATCAAGCCAAAACAGTGGTTGTAGTTCACATCCGAACTAGGAATGGTGCTCGAAAATCTTGTTTATGTAAATCCATTTTGATGTATGGGTTCTGAATCTGCACCGAGGTTGTCTTCCTCAGAAATCTAGCATGTCCTTGTGTTTCTTGCACGCCACCTATATGACATCCTCCAACAAGTTTCTGTTACCTGTACAATTTATTCAAGAAAATGTTAGAAAGGAATTTTCGAGAAAAAGAAGAGAAATATAGAAGTGTGGTCAGGTCAGGCTCCTAAGATAGGAAGTGCATGCTAGAAAGTGTAAACTTGTGTAGAACAAGCTGGAATTGTTACCAGAAAATGAAAAACAGAACGAGGTGGAATTAGCATTTAGCAGGACGTACCCTGATGAAGCTCTTATTAAACCCCAGAAACGCGATTGTAACTGTATGCTTCTTTACTGAGTCACCAAAGTTAAAGTCATGAAACCGAAACAGCCCTTGTCTGCAGCTTGAACTTGCTATGTGAAAACCGTTTTTGTTTGTAGGCATAAGCCTAAGCCACACTCCACTACAACTGAGGTTTCTTTCTAAATGCAAAGTTTGTTGAAAACTGAGCAAAGAGGATTTCATTCCACGTATCAGGAACCCCAGGCAAACACCAATGCAGGCAATCTTGCATTCCAGGTGACGGCCTAATAGAGTACTTAGATATATGACCCTCGTCTCTAAGCTCAGAAAGCGCTGTGATGTCCAAAAAAGTTAAATTTGTACCTTTGACTGCCATTGCAGCAGCTAGATCACTACTCTCCTCCTTCGAAACTTCTCTCCCTCTCGACAGTGGCTTCAGATTGTCACAAGTCCCGCCAGTATTCCAATCTCCATTAAAGAAATGTCTGGGTGATATGGAACGATAGAAAGCTCTCAAGTTCGGATGCTGAGGGAGCTGAGAATCTACCCACTTCACAATACTGAGAATTGCCAGATTCTTTGCTTCTAACATATTCTTGTTAGGAATGGGAACCCCTCCCAAATGCATGACCCAGTGATTTGCATCGAGTTTTCCTCTATTCCAGTGGTGGCCAGTGTTAAGAACGAGAACATCAAATCTATCTAAGAAGTGTCTAAGGAATTCTGGAGGACGATCAAGGTGCATTGCTATTTCAGATTTGGGGTCAGATTCGTCAAGCTTCTGCAGGTCACAAAGGCATGCTGACCAGTAAAAGAGAATGGTTGTGTTTGTCCTGGTGAAACGATAAGCCCATCCATCAGGACGTTTAGCACCATGGGATGTAACAAGTCCATACTCCCATCCCACATCAATCACGTCACGCCTCTCTTTACCGCCACTTACCATGCACATTAAAGACTGAAATTGTTGTCGCCCAAGCGAATCTCCAATGAAAGCCAAGGTTTTGTTCCTCAACCTAGAATGCAGAATTATAATAGCATAAGAATACGACAGAAATACTACATGTACAAATCATAGATATATGACACTGCTGAATGGTTAGCTTAAGCAAGAAATAAGCAATTTTCCTGACCTAAAGATCTCTCAATACGGAAACACCAAACAAAATACATGTTTTGAGAATGTCGTAACATGTTCATAAAAACTGACAGCAGCAAGACTGAAACATTTGATATCAAAGAAATTACATATATATGAATGAGAGACAAACTCAACAGCAGGTCCACAGTTGAAAGGTAGGTAAACGGAATGTGTGACCAAACCGTCCATGATAAATAATGTCATCCTTATTTCGGCCAATAAAAGAAGATAATTTTAGCAGTGGAAGCAGAAACACGATGCAGAATCTCTGTACTACTTATTTCTCTTTTGGGATTGAGGAAGAGGGGAGGTCAAGAGCACAAACCAATTCTTAGTGTCCATGTCTTCCAAAAACCTAACCAAAGCATCATGGTTTCATGGACCATAATCTAAGCCACAAGCTCATAATGACTTACCGAAAGTACATAAATCCGCTCACAGAATACCACAGTGCACAAACTCCAACTGAAAACGAGGGGGGGGGGAGGGTTACCTTCTTAAGTATTTAATGCCACTGAATTCGTCCATTTCACAATCATTTGGCTGCCAGCGGAACTTTTCAAAGGTAAAATCAGTACGGTCTGAAACTCTGCATGCCCACATCTCAGATAGCCATTGCCTGCAGCGACCTCCAGAATAAAAAGGTCTGTGATCATCTGCAACCCATTTTCCTTTTGCATAATTGCAGGCTGGAATATGAAACAAGATGCAAGAGAATTACTTGAACTTGATAGTTGATACTTAATGCTAAACAACTTTGCAGGCAAAAAGAGCTACTAAAATCCTCTTTTCGATGGAACTAAATGGAAGGTAAATGATAGTTTTTCAAGGAAAGGAGCTATTACAAAGAGAAACTATCGGATTCAAGTGAAACTTCATTCCCACATTAAAGCTCATCAGAAATTCAGAAGCTACCTTTATTTTGCCTTCCGTCATACTTCTTTGGAGAGCTACTTGGAGCCTCCAAACCAAACACCTTTTCATTTCGCTTATCTGATGTCTGATTTGTTGCCAGTGTAGGCAAGTTGCTGTCAGCATCGTTGTTTGACTCTGGATGTGTGTTCTCCACAGCTGAATCAATGACTATATCTGCAAAACAGTAGGAAAGATGTACAATGTAAAAGAACAGTAGAATCATCTGCGTGTTTCCTGCCGCATTTCATCTAGATGTCAAACTTGCACTCGGGACTACACAGGGAACCATTTCAAAGAAACTGATTTAGAAGTAGTAAAGAATAAGTAGGGAAATATAAGAAAGTCTATCACTTTTTCAACTGAGTTGATGAAAGGACTAAAATAACTTACTCCTGAGTAATATGTAGTGCAAATATTATACAATGCCGATACATAAATGTTCCCCAGGTCAAGATTTATGAGATCTCCAAAAGCAAAATGCTAGTATTAGTTGAGAAAAAGTGTCTACACCCATATTGGTTAAAACTTTGAGCTATACCAGATTTCATCAATGAGCTAAAGCCATCCCACTCTACAGTCAAATTGCGCGGCCTTAACATCACAGTCTAGTTCCAACATCCAAGTTTCAGCTTTAGTAGGATAAAGTCTCCCTTTATAGCAGATGCCATAAGCTATTTATATACCTTAGCTGCGTGTATATATGAACTTGAAATCGATTCAAATGCTTTCTGCATCACCAAACGTTGGACAAGGGCAGGGAAGGCGAACCTCTAAAGTTTCAAGGTGAATTTCCAACTTATAGCTTCAAAAGGTCACCACAAAACCTTCAATCCTTATTTTGTCCTACAATTGACCCGTTTTTATTTGCCTATTCTATCATAGTATATCTCTATCCCATAATATCTCCACACTAAATAGTGAATATGTGCTTTTTAGTATACCTGTTGGAAGATGTGAAATGAAATAGTACACACACAATTTCAGTTACATTCCATAAACACTCAATCACATCCAAGAGAGAAACAAGTCTGGAAGCAAACCTGGAGACAATTTGAAGAGTTGATTCTCGGGGAGAAACGAGACAAGAAAGGGAGTTTTGTCCCATCCCCAAATGACAATCGTAGTGCAAACTAAAGTAATGAGGATGAACACAAGCTTTGTCCCCCTCAGCGACAAAACACCGCCTTTCATCCTCCCTTCCTACCCCTCACTTAGCCTTGTTTCGTGATGAACACTGAACCATCAACTCCCCATGAATCACCTCCTGAAAAATACCGGACAAGCTGAATACAGTTACCATCTACATTGTCTTGTCTTCCAAATATTGAGTACATATTAGACAATGCTCTATATTACACTCCACATAGCTTATCATTTACAATACATCATTCTAAAACTACATATTTCAAACACATGTTAACGAACCACCTCAATCAAAAGTCTAAGTCGATGGTTTAACCCCACACGACGTTTTTTATACCTTCAACAACACACACACACAGCATATAAATCATTAAGTTCTCCGATCAAATTAAAACTTGGCAAAACACCCAAATAAATGCTGCTTCTCAATCATTGTCCTAAGTAAATTGAAGTAATATCCGGCCTCGAAACATTGTGAACAATAAAAACCGTTGAAATGATTTGGGGTCGACTAACATGAATCGAGACACACATGCACAAACTCCAATGAATACCAAGGCCAACAAAAAACATCTTAATCAATCACAAACACAAGTTTAACCTACAAAACCATTGCCAAACAAAATAAAAATAAAAAAATGTGTCCAAATTTACAATGCATAAACTTCCAATTTATTCACCATCAAAATCCCACATACATTATCTCTCAACATGATTTATTATTTATAACAGGAAGAAAAACACACCAAAAAAAAAAAAAAAGTTCATAAATTACAAACGAAAATAAAAATAACAATAACATATTAAAAACATTGTTACCTTATTCGGAAATAAAGTTTGAGGTGGTAAAAATGAGAGTGTATGAGATCGGAGAAGTTGGAGAGAGAAAGTTGGGTTCTTTTTATTAGTACACGTCTACACCCCCCCTTCAGGCGCGGGAACAAATGCGGAACGAGACAGAAATGTGAAATGTAATGAAGACGATGAGTGTACTTCCCGTTGTGGGTCACGTCTCCCAATATTGAAACTCGTTGAAACGAGAATAATGGAGTACGTGTTTTGACGATCAAGGGTTGCATTAAATTGTTACCGTATTTTTCGCTACGAATCTAATGAAAGTTTTGAGGATGACGGTGAAAACTGAAAGGTGAAGAAGTATAAAATAATCTAATCCCATTCCACGTGTTTTGAGGTTTAAAGCATTGAGCCAACGTCTAGAATGGTTATAAGTGATATAAATCACGTCTGAGATATTCTAGAGGACTATCTTTTCATATTAGCTCCAGACTTAGTTGAAAGATTTCTAATTAGGTGTCTTGGCGATGTGAATCATAGTTAAGAGCACGTTATGTCATTAATGCGTAAGAAATTGAAGGCAACCCCCACTAAAAGGAATATGGGCCGTAAAACGGATGATTTGAGTCCTCGTGTTGGAAAATGTCAATGCATGAGTGACTATAACTATACTAGTATGAGTTGGTGTCTAATGCCCCGAGCTGGTCTAATTTTGATGCTTAGTTGTGTCAAGTACGATACACCCCTTTTGATCGGTTTTTGCGAATTGGCCTCAAAATTGTCTAGGGAGTGGATTAAATTTTGACTGAAACATAGTATAAACTAGTATATAGAATGGAAACCATTGAATAAAGGTTAGAATATACCAAAATGCCCGTTGTCAATTGCCAAATTGAGCAGCCTCCCTAGAAAGCAATCCAGTAGTAACAACAACATCTACTACTTAGATTGGTAAATATGCCAAAAAAAGAATAATTTATATACCCGTCCCATAAATATCATAATCTCTTCTATTTATAGTGATATTCAACTTTTCTTATTAGACCACTTAATAATGTCTTAATCTGTATATGTTATTTATTTACGGAGTTACGGGTGAGAGTGCCCGCCCAATGCCCTAGATATTAATCTACGTAGAGTACCAAGGTTATATTAAAGTGTACACGATTTGATGGTTTGTTTGAGTCTTATAAACATAGATTAGCTTATGCGCTATTGCCCTGTGCTGGGTTTAGTTCTACTCGAGAACTTTTTCGCTATATTTCGAGAAATTGCTAAGTTAACAATGTTTAAGAAGTGGCTAGTAATTTTGCACTTTTACTCATTCCATTTACCACCCTATTTCACTATGAAAAAAAAAAAGACGAACCAAATGAAAAGAGAAGATCATCGTAAATCAGTAATTATACTCGGTGACAGTGAGACCATCATGCTGCTCATATGTTGATAGTCATAACACCATGATATAATTTCGTAATCGTCAATAGGAGAAAGAAATAAATAGAAACAAAAATATAAACTCCAAATAAGAAACAACAACAATAACAATAAAATCCAAACCTTATTCTCAAATTGATTTGAGATCGGCTAACATAAATCGTCGTCTAGTAACCGTCTTATGCGCGCCATAACACCCCAAATAAGAAAAAGAAAAAAAATAAAAAGAAAGAAGAAGGAAACTCAGGGTTTCATTAGGGTGACCCAGTTCAAGTCTAATTATTCCCAATGTTGTGTTATTCCATTGCCCATCTTATGTCATAAAACAATCCAACACACTTACACACACAAAAACGTCAAACACACACTTCCCTCTCTCCTCTTTCATCAGCATCCATCACCCCCTGAATTTCCTGTCCTGGGGGCGTTCTGTTCACAGACAGACACAACCCTGCAAACCCAAACCAAAAAAAAAAAAAAAAATAACTTACCCAAAACATCACTTCTTTTTTCTTCACATTTTTCTTTCACTTTGTTTTTTTTTTTTTTAAGGTCAGCACAAAATTATTACTGCTCCTACTTCTATTCTAGTATCGTATCATATCATCATCATATATCATTTTCATCATACTATTAATTAGTCTTAGTTTTTAATTTCATTATTTATTAATTGTTATATACTAGTATACATTACATTATAATTTATTTATCTTTTCTAATAATAATCAGACACCCACCAGAAATTTAAATAAGGTGGATTGTAGAATAAGCTTAATTTTTCAGATCTATTGCGTGTAAGTTAATGTAATAATTAATTAGTGTTGGTTTAAAAAGATTGGTTTTTTTTTTTATGGGTTTGGAGTAATTTTGTTGATCTGATGGATCTGTTGTTTATTGCAGGATAATCTGGTTCTGGGTTTGGTAGAGAAAGGTGAAATTTTTGGTGGGTTTGTTTTAATTTTGAGCAATTTTTGTTGCGTATAGAGTAAGTAATTATCAATGGATTTAGATGAGTTTAGAGCAATTCTGGGTAATTCTGGGGTAGATATATGGGGGTTTATAGAAACTGCAATAAAGGTAGCTTCTTTAGATTATAATGATGAATTTTTAGCTCATAGAGATGCTATTGTTGCCAAATTATATGCAAATTGCCCCAACTGTGATGTTGAGGCAAGAGTTAGAACCTCCAATGGGAATGGTTTTGTTTCTAATAATGCCGCGGTCGAGGCGGTTTTTGGGGTTGAGGAGGAGGAGGTGGAGGAGGAACAGGGACAGGGACAGGCCAAAGGGCACTCTCCTTACACCCCTGTTTTGATTGTCCGGGACGAGGTTGAGGAGGAGGAGGATGAGGAGGAAGAGGGTGAGCACCTGCATAAGGAGCAGGAGCAGAGGTTTGTTGATGATGTAGATGATGAGGATGAATATGATGAGGAAAGAAGAATTATTTCTATTAGAGAACAAATTGAGGATCCTGATCAGGTTAATTTTAATTTTGTTTGTGTTATTATTACTTTTGGTAATGCATATATCATGTAATTGTTGTTGTTGTGTATTGATTACGTTTGTTGCATAATTTTAGTCTGAGGATTCACTGGTTGATTTGCTTCAAACTTTGGCTGATATGGATATAACTTTCAAAGCTCTCACGGTCAGTGTTTAGCTCTATGAAGTTGCTTGAGCCTTAAGTTTTTTGGTTGTCCATTGCAAAATATAATTGAGGATATTTTTTTTTATGCTGATTGATTGATTTTGAAGGAAACTGATATTGGAAGGCATGTTAATCAATTGAGGAAGCACCCATCGTACGAAGTTAGGCGATTAGTTAAACTACTTGTCAGGTTTACAATCTGTCCAATCCGAAGTTTGGTTGATAATATCGTAAACTAATGAGAGTTTAGATATGGGGTTGTTAGTTCCTAATTTTGTGTGTGTTTTTTTATGTGATCTTGTTAGGAAATGGAAGGATTTGGTTGATGAATGGGTGAACTCGAAACCTGGTGAAGTCCAACCCTGCACCAATCTCATTGGTCTCTTTCTCCTTTTTTTTTTTTGGTTTCAATTTGAGTTTATTATATGTTTTTGTTGGAATCATGATTTTTTTTTTTTTTTTAGATTGTCGAATAGAACAAGTTTATTTCTTTGCCTTCAAACATTTTGATGTCTGTGTAATTTATGAATGTAAACTAACGACTTCAATTCATGCAGACTTGCCACAGCAGAACGTTTCGAGGAATCAGCAAAATGGTCATCACAACCAGGTCTAATATTCTTTCACCAGGGCCTAGGAAGAATTGAATATGCTGAAAAGCTTCTACCTTTGCTTTCTTTGTCCTCTCTCTCTAAAATCTGTGTATTGGCATATATTCTTTTCAGGTTCCTGATTTTGGCTACTCTCCAAACCCACACAGTAAGCATTGAACCTGATTCTCTAAAGACTAAAACAGTTGGAAGTGAGTGACGATTAATGTATTTTTATCTGATATTGTTTATGAAATGTTTGCTTCCTGCAGATGGGAGCTCTGGTTCAGATAAGTCCGAATATAAGCCTAAACCTCTTCCTAGTCATGCCCCCCCTCCACGGAGAGATCTTCCGGCGAAGCCTATCAAAACAGCTTCTCCAGCATCAGCTCCTCCACCCAATGTATTTACCTTTTCCAAGATTCCAATATCCTATATGGAAATACTTTCTACTTGCTTTTTTTAGCTGCTCAGCATTAAATACATCTAATTTTAAGTTCTTTTGAAAAACATGAAGTGGTTTTCTGGTTAATGATTTCAAAGGTTTGATCAAATGACTTGCTAAAAGATGGATTTCGGAAAAAGGGCTGTGCGTATGTGTGTTCAAACATTGAAGTATAATCTGAGAAGTCATTTTCTTGTCAGTTTCCATCTTTCGGTGTGTCGAAATTTTTGCATCTCTACTGTTCTTTCTTAGGCATTTTACTGAGAATTTGGTTTTGAGGGTGGTATAGGCAGGCATTTATTTTCTTTCTGTCACTCCATATTGTAGAAGATTTTCTGTTTGCATTTTAATGTTTATGATATCTCGGCTTGGCAAAGTTTTTTCGAGTTCTTTTGATGACCTGCTTCCAATTGGAATAATGCAGAGGCAAAAACAAGTAGCCGTTGATCCTGAGAGGCTGGCTTCTGCGAGGAGAAGGCTTCAGGAGAACTACCAAGAAGCACAAAATGGTTCGACACTATAACTTCATTATTAAGAAACTGAGATAAAACACACTCTGATTTCCACCTAAAAAGTTCAATCATTGTCTTCCCATTCTGATGTTTCTGGCCTTTCTTTTGCATTTTTGGTTTGTCTTTGTTGAAGCCAAAAAGCAAAGAACAATCCAAGTCATGGACATCCACGAGCTACCAAAGTCCAAGGGCAAGAACACCTTTGTAAGAAAAGGTGGCTTTCAGAGACACTAGTGTCTTGTCTTCTGTTTCTTCAACAACGAGATATATGATACATAGAGATACCGACACTCTTTACACTCGAGGCTTACCATAACAACAGGAAAGAGACCATGAACGTGAAAGAAAAGGGTTCAAATAAGTGGGTTTCTCGTCCTGAGCTTTTCCGAGTATGATTTTTCTTGAAATCACTCTTTGCTGAACCTTTGATAGTTACCCCCATTCTTATTGTTGGTTAGTACTTTGTTAATGCAAGATTACAATGTTGTGGACTGGCATCAGTATGGGGATATCCATTACATGTTTTTGTACAATTTGTGGAAGAATTGTACACTTGGTAATCTTGCATTTAAGCCTCCTCGTGCCCCAAGTTACCCGAGATTCTGATGGGTGAACGCCTTTAGGGAATGACTATTGCACTCGATAACCTCCAATCTGTGCCATTTGCACTCGCTTTGCACAGGCACGGAGGATTGCAGGAGTATTCAGAGCTTGTAACATGTCCATAGTACCCTTGATCTAAATTAGCAACTACTCCATTTTCTCTTTTGTTAGTCCAGAGTCGAGACTCCAATCCAATTTTGTTTTAGGATGATGTATGATCCTTGGGGTAGTTGCCAGCATTTACGAGTCAATTCTGGAAGCGTAAAAATCACTACCCGTCGAAACATGCGAAATTATATTATCATCCTCTGAATGAAGACATTTTCAAAAGAGTACACTATCTGTATTAGGATGAGCATCATTGTCAATTTGTCATGTTGAATATCTAAGTCAAAATCATAGTGGACATATTCAATTATTCATTGCACAAATTTTGGCGCGTAGTTACAACAGTGGGGCCCATTAGTTTCCGTTCATGTGGGTGGGGGAGTAGTGAATTGGTGACGTAGGCCCGAAAACAAAAAAAAGAGGTGGTGACGTAGGCCCCAAATAGTGTGGGCCCCTATAACAGTTGCCGGATCATTTTGGGCCGACTTCTAATCCACTTGGGCCGCCGTTTGGAAACCGGTACATTCTAATCGTGTTAAGTACAATAATTTCACGAATAAGTATTTTTTAGCCACTAAAGTAAAGGGGTGGGATCTAAAAACTACCAAAGTCGTAATTAGTACTTATAAAACACTAAATTTGATATACTCATTTTTATAACACACTTTAAACTAATTGGGGATTTATTAAACACCCAAACAAATTAAAAAAAAAAAAATTTGATATATTCCTTTTTCTGCTTAAAAAAAAAAACAAAATTAAGCGAACTACGCGACTCTGCTTCCCTCCTCTAGGTTTATAGTTGCTTCTTCATCTTCTTCCCCAATTCTCCGTCATCGATTTCTCTACCAAGGCCACGGTACAATTTAAAACCTCTTGTTTTACCATTATACTTTTGTATTTGTCATTATAATTGTCGTTAGAATGAACTTGTATCCCTTTATTGACATACATATTCATCATGGAGGGATATTTTCATATCACCCATCTATTACATATGAACCCGGTAAGGTAGAAGTGAAGTGTAAGTGTATGATTGATTATGTTACACTTGCGAAAATTGAGGGAATGGTGAAGGGGTTAGGCTATGATGCGTTTTCATTGCACTATAAAGTTCCTAATTTGCCAATTGCATTAGGGCTTAGAACTTTGTCTAATGGTAGAACAAGAAGGTTTTAGATTGTACCGTGTCCTTGGTAGAGAAATCGATGACGGAGAATTGGGAAAGAAGATGAACAAGCAACTATAACCCTAGAGGAGGGACGCAGAGTCGTATAGTTCGCTTAATTTTTTTTTTTTTTTTTTTTTTTATGCAGGAAAAAGAATATAAGAGGTAATTGTTTGGGTGTTTAATAAATCCCCAATTAGTTTAAAGTGTGTTACAAAAATAAGTATATCAACTTTGGTGTTTCATAAGTACCAATTACGACTTTGGTGTTTTTTAAATCCCACCCCTTTCACTTTGGTGGCTAAAAAATCCTTCTTTGAATAATTTCATGTGGATTTGTAGGTTGTACACTTGTACGTGGAGATTGTATCTTGTAAGCTACCTGATTTTTTTTTTTTCAAGGCAATATTTACGTGTTTTGAAGGATTGGGAGGTTATATCAGCAAATTAGGACGCTCCTATAAATCTTTATAGATTTATTTCGCCTAATATGTATTTAAAAACAAATGATAATGTCTCGAGCCCTGTCTGACACAGTATAACGCGTGTACTAATTCACAATTCCCGGTGCCGGTTTAGCCACAATAAATCTAGCCAGTAGTGGACTAGCAGTACATCTTTTTCCTATCAACTTCATCTGAACGGAAATGAGTAGACATCAGGTAGCGTATTCATCGTGAATTAAGCCTGCAATCTCACTCACAGACTCACATCTAGTCAATTGCAAACATTTATGGCTAAATAACTATTGTAAAAGTTATATTTCGTCATTTGAAATAATACAGCAAAAAAATTCCATGTTCACAGGCACAGCTGATTATGGACTTTGTACTGTCTACTTGCCCTGACAAACCCTCGTTCATAACTCATATACAATTATGCATACTCCCTTCGTTTCCTTCAATAGTTAACGATTATTTTTTGGTGTGCGTGTATCCACTTCTTAAGAAGGGTCGCACTGGAAGAAAAAAAACCACAATATCTGATACTCGTGAATATTTCAAGTAGCGCTCAATGACTTGGGAAAAACATTCAAGAAACCACTGAACTGTTAACAAAGTTCCATGTGATTAGTCACTCTCAGTCCACCATATAATAGCCACCAGTCCACCACCTCTGTTTTACCCAAGTACCGCGAGGTTAAGGATCACTGGTCATGGTTTCTAAACCCTGGAGCGTGGAGCTGCTGTTGAAAATTTCGAACAGAACAGCTTATTTCTTCTGTACTAATCCTAGCCAAGTGCATTAAACTAAAAGCTATGAAAAATGAAACATAAATGGAACACACATTAACTTCTGGGGGATAAATATACCATTAAGCTGTCTGAGAGTGGGACTTGATAGAGAAAAGACATAATTTATGTCAAAAGAAGAAGAATTGATTTCTAAATTCTAGTTGAAGATTCAATGAGCTACTTTCTACGGCTCAATTACCTGCTTCAATACCTAGGATAAATAGTGTACTGTTCTTATTCGAAGAGTGAGACGATTTCTCACACTAAACTAACATCCTAAGAGAATTGGGGGGTAATTTTGCTGTTACCTGAGTTCCAAGGAGGCCTTAGAAGGCACCCTTGATTCACCAGACTTCTTCAAACTACCCAAAATGCCATCAATTAGCTTGTCTTTTTTGGCCTCGGTAGGTTCAGCAACGAATTTGTAGCTCTTTTGTGGTTTGTGTTTGCGCCCATTGGTGACAGCAGGAGCGGCATCATCTTTATCACCAGCAGGTGATGATTCTTGCGCGCTGGATTCATCTTCAGAAGATACCCAGGTCTCAGGATCAGAGGAATGCTCTCTTGGGTTGCTTTCATCCTTGGTGCTGTACCAGGAATCCAGGATTTGCAACAATGAGCTGTCTTCCTCGTCCATTGTGGTCTTGCTTTGCGCCTCCTGTTTCACCACAGATGATGAAGACTCCTCTTCTTCCGTGTCTGAAAGTTCATCATCACCAGACATGGAAGGCTCATAAACACCATTCCCCTCATCTGGACTGCTAAGCTTTGACTTTGCAACGGGTCCAAGTTCTTCCCACGGAGATCCAGCATCATCATCCTTCTGTGCAGAGTCAGACATTTCACTATCCGTACCTGCTGACTTTTCCTTCGACCCCAAAGATTGAATGCCAGGAGCATAAATTACACTATCAGGAAGAAGGAGATTGGAATCTACTTTCACTCCAGGCATCATCTGTAGGAGAGATACGAGCTTCAAATATCCGAGCTTTTGGTGGTCAAGAGCATATCCATACTTATCAAGGAAATGCTTCTTGAAGATACCCATATTGAAGCCATCCGGATGCAGAGAAAAAAGTTCTTCCAAGAGCTTCTGACAATCTGCTAGGATCTCACTTCTTGGTTTCTCAGACAGCTGCTTGTGTACTACTGGGGAAACCCTCGACTGAGGATATTCATGAGAAGATGAGCTCAAAAATATGGAACTTAATCCAGTTGAACTATGAGGTTGAGCAGTGGCAGAACTTTCTTCAGAAAGATTCTTTTTGGACGGCTCTTCAGACAGATTAACTATTCTA
This sequence comes from Spergularia bocconei, assembly GCA_963457585.1. Classification (NCBI taxonomy): domain Eukaryota; kingdom Viridiplantae; phylum Streptophyta; class Magnoliopsida; order Caryophyllales; family Caryophyllaceae; genus Spergularia; species Spergularia bocconei. The sequence continues at coordinate 1,863,876 of OY734945.1, read as the reverse complement.
AACCGGGGATTTTTAGTAGGGAATTCCTTAATCCAATTCTTTTCTGAAACGAGTAAATCTACCAAGTGACAGATATCAATCGCCTGGAGAGGCCGAAGAAACAATGGCCCTTCCTTCTGCAGTCTTTCAGCAAGCTGTTGCCTGATACAAAAGACTGATCAGTAAAAATATAAGTGCATTCAACTTGCTATAGCACAAAAGCTATAAATTTGATAGGACTACTATCATTAACTTCAGTCTCACAATCACGATTTGGCAGTTAAATAATAACTTTGAGCAGCGATCCTCCATTAACTAGTTTCAAAACTATAATAGCACGAGTAGATGTACATCAAAATGTATGACGACTCCATGCCAAAAAGCTATCAATGCCTTCCCCAACATTTTGGTACTGAGATTGCTGTAAAAAAATTAGCTTTTACAAACAGCAAAATGAATACTGCATGGGGCATTTGTCACAATGTATGACAATAATGTTATAGCATTGTCAAACATATAAAGGGGCAAGCTTGATGCAGGAAGCAATAGACACTTTACCTTAGGCAGCCTTGCTGTAGCCTCTAAACACTACATGTAAGTAAATTTTTGGGAGCCAATTGCTTGTTCGGCATTAATGCAATTTTTGGACTATTGGCAAATCAGTCATTTCATCTCATAGGTGGCCATGCAAAAATTGGCTGATGATCATTGGTACAAACACAGTAAAAGTCTTGACAGCATGATAGGTTCTAGTGAAGTGAATCCTTATTCGATCTTCAATGTAAGCCTTTGAAAGGGAGTTAAGAATTTACCGATATACACCCTCATTATGAAGCAGCCTAGCAGAATAACTTTCCTATATAGAAAGACGATCAGATAAAGGGAAATTGCAGGATCGAGCATCTCATCAGTCATCCGTTTAAATTACATCATAGATCCAGCAATTATTTTCGATGTGTTCTCTTATGGGTCAGCCATAAGCAGCCTCTCTATTTCAGAGTAGGGGTAAGGCTTGCGTACATCTGACCCCCCTACCCCACCTTATGGCGGGAGCCTTTGAGACTCTAGGGTAATGTTGTTCTCTTATGAGAGAAGACTGTCCGTCAATTAGTACATCTTGTCTCAAGATGGACAAGGACCTTGCAGGGTGTGCCTAACTTAGTAACTGCTTCCTAGCAGAAGCGGCAGCACCACAATTCATGTATTTCATAACGTGATGGATTATCTTATTTGAGAATCTCTCCTACGAAAAAACCAGAACACTATACTAGGGTAACCATCAAGGTATCTTTCATCCAGACAACAATTCTAAACCTTTAACTGATGAAGTATTTGGATGGTTACAGCTGCGGAGACTTAGGCTCTGTTTGATATGACTTAATAAAAGTAGTATTCAGATCAGTTCAGAGTCATTCAAATCATATCAGATCGGATCAGAAATATTCAAATATCTATCAATGTATTTGGTCCACAATTGATACTAATTTGTTGAAATTGAATTAAATTTTCAACATATTCAGATCAAATCAGATAAGATCAAAAGCAGAGCTAAGTATCACAAAGTTATAGGAGTTTTGCAAAGTACCAGATTAACCCAAAGAAACCAAACATAGTCTCAGTAACACCTTATAACACAAATCCAACCCCAGGCAGTGAGGAAAAAGAAATGCTGAATATTGTTGGGTAAATGAAGCATATCACTACAAGAATAAAGTGTACCTGGACATTGCATTCAGAACAATTTCCGATCCCCTGTTCGTGTTGAAATAAGATCGAAGAGCATTCCAGAAAGTATCCTTGGTGAAAAGTTCGTGCTTTGTTGTACGTGGAACATCATCTTCCCACTTCTTGGAGTGGGGAGCAACACTGACTTGCCTTGTGTCTTCTTCACTTGAGCTTAGCTCTTTATCAGGTAATTCAATCGGTTTATCACTAGATGATTCATTCTTCCAAAATTTGCACCAGTTTATTATTTTACCAATAAAACCTGGACTGGCTTCGGGCTTTTCAAGTGTTTCAACTTTGGCAACCTGATTTGAAGCAGTATTGGAAGATGGATGTGCCGGAGCGACATCAGTATGGTTGCTTAACTTACTTTTCTCTTCCTCGGGAATCGACTTCTCTGGGTTAGCACTCAATGTACTGAGTCTCTTAGGATCATCTTGCCCTGTTTCCTCAGCATCTGTACTGCGAGGAAACATTTTCGTCCACAATATCCTGAACAGACCAGTTTTCTGTTTAGAATTCTGTTCTCCTATAGGGGTCACAGAACTCTCAGCTATCTTTGCATTTAATGCATCTTTACCATTGTGTATAGCATCTGACACTTTTTTCTCAGAGGTCTCTTCAGCTGGTTTCTCTATTGTCTCTTTCTCATCAGTAGAAACAGGTGTGGGCTGCTCACTCTCCACCATTCTAGTAATTGTGGGAGACTCACTGTTCTCTTTTGCAGTCAACCTGGTGCCTCTATTACTGTTCACAGTCTTGGCCGGTGCAGACGTATCATTCTTTTCAGCAATTTCTGGAACGACAGGATGCAGAAAGAATTGACCATCGGGACGAGATTCAACTGTAACAATGCGGGGCAAAGCTTGAAGAAAACGTGAAAACTTCTTATAACCATAGAAGTCCTTGTCGAGAGACACTTTGTTTTTCAGCAGGTGATCACGAAGTTCTGTTATGGTAAGTCCTTCGGGATGTGAATTAACTACACGGCGCAATTGTCTCAAAACAGCCATGGGTACTGGACGATATCTATTTTCTGCTGATTGCTCAGCAGCATTTGATGAATCATCAGGCTCTGATGCTTTTTGCAGCTTACAAGCACCAAAGGGATCTTCAAGGGGCCCTCGATAATGACCATACCAAGAGTTGAAGGGGCCATCTGGTGGTTGGTTAAAATGCTTACCAGCAAGGTTTTCTCCTTTAGCTAGTTCATTCCAGTGCCACATGATGGTTGAAGAACTGTAGAGAACACTGGGGGTTTGGTTGGCTTCTCTGGCCGCAAGCAGAATATTATAGTTGCTCATTCTCAGCTTATGTAAGATACCAGCAAAATCCCTGTCACCGGATATCAAAAAAATATGCGCAGGTGGAGGATTTTGAGACACCCAATACATAAGATCCACAAGAAGAGACCTATCAGCACTATTCTTCCCACCTATCAAGACAAAAACCGCAGCAACCAAGATGTAAGACTGTGATTCGTAATTAAACAGTAGAGAAATGCAATCTGATCATACTACTTTAGAGAGCACCGATATCCTGAAGGACATACACTAAGTACCTCCAGACAGGTCATTTTCCCATCCAGAAAGTTTGGGGGTACACTATTAACATACTGATCAGCTACGGACCACAAATACGCATTTCAATTGACATTTTCTGTGGCAAACTACCAATCATGAATTATAGACGAGACACAGAGGAAAGGTAGGATTTGGCCGGATAAAATGTATCCAAATTCTCCACCCAAACCCAAGATTACATTGACCCTTATGGTGGAAAATAACAGCTTGGTAGGCATGAATTCGAAACATAAGTAGTGAACTTTGACAAAAGCGAGCACCATGAACTCACGAACAACAACTCCAGACCTACAAATTTAAACCTAAAAATTTGAACCTCAAACATGTCAACCAAACCACCACGAAAATTTCCATCTCTAGATATACCCCATTCTCTATCTACTATCCTTCCATTTTCGACAACAAACTTATTGTCACGTGAACAAAGCCCATTTCCATTCTTTTCTTTCCACAATTGAGCACAATTTCTTGACAAATTATGACCGAGAACCATATAATACCCATCAAAATATCTTAAAATTCTTCTAAATTTACTCATCGAAAAACTTCACATACCCAATTCCGTCAACCTCATCCCGCAATCAAACACAATGTCATCCATTTTAGTCATCTTAGAAGCAATCAACCAAAAACTATATCGCGGGAAAAAAAAAAAGACACAATCTTTCCATTTCTAAACAAACCCATAAAAAATCCTCCAATTTCAACCTCTAACAACATCACCACAAACACCCAATTACCCAAAACCAATCAAAACAATAACATATTACCAAAAGTTTCAATCTTTCATCATTTGTAAACAATCAAACCCATCAAAATTCCTCCAATTTCAACCTCAAACAACATCACCAAAAACACCCAATTACCCAAAATCAAACAAATCAATAACAAATACCAAAAGTTTCAATCTTTCCAACATTTGTAAACAATCGAACTCCAACAACATCACCAAAAACACCCAATTACCCAAAACCAACCAAAATAATAACAAAATACCAAAAGTTTCAATCTTTACAAATAAATTAACAGCAATAACAACAAACAAACAAGCCATATTCCGAAAAATGATTTGGGGTCGGGTAACATGAATCGTCATAAGTAAGCATCAAATCATGAAAAGAGGAAAAGGGGGGAGGGGGGGCAAAAGAGTAAAAAAATATACCATGAGGGATATGAACAAGGCTAACACCAGTGCTAGAGAGGGCTTCTTGACTAGCCCTATTTAGGCAAAAAATGTCACCAAAAGCAGTGATTTGAACAGGCCCTTTAATCCCATTTGCTCTAACAGCTGATGTAATTGAATGTGCAATCTTAAACACATTAATCCCAGTTGGTACCCCACAATTCTCAATGTCCCACCACACTGACACCCTCACATTCCTGCTCTCCTCCTCTTGTCGCCGCGCCGGCCCGTTGTATTGCGGTGTTGATGTTGAAAACAGGGAAATGTAGAGTCTTCTTGAAGTTGAATTTAGGATTTGGGATATGGGTTTTGATCTTGAGGTTAGGGAATTCATTTTCTTTTTTTAGGGTTTTGTGATTTAGGGAGGAAATTTGGGGATCATGTTATTATCATATGAAAGATGAGATTAATTGAATTTTTCATGGTGATTTTGATGAGGGTTTTGGGGTTCTTTTTTGGGGGGGGGAATGATTTGGGAATTGGGAGAGTGAAGGTGAAGCCAACAGTGTCTACTACTATGAGCTTAAACCCTTGATAAGCCCTAGTAGCATGCGTATGTCACGTGAGCTTTACTTCAATAAAATATTTTCTTGGGAGGAAAGAAATCGCATATTTAAAATATTAAAATGGTGTTGAAATTTCGGTCCGGTTAATTAAAATGGTGTAAATCCGAATATCCAGTTAAATCTACCTAAATTAAAATGAAAATGAAAAAAAAAAAATCGTAACGTACAAACTGATTACAAAAGTTGATTGCGATTTTATTTTGCGTTCACAAAAGGCAAATAGAAACTTTGGTATGGAAAGACGAAACACGTTCACATATATAAAAAGAACATTATCATCGTCGTATGGCGTATCTTATGCTCGTTTATACTTTAGCACAAGGTTATCTGTACAGCTTGGGTGAAAAATGACTTTGTGGAAGAGAGTTTGATGATGGTTATCTAATCAAAAATTCACTAACTCAACATCGTTAAAAACGAAAAAAAAAAAGGAAATCAATTAATGCGTGACCGAAATTCAAATTACAAAACTTTTGCCTTGTGGCCCGTGGGCTGTACTTAGGAAGCCCATGGTCTTGTGCTTTACTGCTCCAAAAAAACCGATGCCGTAAAGCGAGAACACATTACACATTTACACATCTATCAGCAAAGCAGAACTTATGATTTGGAGTAAAGTACAATTTACGATTGCAAAATTACCAGGGTCCCCGTTCAAAATTTAGGGCCTTCAATTAAATATTGTAAAAAATTGTTGAATTTTTGGACCTAAGCATAGTAAAGCCGACGTATTGGGCTCCATTTAAAATTTTCGCATAGGGTCCCAAATTTTTTGAAAATTTCCCACATGGTCCTAAAAATTACGACTATGGAGCTGTTGACAAAACACTTAGTTTAAGTTAAGGTTGTAAAATGGATTTCAATGCCAAAAAAAAAAATGGGTCTAATAATGTGATTGGAATTGTGATTGCAGCACCTTTGCAACAAGGTTTAACCCAACACACGTGATGATTGGCCTTTTATCGAGTTTTGCATTCGGACAAACCCTTATCTTTTATACACGGTTGCGACGCCAGTCAATAATTGATGTACCCGATTTTTTGAGCCGAAAGCCCGAAATCGACGACCTAAGAGAGAAAATAGTTTACCATACATGCATTAGCTTTAGACTACAATAATTCATATAGTGATAATGCATACAGCCATATTGTGACGATCTATTGATTACACAGTTATCTACACATGAGTTGTTTATGATGATATGCCACTTCTTTACATTTTTGCACACGCAAACGTACTTGATCCTTCGTAAAGAGTCTTCAACTTTGCCCTAATCAGATAGCCACGTTACAATAATTGGACTTTGCATTATAAGTGGAGTCGTTGTTGATGTTTACTAGCTGCTTTAATTTAGCTGCTTTTGCGAAAGCCGCAAAGTCGCAAACCTTGCTCATTAGTTTCTTTCATGCATAACATAAAATTGACAAGAATGACAACAACTACCTGTCTACGTACTATTCTGATACTCAATATTCGACTCTTCGTGATAAAATTTCAAAGAATTATAGCTATAAATTAAATCCGATACTCGACTTCTAATCACTAATAAAGATTTATCCATCATGAATTAATTAATGGGCGATTTGTAAATCCCGTAAAAACCCATTCCCTAAACTTTTGTCCACACTTTTCATTGGTTACATACTTCTCTTTATATATCATACACATAATTAAGCTTATCTAAGGGTTACTTCCTCCATTTATTCTTTTCATTTGTAAAAGTAACTTGACTAGCATGTCAACATCTCAAATAGTGTCGGAGGACGACGTTAGCTATTGTGAGTCTGTCATCAATTTTGAAGTAATAAGCTCCTTTTCGAAAATAATTTCAATATATCAAAAGTAATTGATAGATACTAGGTTGTCTTAAACGACCTTAATCAGCCTAATGTTAACTGATTAGATTGTCCGTAGCGTGTGGCGGTGTGGACTCTTGGCCGGCAGCCTGATTTTTTGTTGAAGTAAGAGTAGTGTTGATCACATGCAAATTAAATTATGTGATTTATTAATGTGTGCAAAAATCATTTTACACAAAACCCGTGTTGCACGGCAAAGGTCATTTTCAGTTTGCATAAGTCATATTTAGGTAAAAAAAATCTCTATACAAGTTGGTATTTTTCCACATTTGAAATATTTAAGGACGAATCTGAATATCTAAATATTAAGGGACGATTGCAATTTGTAATGTCTTCATTTTCATTGCTTATAGAGAAGGAGTGATTTACTCCTTTTTGTCAACAATGTTTTTGCTAGCAAAGAGATTCCGAAAGACTGCAATGAGACGATTATTAGTCTGATTCCCAAAGTTGGCCACCCTGTTTTGCTGAAAAATTTTCGACCTATTAGCCTGTGTAATAACAGTTACAAAATTGTGTCAAAAATTTTAGTCAACCGCATCAGACCGCATCTTGATGGTTATATTTCTCCTAATCAGGGGAGTTTTTTGCCGGGTAGAGGTACACTTAATAACTTTGTGATTGCCAATGAGATTTTACACTCCATGAAAAAAAAGAAAGGTAAAAAAGGCTGGTTTGCCTTTAAAATTGACTTAGAAAAAGCTTACGATAGATTGGAGTGGTCTTTCATTGAGTTTTGTCTTAGGAAGTTTGGTTTGGACAATGACACCGTCTTACTTATTATGAGTTGTGTTTCTACTACTTCGTATAATGTGCTTATCAATGGCTCTACTTCAGAGAATTTTGTGACCTCTAGGGGTATTAGACAGGGTGACCCCTTATCACCTTACATTTTCATTATATGTATGGAGGTCTTTTCTCAATTTATTCATGATGCTTGTGACTGTGGAGATTGGAAAGCTTTCCAATTGGTGGGAAGTAACCTTAAGATCTCCCATTTGTTTTTTGCTGACGACGTGCTTTTGTTTGGTGATACTAGTGATAGTACCTTGCTTAGTGTTAATAGCATGCTTTGTCAATTCTTTTATTATTCTGGTCAGAAGATGAACAAGAATAAAAGCAAGATCTATTTTTCTAGAAATGTTCAAATTGAGGTCAGACAGAAGTTTGAATCCTCTTTAGGAGTGAAAGCTAGTGCTGATCTCGGAACTTATCTAGGATTTCCCCTTGCAGATAAGAGACCTAACAAAGCCTCGGTCTTGAACCTTGTGCAAAAGGTTAGAAATAAACTTAGCACTTGGAAATGTGAGACACTTTCGAGAGCTGGTAAACTGGTGCTTGTTAAATCTACCCTGTCCACGATCCCTCTTTATCACATGCAAGCTCTTAGCCTTCCTTGTTGGGCTTTGAACCAAATTGACCAGATTTGTGCTAATTTTTTGTGGGGATCTTCTCCTACTCATAGAAAACTTCACCTTGTGGCTTGGAATAAGATCACTGCTCCTACTCAGTTGGGAGGCCTAGGTATTAGGTCGGCTAAATTGATGAATACGATCTTAATGACCAAGCTTTGCTGGGCTTTGAATGCTAAAAAGAACCTGGCCTCGGACTTCTTCTATCATAAGTATGTTAGAGGTCGTGAGGCTCCCTTAGACTTCAAGAAGGGTTCGTATATCTGGCAAAGTTTAGGGAAAGGGTGGGATCTGTTTAGAGAGAGTGCGGAGTGGGGGATAGGCCCTGGAGATTCAATTAGCTTTTGGGAAGATAATTGGTGTGGTCTTGGTCCTTTACGTGGTAAATTTGTTGGCCCCCTTCCGGAGTCAATGATTGATGTGTCTGTTGCAGATTTTCATGTGGATAATTCTTTGATTGATTGTTCCTCTTATTTTGACATGGATGTGATGAATGCCATTTTGGGCACGATTGTTCCTGGTTTTGGTACTGACACTTTGTGTACTAATCTTGCAATGGGTAATTTTTTTGATACTACTGCCCTTTATGAAAAACTTTGGAAAACTAAAAATCTTAGTCGTTTTGATAAGAGTTGGGCGATGATTTGGCAAATGAATTGCCCTCCTAGAGTGAAATTTTTCATGTGGCTGGTCAAAGGAAACAATCTGCCCACCAGGGCTGTCTTAGCCTATAGGAATATCCCTGTTGCTGCAACTTGCCCCTTTTGTCCAACCATCATTGAGAACACCCTCCATTTATTCCGAGATTGTCCTAGAGCAAAAGAAGTCTGGGATACCATTGGTTTCAACTTGGACTGGTTTCAGATGAATGGAAATGATTGGTTTAGCTGCAACCTTGAGCAAGCTAAAGATGTAAACTGGCCACCCTTTTTTGCTATTACTTGTTGGTTTCTATGGAAGAGACGTAATACATGGGTCTTTGAACGAAAAAATATCTCAGAAACAACCATTGTCCCACAAGCTAAACTCCTAGCCCACAAATACTCTCATCCCCCAGCTGTTCTTCAACAGCTCCCTCCTCCCCCCCTTAAGAATAGATTAAATCCCCCCCCTTGGCAGACCCCTTTGATGTTCACTGATGCGTCTTTCATTAAGGGTCAGAATTCCGCAGGGCTGGCCGCTTGCCTTCTAGACCAGGATGGTAGATGGATGTCAGGAATTGTTGCGCATATCTATGCGACGGATGCCACTTTAGCGGAAAGTTTGGCGGTCCTAATGGGGCTGCATTGGATGAAAGTTCAAAGGAGAAATGATTGCACTCTTTTTTGTGATTGTGAACTTGTTGTTCATGGGGTTACTAATCGTAAGAACCCCGTGGATAGACTAGCTAATATTTACTTGAAATGCAGAGAGCTCGGGACGGAACTCAATGTAAGTGTAGAGCTTGTCAACAGGAATTATAACAAAGTGGCGGATCTCTTGGCGAAGGAAGCGAGAGTGATTCTTCCACAGGCCACCTTACAGACTATTGAGGAGTTTAATCATGTTGAAGTGGGGATTACCGATTTTCCGGGCATCTCCTCTTTCTTTGATGATAATCTCATTATTTTGCCTCCTTTGGAGGATGTAATAGATTCTTAGTTGTTGTTTTTTCGTCTTTGTACCAAAAAAAAAAAAATAGAGTACATCTTACTAGTCACCGAAAACTTGTAGAATGAAATATTGAAATTGAAAGGAAAAGAACAACCGAACAATAGATCGAAAATACGAGTACATAATTAGATCAGAGCTGAGTAAAACATGAATATGAGTATTGCTAAAATGTTACGACTACTTGCGCCGGCATACTTAATTAGTTCAGGTTAATAATGGGCCTGGCCGGCCACGCACCGTAAGCCCGAGAAAATTGTCTTGCGCATAAAATAGGTGGTCGTTTGTTTGTCATGTTAAATCATGGAAATTTTGAATTCCCATTAATCAAAAAAATTAGAATTGTTTGGTTAACCGAATTCATAGAAATTGAGAATTCATGGGAATTTCCAATTTTTACAAAATGCAACCCTCCTTGGTAACCAACAATTCCTACATTAATTTACTTCCTACATCTAACAAAACAATTTTAAGAAATTCCAATGAATTAAAAATCGGTTTTTCTAACGTGTGCCCAATGAGCACATGATAAGAATTCACTTCCTTCTTTAATTAAGTGATATTTTCCTGATTTAATCAATGAGATCCTATAATTTGTTGTTTTCAAGTGAGAATCTTACTTAATTAAGGAAGGAAATGAGTTCTTATCATGTGCCCATTGGGCACATGTTAGAAAACCTGATTAAAAATTTATACGAAGTGAAATTGCATGGAATTTCCAAATCCTTCTATACTATTAAAGGAGGCTTTTTTAGAGCTCTCACAATGACCGGAGGTTATTAGAGAGTTTTGGTAATTTTTTAATATTATTTAGTTATCAAGCTTATGTGAAACTCTTTTAATTAATTAGACAATCTTCTAATAATAATAATATTATAATAATAATCTAGACAATCCTACTAATAATCCTACTAATACGTAGTTTACAAAAACCTATGTAATAGAATTGTTATAGTACGATAATACACATTCTAATTAGGAGTTAATGTTAACTATATTCATCTAAAAATCAAGTGAAGGTTGCTAAATGTTAACTATTATTCAACTTTGTGATGATCTTGAATTCGTCAATTTTCATGTCTCTTGATAAGTTGATAATAAATGGTTCCATTATGATTTTCATCTCAAGAAGTATTTAGAACCCCTATATAACTTCCATTATTGCCGGTTAATATGTAGTGTTAGATTGTAGTTAGCCTTCTTCATTTGTTAGGATTAGCATACGATATGCGTTAGTGTAGAAGGTGTTTCCAATCACAATTACAGTACTAAACGCAAGACATACACTACGTACTTATCCTACCTCAACGAAATACGTTATAATCCTACGTACTTTGTGCATGAGTTTTTAATAAGTGTGTCCAATATCTAGCCTATAGGTTGTATAAATATAATTGTATAAGCTTTGCTTCTTCTTCTTCTTTGTTTGTTTTTTTTCAAAAGAATTAGTTGATATATTTATCATCCGAAAGAACATTTCGAAAAGACTTACAAAAGTATAGCTAGCCACTAACAACCTATTGGTTGTATAATTTTAATCTAATTGTCTAATATAACCTGTAGTGTCTGTCTAAACTCAAACTACTCCCTCCATTCATTTCCAAGCTTCACGTTGCCTTTTGCACAAAGTTTTAGGAATGGATTAAAAAGTATTAAAAGCAACCGGGAAAGGAACATCCACGACTCAGGAGCGAGGCCTCTCATTGGCTTAGAAGTTATAACAACTGGAAACATGAAGCTTGGTAGTGAAGTCCCCTAAAAGAAAAATAGGAAGCTTGAAAATGAATGGAGAGAGTATCATTCATTGTAAAAAAAAAAGAAAAAAGAGCTTAACTTTCGTGACACTCCTTTAGCGTTAATATCTCTCAAAATACAATGGTTGAATTATAATATTATACACTTGTGAAATTAATTTTCACCAAGAATCTAACGAGAAGTTTCATAATTGTTTTGAAATATTTTTTCGTCAAGCCCTGACCATCAAACCCCTAACTCGAAAAACAAATACGTTATACAATGTATAAAAAACTATACATATAAATATGAAAAAAATGTTTATTAAATAGAGATTTTATCACACAATATCTATATCCAAACATAAATTACAAATTTCAGTTTTAATAAGTTTAATAGAAATCATTATTAAGAAATCCGTGCAACGCACGGGCTTTCATCCTAGTTCCCTTATAAAACCAATCGAGCAATAGTTTTGCACTCACTTGTATTTTAAATTACACAATCGATTATTTTCATTAAATAACTTTAAAAAACAAAATAGATGAATAAAATAGTGACATGTTTTATGTGAAATCTATACAAGTTACGTAAGATATCGATAGCTATTTTTTTTAATATATGTATACTCGATGACTTAGCGCTTTACTTGCATTAGTTTTTTTTTTAGTGGTCTTTCTTTTCAAGTCACCATTTTAGAATACACAGAGTATATGAGAAACTCACACTAGATATGAAAACAATACTCCGGCAAATGGCTAGGTATAAATTAGAACATCAATTCGACCGAAAAAATATTAAATAGTCTCAATTTCCTTAGTTTTGTAATCTAAAAAGGGGTAGCGTCCGAAGCATTGCAAAAGACGCTCAATTGTTTTAGAATCAAACTTTACTGTTTATTTTTTTAATCGCTTCTACTGTAGTTTGTCATATGCTTGCGACTTTACGAGTATTACAAAAAGAAAAATAATATTAGAAAATTAGGAAAAGCAATTCCACATATAGGATTAAATATTCTATTTGTTCCACAAATCTTAGATTATGATAAAAAGAATACAAATCGCAGCAACTTTTTTTTTTATGTTTTTAATGTGAGTGTGTATTTTGCATCGGCAAAAGATGTTAAAGTAAACTTGCTAGACATTGGTTAATTATTGGAGTTTCATGAATTATTGGGATTTTCATGCATGTAACTAGTATAGCTTTTGTTCTTTGATTGCCTTATCATGTATCGATAAAAGTAGTTAAAATAACAATAATTATATTTCGAATAGTAAAATATATTCAGGTTACTTAATACGAAGTATAATATATATATATCTCACTTGAGTAATTTTGGTTATTTAGATGTCGTTTTGATACTTTCAAAATCCATAAAAATTCTTAAATAGTGAATCTTCTTTCTGCTGATTCAGGGACCAAAAGGCAAACTGAAAGAGTTGCAAATTGTCTTAGCTCTCACAAGAAACTTCTACATTATCCTTCTAACTCTAGTTATTGTAATTTAATGATTAATTGATCTACATCACTTCCCATTGTACACCAGATTAGTAATACATCTCCGTATTAAAAAAATTAAAGTTAAAAAATAGCACTATTCACCTTTATAATTAGGAGCCTAATTTTCAAAAGTGAACTATTATACCAAATAATTATGTTACTTAATGATTGCATTTAAAATTTACCGGTGGACAAAACATCACGTCAAATGTGGCTTGTTATAAGGGAGTGCAATGTCGTTAGACAATCCACATATTAGTAAGATATATAGAGTATGCTGTTTTAGTGAGCAAATGAAAACAATGCAACATTTCGAAGTGATTGACTAGCAACGATCCAGTGACTACTAATAATACATAGGAGTATACATCACCACTTCTCCAGCACCAGAAGAATTGCACTTCCTCGATCTATACCCTTTTTTGGCATGTTCAAAGAAATTTGTCCCCTTTATAGTACTCTAGATAGCAGAATCCGCAATACTTTAGGGCTCAGCTTGTTCAAGATTACTGATGTTTTAAGTTTTTGTATTTGTGTATTCAATCAAGGAATTTAGTTAAATAAATGATGGATTTTAAATTAGTTGTTTCTGTGACAGTGAAAATGAAAACGGGAAAACCAAAAATCACATTTTCTGGTTTTAAAGAACGCGACATATAACGATACCAAATGAGTCCTTAAAATCATGTAACGATAATTTATCTTCAGATCAACGTATATAGGTCATAGAGGGCATCCTTAATCGATCAATTAATCTACATGATTGTGTACGAGAACCTCTCAAAAATCACTCAATATAAATCAATAAATTATCAACCTCAACTTACATTTTGATTAATATCATCAAAATTACAGTGTGAATGACACTAAACAGCCTCCTCCTACAAGTCCTATATCTACCCATGGTTTAAATTAGCCTCAAAGTTTCGTAAAAGACGGTTTCTCAATAAATTATTGAGATACCATTATATATACTATGTTACGAAGGAATTTACATTACTTAGCTTGTAGCCATGATAATTTTTTTAATTAGTGACCTTATTAATTTACTATTATAAATCGCATTATCTAATAATTTGGAGGATCTCATCATATAAAATTAGCTAAAATTTATAAAGTAACCCATTTGGAAATCTTAGATCAAGGTCCTTAACTTAAATGACACCAAAAGTAGTATAATGGTTACTAATTGTTTAAACGGGGTAACGATGTGAATATATGGTTGGTCTCTCAATAATTTGAGAGACGGTCTCTCACAAGACCTACTGTAAATTAGCTTACACTCCATCCATAAAATTATATATGACTTTATGACATTTTGAGGTGTTTCCTTTATCCTTTAATAATGTTTCATAATACATATATATTAGTACAAATTAATAAAATTATACTTGCGTGAAAAAACTTTTGGATACAAATCCGACGATATATGTTCCATAATTTATTTTTATTTTTTTATGTATTTCTCTTAAAAATCGCAAGTCAAACATTTACCTCCTTATTTGAAAACGTCATACATAAGTTTATGGAGGGAGTAAATATTAGTTTAGGTGTCGTTTGGAACCGTCAAGTTAAATTCATAGAAATTTTATTTTGCTAGAAATTGTATTATCATGAGTTATTTGGTTACCACGAGTTATAGAAATTGGAAATTCCTATAGAAATTCCTCCAAAGTGTACGAATTTCTTCACCTTTTGGGGGATTAAGTAAGTAAAAATTCTCACGAGGATTGTTAATTCCCTTGTTCACCCAAATAAATTTTCCCAGGCCAATTCCCCTGCTTTCTTATTAATTCCTAGGATTTCCAAATTCATGGGAATAGTGATTGTTGGTTGAGGTTCGACTTTGGGTCAGACAGGGACAACCGATCCAATATCACGCAGACACAATTAAAGGGTCAAGGGGCGGTTTACACCAAGCAACGCCCTTTCAACGCTCAAGTCAGTCTTGGGTTCGAAGGATGGGATAGTCAGAAATACTTATCACTAGAATAGGAATTAAGTAGCGAGATTATGATAAAAAAAACCACCTGAATTTATGACAATTGGATGAAGTATCTATAAAGTGTGAAGAGTCTTAGGAATACTCCTAGGGACCTTACTCAATCCAAACCCTCTACTTTATCGAGATTTAATGATCATGATTTCTTGAATATTAAAGGGATCATATGGGATTTTCCAAGGACCCTTGAAAAATGGACACCAACACGGACTTTCCAAGTGTATACAATGACTACTTAGTCAATCCGAAGTATTTGAAAATTTAATAGAATATTGAATTTTACAATTGCAGTGTCAACATTTACATTCCAGTCTATTTCCATGTGAAATTAAACGGTCCTGACCACACACGTAAGGAGGACAGATAGTCCACTTGATAAGTTCAATGATGTTTCATCCTAAAACTAATTGGTCATAAGAGGAGTAACTCCAAGTAGATAAATCTCTCATCTTTTTCCAATGAGAAAAAACTCATATATAGAGTATTTGGGACGTACTAAAGAATCATAAGAAATAAGTATTCTTAATTATATTTATGGCCTTATGGGAATCACTTTCATCATATTGGTATTCAATTCATCACGCATTTTCCAGGGATCAAGATAATATGCTGCACGAAAATAATGGTCTTTAGCCAATTTTAGATCGTCTTGCTTGATGTCAAAGCTAATGTAGGCCAATCGTTTTTTTGTTTTTTTAATAAAAAATAGGAAACGTATCAATGCTTTGAATTGAACTTCGTGAGCACATAAAAATATAAAATTGTCGCAAGAAGATGCATCAACATTAATTAATTGGCTATATGCGTGACCTAAAAAAACATCTAATGTTGCTTTGTTCTTTGACATATTCATCATGTAGCCAAAATTGGCTGATTTCAGTTTCAAGTGTTCATATAACCGACTTTTACACACAAGCGGTCTCAATGACCATAAATATTATAACTTATAAATAAGGACAAAGAAATGTCACGATGGAATAGCCGATTTGAAAAGGGGAACGCTAGTATGTAAACTAGATACTAGTATATGTGTTCTTTTGGCCAAATTTTTTTAAAACTGAATCTATTTTTCATAATCAGTTTCTTTAAAAACTATTTTTTTGAAAAAAAAGAGTGAGTGTTTGGCAATGCTTATATCATGAATAAATCTGACCTGATTTGGAAATACTGTTTAGGCCTTGTGCGATTCAACTTATTGAACAATGCTTTCAAATCAGATCAGATTTATTCAAATCAAATCAGACCAGCTTCATTCAAACCAAATCAAATCAGAATTATCCAAATAACAATCCATGAATGTAGCCTACTTACTTCTAATTATCAATTCGTTTAAATGCAGTTAATTTATCAGTTATTCAATTATGATCAAATCAAATCAGTTTTATTCAAATCAAATCAATTCAGAAAAATGCAGTCCAATGCGCACAGGGCCTTACTTCCTTCTTTCTCCATGCAACATATTACAATAAACTTTGAAATTTGTACTTGAATTTGGCGTTAATATAGCCATCGACTGAGGACCTACTTGATAGGATTGCAAAATTTTGTTTTTAATACATCTGATTTGGTTTGGATTGAATTGAATAAATTTGATCAAGTTTGGTTTGATCTTAATTTATATAAATAAAAATTAACTAAAATCAGACGAATTTAAAACAACAAACATACCAGATTCATTGATTATTTTTGGATAATTTTAATCTAGTCTGAATTGATTTGAATAATGAATCCGATATGATGATTTGATTTGAGTGAATCTATCTAATATGAATTCACCAAATATCAATTTGGATAAAAAATGGCCTTAAGCTAGTATGGCTTGTTGTGAAACTTAAACTACTTGCAAGCAAGTACGAACTTGTGTGATCCTTTTTGGTTTTTCTTTTTGAATTTTCCGATATTCAATTTAGAAATTAAACATAGTCAATATTCTAATTATAGAAACATCAACAGATCAGGCTTGAGAGGAACAAGACTGAATCTTAAGTATTCCAAATCAAGTCCTAACAAATAATAAAGGATTTTTTCAACGTGTGTCCATAGGTAAATTCATGAATCATATAATTTTTTTTATAGGGACACCCCATGATTACAAGTAACTTTATTAATTGGTCCCTGTTTTTTCTTCCTTTTCCCCCCCTCTCATCTTTCCTTGATTTTCCTTCGTACATTTTAAAGCTAAGTGATCTTAAAAACCAACTTTGATGCCAACACACTCTCTCACTATATATACATACACAACACTCATAATAATTTTATAAATTTCTAAGCATCTATATATCTCTATCTACTTCATTTTTTTTATTGTTAAATTAGTGGCATACCAATATCAATAATATATAGAAAATGGAACTCAATAAGCCATTTTTAGTTGTGTTTCTCATACAAACCATATATGCTGGCATGTTCCTCTTCTCTAAGGCCGCCTTCAACGTTGGCATGAACAATTTCATCTTCACCTTCTACAGACAAGCCATTGCTGCCATCATCTTAGCACCCTTTGCGCTATTTTTCGAGAGGTACTATACGTAACTTAATCGTTAAAAAATATGAATAAGACGGTCCTATAAATGTTGTATCCCTACGTACTCACTTGAGGTTCAGGGATATAGTTCCCGAAGATTTAAACTGAGAAAAAATTCACGCGAAATCCTCAAAAGCGATCATCACATCTCATATATCACTTGATACATAATCACTTCAATCATAATATCATATCATAGTCATTTCTGCTTTATTACTGTTGGTTGTTTTGTCATTGTCTAAAGAGTCGTTGTTTTACACATCAGATACATAACTGGTGTGTGGATGAGCATTGGCGAGACGGGCGTGCGCCCAGGGCCCCTACTCAAAATTCAGGGCCCCCACTTAAAATATTGAAAAAAACCGTTTGACTTTTAAAATCTATATTAATCCGACGTATTGAGGTCTCATTTAAAAATAATTTTTTTGAAGATTTCCTACCCGGATTGTAATAATTTGTGTATGTGTTATGGACTTATATGGTGTAGGAATAGTGCACCACGGCTAACATTCAAGACGTTTTGGCAAATATTCATGATGTCTTTGTTTGGGTAAGTGTTTTTTCATTACTTTGGTACAACTTTGTTTGGATATAAGTATACTCCGTATAAGTTAAGGCGTGATTGCCTTAAATATAAGTCATCACTATAGGTCGATCGTGAGTATTTCATCTATACGACAACTACGTCACAATATCATTGGTATACATATATATAATCCCTCCAATTCAAAGAGATTATTTTCCTATTTTCTTTTCCAGTTTTCAGGTCCCACGTAGGGAGATATTTTTAGACCCAATAATGAATCGTGCACTTGCTGCAAAAAGTAGTAAATATTTCATTCTGCATTGCAATCTACCAAGTCTATTTGATTTTAAGGCAAACATGGGTTTCATTTGGTTTAGAAATAGTCCTTAATAACATGTCAACTCAAAACTGCAAATGGAAACATGATTTTTTTTTTTAAATTTAAGGGATTATATATATAGTGAATACTATTGCACTCCGTATGTAATAGTACTAATCAACTACTAAGTACTAAATAAGGATTATGATGCAGGATAACTTTGAGCTTGGATCTATATGGTATAGGGATGACTTATACCTCAGCGAGTATGGGAGCTGCAACAACAAATTGCCTTCCTGTCATAACCTTCTTCCTTGCTGTTCTTTTCGGGTACGTATAACATCATAACAATCGTTAAATGTCGAACAAGTATCATCAAACGTTAATTCAGTACACGTGTTATATATGTAATTACTTATACAATTATACGCAAACTGCAATGGAGCAGTCTATGCGATAAATAGCAATATTATCATTTTCCATTTTAATTGTTTTGATTTGCAGTAAAATTGTTTCTTTTGCCATGCTTGGGAATTTAATTTATTATTTTTATTAATATGGAAACAACCGAAAAAATATGCTTTAGGTATATATATATACAGACGTGTAAAATATTTATTATCTTTCTATAACGTTTCACGATAACAAATCGACAAGTGTTTGTAATAGTTTTACACACATGTCCTTAGAATTTCACTGTCTTTGTCCATGACGGATCATAATCTGAATCCACAGTTAAACGTTTAACATGGCAATAGCGTCAAATCCCACGACATGCACTATATATTATGCAAATTTGTTTTCTGCGGTAAAACAAGTCAACAGTAATTCACCAATAATTTTGGAGTGCTCTTTCTCAATTCAATTCCACGATACTACTTCGTATAGGTCCACTACTAGATCAGACCACCACAAAGAGCAAATTGTCACAATTTTGGCCTATAAAGACGCACAAAGCATGAGTCATCCAATCGAGTACAATAGCTATATATATATATATCGATGTTGCTAGGTTTTTCTACTGTTGCTTAAAAAGTTTTACCGATGTGATCGAGATCTTAGGGTCTGTTTGGCCAAACTCTAACTTCTCCAAAAGTGTTTCCTAGAAACTGTTTCTGCAGAAATTAGCTATGTGTTTGGCCAACATAATACAGAAGCACTTCCTAGAAACAGAAGCTACTTGGCCAAATTTTTTGGGTGGTTTTTATATGTTCATAATAGGATAAAGATCAAGTGAAATATTTTTCTTTTGTTTCCTATTAACTTTTTTTTTGTTTTTTTAATAATATAGAAACATATTATTTTCTCTTTAATAATTTAAAAATAAAACCTTTTTTTATATTTTATCAAATGCATTACAATGGAAATTAATGTCAGCAAAATTCAATTACTCCACCTAAACCCCAAATTCCATCCAATTACAATGTGAATTCAATTTCTCCCAAGATCCTAAAATCTCCAAAATTATCAATTGAAATTGGTTGAAATATTGATTATAAAGAACAATAAATTCAACAATTGAAAAAAAAGTACCAAAAACTAATTTATGTACAAAAAGATAACAAGTTCAATAAAAAATAAGATCATTGGAAATATGTGGAGATGCCAGAAAGAACAAGACGAAAGAAGCTCCCCAATTAAAAAAAAACATAGAAGAGGGGGAAAGAGCATGACGAATGATTTGGAAAAGATGTTTCAAAATAAAAGAGAATGATTCGGAGAGGAGAGAGAATTGAGGAGATCAGGAACAATTCAAGAAGAAATTGGAGAAAGTCTCCAGGTAAGAATTGGATTAGAGGAGAGAGAATTGAAAAGTGAAGTTTTGAGAAAATAGAAGAGGCTAGAAACAGAAACAGAAGCTGAAGCTCCAAATTGGGGCTCCTGTTTCTGGGTGTCCTAGAAGCTGATTTCAGCTCCCCGAGAAGGAGAAGCAGCTCCTCTAAATTACCCTGTTTGGCCTAGTTTTTGTTTCCAAGTCCCAGAAACACTTGGAGAAGCTTGGCCAAACAGGTACTTAGTGTAGGCTAGACAAATTGTTATATGTGTCTTGTATTGTTTGCATATTGCGGTAATAGTTGTATCTGACAAGACTGAAATGGTAATTTTTATACAACACACTTGCAATGTACCGAGTACCTGATGAGTTGATGTTTATTCGAGCATTCACTTTTGTTGTTACATAACCGTTAATAACATTTCAAAAGTTTCGAGTGAAAGATAACATAAATAATAATCATTTTTAACATTTCAAAAAAAAATATGCTTAACTAATTCAACTTCGTCGTTCTAGACTTTTGAATCTGCTGCATAATTTTTCGTTGTTTCTCTTGTCCAATCTTTCAAATCTCGGTCGACCTTGTTTGTCAAACCTAGTTAGATATTTTTTTCTATTCAGACATTATATTGAAACATTGTTAGTTACCAGCTTACGACATATGTTACTAAGCATTTTCGTGTTGCGGAGTTGCGGAAATGTTATTGTGCATGCATGTAAATTAATGACATTATATATGAAACAGATTAGAGGTGTGGAGAATAAAGACAACATCTGGGATTGCAAAGCTTGTTGGAGTAATATTGTGTTTGGGAGGTGCCACAATCCTAGCACTTTACCACGGCCCGGCCATTGAATTTTTTAGCCATCTTCACCTATTTGGGCACCCAGCGGTTAGCCACGCACCCGCACCCGAAAACCGAACCCATTCAGGCACCACATGGATCAAGGGTGTGTTCATTTTGTTATCTGGCAACACCTTTTGGGCTCTCTGGTTGGTCATGCAGGTATGATATATAGTCTATATTTATATTTATACGGGTTTTCGTATCCCTGGCCTCACGGCTAGCTATTCTATCGGTACTCAACTACTCATTATGTTGCATTTCAACCCTTAGTTTTGACTTTTAGTTAAAACGATTTTATATTAGTGGACTCGTGTCATAGAAACATAAGGTAGGTGACGTACACTCCTTACAAAATTTCAAAGGTAGATTCTTCTTCTTGAACTATCATGCATTATCAGATCTTTCGTTCTCAATAAGTTAGGACGAGACATAACCTAATTACTTAACCACTACCATTACATGTAGTAGTGTTAGTCGCTATTAATCTAACATGCACCCATGTACCCTGATAAAATATCACTAATTTAAAGGTCGTCATAACTCATCATACTGGTAAGTCATAATACAAGTAATTTTCTGCACTACAACTTTCTTGACAATTTTTGTATGCATAAATTTTCATGTGTTATGGACTTGTGGTCACAAGTAAATAATAACAATCTTGATATGGTATTATATTCATCCATCTTTATTTTGAACCAGTCATGAAATATTTACCATCTAATTTAAATTGTGGTGTGACGACACTACAATAATGTATCTTTGAATTGCATATGACTTGAAATCTAAATTGTAACAGACTCGAATCATGAAGAATTACCCATCAAAGCTTTTATTCACGGCACTAAGTTGCTCTCTGAGTTCAATTCAATCATTAGTGATAGCCGTTGCCGTAGAACGACGTCCTTCGGAGTGGATGCTCGGATGGAACATCCGTCTTCTAGCCGTTGCTTATTGTGTAAGCTTATTATCCATGTTTAAAATACCGTTGTTAGTTTTTTTATCGAACTGATGAGAGACAGATCATTCAGCCGTTTATAGATATATTATTTATTTATCCTCTATAAAAGGTACTCGTATACCTTTCCAATTTCACCCGAGTGTATACACGATTTAATGCCTAAAAATGGGCAGACCATTAATAGTGCTTGTGGAGTTGTGATGCTTTTCGCACGTTTATTTGCAAGTTCCTAATGTATGTTGCGTAAAATTGGAACAGGGGATCGTAGTGACCGGAGTAGCTTACTATTTACAAGCCTATGTAATCGAGAAACGGGGCCCAGTATTCCTTGCCCTATGGACTCCATTGGGCCTTGTTATCACCATGTTTTGTTCTGTGCTTCTTTTGGGCGAAATCATCACGTTGGGCAGGTATCTTCTTTTTCAGCCCATCTGTTTATAGTGCCTGTTAATATTCAACCCCAAAATCAAGTATCTCCTCTTTTCAGTCTGGAGATAAAACGATCACGAAAAATACTCTCCATTTCATTCAATTATTTACATTGGGGCGGGTTCTGTGAGCAGAACTCATGCCCAACGTAGAGGAGAATTTTAGTACTCTGTACTAATGATGCAAATAAATGCAAGTGATCCACACGGATAGATACTGATACAACTCACGATGCTAACTCGTACCGTTATGAGTTTTGACACTATTATTTATGATGACGTGAGTCCGTTAAAAACTCATCCGAGTGAAATTACTGCAACATTGTTCAATCTATGATTATAGTTGGATTTTTACTCTTCTAATGATTTTCTACTATGCAGGGTATTAGGTGGGATTTTGCTTGTTGGGGGACTTTACTGTGTTTTGTGGGCAAAAAGTCGGGAGGAAAGGATCATTCCAAGTTGTTCACCGGCTGAAGTTGATAAAGAGAGCTTAGAGTTTAAGAACATCGATGTAACTAAGAATGCTTCTCCTGTGGCTGTTATTTATATACCGAAGTGAAGCTTTTGATTTTGTAAACTAGTACTAGTTTAAACGATTATATTGTAGTATGTGATAGCTCTATCTTTTAAACGAGGTAAAACCGTTAAATGTGTGTTACTCGAAGGCATGAACCTACATTAACGAAGTTTGCGAGCAGCTAAGGTCCTCCGTTAATCAACACACATCGGCAGACCCCGGCATGTCATATATTAAACTTGTAGTATATAAACCCAGTATATGTCCCTCCAATTCTTTAGATTTGCCCCTTTTTTTTAACGGTGCAATAGATTTGCCTCATTTCTATTTATATGTCGCGTTTGTATAGACACAAATCTATTTTACTCTTCAGTAAAGGTTGGAAATACCCATGTGCACATGGGACAAATGCCCTTTAGTGTAAAAAATTAGGGTTATCCCACTACTATTAACTTTGTGCCCAAATGCAATGGAGGCAAATCTAAAAAGTCAAAGAGAGTAGAATTTTCCTGCTATATAATAGGAAAAATGGGAAACGGGTATATTATCTCGTGACATCTCCACCACCAAAGATCGATTATTTTCGATTGTAATAAGAGAAACAAGAAACATAGCAATAAAAATAGCCAAACTCAAAATTAAGATTTTATACCCACAAGGAAACACAATGAGCAAAACAAAAGAATTAATCAAAAAATCATTTACCCTTTTTGCCAACATTAATCATCACCAACAAATATTTGTTCATGAAACACACCACAAATTAATTGTTTGTTCATAAAACAAATAAAATCACCTAATCAAACCACAATTTCAAACACATCATCATCTTTTTAACCCCTTGAATCTTTTTTTCCCCATTATATCACAACAAACCAAACACGCCCTTATCAATTAGGAAAATCATCAAGCTTTCTTCTCGGCTACTGGCGCGGCTTCAACCTTCTTCTCTTCACCTTTAGCCGCTGGTGCTTCAACCTTCTTCTCTTCAACTTTAGCCGCTGGTGCTTCAACCTTCTTCTCCTCGACTTTAGCCGCCACTGGAGCGATTTCAGCTGGCTTGGCTTCTTCTTTCTTTGGCTCAGAGACTTCGGTCTTAGCTGGCTCAGCGGCTGCTGTTGTTGGCTTCTCCTCAGCTGGCTTCACGACTTCTACAGCCGCTGGCTTCACGGCTTCTACGGCCGCTGGCTTCTCCTCAGCTGCCTTTGAGGCTTCCACGGCTTCTGGCTTTTTCTCTTCCTCCTATAAACATAAAAGTAATAATAAAGAGAGTTACTCCCGTCGTTTCATTGAAATTCAACATCGTATACAACTATACAAGTCTATATACGCAATTCATTTCTTCACGTATTTTCATATTACGAGGTTAGATTTGAACAAACGTAACGAAAAGAAAATAGAGGCTAACATTATTGGACAATAATAGAACGACATTAACATTGTTAATCAAATGGAAAACAATTTGATGTGTTGACTTCAACAAAATTGTCTCATAACAACTACCAAATTAAAAGATTCACATTCTTTTTGTCAAGATGCTTGCTCAATCATTGAAATGCTCAAAAGACATTAATGAATGTATAACTATCTAGTTATAATTTCAAACAAAAACTCAGTTATTTCAACTTCAATATATAAACATGTCGTTTATTCAGCTTAACATGTTGAAAAGTCGTGTCACCATTTATTCTAAAAGGTTTATATACATTTCCTATCGTGTCATTGTCGAGTATTTGAGATCAAAAAAGACATAACAAATAAGGCATTATTTTGATGTTTGAACAAGTAGTAGTATTGGAAAGACAATCAAACGTGAGAGCACATCAAAATGAGGAAGTGACCACATAGAACACAAGGAAAAGAAGGATGAACAACACATGATTTGGGCCGAGCAATTGGGCCACCATTTACCGTTGTATATGTATGTTTTGGACTGCTACTACTAATAACATGTTACCTACTTTTTATTCTTTAATCTATTTCCATAGATTCTGGGAAGATTTCTCGTCTTGCATCTATTTTCTATTTAAAAAACTTGAACACTTTCAAGAAATCGTCAAAATTGTGCTCGAATAGTAAAATTCACATCAAATAAATCACTATCAAAATGCCACAAATTCAACAACATTCACACGTCATCAAAGTATAGATAACTCATGATCTATATTTTCAGACGAGTATAAGATAATGTAACTTCATTAAGGCATGATGAGGTTATAGATTCGAAAACCTCTTGACATTTTTGTGTTTCATATGCGTACGTGGTTTATGAGATGAGTCAGATGACATGCTAATCAATCAAAAAAATGAAATAAAAAATGAATTCTCATATTCAATAACTAGTTCAAGATCATTTAGCTCATTCGATCGTGGCTAATATTAACATCCGTAGTTTTTACATCTTCTATACTAAATCCTTCCAAAAATTAGAGTTAGATGTTCAACTCATCATATAGTAATTAGTAGCTCATGACGTTCCAAATTAAAGAGAGCTATAATATTTATTGGCTGATGCATACAGATTATACTATATATGTATGAGGAGGATCAAGGTTGGCCTAGCGGTTAGGAACTCAACATATCTGGGAGGTTGTCCCGGGTTCAAATCCTCATACCCCCACCCCGGCAATATTAGCTGTTCCTTTGTAAAAAAAAACTATATATGCATGATGACATGATCTAGCTAATAGGCTAACTAGACCAAATATTGTGGTCATAACGTTAAAAGTACTACTACGTACTCCTCGATAGTAGAAGTTTAGATAGTTAATTAGAAGCAACTTAATAACATGATTTGCTAATGATGATGGGACATATTTTTGAAGAAATCATGCTAATAAACCAAAAGAATAGTAAAATCAAACTATATACGGCATCATATCAGTCAAAAAAAAGAAAATAGGATCATTATAATCATATATACGGAATGATAAAATATAAATATGGTATATAATATCGTGATATTAGAGAAAATTTTAGGTGAAACCGTTGAGCTCATATAAGTAAATTAGTAAATTTCATATCACAAATTGCATATAAGTCGGTAATTTGATTTCGCCATCAAATGATTGCAACCAAAAGTTTGGCGTAATAGTATAATAGTTTAGTAGTAATAATAATAATAGTGAAAAAATAATAATTGACCTCTAACATTTGAGCGAGAGATAACGGAGGCGCGGTAAGATCGTCAACAGGGACGTTTACCTTGGCTTGGTCCAACACAATTTCCCTCTCCGTTGACTCGACGGCCTTCTCCTCCGGCACGGGAGCTTCTCCCTCGGCTGTCAACGGCTTGTTTGCGCAGTTTCCCATGATAACGGATAATTTAATTTTACACGGGTAAATGACTAGTAGTTACGAAAAATATACGTCCCTTTTTCTCTTTCTCTATAAGAGAGAAAAAGAGAGGAGAGGAACAAGAAGAAACAAGGAAGAGTAGCAAAAGATGAAATAATTATGAAGGAGCTTTTTAAGAAGAGGAGAGAAAATTAATTAGAACTTTTTTTTTTGGTGAGAAAATGAGTTTCCGACAATCATTCTGCGGCGTACAAAAAGGTTGGAAATATATAGCCAAATTTCGACAACCAGGCCACAACTTTCTGTCTATTTTTTTCTTAAGGAAAAAAAATAAATATTATTGTGTTTGTTTAATTTGGAGTTTTTTGGTAAGTTATTATCTGTGTGTAACTAATAATAATGGACAGGGTGTATTAGACAAAGACAAATTATACACAGGCTGTGTGATTTTTGACGATTTTTGCTTGCCAAATTGGTCTTCTTATTCAATCCTTGTTTCCCATTTTTTTAACTTTTCTTTAGTTTTGTTAAAATGATATGATATTCTTAAGCTTTTAACGGCAAAAATTTAGGTGGAACTATCATATTTGGTCTCGTGTGGAAAGACTGTACGAGTGAGTAAGTACGTGTCAACATCTTTCGAAAATGTATTACGAGTTCGTATCATTTTTAGTTTTCAGTTTTCAACTTTTTCAAAAAAAAAAAAACAGTCTAATTTGATACTTAATAAAACGTTACTTAATAACTTCAGCGGCTGACCATGATATAATTAACTTCGTACTTTAAAATTCATGTCCTTAAGTTGTATCACAACAAAGAAAGAATAATGCGAATCATGGGAGTATAATTCATGTTTTATTGTGAATCAAAAAGCTTTTGGTTGGCCCCATTATTCCTTGATCATTTGTATAATCCAAGTATAAAAGAAGTTGGTATCTAAGATTGGTGGTGCTTCTCCATATAGTCTCATCGTGTGGACAAGTACTTTGAATTATATACTGTATTGTGATGATGATGCTGATAATGATGATATATATGTACACTCCCTTTTAATTTAATTTTAAAAATATTATTCCAGCCTATCAAATACTCAATCAATCAATCCAAAAAAAACCCTCATTTTCTTTCATCTTCAATTATGTCAAATTACGTGTGAGTTGTGATAATATAAGCTAGGTAGAGTCGTACACAAGGCACTAAACTTAACATTGGATTTGTTCAATTTTTTGCCACACTTTGCAAAATTTTGTTAATTGAAGCTTGTAGTTTTACTTATTGGTAAATCACTTTCTTAAGCCACTAATCTTGATGTGTTATGATGTTTATGATTAAGATATGTCTAGATTAATGAACAATTCGACATTAAATCAACAAATCAGCCTAATACGAGGTATTCATGGACCATCAAACTCATAACCAATCTAAAGAAATTGAAAATATCAGATAGTGAGTGCCTACAATGATCAACGACACTCGTGAAGTCATTACTTATCACTACTTCACTAGGGATGTTCAACCGCCGACCCGAACCCAAAACAGACCCGATCCAGTCCACAATTATCAATTTCATCTGTACTCGGGTAAAACTCACCTTGATAGATTCATGCCGTCCATCGTCGGCTGTCACAATGTCACCTACCATTCGCCACCGTTGTCGTGCTCGCCACCTCCCCGATTAAATTCTATTTTGTATGAATTGATGCCTGAGTAATAATTGGTCCAGGTCCAAGACCCGCCTTTTCGGTTTCGATCCGATCTTCGGTCCCGACTTCACTAATTCACTTCATCCGCCCCATTTACATTCCGGATTTCCGGATATCGGATGCGTGTGCATGGGTCGTATGACCCGTAATCAGTCAAGTTTCGACATCTCTATTTGACCCGTTTACCCATTTGTAGAAATTGGGCCCCCGAAACTTCATTGGGCTTTTATGCACAAAGAAACCTCATAAACCCATTTTATTCTGGAAAAAACAAAGTAAGAACAAAGTAAGAAGAGTGTTCGTTTTTTTTTTGAGGATTTTAATGTTGTTATGTTGGTGTTGATCGAGTAAATTAAGGAAATGGAAGTGATACCCAGATGCCGGAAACTGTTGATTAATAGAAATTACCTGAATTTTTCGACAACCCAATTTGCTGAATTTCATTCTACACCTTATTACTCCGACAAATGGAAGAACAATTGGAAATCTGTAAGTTTTCCCACCAATTCATATTATCGCAAAATCAGTAATTTTTGTTTATATTTTGCATTGTATTGAATTTTACTAGTATAGGAGATTGAATTTGAGCCCCCTTTTAGTTGTAAATTTTTTTAATGGATGCTGTAATTTTAATTTTTGATACCTTAGTACCTTAATTTAGTCTGAAAATGGAAAAAAAGCTGGGATCTTTATTTTAAATGATGTATTTATTGACTATATGCAAGTTACCACAATTGGAATTTGCATTAATATTGCTTGAAATTCCGAGTAGATGATAATTGTGTGTCCATTTCAATTGTTCTGAGTGCTTAATTTTAGCTCTTGGGGTGTTTTTTTTGGAGCTATGTGGCTCAGTGGGGAAATGATGTTGTCCGTGGTAGAGTACTAGAACTATCATTCCATTTTAAGGAAACTCGTTAAGTTATTTTTCAACTCGAGGGGATCTCAATCCGA
Organism: Spergularia bocconei; assembly: GCA_963457585.1. NCBI lineage: Eukaryota > Viridiplantae > Streptophyta > Magnoliopsida > Caryophyllales > Caryophyllaceae > Spergularia > Spergularia bocconei. Next base: position 1,834,835 of record OY734945.1, on the reverse strand, counting down.
TAATTATCACTGTGTCGATATGAGATAATCTTATGCATTAGTATGGTGCCCCCCGTTGTGCTTCTTGGAGAAGTTTCAGGCTTTCAGCCATGGCTCTAAAACGTGTGAGAGCTCTGAGTTTGTGTTATATTTAGAAGTGATGGAATTCTCCATTCACTAATTTTAGGAGGACACTTGATTTCTAAGGTTTAAGTGGTGTGTATGAGACTTTATGTTTTAGTAGCACGATAAGGTTTTGAGTTTCGGATAAGGGTATGAGTCGGGGATGGCATAGGCTAGGAGTTTGTGATGGTTACGACTTTGAAGACGTAATCACCCGACTTTTGTTCTGAATTATCGGTTGTATGTGCGTGCTTAGTGTGTTAGTTAATAGCTCTAGGGTTGAATGTGGATATCATGATAAGAGGTTTACAGGTAGTTAACATTGGGCAACGGCATATCATGAGAATTGAGAAGAATAGACGTCTTTTTATCTTCCAGTTTTTGTCATTGCCAATTGAGACACTCGTGTTCAATTTTTCATGTGGAATATAGGAGGGTCTTTTTATCTTCCGGTTTTTGTACTTTTTCCGTTACCATTGTTTTGTTCCCTTCTACAAATCATTGTTTGTGTTTTATCTCCACATCCATATTTTTCAGTTAAATATATTTTTGGAAACTTTGTTTTGAACAAGTATGATTGAACTTCTTTTATGTTCCCATTCCAGGATGTTAAAGGAGGGCAGCAACCGTCTAAAGTACGTGAATTTATATTTGCTTTAAATTTACCCTTTTCCATTTTTCTGTTTATGTCCAATTGCTAATGTGCTCATGTGTTCAACAAAAATCCAGAATAATGCTAAATTTTCGACATGTCAAAGGCGCGCTGATACAAAAAGAGCTCTTAAAAGCCTCCTTTCTCATTATGGTGATCGCGGAACCACATTTGAGGTACTGCTGTTCAAATAGTAAATTGTCGCCTCATTTTTTTTCCCCGGGAATAACCAATGTACTTGTGTGTTTTTTACCCCCTTCATCAATTGTTAGTTTCAGGAGGTTTAGGCTGTCATGTTTTGCCATATAATCTTTAAGATATGGATGCATATGATTGGCAAGTGTTTAACTTTTCTTCTTGTAATTCTACTCTTAGTCTTTGGCCCAGCTATAAAGTGAAAAAGTCGTTATGATTACTCCTGCAGCACATTATAGTAACCTATATACTTAGTCTAGTACATTGTGAATGTTTTCGCTAACGTAAATCCTACCCCCAAACCTCGCATTATGGCGGGAAACTTTGAGGGCAATGAGGAGGGGTAATGTTGTTTGTTTTAAATTATAGCCGAACGAATATAATGTCATTGAACTTTTGTTCTGCTCATTTCCATCTCAGAATGATGAGCCTTGGAAAGCGCCCACAAAAAGCTGTGAAACCGACTTTAGCAAAAAAAGGCGGTCAAAACCAGAATTTCAACGTGCTGAAAAGATTCACAATCACAGGATGAGACGTAAGATACGATGCTTTAGTTTCTCTTCATTATATCTTCTGTGCTTAAGAAATTGGCAGAGAAGTACAATTGTGTTGTTTCATTTTTGTGTCAAACCTAGATTTTCTATTTCATGGTGCATGTTGCTTTGTTTTTAGTGAAGACGGATGGGTAGGGTGAGGTTACAGTTCCTGATTGTGCTTTGATTTTGGTGTCACAGCTATTTAGCTTTAGTTGTACTTTTGGTGTTTGTTAAGATTGTTGGAAAAGATTTATTGAAAGAAAATATGTTTTGAGAATGATTATGTTTAACTTAGGTAAGTTCCGGAAAGAATCTTGTGCTGAAGATGACCATGATCCTGATACTGTCTTCCAAGCAAATTTTGGTGGCAGATGGTATACATGGTCTTTTGACTCCTGGAATGGATCTTCTCGACGATCAAGTTCCCGATTCGACTGGAGAGACACTTTTCGCGGTACTTGCGGTAGTCAAGAAGAACACGGTAGGCCTAATGAACACGATTCTGAAGATGAGGAATTTTATGTAGGCCTACCCAAGGACAGAGCAGTTCTTGGTCTATCACCAAAGGGTCCTCTAAAGATGAAAGATGTGAAACAAGCGTAAGCTCTATTCTTGTTTTACTGATGCAAGGATGTCTAAGCTCTAACTATTAAATGGTCAAACCCGCCCCCAGCTTATATTCTGTTTCACTCATTCTTCTTGCATTCTAAAAGGATCTTGCTTTCTTTTCAGTTTTCACTCGTCAGCGTTAAAATGGCATCCTGATAAACATGAAGGACCTACACAGGTTAGCATTTTCATGACCAATACTCTTTTAATGTATTTTCATGGATTTTAAGACTCTTTGGAGAAAGTAACTGTAATAGGCAAAATTTAACAAAACCAAAGGCTATATAATCCACGTTTTTTGGGCCAAAAATGGCACTCGAGCAAAAAAGACTAAATCTTTTGTAGTAGCTCCTAGGGGTCATCATCTGAGTTTTGGGAAAACTATTAGAGCTCAAAACCTATGGTATGCTCTCAAAATTAGCGAAAAACACGTGATTTCCTCGAGGTGACACCATCTAACGAATGAGTTTAAAACACCTCTAAACGAAATAGCCCGCCTCTTAAATTCATCAAGGGAAGTTCTACGATGTATAAGGTAATGTTTCATGGATTTTAAGACACTTTGGAAAAATTACGGAAATGGCCAAAATTGAAAAAAACCGAAGGCTATAATCCACGTTATTTGGCAAAAAAATGCACCGGAGCAAAAGAGTCTCAATTGTTTTTATTAGCTCCTAGTTGTCATTTTATGAGTCTCAAAAAAGTATTAGAGCGTAAAACTTATTGTATGCTCTCAAAATCAACTAAAACACGCGATGTGCTCTACGTGACACCGTGTCACAAATGAGCTTAAAACACCATTATACGAAATAACCTGCCGCTTAAATTGGTCAAGGGATGTTCTAAGATGTATAAGGTAATGTTTCATGGATTTTAAGACACTTTGGAAAAAGTAACGTAATAGCCAAAATTTAACAAAACCGAAGGTTATAATCCACTTTTTTTTGGCGAAAAATGGTACTGGAGCAAAAAAGACTAAATCTTTTGTAGTAGCTCCTAGGGGTCATCATATGAGTTTTGGGAAAAATATTACACCCTAAAACCTATGGTATGCTCTCAAAATTAGCGAAAAACACGTGATTTGCTCGATGTGACACCGTCTCCCAAATGAGTTTAAAACACCTCTAAACGAAATAACCCGCCTCGTAAATTTATCAAGGGAAGTTCTAAAATGTATAAGGTAATGTTTCATGGATTTTAAGCCACTTTGGAAAAATTGACCGAAATGGCCAAAATTGAACAAAACCAAAGGCTATAATCCACGTTATTTGGCAAACAATGGCACTGGAGCAAAACAGTGTCAATTGTGTTTAGTAGCTCTAAGTAGTCATTTTATGAGTTTTGAAAAACTATTAGAGCGTAAAACTAATTGTATGCTGTCGAAATCAACTCAAATACGCGATGTGCTCTATGTGACACCGTGTCACAGATTAGCTTAACACACCCTTACACGAAATAACCTGCCGCTTAAATTGATCAAGGGATGTTCTATGATGTATAAGGTAATGTTTCATGGATTTTAAGCCACTTTGGAAAAATTGATCGAAATGGCCAAAATTGAACAAAATCGAAGGCTATAAGCCACGTTTTTGGCCAAAGATGGCACTGGAGCAAAAGACACTAAATCATTTGTAGTAGCTCCTAGGGGTCATCATATGAGTTTTGGGAAAAATATTAAAGCTTAAAACCTATAGTATGGTCTCAAAATAAGTGAAAAATACGTGATTTGCTCGATGTAATACCGTCTAACGGATGAGTTTAAAACAACTCTAAACGAAATAACTTGCCTCTTAAATTCATCAAGGGAAGTTCTAAGATGTATAAGGTAATGTTTCATGGATTTTAAGCCAATTTGGAAAAATTGATCGAATTGGCCAAAATTGAATAAAACCGAAGGGTATAAACCACGTTTTTGGCCAAAAATGGCACTGGAGCAAAAAAAGACTAATTTTTTTGTAGTAGCTCCTAGAGGTCATCATATGAATTTTGGGAAAACTATTAGAGCTAAAAACCTATGGTATGCTCTCAAAATTAGGGAAAAACACGTGATTTGCTCAATTTGACACCTTCTCACGGATGAGTTTAAAACACCTCTAAAGGAAATAACCCGTCTCTTAAATTCATCAAGGGACGTTCTAAGATGTATAAGGTAATGTTTCATGCATTTTAAGACACTTTGGAAAAATTACACAAATGGCCAAAATTGAACAAAACTGAAGCCTAATCCACGTTATTTGGCAACAAAAATGCATTGGAGCAAAAGAGTCTTAATTGTTTTTATTAGCTCCTAGTAGTCATTTTATAAGTTTCGAAAAAGTATTTAAGCGTCAAACTTATTGTATGCTCTCGAAATCAACTAAAACACGCGATGTGCTCTATGTGACACCGTGTCACAAATGAGCTTAAAACACCCTTATACGAAATAACCTGCCGCTTAAATTGATCAAGGGCTTTTCTAAGATGTATAAGGTAATGTTTCATGGATTTTAAGACACTTAGGGAAAAGTAACGTAATAGCCAAAATTTAACAAAACTGAAATAATCCACTTTTTTTGGCGAAAAATGGTACGTAGCAAAAAAGACTGAATCTTTTGTAGTAGCTCCTAGGGGTCATCATATGAGTATTGGGGAAAATATTAGAGCCTAAAACCTATGGTATGCTCTCAAAATTAGCGTTAAACACGTGATTAGCTCTATGTGACATTGTCTCACGGATGAGTTTTAAACACCTCTAAACGAAATTACCCGCCTCTTAAATTCATCAAAGGAAGTTATATGATATATAAGGTAATGTTTCATGGATTTTAAGCCATTTTGGAAAAATTGACCTAAATGGCCAAAATTGAACAAAACGAGAGGCTATAATCCACGTTATTTGGCAAAAAATGGCATTGGAGCAAAACAGTCTCAATTGTTTTTAGTAGCTCCTAGTAGTCATTTTATGAGTTTTGAAAAAGTATTAGAGCGTATAACTTATTGTATGCTGTCGAAATCAACTCAAATACGCGATGTGCTCTATATGACACCGTGTCACAGATGAGCTTAACACACCCTTATACGAAATAACTTGCCGTTTAAATCGATTAAGGGATGTTCGAAGATGTATAAGGTAATGTTTCATGGATTTTAAGCCACTTTGGAAAAATTGATCGAATTGGCCAAAATTGAACAAAACCGAAGGCTTTAAGCCACGTTTTTGGCCAAAAATGGCACTGGAGCAAAAAAGACTAAATCATTTGTAGTAGCTCCTAGGGGTCATCATATGAGTTTTGGGAAAACTATTAGAGCTCAAAACCTATTGCATGCTCTCAAAATTAGCGAAAAACACGTGATTTTCTCGATGTGACACCTTCTAATGGATGAGTTTAAAACACCTCTAAAAGAAATAACCCGCCTCTAAAATTCATCAAGGGAAGATCTAAGATGTTTAAGGTAATGTTTCATGGATTTTAAGCCACTTTGGAAAAATTGACCGAAATGGCCGAAATTGAACAAAACCGAAGGCTATAATCCCCATTATTTTTCAAAAATTGGCACTGGAGCAAAAGAGTTTCAATTGTTTTTAGTTACTCCTGGTAGTCAGTTTTATGGGTTTCGAAAAAGTATTAGAGCGTAAAAGTTATTATATGCTCTCGAAATCAACTAAAACACGCGATGTGCTCTATGTGACACCGTGTCACAGATGATCTAAAAACACCCTTATACGAAATAACCTGCCACTTAAATTGATCAAGGGCTGTTCTAAGATGTATAAGGTAATGTTTCATGAATTTTAAGACACTTTAGAAAAATAACCGAAATAGCCAAAATTAAACAAAACCGAAGGCTATAATCCACGTTTTTTGGGCTAAAAGTGGCACGGGAGCAAAAAAGACTAAATCTTTTGTAGTAGCTCCGAGGGGTCATCATATGAGTTTTGGGAAAAATATTACAGCTGAAAACCTAATGCTCTCAAAATTAGCGAAAACACGTGATTTGCTCGATGTGACACCGTCTAACGAATGAGTTTAAAACACCTCTAAACGAAATAACTTGCCTCTTAAATTCATCAATGGTAAGATGTATAAGGTAATGTTTCATGGATTTTAAGCCACTTTGGAAAAATTGATCGAAATGGCCAAAATTGAACAAAATCGAAGGCTATAAGCCACGTTTTTGGCCAAAGATGGCACTGGAGCAAAAGACACTAAATCATTTGTAGTAGCTCCTAGGGGTCATCATATGAGTTTTGGGAAAAATATTAAAGCTTAAAACCTATAGTATGGTCTCAAAATCAGCGAAAAATACGTGATTTGCTCGACGTAACACCGTCTAACGGATGAGTTTAAAACACCTCTAAACGAAATAACTTACCTCTTAAATTCATCAAGGGATGTTCTAAGATGTATAAGGTAATGTTTCATGGATTTTAAGCCAATTTGGAAAAATTGATCGAAATGGCCAAAATTGAATAAAACCGAAGGGTATAAACCACGTTTTTGGCCAAAAATGGCACTGGAGCAAAAAAAGACTAATTTTTTTGTAGTAGCTCCTAGAGGTCATCATATGAGTTTTGGGAAAACTATTAGAGCTAAAAACCTATGGTATGCTCTCAAAATTAGGGAAAAACACGTGATTTGCTCAATTTGACACCTTCTCACGAATGAGTTTAAAACACCTCTAAAGGAAATAACCCACCTCTTAAATTCATCAAGGGACGTTCTAAGATGTATAAGGTAATGTTTCATGCATTTTAAGACACTTTGGAAAAATTACACAAATGGCCAAAATTGAACAAAACTGAAGCCTAATCCACGTTATTTGGCAAAAAAATGCATTGGAGCAAAAGAGTCTTAATTGTTTTTATTAGCTCCTAGTAGTCATTTTATAAGTTTCGAAAAAGTATTTAAGCGTCAAACTTATTATATGCTCTAGAAATCAACTAAAACACGCGATGTGCTCTATGTGACACCGTGTCACAAATGAGCTTAAAACACCCTTATACGAAATAACCTGCCGCTTAAATTGATCAAGGGCTTTTCTAAGATGTATCACGTAATGTTTCATGGATTTTAAGACACTTCGGGAAAAGTAACGTAATAGCCAAAATTTAACAAAACTGAAATAATCCACTTTTTTTGGCGAAAAATGGTACGGAGCAAAAAAGACTAATTTTTTGTAGTAGCTCTTAGGGGTCATCATATGAGTATTGGGGAAAATATTAGAGCCTAAAACCTATGGTATGCTCTCAAAATTAGCGTTAAACACGTGATTAGCTCTATGTGACATTGTCTCACGGATGAGTTTTAAACACCTCTAAACGAAATTACCCGCCTCTTAAATTCATCAAAGGAAGTTATATGATATATAAGGTAATGTTTCATGGATTTTGAGCCATTTTGGAAAAATTGACCGAAATGGCCGAAATTGAACCAAACCGAAGGCTGTAATCCACGTTATTTGGCCAAAATTGGCACTGGAGCAAAACAGTCTCAATTGTTTTTAGTAGCTCCTAGTAGTCATTTTTATGAGTTTCGAAAAAGTATTTGATCGTAAAACTTAATATATGTTCTCGAAACCAACTAAAACACGCGATGTGCTCTATGTGACACCGTGTCACAGATGAGCTTAAAACACCCTTATACGAAATAATCTGCCACTTATATTGATCAAGGGTTGTTCTAAGATGTATAAGGTAATGTTTCATGGATTTTAAGACAGCTCGGAAAAAGTAATCGAAGTATCCAAAATTAAACAAAACCGAAGGATATAATCCACGTTTTTTTTGCCAAAAGTGGCACTGGAGCATTAAAGACTAAATCTTTTGTAGTAGCTCCTAGGGGTCATCATATGAGTTTTGGGAAAACTATTAGAGCTCAAAACCTATTGAATGCTCTCAAAATTAGCGAAAAACACGTGATTTGTTCGATGTGACACCGTCTAACAGGTGAGTTTAAAACACCTCTAAACGAAATAACCCACCTCAAGTTCTAAGATGTATAAGGTAATTTTTCATGGATTTTAAGCCACTTTGGAAAAATTGACCGAAATGGCCGAAATTGATCAAAACCGAAGGCTATAATCCACGTTTTTTGTCAAAAATTGGCACTGGAGCAAAAGAGTTTCAATTGTTTTTTAGTAGCTCCTAGTAGTCATTTTTATGAGTTTCGAAAAAGTATTAGAGCGTAAATCTTATTATATGTTCTCGAAATCAACTAAAACACGCGATGTGCTCTATGTGACACCGTGTCACAGATGAGCTTAAAACACCCTTATACGAAATAACCTGCCGCTTAAATTCATCAAGGGAAGTTCTAAGATGTATAAGGTAATGTTTAATGGATTTTAAGGCACTTTGGAAAAATTGATCGAAATAACCAAAATTGAACAAAACCGACCGCTATAAGCCACGTTTTTGGCCAAAGATGGCACTGAGCAAAAAAGACTAAATCTTTTGTAGTAGCTCCTAGGGTCATCATATGAGTTTTAGCGAAAATATTAGAGCCTAAAACCTATGATATTCTCTCAAAATTAGCGAAAAACACGTGATTTGTTCGATGTCACATTGTCTCACGGATGAGTTTTAAACACCTCTAAAAGAAATAACTTGCCTCTTAAATTCATCAAGGGAAGTTCTAAGATGTATAAGGTAATGTTTAATGGATTTTAAGCAACTTTGGAAAAATTGACCGAAATGGCCAAAATTGAATAAAACCGAAGGGTATAAACCACGTTTTTGGCCAAAAATGGCACTGGAGCAAAAACAGACTAAATCTTTTGTAGTAGCTCCTAGGGGTCATCATATGAGTTTTGGGAAAACTATTAGAGCTCAAAACCTATTGTATGCTCTCAAAATTAGCGAAAAACACGTGATTTGTTCGATGTGACACCGTCTAACAGGTGAGTTTAAAACACCTCTAAACGAAATAACCCACCTCAAGTTCTAAGATGTATAAGGTAATTTTTCATGGATTTTAAGCCACTTTGGAAAAATTGACCGAAATGGCCGAAATTGATCAAAACCGAAGGCTATAATCCACGTTATTTGGCAAAAAATATCACTGGAGCAAAACAGTCTCAATTGTTTTTAGTAGCTCCTAGTAGTCATTTTATGAGTTTTGAAAAAGTATTAGAGCGTAAAACTTATTCTACGCTCTCGAAATCAACTCAAACACGCGATGTGCTCTATGTGACACCGTGTCACAGATGAGCTTAACACACCCTTATACGAAATAACCTGCCGATTAAATTGATCAAGGGATGTTCGAAGATGTATAAGGTGATGTTTCATGGATTTTAAGCCACTTTGGAGAAATTGATCGAATTGGTCAAAATTGAACAAAACCGAAGTATATAATCCACGTTTTTTTTGCCAAAAGTGGCACTACAGCAAAAAAGACAAATTTTTTTGTAGTAGCTCCTAGTGGTCATCATATGAGTTTTGGGAAAACTATTTGAGCTCAAAACCTATTATATGCTCTCAAAATTAGCGAAAAACACGTGACTTGCTGTATGTGACACCGTCTAATGGATGAGTTTCAAACACCTCTAAACGAAATAACCCACCTCTTAAATTCATCAAGGGAAGTTCTAAGATGTATAATGTAATGTTTCATGGATTTTAAGCCACTTTGGAAAAATTGACCGAAATGGCCAAAATTGAACAAAACCAAAGGCTATAATCCACGTTAGTTGGCAAAAAATGTCACTGGAGCAAAACAGTCTCAATTGTTTTTAGTAGCTCCTAGTAGTCATTTTATGAGTTTTGAAAAAGTTTTAGAGCGTATAACTTATTGTATGCTCTCGAAATCAACTCACACGCGCGATGTGCTCTATGTGACACCGTGTCACAGATGAGCTTAACACACCCTTATACGAAATAACCTGCCGATTAAATTGATCAAGGGATGTTCGAAGATGTATATGGTAATGTTTCATGGATTTTAAGCCACTTTGGAGAAATTGATCGAATTGGGCAAAATTGAACAAAACCGAAGTATATAATCCACGTTTTTTATGCCAAAAGTGGCACTGGAGCAAAAAAGACCAAATCTTTTGTTGTAGCTCCTAGGGGTCATCATATGAGTTTTGGGAAAACTATTAGAGCTCAAAACCTATTGTATGCTCTCAAAATTAGCGAAAAACACGTGATTTGCTCGATGTGACACCGTCTAACGGATGGGTTTAAAACACCTTTAAACGGAATAACCCACCTTTTAAATTCATCAAGGGAAGTTCAAAGATGTATAAGGTAATGTTTCATAGATTTTAAGCCACTTTGGAAAAATTGACCGAAATGGCCGAAATGGCCGAAATTGATCAAAACCGAAGACTATAATCCACGTTATTTGTCAAAAATTGGCACTGGAGCAAAAGAGTTTCAATTGTTTTTTAGTAGCTCCTAGTAGTCATTTTTATGAGTTTCGAAAAAGTATTAGAGCGTAAATCTTATTATATGCTCTCGAAATAAACTAAAACACGCGATGTGCTGTATCCGTGTCACAGATGAGCTTAAAACATCCTTATACGAAATAACCTGCCGCTTAAATTCATCAAGGAAAGTTCTAAAAAGTATAAGGTAATGTTTCATGGATTTTAACGCACTTTGGAAAAATTGATCAAAATAACAAAATTGAACAAAACCGAAGGCTATAAGCCACGTTTTTGGCCAAAGATGGCACTGACCAAAAAAGACTAAATCTTTTGTAGTAGCTCCTAGGGTCATCATATGAGTTTTAGGGAAAATATTAGAGCCTAAAACCTATGATATTCTCTCAACATTAGCGAAAAACACATGATTTGTTCGATGTGACATTGTCTCACGGATGAGTTTTAAACACCTCTAAACGAAATAACTTGCCTCTTAAATTCATCAAGGGAAGTTCTAATATGTATAAGGTAATGTTTCATGGATTTTAAGCCACTTTGGAAAAATTGACTGAAATAACCAAAATTGAACAAAACTGAAGTATATAATCCACGTTTTTTTTGCCAAAAGTAGCACTACAGCAAAAAAGATTATATCTTTTGTAGTAGCTCCTAGGGGTCATCATATGAATTTTGGGAAAACTATTAGAACTCAAAACCTATTGTATGCTCTCAAAATTAGCGAAGAACACGTGATTTACTCGATGTGACACCGTCTAACGGATGAGTTTCAAACACCTCTAAACGAAATAACCCACCTCTTAAATTCATCAAGGTAAGTTCTAAGATGTATAAGGTAATGTTTCATGGATTTTAAGCCACTTTGGAAAAATTGACCGAAATGGCCGAAATTGATCAAAACCGAAGGCTGCCACGTTATTTGGCAAAAATTGGCACTGGAGCAAAAGAGTCTCAATTGTTTTTAGGAGCTTCTAGTAGTCATTTTTATGAGTTTCGAAAAAGTATTAGAGCGTAAATCTTATTATATGCTCTCGAAATAAACTAAAACACGCGATGTGCTCTATGTGACACCGTGTCACAGATGAGCTTAAAACATCCTTATACGAAATAACCTGCCGCTTAAATTCATCAAGGAAAGTTCTAAGAAGTATAAGGTAATGTTTCATGGATTTTAAGGCACTTTGGAAAATATGATCAAAATAACCAAAATTGAACAAAACCGAAGGCTATAAGCCCTTTTTTGGCCAAAGATGGCACTGAGAAAAAAAGACTAAATCTTTTCTAGTAGCTCCTAGGGTCATCATATGAGTTTAGGGAAAATATTAGAGCCTAAAACCTATGATATGCTCTCAAAATTAGCGAAAAACACGTGATTTGCTCGATGTGACATTGTCTCACGGATGCGTTTTAAACACCTCTAAACGAAATAACTTGCCTCTTAAATACATCAAGGGAATTCTAAGATGTATAAGGTAATGTTTCATGGATTTTAAGCCACTTTGGAAAAATTGACCGAAATGGCCAAAATTGAACAAAACCAAAGGCTATAATCCACGTTATTTGGCAAAAAATGGCACTTGAGCAAAACAGTCTCAATTGTTTTTAGTAGCTCCTAGTAGTCATTTTATGAGTTTTGAAAAAGTTTTAGAGCGTATAACTTATTGTATGCTCTCGAAATCAACTCAAACACGCGATGTGCTCTATGTCACACCGTGTCACATATGAGCTTAACACACCCTTATACGAAATAACCTGCCGATTAAATTGATCAAGGGATGTTGGAAGATGTATAAGGTAATGTTTCATGGATTTTAAGCCACTTTGGAGAAATTGATCGAATTGGCCAAAATTGAACAAAACCGAAGTATATAATCCACGTTTTTTTTGCCAAAAGTGGCACAGGAGCAAAAAAGACCAAATCTTTTGTTGTAGCTCCTAGAGGTCATCATATGAGTTTTGGGAAAACTATTAGAGCTCAAAATCTATTGTATGCTCTCAAAATTAGCGAAAAACACGTGATTTGCTCGATGTGACACCGTCTAACGGATGGGTTTAAAATACCTCTAAACGAAATAACCCACCTCTTAAATTCATCAAGGGAAGTTCTAAGATGTATAAGGTAATGTTTCATTGATTTTAAGCCACTTTGGAAAAATTGACCGAAATGGCCGAAATTGATCAAAACCGAAGGCTATAATCCACGTTATTTAGCAAAAATTGGCACTGGAGCAAAATAGTCTCAATTGTTTTTAGTAGCTCCTAGTAGTCATTTTTATGAGTTTCGAAAAGGTATTAGAGCGTAAATCTTATTATATGCTCTCGAAATCAACTAAAACACGCGATGTGCTCTATGTGACACCGTGTCATAGATGAGCATAAAACACACTTATACGAAATAACCTGCCGCTTAAATTAATCAAGGGAAGTTCTAAGATGTATAAGGTAGTGTTTCATGGATTTTAAGGCACTTTGGAATAATTGATCGAAATAACCAAAATTGAACAAAACCGAAGGCTATAAGCCACGTTTTTGGCCAAAGATGGCACTGAGCAAAAAAGACTAAATCTTTTGTAGTAGCTCCTAGGGTCATCATATGAGTTTTAGGGAAAATATTAGAGCCTAAAACCTATGATATTCTCTCAAAATTAGCGAAAAACACGTGATTTGTTTGATGTGACATTGTCTCACGGATGAGTTTTAAACACCTCTAAACGAAATAACTTGCCTCTTAAATTCATCAAGGGAAGTTCTAAGATGTATAAGGTAATATTTCATGGATTTTAAGTCACTTTGGAAAAATTGACCGAAATGGCGAAAATTGAACAAAACCAATGGCTATCCACGTATTTTGGCAAAAAAAATGGCACTTGAGCAAAACAGTCTCAATTATTTTTAGTAGCTCCTAGTAGTCATTTTATGAGTTTTGAAAAAGTATTAGAGCATATAACTTATTGTATGCTCTCGAAATTAATTCAAATACGCGATGTGCTCTATGTGACACTGTGTCACAGATGAGCTTAACACACCCTTATACGAAATAACCTGCCGATTAAATTGATCAAGGGATGTTCGAATATGTATAAGGTAATGTTTCATGGATTTTAAGCCACCTTGGAGAAATTGATCGAATTGGCCAAAATTGAACAATACGAAGGCTATAAGCCACGTTTTTGGCCAAAAATGGCACTTGAGCAAAAAAGACTAAATCATTTGTAGTAGCTCCTAGGGGTCATCATATGAGTTTTGGGAAAACTATTAGAGCTCAAAACCTATTGTATGCTCTCAAAATTAGCGTAAAACACGTGATTTGCTCGATGTGACACCGTCTAACGGATGAGTTTCAAACACCTCTAAACGAAATAACCCACCTCTTAAATTCATCAAGGGAAGTTCTAAGATGTATAAGGTAATGTTTCATGGATTTTATGCCACTTTGAAAAAATTGACCGAAATGGCCGAAATTGATCAAAACCGAAGGCTATAATCCACGTTATTTGGCAAAAATTGGCACTGGAGCAAAAGAGTCTCAATTGTTTTTAGTAGCTCCTAGTAGTCATTTTTATGAGTTTCGAAAAAGTATTAGAGCGTAAATCTTATTATATGCTCTCGAAATCAACTAAAACACGCGATGTGCTCTATGTGCCACCGTGTGACAGATGAGCTTAAAACACCCTTATACGAAATAACCTGCCGCTTAAATTGATCAAGGGCTGTTCTAAGATGTATAAGGTAATGTTTTATGGATTTTAAGGCACTTTGGAAAAATTGATCAAAATAACCAAAATTAACAAAACCGAAGGCTATAATCTACGTTTATTTGGCCAAAAGTGGCACTGGAGCAAAAAAGACTAAATCTTTTGTAGTAGCTCCTAGGGGTCATCGTATGAGTTTTGGGAAAACTATTAGTTGTCAAAACCTATGGTATGCTCTCAAAATTAGCGAAAAACACGTGATTTGCTCGATGTGACAGCGTCTCACGGATGAGTTTAAAACACCTCTAAACGAAATAACCCGCCTCTTAATTTCATCAAGGGAAGTTCTAAGATGGATAAGGTAATGTTTCATGGATTTTAAGCCAGTTTGGAAAAATTGACCGAAATGACCAAAATTGAACAAAACCGAAGGCTATAAGCCACGTTTTTGGCCAAAAATGGCACTGGAGCAAAAAAGACAGTTTTTGTTGTTCCTCCTAGAATTTATCGAGATAGAGAAAGGAGTTGAGAAAGGATGGGTAATAGGTATTGTGTAAATACAGTGTGTGAGTACTGAGTAGCAGCAGGGCCACAGTTATATTCGTTAGACTGATTCCATTTTTACCTGTTGCTATCTAGATCTTTTTTCAGTAACATTTGTTCCAACATTATGAACTTGCAATTGTCGTTTATAACCTTGTGAATCTGTGCACGAGTTCTTGGATGATGGGATATTGGTCTCTGAATGGTGACGACTTTGGTGAGTGCAGGCAGCAGCTGCAGAAAAGTTCAAACTATGCGTGAATGCATACAATTCTTTACGCAGTGCGTTGTCCGGAGCCTGATTCATTAGTTATAGTTCAGACTTTAAGTACATCACACCTTCTATTGGCTTCAAGAGGCTTCACTTTAATAGACAAGTGGGGATGTAAATAAAGTTCAATTCCCCATGAATTGTGGCTCCAAGCCTCCGAGACTGAACATGGACATCGATGAAGGCTTCGCTCTGGGCTCTTCATACTCTTTATATGGGGTTAGTTTGCTTTCTTTTACATAGGAGAATTACACATCAGCAGTCTCAATATATTCCCCATACACCTCCACACTTTTTTTCTGAACTAAATTGATCTGAATTGGTATTTATACCTTGTGGGCCTCAACTATGTTGTAACAGTTTACCTTTTGTGATTACTATACCTAGATTCAGAATTCCATGTTTCTTCGATGGTTACAGCCTTACGGGGAAGAAAGGTTTTCATGGTGTTGCCATATGTATATTAGATTGTTGCAAACGAATAATGCAGAGGATTTCGGAAATGTGGAACGTCGTAAATGTGAAATGCTCCACTGTGATTTTGGATGAAACTAGGACTTTGGGTCCCTTGCAGGCTTGCAACTAGGAACTAGTAAGTGGAGTATATATCTTTAGGTGCACATAGCCCCTCGCCCCCTTGAACATGTTGCCTGATGGAACATGTCTGGCATTCTTTGTCTGAGTTAAGGACAAAGCCAAGGGACAATTTTGTCACTTTCTCAGCCAAATAGCCAACATCACCATCGACCAGGCTAATAGAGTTTCGGAGCAAACTCGGATTTTTTCTCAAGTAAACCCATGTCACTGATGTAGGAGATATCATGTGGATGGATCCTATGTGGATCTTAGATAATTGTCCAGCTATTATCTATACACAGGAATATATCTGAGATTCAGGTTAAACCTTGATTGTAAATTTGTAAGCGTCCCATTTTCGAGACTTGAGGCGGGTTTGTTTCCCTGTA
This sequence comes from Spergularia bocconei, assembly GCA_963457585.1. Taxonomy (NCBI): domain Eukaryota; kingdom Viridiplantae; phylum Streptophyta; class Magnoliopsida; order Caryophyllales; family Caryophyllaceae; genus Spergularia; species Spergularia bocconei. The sequence continues at coordinate 1,818,903 of OY734945.1, read as the reverse complement.
CCTCATGTAGACATGTAGTCATGTGTCGTGAGTCGTGACTCATGAAGAGGATGCCTCTGAGCTCTGAGAGTCGCGGACTTTCCTTCGCTGGAGGGATAACCAGTAGAAGTCGAAAGTAAAATTCTCTTTGTTATAGGTGGTCGATGGGCCAGTTCACCCTGGTCTCGGATCTCTGGTCCGGTGCAGGCATGCCCCTGACACATGGTTCAAACCCAGGTCCGTAAGGAGGGTTTGCTTTTTTTTTTTTTTTACGTAATGCAACTTTGAACGGTGTCATTTTAACATGATACTAGTGTTCAAGTTTCATATGTTGGTTCATGTTAGTGACTCGGAATGATCAATCCTAGTTTCCGGTAAGGTAAAAAAAGAAGAGTGAAAAAAGAATTACTCCCTAGAGCAGAGCTTGTAATAATTGAGATTCAGATTGGTCAGTTTTTCCTCGTTCTAGTGACAGTGCTGACACCAACACATTACTCGAAACCTCATTTTTTATGACCTCGAAATCTGTGCACCTCTGAATAGGAGAGAGAAAGAGAGAGAGAGAAATTGGTCAAAAGAGTCAAGAGAGCTGTAGATGCGATTCTACGATGCAAAATTAAATGTTGCTAATTCTGACTAGTACACATCTAGAACACCTACCCCGTTACTCTTGGCATTTACACATGCCTTCTCTCACAATTCTCAAATTCAATGTTGTGTACTTCCTGTACTTCTTTCCTAATTTGATCGAGTATCCTACTATACGTGCATATCGTCCGTAAATTGGGTGTAAGAATAGTCGTTTCTACGAGAATTCCGAGCTTTTTTTAGTCCAACGCTCGAGAGTTGAGACTTCCATGCTTCCATTTGAATGAGAATCGGTACTGAATTCGAGTATCTACCATTTTTACGCATCCAATTTCTCCCCCAAAATTGGTACCGAAATTCAGACCAAAAAGACTATGACACATTTCGTCTGAATTGGAGGGAATTCAACTTACATTATTCACGAAAAATTACGGAAAGATAAGCACAAACAACGAATTATAATTACAAAATTAACTCTAAATAAATCACCATTAATCCTCTTCACTAAATTAAGTACAACATCATCTAAATCTAAACTCAAAAAAAAAAAAAAAATCATAATCAAAAGCAAAGAATAACTACAGAGGAAGAGACCATAAACCCATAAATAAAGATTAAAAACCCAAAATAAAGAGCCCAATTCCTCTTAAACTTACCAAAATAACTCTCATGTGGTTCTTGGTAGTGTATCTCATACTCTTCCCCATTTACATAAACACCTTCGCCATTATTACCATTATTACTACTACTACCACCATTTTCGCCGTCGAGGGCGTAAAAGTGACCCGTTTTAAGGTCCCGGAGTTTCTCCGTGGCGAGGCCGAGCGTGAGCTTGTGGCACCGGCGTTGGTACTTGAGCCCGTTGATGCAACGAAGCGTCTGGGCTACGCTAACGTAGAAGATCAAATGGGCTAATGAGAGGAGACATATTGGGGCCCAGCAATGCCGGCATTGTAGACGTGGGCTTAGTGATTGGGCCGTGAAGATTATTGCCAAAAATAGAAAGAATTGTTGGAAAAGCTTCCAAAGTTGCTTCTTTTGGAGGTCTACTGCCCGTTTCTTTTCGAGGGTTTTCTCAAAGTGGAGCTGGATTATTGTGTTTAGGGTTTGGAGGGCTGTTTCTTTTGGGACTAGTATTGTGGGCCGGGCTTGGGCTTGGGTTTCGTAGTCCGCCATTAATGGAGGAGTAGAGGAGAGAGAAAGTTACTTTGTGTAAAGATGTTGAGTGTTTGTGAAGTGAAGTGTGTTTTGTGGAGTTGAAAGTCTTAGCTTGTTGAGGTGAATTTTGGAGATAATAAAAATCCAACGGCTATAAAGTTTGAGATCACCGCTTTTGTGGGGTCCACTCACTCTTTTGTCACCATTGAAACTCCAAAAAAATTTCTTCTTTTTTTAAAATTCATAGTATAGTAAAAAGGAAAAGAGAGTTTGTTTTGCTAGACCATATGCTTAGATATTAGTTAGATGCATCATGCATGTCTAGTTAGGGCGTTATGTGGAAGCACGCACTCGTGTTTGATACTTTGAATTCGACCATTTTGTAGTCGTCGTGAAATAATAGTCGTTTTAAGTTTTATTTTATGTAGAGAAGAAATATATGTAACAAGTTTGCTCATCGACTCAGAACACTTTCTTTTCATAAGAGGGTTTTAAATAACAACGTGGTAAAGAAAAGAATACGTAAATTTCATTACAAGGTAGAATGTAATATATGTGTAATCGATACATGTTAGATATATAATTTCACGCCTAACTTGTAACAATCGAGTGATACTTACTTCATGATGAACACTACATAGTAGATCTTTGTTGTAATTAATTACAGAGGAATCGATGTACAAAGAGAGTTCAATTAATTTCGTAATAACCATGAAAAGACAATGATGATTGACTAGATTATTAGTTTAGAGGCCGATGGCCTATTAGCTATTTGAGAAGCTGACTTCCTTGCTTTAAATCTTTGGCATTTCTTCATAATCTGCATCATGAAACCAAATGGTTTTGGTAAGAACCTTGATTGTATTTAGTTATTCGATACGACATGCAAAAAATCGATAGATAGATAGATAGATCGATAGATATACTTACGCTTTTTTGGTGTTCGTTTTCTACGGTGTTCCTGTTCATGTTAACTACTCTAGACTGAGGCCGGATGACAAAGTCCAAGGGCGTTGGTTCTGGCACCTTAGCCCGTGAATGGTCAACAATCTTTCCACCCTTCTTATTACTGTAGAACATGAATTATATCGCAAGTCAGAACATTATAACATGTAGGATTATATTATATTGTAGTCTTATTATGTAGATAATAATGTAAGAAATGTAGGGTTAATTAATTTACCTTGGTGGTATTTTGGTTTCAAGATTATCAACAGTAGTTGCTACGGGTGAAACTTTCTTTACTGATGGCCTGTAATAAATGACATGAGTATAAGTTAGCTTATCAATGAAGCCAAACAATTTCAGGTATATCTTTCTGATGAAATGAACTTACTTCCGAATACAAGGCCTCTTGTGCATCCTTTCGTAATCAGCATTGCATTTCGCGTCCTCATGTCTTGCACTTATGTTGAGTATACCACGACTCTGCGTAAGTTGGAAGAAACAAATTCAATTTAAGAGTTAGTATTAAGTCGCTATAAACGAGAGTCTTTGAAACACATTAGTGGTCGAAAAATTTACATTGTATGTTTTTTTTTGCGCTAGTGTTTTAACTTGTGATACTTACCCATTTATAGACCAAATCCAGAGCAAGTTTCCAGTTTGCTGCTGTCTCTTCATAAGATTGCGATAAGAACATTATAGCCTTTCCAAGTCCACTTTGCTGCAGTTGTTTTCTAACAAAGAACTGATTTACATCAAAGTGAAACTGCAAACAAATCGCGCAAAAACAGTCAATTAACAAACATACGACAACTATTAGTGAAACTTTTGGATGCAACTATTGCGCGCAAAATCTTACCCGTTCAGTCAAGATAAACAGTATAGCTTGACGTATGTTCGTGTTAGGCAAGCTACCATCAGGAAGTGGTTCGAGCCAGTTCTTGAGCAACGTAAAGACACCATGATCAATGAAGTATTTCTGCAAGTGTTTTTTCGAGAGTGAATCGATTAAAAGAGGCAGTTTTTTGAGCTTGTTAATGCAGGGTTTCTCTTGTCTGTTCAACTCTGCATCATCTTCTGCTGCTACTTCAAATATAGCCAACAATTGCTCTACTATTGCAATGCATTCTTCAGGACTCTTCTCATCCTTGTTCTCCTTCCTCTTTCGAGGCGGATTCACACATACTTTCTTTGGTTGCACTTGCTCTTCCTCCTCCTGCTGTGCCAAAAATCGAACTCAACTCGTGTTAGGTTTTGATAAATCTTGATAGTTTAACCCTAGAACATGTATTTCTAAACAATTAAACATGTGTCTTACGCAACATATATACGTAAAACATCTTCATGAATTGTATTCTCGTTGATGATTTACGTACATGGTTTCGAGATTATGCAAAAGACGAGTACCGAATACGTACCTCAGAATCGCTACTTGGTCCAGCAACAGCGTTCCACAACTCGTTCAACTCCCCCTTCATCTTAGAAGAGCGGCAATGACTCGTCAAGGTAGTTTGTGGTAAAACTTTTAGTGTGAATTGTGGTAAGTAGAAAATTATGATGGTGTATCTAATACTCTAGTATATATACAGCAGGAGTTTATGAGGTAAATAAACAAACGGTTGAAAAAACCTTATATAAATTTAATTAAGGAAAGTTTACTTATGTTGGGAATTTGGGATTAGGAAAGTTTTTAGAATATCTACTAATAAATTAATGTATAAGTGATTGATAGAGGGTTAAATTAAAGAAAGTAGATAAACACGGTTAAAAATCTGCATATTGCAAAACTGGTGTTAAAATTACAGTGTACTGAGCATTTCCTACCAGATAATTTTACAAACTTGTACTAAATTCGTCTTACGCACTGCAACTGTAATAGACAAAACACATCTTTAACCCCAGTGCCTTAAAAGGCTTCTGCCATAAGGCGGTGTAATAGACAAAAACAAGAACAATATAATTTCTCTCGTTGCATTCCTACGATGCTCTCATCGACATTTGAAGGCGTTACAGGGTGACGCATAAGCAATCCTGTCATCATGCTCTCGCTGTAGTTTCTTTAGGTAAGAGAGCAGGGTGCGTGTTGTGAATTGTGGATCATAGGTGTAAAACTGGTGGGAATGAAGTTTCACTTGAATTCATCAATCTCGAAAACCCGGGCAGTCCCATCCAATGCGACAGAGACAAGGAAATCGCCATTGGCTGATACTCTGAGGGCTTGAATGACACCAGAATGACCACTGAAGATTTTGACAGCGGTGTCTCCTTCTGAGAGACTATCCCACACTCGGACTTTGCCATCTGAACATCCTGTAGCTATAAACCGAGATTTCCCTAGCCATGCCAAGCATGTCACTCCATCCTGCGTAAATAAAAGTAGAAGAAAATACAGTGTTTTGAGAGACAAGGAACCAGAAAAGGGATAGATTGACCTCTAGGCTGTGAAATCAGAGTAGCTAAGCAATTTCCAACGCATACCTCGTGAATAAATGTATTGCGTGGCTCTGCATGCTGAAGATCCCACACGATTAGTTTGTTGTCCAAGCTTCCAGTTGCGGCCCATGGTCCACTGTTACACCAATGAAAGAGTTGAAAAAGCAATCCAATGTTCAAATGGCAGCAGGTAAAGGAAAGCAACGAAAAGCAAAAAAAACCGAGAAACTTGTAAATCATTTCTATATTTAAAAGCATCTGTTATCGATCAGCCATATGAATGCAGATTTTTAAGGTTGTTGCTTTGGATCTCTAATAGTTCACTGCTCGAGGATAGTACGTTTAATCCTATGGAGTTTATGTACTGGTGATGAAAGAAGTCTCTTTTGAAACAGTAGACAATCCAATTACAGATCCAAGAGGTATTGCAGATTTGCAGGCAATGAAATCTGTCTTGCAAATAGTTACAACTTCCAAACTATACTGCTTAAAGGCAGTTTAAATACCCTCCCAAGGAGCGCATATTCCTTTATGGTGCTCCAATATTTTAAAAGCATACTTAAAATCAGGATATCTCAATTCAACGCCTGCAAAAATTATTCTTCAAAACTATCAACAATACCGTAGTGCAGAATTATTCTGACTGGTATTATAACCAATCATTAACAGAGAACTCAAGACACGCCAAAATTCAGGGAATATGCAATGAATTGAAAGTGCTGATCAATAGCAATTTCTACGTTCAAGAACTACTGCACAAGAAATTAACCAAAGAGGTCAAGGCATAATCCAAACAAAAAGAGGATCAGTAATGATATGGATGCATGAGGATACAAAATTTTAGTACTCTTGATAGAAAAAAGAGAGAACTTCGGAAACCAGAAGATTGACAAACCTTGGTGAGAAACTAACACATTCTACCGAATCCGTATGAGCAGTGAAAGAGCTAAGTACCTACATGAGTAACATTTTATTAGCTCTTGATACCAAAGGATATCACCAAGTACACCACCAAAACAAGCTTTTAAAATACACCCTGGAGAATCCAGTGTCGGGCTGACAACTGAAGATATACAATAAAGTTTTGGCCAGCTAGGAGGCAAAAAAGAAAACTGATGCACAGTGTTTGGTACCAGGATTGGGAAAAAGTTTCCACCAAAAGCATGGACAATCTATAGCTAAAAGATAGTAATGTAAGCCAGACCTGTCCGGAAGATATATTGACCATGTGAACGTTATTATCCTGCGATCCAGTCAAAACAGCCTTTGAGTCGGGGCTAATTGCCAAGCACGTTACCCCTTCAGTATGATAACGATGACCTAGACCAAGAGAATCAGACTTATGAAATTCCAGGCCAAGATACCACAATTTATGTTCAGCATAAATATAGAGGCCAATCACAAAAGAAAAAAAAAAACCAATATAACATCCACTCAAAAGTCTAAATATGCAAATTTAAATTGATATTATAGAATTTAAATTTGACTCTGATAATAATATCATATCTCTATTGAAGTCCGTAATCAGCTGGGAGGATCCCCATCCCCATCACCACAATGATCTTAATAAAATTTGGGGTTCGGTCATCATGAAACATCACAAGGAACTGTAGTATTGTATTTGAATCTGTCCAGGTTGCATACATGAAATGAAGCTTTTTTTTATGTCAGCTGACTCTTCTTCTCACTATCAGTTTACTTAATGCTGACCTTAAAAACTGATTACAAGCACCATAAATGATTGTATCTTCAAGGGAACATACTTGAAAAACTGTCTCATAATTTGCTATAACATGGCCTATAAATATGAAATACAGCAAAAATCAACTGTGTACCTTGGACAACATGAATATTTTCACCAGTTTTGGGATTCCAAATCCTCAGTGTTGCATCATCAGAACCTGTGCATATCGTTTTTCCTTGAAAAACACAAATTAACAAAAAGGCAAGCAATTAGGTCATCATGAGAGGAGAAACCAAGAGAAGAGTTTTGAGTGGATACTGGATAGTTAAGATTACCATCAGGGGTAAAATCCCCACAAGTCACAGAACCAGAATGACCAGTAAACATATTCAGGTAGACGCCTTTGTCCGCATTCCACATCCAAACAGAGTAATCCTCTGACCCAGCCAAAACCAAATTCCCTCTAGGATGCCACTTGACCCACTGAACAATAACAGTTTACAGTGAACAGCTATACCCACATATGCATAAGCTAAATTCACTACAAGGATTCTAAATTAGCAGTACCTCGATTCCTTGTTGAGGTCCATCAAGTGTGCACTTCAGGGTTTCTGAAGCCACATCCCATACTTGGACAGTCGCATCATAGCTTCCAGATGCTAGTAGCTTCCCATCCCCGTTGAAAGCTAAACTGTGTACGGTTTCTTTATGACCTAAGAAAGATTACAAACTTCTCAATTAAAACACAACTACCGCAGACCAGAGGGCTCTTAGATAAAAAAAACATGCTGCACTAGTGAAAGTAAAGTATATTACCCTGAAGCTCAAAAGCCCAATCTCCTCGACCCATCCTCCACATGAACCCCTTATCATCACCACCCCCAGTAGCCACTAATGTTGCATCTGTTGGGCTGCAAGCAACCGCATAAACTTCACCTATACATAGAAAATGCGCCAAGTTATTATTTAAAATCCACATATATCAAGTTTTCTAGCACTATTCAGCAGAGAAGAAAAAAATTTATCAAAAGAGAAGATTCAGCAACCCATGCCCTTTGATTTTTTTGTAACAAAACAACACCTCGGGCATTACAATAACGACAGTTCCAGTCTCGCAAACTCATCATCAATTCTAATCCTAGAGAGGCCTCTATTGTTATTATGTATATCATTCATTCACATGTCCATAGTAAAACATCTCTGCATTGAATTTGAACTTGCAAAGACCTTCAGTAGAACAAAAGTTTCGACATCTAATAAGCTCGATATTTCGATTATGAAAACATAAAACAAGCCTCTTTAAGTACCATACAACCGAACCCAAAAGTCCATCTAAGCTGAGTTTTTCTCTAATATTTCAGTCTCAGTAAACAATCAAACAAATATCATAAAAGTAACACTTAAACAGTGATAATAATCAAGTATTTCAAGGAAATTACCAGTATGACCAGTGAATGTATGCATAGAATCATCAATATCTTCTGCAACACACCAAATAAAACTTTGTAAAATTTCACCATTAACACCCTTAAAATTGAACAAAATTGAAAAAACCCAATTACAAAAATCAACAAAGATTTCAACTTTATCACTTAAAAATAAAAATTTGTACTTACCCATCTCTTCATCATCAGAACCCACCTGTTCGTCTCCATCAGGAAGGTCTAATTCCCAACAAAACGCCCAAAAAATTACAAAAATAAATAAAATTGAAACAAAAAGACTTCAACTTTATTGAAAGAATTGTCAAGTAGAAGTTACCCTCTTCATCAACATTGATTTCTTGAAGAACATCTGATTCGTCAATGAAGATATCTCCCCTTTCTTCAGCTTCTGCGTCACTGTTTGGCAAATTCATCCCGACTTTTTTTTTTGTTCTTCCTCTTTGTTTAACAAAGAGAAATTTGGGGAAAGTTTGATTTTTTTTTTTTTTTTTTGGTGGTAAAAGTGGTAAAGAATGGCAGAAAAATACAAGGGTTTTTATAGGGTTTATATCTGTTCGGGCCAAAACTTGCAGAAATGTCGTGTTATATACGCCGTTCGGCAGGGTGCGAACTTGAAACAGGTCCAAGAGCCAGCAAAACTGATCCGATTGCGAACATCAACTTAAACTCTTTGTAGTTCGAATTGAGAATATGGTGAAAATAAATTGGCTCACCGAACCAGATCTACTTTAGAGTGCTAATTGAGTAATAACTCGGTATTCGGCGTATTAAGTTAAACCAAATAATTGGACTCAAATGTGCCAAGTGATAATAACTCGACCGATGATGACTTGAGCCAAACATATAACTCAACCCAAAATAACGTATTAGTAGACAAAAACTTTAACCGTGATGATCATAGCCAACTTGACCAGACTCGAGTCCAACTCTAACCAGTTCAGTTGTCACTCATTTTTCGATGAGTTATGAACTAGAGTAACATTCTAAACCTCTATGAAAATGGCAAAAAATTAACTAATTTTAAATGAGAGGGAGTGAATTAGTTGAATAAAGCAATTTATTTGATAATGCTGAGATTTATTTATTATAATATTTTTGAATTTCTTAGTTTTCTACTGCTAGCACTCGCAAAGGAAGCACCTGAACAAAAACAGTCGTTCAGAAAGGTATACAATTTCATACACGCACAGGTCGCAGTCGACTTCTAGCTCAAACATATGTACTTGGTTCACGCTGATCACAATGCACTACAGATGCCTTCACACTTCATACAGCTTCAACAATTACAACAGTTGCACAACTAATGCTAACCCGCTTCTCGAAATCAAACCAGGGAACTCATTCATTAGAAACATATTCATGATCATGCTCTTCATCTGAACTTCCGTTGACAGCCTCATTACCATGATTCTGATGGCCATTCTGGCTCGGCTCCCCACTCATAGTGGTTTCAGCTTGACGTTGATTACTCGACATATGCCCCAAAAGGTCTTCAGGTCTTACACTAGAACCGGAATTCTCCAAACTGTTCGGCAATGCCTTGTGTTTCTTGCTATGTAGCGAATCAAGGAGGTGGAAGTAAGTGCATGTTTTGGAATCAGCAGGCCTCTGCTTGTTGCTCTCTTTCGTTCTCCTGTAATACTTGTTGATGTTCTCCCATTTCTCCTTACACTTTTTAGCACTTCTCACATAGCCGATATCTTTCATGGCCACTGATATATCTTCCCACAAAGGCCCCATCCTTTCGTACTGTGATTCCAAACTAGTTTTAATCCTAATCAAAGTCTCAACTTCTTCTTTTGGCCACCGTGTAGAGGAGCATTCACCAGACTCTTTCTCTTTCCTACACACGATGCTCAGTTCTCGTCTTGGATTTTCTTCCATCTGCTGCCCCACAGAAAAATTCCCCTGCTCTGAGATTTTTTGCAAGAATGCTAGTACTGCTGCATCTTTTGCTGCAGAGATCGATCTTTCCTGCATCAAAACCTCACGCTGCCGCTTGATTCTTTCAATTTCCTGCATCTTCCATGCGTCTTCTCTTGCTAACCTCTCCTGCTCGCACTTATCTAGTGCTTCTAGAAACTTGTTCTGCAACTCCTCTTGTTTCCCGAGCACAGATTTCATTAGTCGATCAAATAAATCTGCCCATTTTCTCTTCTTTTTTAGTCTACTCTCTGATTCACTGCCTGGAGGAGAGGGAGTTGATGATGAAGTACTGTGAGGACTTGAATCAAAATTTACTGTAGAAAGTGCCCTTTGGGGAACATGTGGCAGGTTGCTCGAGATTGGACTTGCAGCAATTGCCGGGTCCTTCATAGAGGTACCTATATGTTCAGGAGATAAACTTTGGAGTGAGATTTGGTGGTGATCAAAAGCTTCTAATTGATTAAAGAACCGATATGTTTTTCCAAAAGCCCGAGCAGATGAAGATGTTTTCAGTCGTTTGTGATACTTGTATATGTTCTCAAATTTCTCTTTGCATTTCTTGGCACTTCTGTGATATCCAAGCGCAGCCATCCTCCTGAAAACAAAGACGCAAATTCACTTTCAAATCTTATGCAAACAAAACTCCCAAGGAATCACACCATTGGTATAATTCAAATGTAAAATTCCTGATCATCTAGGTAAACATCAAATAATCAATCAAATTCAAGGAATTGAATACGTAACATCACCAACTCCGTCATTGATCAAGATCCAAGCTTTCCAAACAGTGAAATTATCAGGAAGTACAACAATTCATCCACAACCCCAGTAACAAAATCCTTAACCAAGCAAATAATCTCATGAACTTCCTAACCAAAAAGTATGCACCCACATTCGCCCAATTCCATCTCCTTTCGATACAGCTATAACAATTTTAATGAAAAACTCCCAAAATGGCAGGAATATAGGGAAAGAATGCACAACAGTTCAATTTTTTAGAACTATAATTAAGCAAAACATCCGTTAAACCCTGTGTCTAAACCCATATCAAATCATTATCCCAAAAAGTTGGAAACTTTGTAATTGATGAAGCCACATCAACAATCTCAAACTAACAAGCTCCTAAACTCCAATTATATAACCTACTCTACCAACATAAAAGACTCTTTATTGGAGGATATGATATTATTATGAAGATCATGAGATCAGATTATATGATCTCATGATCTTCATTATAATCTCATATCCGAGGGATGCTATGGTCACTCATTTTCGGAGAGTGTCTATAAATACTCCACCTTTCATTGGTCATCAACAAAAAATTAATGAATTAATTAATTTAAGCATTAATTGCAACACTTTTCATTTACTACCAATCAAAGGTTGAGTGTTTATGGACACTCTCCAGAAGAGAGAGTGACCATAGCATCCCCCTCTTATCCTCCGATACTTTTTTAAGGTCTCTATCTCGATTCTCGCACCACATTTTCCAGAAGCAAACAACATTATCCCAGTGACCCAGTAGTAACTCTAGTAAGTTAATTATCGAGTCTAGAGGGGTAAAATGTACACAACTTTAACTCTAATAAGCCGAGACTAGAATAGAGGCAATTTCTAACATACCACCCACATTTTCTACCTACCAAAAAAAAAACAGTATGTTGTCGTTCAAGAAAAAAACATACTAAAACTCTAGTCCACCTAGCAAAGTAGCAAACAATCAACACATGTAACCAAAAGTGTCACACATACACTTCCCTAGTAAAAATGTTTAAGCTCTCGAATTTTATAAATAAAAAAAGGGTAAATTTCTAACTCCTACCTTTTATATATCAAAACTTCCAAAATCCTACCTTAACTTTAAAAAGTTTCCAACTCCTACCTTATAAAACATTTTTTTATCAAACTCCTACCAAAACTTCTATTCCGGCGGGTTTGACTCTATTTTCCGGCATTGACCTTTGAATTGACGCGATTTCCTTCGATTTGTTTCACTTTTCCTCCAATTTCTCCCTCCAATTTGCAAGATGTGAGAAAAGAGAGTGCAAGATGTGAAAAATAGGAGAAAGAAGATGAAATTGGAGTGCAATGTGATATAGTGTGGGAAATTAGGGAGAGAAGGTGAAATTGGAGCGAGAAATTGAAGGGAAAACGAAACAAATCGCGCCAATTCGAAGATCAATGCCAGAAAATAGAGCCAAACCCGCCGGAGTAAAAGTTTTGGTAGGAGTTTGATACAAAAATGTTTTATAAGGTAGGTTTTGAAAACTTTTTCAAAATAAGGTAAGATTTTGGAAGTTTTAGTATATAAAAGGTAGGAGTTAGAAATTTTTCCATCAAAAAATGCCACATACAACAATAAAACAGTAGATAAACATACACCCGTGAACTCGAGTCTAAATGTACGCAACCTTACACCTAATTCCGTTACGTATCCTCAATTGAAAACAACAATTGGGTTTATTAGATTGGTAAGGTTTTGGAGTAAGTTTTCAACTTATAACGCGTAAAAAAACCCCGAAATCCTTAGAAAAATCTTAAAACCTCACCACGTCTTACCGCAAGACAGTAAAAATTAACCTGTGACTGAGAAGTTACCTGGAAACCTGCTCCCAAAGTGGAATTTTAACAGCAGAATCCCGAAATAAGACATCCATATCAGACCTTATCTCAAGCAAAGCCAGAGTCTCTTGCTGAGGCCATCTGTTTGCAGACAAATTCCTGCAAACAGTTAAAGCTAAAGCAGCAGCAGGAGCAGGAGCAGTAACAGCAACAGAATTAGAATTAGCTTGTTGTTTACGACTCCAATTCTCATCATTTACTCTCTCCTCACCAGCTGCTCTCAGCTCATTTTCCCGCCTCTCTGAAGAAATTTGAGGAGCTCCACTGTTTTCTTGCATCTGAATTTTTAACAGACTCCAGAAAATAAAATAAAAATTATTTTTTTAGTGATGGGTTTTTGCCAAATTGAAATGGGTATTGGGTAAAAAGTTGTTTTAGAGGATTAATTTGATTGTAGGTGGGCTTTTTTTCTGATAATTTTTTGGGGTTGAAAAAAAAAAAAGAGGGGTAGAGGGGGGTGAAATTAGGGTTTTATCAAGATTTTTGGGTAGGTGAGTAAATGGTACAGTGTCAAAGTTAAAAAGGAAAGAAAATTGGGTAAAATGATAAATTACTACCAGTACCAGCTGTGTAAGTGTAATGAAGAAGACATGTGAGAGCTGAATGGTCAAAATTAGAGTAGTTGATTTTGTTGTCACTTGTGAGTTGTGACTTGTGAGCCTCTCTCTGTGAAGTTGTGTGAAATTGACAGTTAAATTATTTTTTACCACTCATTTAGCTGTTTTCACATGTTGTTGTGGGATTGTGGGGCCAGGGGAAGAGGGGGGGGGGGAGGGCAGTAAGGGAAAGATGTAAAAAGAAAGGTGTGATTTGGTCAAGTTTATGGGCTTTGACAAGAGAATATGTCCTTTGGGTTTGTAAAGAAGCTTTTCATAGAAGCTAAAATCCACAAGGTAAATGGATAGACATGGAGAATCATATGTGGCTCAGTGAGAACTGAGAAGAGACACCTTCATGTTGAAGCTTGTTAAATTCACTTGATTTTAATCGAACGGATTGGGATCTTGTATAGTTGTACTAACTTGTAAGAAAATAGTTGGCCTTTCTTTTTGGGCGTAGTTGATTATGTTTCTCTTGTTTGATCCAAGGTCATGGGTTTGTATTGTCTCAATTTTCTAGTTAGTATCTTGGCTTTACGCTCCTTAGTTGTTCAAGCATCCCTCATTTTCGGCGGGGTGACTTGTAATTCGAAACTTTCACCGGAAAAGAAAGGGAACTCTTGGACTCACGAGTTGGTAATGACGGACTTGGGTTTCACTCCCTTTATGTGACATCAGGGATAAAAACCAACCAGCAGGACATGCACGAGTTCTCCGACAACGGTATTATAAAGCAGAACAATATGATTCATTCATTCCCACAGCACTTGAGAGTCGAGTCGCATACAGTAGAAGCTGCAGATTCTAACAAGACAGAACCTTTCGTGGGAGAAGCATGAGATAAGAGAATCAGAAAGCAACCACTGGCATTAAGATTAAAGAGGACGAGTTTGAGAAACACTTGAAAGCACACTCACTATGTCTAGTTTCAGTTACATAATTGTTTGACATGGTCACCGAGCCTCGAGTGATCTCTACGAGAATTTGGATCCATGACAACATTTTAGAAACAGCAACATAAGTTAGATCAAGGACTTCTTCACTTGAGTTTAGAAAGAGAAGCATGACGACATTTTAGGCCGATGCTTGTGAGTTCTGAGCATCTTGCTGTTGTTTCCATTGCTCTGGTGTCAAAACCTTCTTTAATGATAGAGCATGGATCTCTTGCATCTCTTTCTCCAGAGCAGCATTCACCAAACGATGCCTGTCTAAAAGTCTCTTGCCTTCAAATTGCTCTGAAACAATCTCGACATCAAAGCTTGCTCCACACCTGAGAAGTTTCAGCGAATATAAGTACTTTAATTGATATGATCTTAACAAGTCCGGCAGGTTTACAAGGTTGCGAGAATGTGAGATCAAAATTCAATTGCTTTAATAAAGGCATGGTCTTTAGAGACTTACCCTCCAGAAGTATCAATTACTTCCTGCATTGAAAGGGAAAGAGGAGCTGTCAGTGACTAATGAAGTTATGAGTAACCAAGTTAGCACAACACTACAAGACTCTACATGGAATATGATGAGCGACAAAAATGTAAACATGAGTATGAGGAAACTGTCACTATGATATAAGGTCACCAAACAGAGTAGTTTCAAGGACTTTCAACAGTATCAGCGCATGATCAGCAACTTTTGCCTATATCTTCTAGGAATATCAATTTCGCAGTAGTTCAAAGTGTTAATACTACAAGAGCTAGACTTATAAAAGGGATGAGATTTGCATTCGGAGTTATTCATGGTCCAGAAGACAGAGTTCTTGCCTCGCTGAATCCTCTAATCTAAACATGCAATTATCTAAAATATCAGTTTCGTAACACGATAGGCATAAAGCTTAATTCAACAAACTACAATCTGATTAAATTTTACACTTGTTTGTCCACAGCAGCAGAACTTTCAGCAAATGTCACTGAAATAACTATAAATAGAGCTTAAAGTTTACAACTTTTGGTTCGCTCAATTTTAAGACACAACTATATCATAAAGTTTACAACTTTTGGTTCCCTACGCGCTCAATCATTAGACAAGACTAAACAGAAGGTTTATTTCAGGAACTTCCCAGACATTCTCACATGAGAAAAGTAAGCTGAAGCAAGTTTAGAATGGTATGGAGAGACAATTTCATGAATGAGTTCCCAGTGAACGAATACCAATTAGCAAATGACAAGAACCTAACATGTTATACAGACTATGAAGCATTACGCAAAAACAAACTACATGATTCACACGACAATCTAAACCTACAAAGGCATATCAGATATTCAAACGAGAGGGCAAACAGAATTATCTCGACACCAAGATGTCGCAGCTTGAGACAAAAGCAATCAAACGCAATCAACCCAAGTAGACTAGTCCAAATCCTGAACAGCTAGAGAAGACTCAAAAATATAGCAGAAAACACAAAGTAAACAAAACAGAAAGTTTAAGTCTAGGTCCAAGTCGAGCACAATCACATCCAATCCAAATTGCAACAATCAAATCATCAAACAGTATTAGGAAGTACTTCCCCAAAATTTTAACTTTGGAACCCAAAACTTTCTAACTGGCCTGCCTGACTGAATATCCAACTATGAATTCGTGTTAGTGAAGGGATCCTATTATCTTATCATATCAAATAACCAATGCAAAAATATTCGACACGAAACGAAACCCTAACACCACAAAGACAAGCAAGAGCTCTGCAAATTCAAGGGCAAGACATTAACCTAGGAACTCCAGCATACAGTATACCTCAACAAACCAGAAGTATATCTTCTATGTAATAAAGTTCCCTTCTTTCTCAAGCTACTATGCCACTCAATCATACCCACAATTCGATTCCAGAATCATAATCAACCAAACCATATCATTCAATCATACCCACAATTTAATTCTAAGATCATAATCAAGCAAACTACATAATAATTCAATTATACCCACAAATTGATTCTCACCCAAAAAATAAAAAAGATTTGCCAACCCAATAAACTATGATTTTAATACTACACCATGAACAAAATCGGAGCAATGGATTCACAGAAGACCAAATTAAAACAAGGGTTTAACATGCAAATATCAAAGAGGGTAAAAATCAGGTAAAAAGACAAATTAATACGAAAAAAAATAGCAGTAAAAAGAAGGGAAAGTATTCATACGAGATGAGTAGGAGAGAGCTTAGAAGTGAGAGTAGCCTCCACAATTTCCTTTGTCACTCCCATCTTTTCTTCTTCTTCTTGAAGTTTTTTTTGTGTGTAATTTCTAGTGTTTTTTTCTGCTCTTGTTGTGGCGTCGGAGTGTATATATTCGGGTGTGCTTTGAATTGGATTATTCTGCGTGTTGCATAAGCTAAGGTCCGGTTGATGTTGATTGTGGTTCGACCCCAGCGGGGTTAGGCACTTAGGCGCATCTGATTCTGAGTCTATTTTCATGTGGATGTCAAGTTCGGAATGCTTTGTCTACGTAGAGTGGTGACCGGTGAGAGTTAAAGACTCATCTCGACTCAATCTAATGTTTGGAAAAAAGGTAAAATGACTATATTCTCTTTTAAAATGTTTTCTTTCTTTTGGTATTTACTGTCTTTGTAGGGTTTAATCTGTGAAGTTAGGGGTCACTCAGGGGATCTAACTTATAAGAAGATCTCATTTGAACAATTGGAAACCAAACATGAACCTGGCAAGGTGGACCCTCCAAGATCACAAACAAGGATCGAACTCCCAACCTCCAAGTTGGACGGGTGGTGGTTTAACCAAGTGATCTACCATAAGAACCTTTTTAGACGTGTATTGTTGACCACTTCACACTAGTACTTGTATTTGTTTGGGACGTGTTATATGCTAATTGCAAATACGGAGTATTAGAGTCGGGTCACAAGTCACAAATACTCATGAATCTTTTCGTTTGTCACACCGTCATGTTAAGTTTTTCGACCATCTAATCTACTTTGTGTCTCCGTATTAGGCAATAAGCCAATAACGATTTACTTACATTGCCATTACTAAGTGTAGTATTTTCATTTCGTTTAACTTAAAAACAATACAGACGTAATGTCAACCAAATAAAAGTATGTCCGAAAGTTGAGTTATACTAAGACAAGACTCCTAAAATTCAGATTATGCTACTCTAGTGATACCTGGATCACATATACAACTACTTACTGAAAATCAAGGTACATTACTTACATAGTACCATGGTGTTGATATTATCATTTGAGTACTCAATAAGTCACAAAACTCACATTTGCCAGAATCAATGACATTTACATGAAGGCAATTCACTAACAATACATCAGAAATCTTCATATTGATATTACAATTTACAGCTCTTTATCACCATTCTCTTCAAGAAACTCTTTTGTTGTTTGATCATTCTCCATTTCGTCTTGCAATTGAAGCGTCATGGACACATATCAGTCGAAAATTTTAACTCTGACCGCTATCTGTTGCTCGTTCAAGTATAAAGATGTTGCCTTTATCATCTCTACCTATCCTCATTTCCTCATCTACATATCTGCAATTCACTCTATCAAGGATAACGTTCGAGGTATAAAGAAGTAAACGATTTCTCCTAGACAAACTTTTTGATAAACTCGATTCACTACAACAATTCCATGAAACCGTCTTATCTTATACAGTTATACTCATCATCATTCAGTATCAACTTTAATTTTATGAGTGACGGATTTTGGCCTATTGGTGACCTGTTCAGAAAATCTATTCTACGAGTCAAAATGAATTTACAAAGGATACGAGATCTCTAGCCAACCATCTGGGTTGAATATGCTGAGTAAAAGCTCATAATTCTTCTCGAACAAACTCATCAACTGCATCTCAGACATATAATCAAGGATCATTAAACAGTTAAAAACTTCCTTAAGTCTTATAATGTTTATTTTCTCATTGTTCTATCCACAATGCAGGACTAATAGTGCAAGTATAAGGGTAAAAACCTGGTCTGGTGTGATCTTAGAGCTGTCATACTTGATGTTTACTCGCTGCGCAGGCGAAATTAGAACCATCAACAAGAAGTTTAGTTCATTCTCTGTTAGTATTGCAAACAATTCAGTGAACTGGAAAAAAGGGTAAAGAGATTTACTGATGGAGAGGCGACAGTGAAGGAGGCTTGAATTGTAAGCTGACCATTCAGCAAACTCAATCCCCTTGCGTTGAATTTGATTAAATTTACTGCTTTACCCTCCAGTTTTGGCATGAACACATATCAGTAATCTTACAAATGCTACAAAACTTCAGTAAAATACAACATTGCATAAACTGATCAAAGTTGTGTAAGGCATACTAATCACATTTTCTAAGCATTAGTGCACAGACGGGTGTGTAAAAGACGAGGGTGCTGACTACCCACGCGGTAACCATTAGTAGGTACTCAAATATCGACAATATGGGTAGTGATTTTTACACTCACATTTGTAAAAAGAGATATAAGGAGCGTAAAAGTATTACTCGAGTGCATTTATCATGATTGGGACAGTAAGAAAAAAAAAACAAGAAACAAGTCATACCTCAGCAACATCAATGATCTGTAAAAAGTCCCCTAAAGTGATAAAATCTCTCAGTCCAAGCTTAGTTCTCTTTGAACCCAAAATAGTAATTGTACTGTAAATAAGCTTCCAGCATCCACTCACCTTCCAATTACAGAAACCCAAGAAAATGATATCTCAAATTACCAAAAATAGCAAATCAGACAGTAAAAAAAACAACAGAATCTCAACCAAATTCAAAATCTCACCTTTTCCAAATTTTGAGTGGGATTGGGTGTTGGGTTATGAGATTCAAGCAAAACGACCAAATCCTCAATTTCTTTCTTCTTTTCAGATGTTGCTCCAAACACACCCCTGTTAATACCTTCACACAATCAACATTCTAAAATCACCCATTTTGCTCAACATAAAAGCGTCTTAAAAAATACGCGTTTAGATAGGACTGTTTTACCCAAGTTTTTTCGAAACTTTCTAAAAGAGTACACACCTTCCAAAGTCTTGTAGATACTTGCTTTGGTAAGTGAAAGAGTGTCATTATCTTGACCTTGAAGCAAAGCTGACCCCTGGTCTTCTGCAGCAGCAGCAGCTACTCTAAGGCTGAGAGAGTGACTGTGTGTGAACCCGGATGGTGTTGTGTGGTTAACCCATGTGTAAATGGGTCTTGAAGTTGGGTTCGAGAGTGTGGTGGGTTGGGTCCTAGTTTTGGATAGTTGTGGAACCAAGTGTGAAGCTTGGATTGGTGGTTGCATAAGCTTATGGTGAGTGGCCATTTTTTTCTTTCTAGTGGCTGGTTCAGAAAATATGTTTTATTCATATTTATCTCAAATTTGTTGGCTGACATCATTGTGAGGTCAAATGTCCTCTTCCACGCAAGCCTCTCTCGTGTTTGGCATGCACCTGAGAGAGGTTTGCGTGGAAGAAGTTATTATATCTTTTATGTTATCCCTAAATTAAGGATTATTGACTGTTATGTACGATGCAATTTCTGTAGTCATACTTGGAAATTGCATTTTGGAGATCGAGAAATCAAAATTTCCAATTTAAGTTATCTCTTCAATTAAAAATTGGAGAAAGAACCACAAAATCTGAGCTCAAATTTGTTTTTATAAAGACACAAGAAAATAAATACATCAGTCATTCAGCATTGTCGTACCTCGAATCCATTCAGGCGCAATCCATTAGAAGAGCCTTCCTATTACAAAACTGGTTAATCACGCAACTTTATTTCAACAAGGACTCTGTATGTACAAAATTTACAGTTCCTCCGTAAGAATATGCAACAGCTCTACAAAACTTTCGACTCAACCAAAACTCACTCGAAAAGACGAATGACAAGGGCCTCAAGCGGAGTTTCAAAAAATCGGCCACTCTCAGGCCTTGTACAGGTACTACAACCTAAATTACTGATCACGATTCGTAGGTCATCCTTACCAGACTATGCTAAGTTGTCTGCAGACTGCTGATTGAAATATCTTCCAGCTGAAAACCCGATTTGTGAAAAGAAACGGGCTTCATACAAACAATACGCTTTCCACAACATTCGAAACAGGAATTGTCATCGCTCTTCTTCCCCATGAATATTCTAACTGACACGTATGTCCATGAAGTTACATCAGCAGGATTTGATGCTGCCCTTCATCTGGGAAAATGAACCTTCACTCTTGAGATACAGACATCCTTGCTGATCCATAATGTTCCAACTTATCTCCAATATATCTCAGGAATTCTGGCCTAGTAGGTTAGCCTACGTTACTGGGAGGTATGCCCCACCGTGCCCTTTCCTCAGCACGAGGGGTCCTGCATTTTCGGGAACTTTATCTAAGGCCTTGTTACATGCATCAGTCACATCATTAAACCCAGTGGCTAGATTAGCCATCTGCAAACGCCAAGTCAGATCTCTTGTCCTCTTGAGCAAACAACGAAACGACCTTCCTAGATACTTCGCCCACTCAGCAGGCAAACCACCCCCTGTCAGCCAAACTGAGAAGTGGGACTGATCGCCCCTTGCCACCATTTCTGACCTGTAAAATTTTGCCAGTTCAATTAGCATAGTATGATGGAGAGGTAGCACAGCCACAAACTCCGCAACAAATTGCTCAGCAACTTCAGGTTTCAACATCTGGTTCCACAAAACCGGTGTCCATTCACTAGGCTGATTAAGATTATAGGCTTCAGCCACAATTAATGCTTCCTGGAACCGTGACTGTTCAACCAGTAATCTCCGTGCACTAGTTTCAGATAGATCCAGCCAGTGAATATCTGGCATTCGAATTTGGAGAGAGACAAGGGATGCCTGGGCACATGCAGAACGGGTTTTGTAGCCTGCATCAATCGAGGAATAAACTTCTGCTCCTTCGATGTAAAAACGCATTGATTCAAGGAGGTCTTCATTTTGGTCCTTGTCATGGAGAAAGTGCCACTGCTGGTACGATTGCTTAGCTCGGGACTCTAATAATGAGGCTGTTTCGTGCTTCATGTCAAAGTGATTGTACACCTGCCCAAAAAGAACATCATAAGCATATCTGAACTATTGCATTCTAAAATCTATCTATTCATAGAAACGCATTACCCCAGTGTTTCAAAGGCTCCCACATACAGTAGGTAGGGGGTCGGATGTACAAAACATTACCCTTATGTTGAAAACATAAAGAGGTTGTCTCCAAATGACCCAGACAGCTCGTTGAGCCATTTTGCTATATTCCAAAGACAAAGAACACTGTGTTTGCCTCCATTGGATTGGACATGGAAATATCTAATCTAACACCTCTATTAACAGATAAATAGATAAAATCACCATAATGGCAATAAACTCTATACTGGAAGTTTTTTGTCAAATAGAAGTGGCAATGATGAGGAGCAGGAATACGAACCATCGCAAAAGCATCAAGATCATTAGGGTTAAAATGCTTCAGAGCTGTAACAACTGCCATACGGAACCCTCTGACAGCCTTAGCAACACCAGTGTTAGCTTCCGCAGCTGCAGAATATTTTTGTAGAAGAAGATCGAGCTGCCCATTTTCAATAAGTATGCCAAGTATAAAATTCAGAGCATGAAAGTTTCCTACGCCAGTGATGAGTCTAGCCAAACAAGAGAAGTCACCCTCAGAAACATAAGCCTCCACCCTTGTTGCTGCAAGGGCTACAAGAACATCAACACCGTCAAGACAAGCTGATGATTGATAGAAGTGGTGGGACAGAATAAGGAGCTCAACCTAAAACAAAAATTAAAAGGACAAGTTAGATCAGGAATCATCATGCATATGCATAGGAACACAAGGATATAAAGCTAAATATAACATGTCCTAGTAGAAGCATCAAACTCCACTAGAATTAGTGCTAACTACGATCGCGATAACAATCGGCATACTGCCAACTATTAATTGAAACCGAGATCATACAAATAGCCTACATACTTCTAGTTCTAGCAACAAAAAGAGAGACAGAAACGCATAAATGAGACATTCATAAAAATAAAACTACCAGACTACATCCCCTAAGATTTGACAAATGACTGGATAATGCTAGGAGCCTAGGATCCTTAAGAATGTGACATATGGTGGTGCCTTGTTAGGCTTGTTTGCCTGAATATGTGACAGGTGGAGTACCTTTTCCCAAAGTTTCAAGGGCCTTTGCAGCAACAATTGTCTCATAGTCAGTGTAATCAAGTAGCTGATAAAGTACAGAAGAATACAGACTACTCTTTCCTTTTCCTTTATACATAGGATGAATAGAATATACATGAATCGAGAAAAATACAAAGAATGAGGACAAGGTTGTTAGTTAGAAACTGTCTCGATTTTGTCATAGACTGCAACAGGGTTTCCCTTAAAAGCCCACTTTGCTTTTGCCTAAATTATATAACCCTCACCAAAAGGAATTGGTATGCTGTGAGACAACTCAGACTAATTTGGTGTCATCGCAATCTAATCTAGAAACACAACTAGGTCATAAATGAGGACCATAATTCCAAAGTGAATGATAATACTATTAAGCAGTGTATGAATTTTAGTCCTCATGGTAAACAAAAAAATTGCTTAGCCATTGGTGCAAAACTCGAAGCAAATTTGATTTTGGGTCATCCGTGCATAGCCTCTCTATGTTTCAATAGGGGTAAGACTTGCTTACATCTGACCCCCCCCCCCCTACCCAGACTCATGGCTGGGGTAATGATGTTGTTGCTAAGTAGAAAAATTGCATGTAGTTGACAGACTTAAAAGCTGATGGAATGTGGAACACCATCACATATACTTTGAATACTACACACCGCTCTAGTTCGAAATGATAAGAAACACCAACCTCACAGGCATGTGGAATTTCTTGTCCAGTAATGACTAATCTCATCAATGCATGTCCAATCTCTTGTTCTGAAGGACATAGTTCAGCCCACTTCAAGAAGTCCGAAAATCTCCACAGCAATGGAGCAGGCCCCTCCTCCTTCTGAGAATCTATATATCCACCACGATGAGCTGCTAATAAACCCTGGAACAGAATTTTCAAAGGTCAGATATGCTATCATCAAGGACGAACAGCACTCAGAATACTCTACTCTCCAACTGAGAGAACGAGCACAGGCACAATTTATCTGGGTGGAGCAGTGGAGGCAATTGCTAGATTAACACCTATTTGTCAAGGAAGGCTACATGCAGGCTATCTTCTACCAGTTAGTCATCAGTACGCTATAGCAATGAGAAATAACGATAATAAAAATATAAAAAAAAACCGACACCAGCACATAGCAGTTGCACATGTATGACTTCAGCAGAAAAGCAAATCAAAATGTGGACACTAGCACAAACAAATACGAGACAATTTTTAATACGCATTCGCCTATAAGTTATAGCACAATTTGTTTTGCCCTGGATAATTCATTCTCCATATCGCCACCATGTACTGTGCTTTTAGCTGTAGGTTCCGACTTCCGTACGAGCATTCCCCTCCATGATAAAAATTTTAAAAAATGAAAAACAGAGGAAAGACACAAGTAAGACACTGAGACTGAGAATGCCAACGGGCACTCCCAACTCAAGGTGTTATTATCATTTTTTTGTTCCCTGAGCTAGATTTAAAGATTAACAATTTAAAAAAGGTAACTATGCAAACCATTAAAGATCATGCTCTGCCAGACATAAGCATGAGGAAGATGAAAACAAATAGCATCAGTACCTTTAAGAATGATTCTGCTAAAATATTTGCGATACTTGTAGCAGGCATGGAATGAGATTGAACCAGAAGTCTAGCTTCGTCAAAAGAGTCTTGTGCTTTAAGAGAAAGCAACTGCAAAAGTTCAGTTGGCTGCATTGCAAAGGCCTCCAGGAAAGAAATAACAAGGACATTGGCAGCCTTCACGATTGCTATGATTCTCTTGCAAAGTCCACGCCCACTACCTTCAACCAACATGGCAGATAACCTCTCCAAAATCTAACACAAGGAAAAGAAAGTATTTTAATCGCACAGAAAATGGGGGTTTCTGCAACGCACAATGGAGGAACAGCAAAATCCCGGTAAAGAAACAAAAATCGTTCATAATCAACTATCACGGCTCTCAAAAAAAAAAGTTCATGGACCTGAATTGGATCGACAAGGAGATCGTCGATTGCCATGTCAGCAGTCTGAATCAGAGAAAGTAAATCCTCATCCAGCATTGACAAGGATTTTTTCTCTGGTGGAGTTGACAATTCTGCAACCTTGAGGGCAGCATCCACTATTCTCAGCTCGAATGGCATGCTACCAGATGAGACCTTGTTTTGGAGTTGCTTGGCAGCAGTTACTTGTCCAAACTCTAACAAGGAAAGAACAGCCCTCTCTATCTCTGTATGCCCAACTCTTTCTTCCCAGCTTGAAAAAGATGCATCAAGTTTTAGGTGTTCATCTATTAAGTCATATCTGAGGTCCAAAGAAGGGAAAGAGCTTTCATTAGCATCCCCAGTCCTGTCAGTGACTTCAGCTGTAGACCGCCTGGAGGGCACATATGCTTTTGTCCTTCTTTTATTCTTTGTGCTCGCAGATATACCAGTATCCCAGGTCTGCGAGTTTCTGTGATGCGAAACAATATTTTCTCTGGCATCTCCCTTCTCAGAAACGCCGCTTTTCATCAAATTTACATGGTTATCCATTTTCGAAATAACCTCTGCAGTTTGATCTATAATGTTTGCACTACTTCCAAACATCTGATGTTGACTAGATGTGGTAAAACTGGAACCTCGTTCACCTTTCAACTGAGCCTCAGATTCGACCGCTAGAAGCCATACACGGGTCTCAATATCTCGTAAAAGATGCAGGGGGCACACTCTGATAAATAAGGTAGGTTTGAGAAAAAGTTTTGAGAGAAGTATAGAAAGCATAAAAGATGCAATCAGCAATCAAGAGAACTTACGGATGAGATTCGGTAATTGTTCCGCTTAACCATTGCAGAGAAAGAAGTAATAATTCATGGACCTCTCTAGGTGGAATTTCTTTCTCCACAGCCTCTGCATGTTTGAGAAAGAATAACCCAGCCTGGACGAAGAAAAAAAATAAGTACTTTCAAACTCATCTCAACTTTACACCAAGGAACCAAAAAATACCTGTAATGCAGGAAATAAGTATCTAATGAATAAGTTTTGACAATGACGCCACAGAGCAATTCTCTCCTCAGCTACATCCCAGAGAAACTCCTTCCACTCAGCAACCATCGATGCCGCCTAACATAGAGAACATAAGGGATTCAAGAGTGATGTTAGGGGATGTAGTTGTAAGATGTAAAGGTGATAAACAGGTAGTTTATTCCTTGATTCAAGATAAAAACTTCATGAGAAATTCAGGATAGCTTCAATAAGCAATAGCAAACACATGAGGTCGCCTGTGGTAAACAATAGCACTTTAACTTCCATACATGGTTACATGCACAATCAAAGACAGACTGTCGAAGGTCAGAGCCTAATGGAAGGACTCCCTGATGCCTGTCAAATGTAAAGGCATTCTGCCCCTCACACATAACCTCTAAGTAGACAATAAGATTGCTTATGACCTAACCGGTACATGGGTGACTAAGGTCTGATACAAACTAGAAACAAATTACGCTCTTTTAAGTCAAAGTTTAACATTCATAGTGCTCTAGTAATTTCTGGAATTAATAAATCAGGGAAAAAAATAAGTACGGAGATCTGAGTCCATCTGGGGATAGTATGTCAGTGTGTTTCACCTACAAGGTTATACCTTCAGATTAAGGTTGGGAACTTCACTAGAACTATCTAACTCATCCCATGTTTGTGACGTGACTTACATGTTGCTAGCCAACTCCTTCTCAGAGTAAATATACATTGTACCCAAGAAAATTCAACTGTTAAAACTTGTTTACAACGTATGTGGAGTAATTTTGCTGCAAAATATGACTAATATAGCAGAAGAGTGAGACCGTTGGAATCCAGGAGCTAAGGATGATGCACCACATGATATACAGAATACTCAACTACTGCAGTAGAGATATAGGTTGACAAGTCTACCTGTCTATCAGTAACATGATGAACAGCAGCCTTCCATGGTCCTCCACTAGCCTCCAATTGCCGAGCCCAATTACGTGCTTGTTCCCAGTGCCCATTATTTTCAAGAGCAGTTAAGAGCGAAGCATCATCCAGACTCTCATTTCCTAACTGAAGATCCTCCTGTTTCCTTAGTGCTGGCTCAGCTACATTGATTTTCCAGACATGGCGCCGATAGTATGCAGCAGCAGATCCCCCATCACCAAAGTCAGTAGAGGCAAGAAGCTGCAGCAAACATCTTTTCTCATATGGTGACGGGCTAATAGAAATAATTGCATCAGCAGCCATGATGGCTGTTGAGCTGATCCATGTTGTACCCGACAATCCCTGTTTACTAAAATTTGAAATCAACAGGAACGGCTCCTCATTAATTCGCAGTGAAAATGATCCTAAATGGGCTGCAGCTTCAGACAGGCGCATCTGTGAAAAAGCCTGCGAAGAAGAAATAGAGCGATTAGCTTAAAAACAGTATTAAAAGCTAAATACAAAACAGCAGCTCAAACTCAGAGTATCAAAATTAAAATGCTATTATTCTTGTAGGTGTTGCAAGCAAAGATAAAACTGCTAAGGTACTACTCCCTCCGATCCATACAATTCTTCCCAGTTACATTTTTGTCAATGTCATCCAATTGTTCCCGATTGCTATTTTGGCAAGTCATTCTTCATAAAATGATGCTCTACCCACCTTCCCCACTGGTTTTGCCCTAGCTTAAGATTTGATCAAAAGCAAGTGGACAGAAATTGATGGAATGCAGGGAGTATCAGAAAATAAATCTATTTAAGCAACATGAATCATCCAGCTAAGCTTAGTTGAGGACTCCCAAAAACCCTATATTACCTCAAGGTTCATTAATAACTTTTCTCTGAAACCATAAATACCATAAACAAAACAGTCCCAGAGTCTATCATCGTTGCTTGAAAAAATCTTACAAAACAAGTGGCACAACTGGTATATGACTTAGTTTCTATATATGATTAAGGTTTATCCCATTAAAGAACCAGAACTGTCCACATAAATATTCAACCGAGCCAAAAAATAGACAGCAACCCGAAAAGATAGGATTGCCCCAGCAGAAAGACAACAGCATCGATTTTAAAGCCAGCAATACAAAGACGGACAGGAAAGACTGAAGAGTATCTACACTTTATCTTTCAAAACTTCTGATTAGGAAGGCAAACCTGAAGAGCGCGGATGAAAGGTAACAGACAGCACGAGGGCAGAAACATTTCAAAGGCTCTAAGCAAAGGAAGAAATTGAAGTTGTTGACAAAGCAGAGCAACTAATTTCGGTAAAGACTTTGGCCAGTCATCTGAATCTTCAGACGATTTGACATCATTACCCAGTCTTATTTCGTTCGCCTCTTCTACTAGCAATTTCGCATTAGCAGTTGACATGTTATTGGTGCTGGCAGAAGAGAAATTATCAGACACGTGATCAACAAGCCTCCGCCTCTTTGGACTTTTTCGATTATAGTGAAATGCTTGTACATTGTCGCCTGCTGGTGTAGCATTTGAGGCTTCTACAGCAGCTCCAACATTATTTGCTATTTGGGATGCAATTTCACTTTCTCTGACGGATGAAATTTCCCTGTAAAGCATCCCACAAACTGCAATGAGAAGCCTGCAATAGGCGTGTAAAACAAAATTTCGACAAGATATTCTTTTTCTTTCGGGTAAACTGTGGGAGTACTTGATCTGCATCACGAAGTAGAGTACATGAAACCAACAGATTAAAAGACGGATCACATTGATAAATAATAAAATACCAAGCGAAATAAGAAGATGCAGGCATGCACATCTATACACCTAGAAATGCTTTAAAGTCAATAATACTCCTATGGCCCCATAAACCCCAACCTGTAGTTAACTTACTGCCAGTCTATTACTGTTCATCTGCTAACACTCTAGCACACTTCAAGGAAATATCCACATTCATCTGAAGCTCAAACAGTATATGGAAGAGGAAAACAAAACTCATTATATCAAACAGTATATGCTGAACTAAAGTAGGGGCCACCTAATGCAGAGAAGGATGTTCCCTTCATCCGCAGAAAGATCAGTATGGCAAGAGGCAATAGTTAACTGCGGACGGGCTTCCCAACCACATCAAGAAATAGCCGTTCATGCAAAGGGCCTTCAGACTACTGAAACCTTGGACTGCCATATATAAGTCGCCGAACAAAGTATGTGAATTATACTTTATTTTATGATTTAAGGTTTCAAAGAGCAAAGGTTCTTATGGAGTAGCAGCCAATCAATGGGATCTCAATGCAATTTTCATTTCTGGCCACACGGAAACAGTCTCTTTATGTTTCAAACACCAGGGTAAGACTCTACATCCGACCCTACCACCTCAATATAGGAGAGAGCCTTTGAGGCACTGGGGTAATGTTGTTGTTCTAGGTCAAATTCATTTTATAACCTTAGTTGTCAGTGTAGTCAAGTTTAGCGCAAAATCACGGTGCCCAATCTGGTCAGAAAACTCTTTGATGATGATCATATATTCATATCTTAAAATATAAACCTACTAATATCCCAGAGTTATGATGTATGCTCCAGCACACATGTCCCCATCAGGATAATGAGCTAATGCAGAGAGCAGATATGGAACCCCGAACCCCACCCCTCCACTCCATTTGTAAAAGAAAACAAAGCAGAACAGCAGTGAGCAATGAGCGCACAGCCATATAACACCAAATGCATAGGAATAAGAGGAAGACAGAAAGAAAAGGGTCTCATCGTTCACAGAAGGTTTGAATAATCACCTTGCAGCACTAATTCCCAACCAAACTGTTAAGCACGACAATGGAGCGACATCAGGAAAACACGAAGCAATCATAGCCAATAAGGACCAATTCAGTTCTTTTGCCTTCAAAAGCAATGCCTTCCCTGATTGCATTTGTTTCTCACAGTGAGCTAAAATTTGGAAAAGTTCTGCAGGTGAACTATTATTTTGAACCAAAAGGAAGGATTCACTCCTGCTTTCTGGAACATCTAAGCTTGATGACATGGTAGTTTTCTTCTTGGATTCCAGGGACCTCAGCACAGTCAATATGTGGGTCCTTAAACGCAGATCGGAGAACTCTTTTGCAGCCTAACAACAAATTAGAACAAGTGTCACCATATTGAGAATTTTGTGAGGAGAATAGTGCCAACAATTGTTATGACATGAGAGATAACTAGAAGCCCATCACCCACTAAAAACGACAGAAAAATCTTCCTTACCACTTGAACCACGACATCAGAAGGATATCCACCAACCTGTGCCTCTGAGAGAAATCCAACCTAATGAGGGGGAAAAAAGGCAATCATTCAAAAAGGCAACTTTGTCTGAACCATTTATTTTCTTTGTGCTCTACTTTTTAATCAACAATCATATTTAACTCATACCCAATCATTGTCCCTAGCCAAAAAGGTAAGGTACAGTGTGCTGAGGGGAATCTCGTGCATTTGACAGAAAATGGTAACCAAACTCCACCGTTGGCTGGCAGCCTTCTGCTGAGATCTTAAATCATTTCCATCCCCATCACCATTCAACAACCAAGAACCACACGTTCTCCCACCTGCATATGGTAACAAACTAGCCTTTTCAAGATGCTGAAGGACAAGCATCACAGGTGAAGGCCGGTGACCCTTAACAGGCATTTCCGCTCCATCCCGCTTGTTAAAAATTTGACGTTCCTGGTGATGATAATAGTCTCCCAGAATTTGTGCAAGAGAGTCTGCAACAGTTGCATCACTAGCAGCAGTATGAAGAGACACGCCATTGGACAAAAATTGATTTTGCAGGTCAATTTGATTGGATTTGTAAAAAGAACTAATCCTTCTCAGCACAGCAACATCAACACGAAGCAGACTAGCCGATAAACCACAAAGTTCCAACAGAAAAGCACATGAACCAACCAGCACAGAATCTTGATAGTTTGTTATTGCAAGGGGCATAACCTGTATCATTGAGAGATACAACTAATTTCAAACCCTTACAATCAGGACAGACAAAAGCAAAAAGATTTCTGCACAGTTATAAGAAAACCATTCTTAATTCAAGCATAAGGCACATAATAGTCTGCATGATCATCCTCTTCCCCAGACTATTACCAACAAGAAAGCTAAATCACAAAGTCACATGAAACTCATCTTCGAAATCCATGCTGACAAAACTAATGTCATAACAGACTACAGAATAGCAGAAAATGAAAGCTCTAACGTATGATAATGATAAAAATTGTAACTTTTAAAGTATACAACAACATCAATTACTTCTCCCAAAAGTAAAGTGGAAACTAACCCTGGACATCGAAAGAAAGAGTGAGAAGAAACAGTAATGGACATGCAACAGGAGCCTACATATTCAATGCAGATTTAGATTTTCAGATAGACTACAGGCCTCTTTTATTCTCCCATATGGGAGGCGTAGCAGCTAGGTACATGCCCATTAAGGCATTACTGTTTATGAAGGCTCCAACTTTACCAAAAAAAACAAAAAGGGTGTTAGGCAGTTAGGTAACCAGTCTCTCCAAAGAAAGAGCATCAGAGCATGGTAACTGCTTGACAGTATAGTGACAGCATGATCTCTAACTTAAAACAACAAGATCTACCACCAATAGTGCTACCTAGACATAGCTAGCCTCCTATACTTTCAAATGACTAGGTTTCTCAAGATACTTAAGAGCAATGAAGAGACACATATTCATACATAAGAGGTTGCCTTCGGTTATTCTGTTCAATATAGTACCCAGAAAAAAAAAAGTAAATAAACAGAAGGCAATATTTACCGAGGAAAGAAGAAACTCTTCATTTTGAGTCAATGGAGCGAGCAATCTTTGCACGTCAGTCTGGACATTTGCTTGTCCATGCATGGATGCATTAGATTCTCCTTCACCAGCAACATCAGATCTTAGCTTCTGGATTCTATACCCAAGGAGCTGGTTGAAGGCAGCAAATGCACGTCCACGATGCAAGTGTTGCTCCAGTGCAACGCCAGTATCCTGTATCAATTATATTGCACATAGGCACATATGAGTAATCATGAGTTATAATGAAGCAGAACAGTAATGTAAATTATTTAACAACCTTTTTTTTAGCTACACGGGCCAGAGCTACACACAACCGGTCAGGAAAAATAATGATGGTGAAACACTAACAAAACAGTCATTCCGACGACAACCTTCAATCAAGGGTAGAATAATAGAGAAGATCATCACTTTTCAGAAATGCCTTTTCCCTTCATGCGATACATAAAACTTTTATGCAAAAATAATATATAAATTGAAGTTACAGAGATCACCAAGCAGCAAATTTACAAACAACTCTAACCAAGGTAATGATTCACCAACCCATTAAAAAAAACCAGGTATCTCAGCTGACAGTAGAGCTAAAAAAACACCCTTCCCCAAACATATTACTAGAATTACTAATGCCCAAAAACTCCGAAATTTCAGTCAAACTCGACATACCAAAATAGACCAAACTACTGCTGATTAGTGTATGCAATCAATCAAAGATATAGCATATATCATTGCAAAAATCAAGGACACATACAGAGCTGAATTAGATAAGGTACATCAAAATATCACGGCTGCATACCTCTACTGGAGGGTAAAGTTCTTGTTCAATTTGCTTTTGAATCGCCGCTTCCCAGGATATTGCACTAATTTCCGAATATTGTTGGTTGCTTGTAAGAAATTCTATGTCTCGTTGCACATAAGCGTCTTCACCAGAAACACCTGTCGTAGTCTGCCACCCCAGCGGACCCTATAATGACAGCAACAGATAATGTATAAGCAAATCAGTCCTCTCGAGAAGGACTAAAACTACAATGACCAATTCAGGGACATGAAGCGACTGCCCACAACTCAACTGGTGCCAAATAAAAGAGTAATAGAACTTCGGACCTGGACAAAGAGTTGAATTAGCCTCCGTAATCTTTTAGGGAACCAGCATGGCAGCATTTGCAGAAGTGACGTGTCATGTCCCGAAGAATAAAACATACTGTCACGCCAGTTGATGTACATGGAGAGAGCTGAAACATCAACTAGCATTAATGCTATTTAACTAGCTAGATTTGGTAAGAAACAAGGATAGATGATATATATAAAATAAAAATAAAAATAAAAATAATTACCAGTCCTCCCTTTAAAACCCCAAACGCTCAGATTAGTATCTTGCCCGAAACAAGCAGCCAAAAGCATGCGCCATAGAGTAGGGAACTTTTGGAGAGTAGGTCTCAGATTTTCCAATGTACACTGAGCAGAGGTGCAGCTCCTCTTCACACTTCCGCTGCTCATGCAGTCTTGTATAGGCAATGGAGCATACATTAATGTCGCCAGAGCTGCCATTACCCATCCAGCTTCAGCAATGTCATCCACTGTTGAAATTAATTCATTAGCCTCCAAGACAGGGAGGCTATTGTCAGCACCATCACGCATTAGAAGGGCACGTGCACTAGAGAATGATGCATCATATTCATGCCCCTTAACCTTGGAGAAAAGCAACCATTTTGCCCATTGACAGTCACCCTGAGGGAAGCAGAATTAGTGCAAAGATTAATTTCAGTGTAACATTGAAAATTCAATGTGGATTACTGATGAGTTGTACGGGTGACATAATGACGGTATGGGTGCATGATTGATGAATTGTACGAATCTCATCACCATAGCACTTGATAGGCAAAAGAATACCTAACCATCAGATAGAACAGCCTTATGTGTTTTAAATTCCTCATTCACCTTTATCCTGTCTACTATTCTTACTAGACACTCTTTTTCCCTGAATAAAACAGTGCAGACCTTTCTAAGTCTTGAGTCCTTTTACGGCTCAAACCTACTACGCATTGAATGAACAATATATTATCCTCTTTACTATTTATTTCTGGCAGGTAGAAATTTCCATGTCAGTCGATAAAATTCAAGAACCAACTTCAAGGAGCTGAATAATTTATCAAACAATGATACTCCCTCCATTTCTTTTGTTTCTTTACGTATTCCTATTTTGGCAATTTCTCTTGATTCTTTACGATTCTTTTCGGGCCAATATTTGTGACACGATCTTCCGCAACTACCCTTACTAACTCTACTAACAAATTTTCTAATTAGATCATTTATTCTAATTAATCCAAAACCCAACCCAATTACTCTCAATCTTTCCCCACTCTTTTTAATCCAACAAGTCAACAACCCAACATTTTACCCCAACCACACAACAAAACCACAAAAGCCCCCATGTCCTCATTCATCTTCAACCTTCATTCACGTCCTCATTCATCTTCAACCTCCTTCCTTCACTTTTGCATTTTCAATTAAAAAATAATCAAATTGGGGATTTTTTTATGATATCCTTTCCTTTTTCATTTTCAATCAATCCTTTCCTTTTTCATTTTTAATCAACCAAAAATCGATTTGGGAGTTTTTTCTGGATTTTCTTTGCATTTTTAATCAAAAAAATCGAATTGGGGGTTTTCGGGGTTTCCTTTTCTTTTGCATTTTCAATCAAAACTTCCGGCCAAGTGAAGGTGGTCCGATCGACGATCAGTTCGGCCTATGGGCGACGCTCGGATTGGGTTTGACGGAGGGAGGTGGTGTCGATTGTTGGGTGTTTGTTTTCGGAGGTGTTGCCAGTGACGACATCTTCGCCGGAATGTTGTGGTTGATTTAGGCTTTGTCGTAGTATATTTGTTATTTTATATGAACTTATGACATCATTTTAGGGGTTTTTACAAGAGATTGACCGTGATCTTTGAATTTTTTTGATTTAATGGTGGGAGAAGGAAAATAGAAATGGGCAGTTATTAGTTAATTAATCATATCTTCTTCCACTAACAAATGCCCTTATTATTTCCTAAACCCCTTCTCTCTCTACCCACCTAGGTACTCCCCCACTTTCTCTTTGTAAAGAAACAAAAAGAATGAAGGGAGTAATAGACGTCACTGATGGAACTTTCAATGGTTAAACCTCTATCTAACTAAATCCTCATCAGTCACTGGATTGCAGTGTCTACAGAAAAGTACAAAGTGTTGTCATTCCATTGAAGAAAAAGGACAGCTAACATTGATATAGTACTCACCCTAAAATTTGCAAACAATCTAGAGTGGAAAGTCACTTACTTACACTGACCATTTGTATCAAGTCTTAACTCATAAAAGAAAAGTTTTACTAAACATGTCTGAGCCCTCATAGAGGCATACTGTTATTATACTGACATGCAGCCATCACCATTAGATCTTTAGAATAGAATATAACCCAATAATTGACGAAAAGAGAAGGCAGGAAAGGATAAGGAAGAACACCAGGGGCATAAATGATACTCGCTAATGAAAACAATGTCCAAGTTAACATAAAACTTACTGCAGCTTCCTGTAGTGCACCAATACTGTCATTATCAAGGGCCAACTTGTGATGGTCAAGATAAAGGTCAAGGAAATGCGGCAAGTTATTCTGGGCACAGTAATGCACAACAAGTTTGTGCAATGCCTGCAAAGTGTTAGGATCAGCTACTCCAACGTCAGCAGAATCTTTTATGGCTGATTGATGCATGGACTGAGTCTGAATCGACGAGACCATTTCTCCACCAAGAAAGCCTGACTGGGCTAATAAGAAAATGAATTGTCCTGCTCCAACCCAGCATTCCTGAAGGAAAATGAATTTCTTGGCAAGCTCCCTACCAATGAGCATTCTCAACCATGATGAGCACATCATATCGAGTGGAGATTGGAAAATTCTTATATTTGGAATTTCAATACACACTGCATCAAGTTCTTCTGGAGGGCAAGCGTAGCTTCCGTAATCAGAAGATTCCACACTGTATCTGATTGGTGAGGCAGACGAAAAATCATCCCGACTGATAAAGAGATTTCCATCATGTAACAATGAGCTTGGGATCATTTCCAGAAGTTTAGAGACTTCCTCCCAATCATTATGGCAAACATGATACTCAAGTTGTGATTCCCACATCACATGAACACCCAATAGAAATGGCTGATCCAGCAAAACCTACAAAACAATTAAAAAAGATTTAGAACT
Organism: Spergularia bocconei; assembly: GCA_963457585.1. NCBI lineage: Eukaryota > Viridiplantae > Streptophyta > Magnoliopsida > Caryophyllales > Caryophyllaceae > Spergularia > Spergularia bocconei. The sequence continues at coordinate 1,783,522 of OY734945.1, read as the reverse complement.
TATAAAAATTGAAAAAAAAAAAAAAAACAAGGAAAGAAAAAGAGAGAGAGTGAGAGATAACTTCTTTTTTTTATGTCAAACGAAAAGGGGGACTATTCCTTTAAATCAAGCTCCGCAAGGGCGAGAATATCCTTGGAAAATTGTTTACAAGGAACATATCCGACCAACCATGGGGGGGACGAGTCTAGCGATGTAGTGAGCTACAGTACTCCATGCCCAATTTACATGAGAAATAAGAAAATCCTCAAAAAAAGAGAGAACTTATTCGCTAGATGATTTAAGCCTACACTAATAACACTTGAATGCAATTTTGACCAGATGTAATAACTACTACAATGTAATAAGTTCGAATTGACGAAGATAGGCAGAAAATGAAAGTTCCAGAATCACATCCATAAAAATGTTTTCGAGTACCTGAATCGGTGTAATTGCAACTACTCAAGTTGCGAAAAGGTACAATAGGTGTAGCATGTCTCAACTATGGGTGCCCTAAAATGAGCGGTAGACTGAACGAGTGGGTTAAAGACGAAAAGCAGTCATTGGTAGTGGTTTAGGAATCAACAACCAACTCTCCACCCTTACCCCACACCCTCCCCCCTAGCTTTTCAAGGGTTTATGAACGTCAACGATACTCAATCTACGTGACATTGAATAACAAAAGAACATATCTTAATTTTCATGTATTATCACTGAGATCCATCACTAAAAAGGTGTTCTATCAACCATATTTGATACAGAATAATGAGTGGGTGCACTCCAGTATGAATAATGCCATCAACAACTTACACGATCAATGGTAGACTGGTCCCAGGCATTGGACCACACGGCAGCAGCAGCCCAGTATCCTCCCGGTATACTGTCAGCATCGACCTCGGAGCTAACACCAATGCCTTTGACATTAGTCCATGAACCTAAAACTACTCCATCAATATCACCACACTCGATATTAAAATTTCTGAATGCAGGACATAAGAGGTGTAAAGTGTAGTCCCTCTCTTCTTCTGTAACCAGCAAGCCTCTAGTTACTTCTTTTTCCCTGCATGTATATGTTCTCCAAAAGTTACTACAGGGGTAGGTCCTCTGCCAGGAAATGAAAAACAGAGTTGTCAGTATGATGCGTCTTGTGATACACTAATGCACATCCGCTACTGGTGGATGTGGTCAAACAAGTAATTACTATCTCGTTGCAATATTTATTTGGCTCCACTTCCATTTAGGTTGTTCAAAAATAAAAAGCCCCTTTCTAACTTTAGTAAAATAAATCAGTGAATCACCTAGTATCCCCTTGTGCAAAAATTTCAAAAAAGTTGGAACCCATGACAGCTTTTTTGTACTTCACCATGATTTCTTTGAATGATCCTTCATCAAATGAGGCCAATTAAAAACTAACTAGGAGTGTCAAATACCTCTATCAGTGCTATTCTGTCAAGTAACGCCAGCTCCTGTGACTTCAGAAATCCAAATTTCTTTACTTCTTCGCCAATTTGGTTACGGAGTGATCTGCTCACAGTACCAAACAATAACTGCTTCAGACATGTTTCAATGTCTTCTCCAAGCTTTTGCAACGTAGTGACAGCTAGTGAAGTCTCGCCCTATTAATTGCTCATTGTTAGTTCAAAGTCATGGTTACTTCTATTATTAATCACAAAAAAACACACCTTCAAAAGTAGCTCATAGGCAATTGTTCTTCCTATTTCACGAACTTCAGCAAAAGTGTCGCTACGCTTCTCATCATCCAAATCTTTTACGTGGTGAAGATGTAGCTGAAGGACTGCTAATGGAAGGCGACCAGACATCAAAGCATCATTTACTACATTTTTTAAGTCCAACTTGTTCCCCTTCCAGCGTGCAAACATTTCTTGAGGGTTCTCCAAAGGGCCAAATTTTCTTCCTGGAATCGCTCCTGCTACAAGAACCGACATTTCATCTTGATGACCAATCTCAGATCCCAATGAATTCACAGGAACCAATGCAAGGTTTTCAGGACCATTAAAGCCCATATCTGTCTCCAATGCAGTCTCAACCTGATCATCAACTGGCGAGAAACTTTGTTGATTCTCAAAATCTCGTGCTTGCCATGCCTCCATCTGTAGTTCCAACAGTGCAATCAGAACTACACACTGAAGCAAAGCAATAATATACATGTCGAGCCGGATCAAAAACAAAGATAAACATAAACATACTGATTCTTGTCCACGCCGTTTATAATTTGAAGCAAGCTGACACTGGATATTGCGAATAATTTCCAGATAATAAGCCATCTCATGAAGCCTTCTCGAATCGGAGTGGTTATCTTTCAGTTTACAAGGTAAAGATGGGGGTAGTAACATCATTTGTGATGCACATTCATCTTGAACCTTTAAGACTTCATATCTACGGAGCGTTTTGATACAGAAGCGTGTTGCCAATGCTAGTAATCTGCAGCAAATCAGATAGATAATTAGTTGAGTGATAATGAAACATGATAATAGAAGAGTTGTATGATTACAAGACAAGACTCTCAGATAGATAGGAGGAAAACCAATAGCAATCAACCACAACTCAAGGGGGTGGGGTGCCATTGGTTTTTCAATGACTTATTTCCTAGCTAACAGTCACATCTAGGAGCCTCTCGTTAGCACACTATAGCTGAATGTATACTGGACTTTTTAAAGTAAAAGAGTTTTTCATTCAGAAGACAGCTAGGGGGCAACACCCAAATACAATACCAAAAGACACTAAGCAGGTGAGGCTCATTAACGAAAGGAGAGCAACATGATTAGGAGTTCAGGCTGTCATGATAAGTGCATTTATCTAAAAAAGGAGAAAAGTCAAGCGCCATCCAGAATGTAGCACTTGTGTCCAACAATACATTAGCTTGAAGCCCCCCCCCCCAAAAAAAAAAAAAGAAACTAATACGTAGATGCAATTTCATTAAAAGGACACAGCTCCAGAAAGCCGAAGGAACCACTTCCAAGCATACTGGTTTTAGCATCATGGTCAGACCGATATACTTTGCATTGTGTAGAAAAAATATGAATAATGCATTATATAGAGTGGTACGGCAAAGGCATGATACAAAAACATCAACTCTGATGCTATGAAACCCACGACATAGCATACTGTCCTCTTAAGACTAGCCAAAAGGTCAAGATTCCTGTATCACACAGAGAGGTAGAACACAAACAACAAAGTACGGAATTGAAATATACCATATGACACTACACTAAACCTTCCATATGTTAAATTGCCATACCTTAGTGCAGCAGGTAATTCCACATCATTCCCAACTTTGTGAACCATCATGTAAATGGCAGCAAAGATCAATCGGGAGATGCCTTCTTCAGCGATATTGACTTCGGCAAGCATTTCCAACGCTCTATTCATTTAGAAATACACCAAATAAAGACTATGTAATCATAAGATACTTTTAGAGCAAGTTACATAGTCCAGCAGAAACCTCACAGCCAGAAAAGCACTCACAAGAACTTAGGATATATCCATATAACTAATACTCCAACAGGGTATACTCTCGGGTCCCATAATAGATATTCACTCTCAATAATCTTTACAATTAGATAGATGTACACATACAAGGTACTTGCGTTTTGATAATATCGGATTTCTACTATTGTAAACTCATAGTAGATACATAATCGATAAACTATTCAACACGTCATAGAAATCTTGAGTCAGTAAATAGATTTGATATATCAATGTTTTCATTAGCAAACAGCATAATTCCATGTTTGAAACTATAGTTTAACTATATTTTCCGGGCATAGCACGCGTGTTAGACTAGTTACAGACAATAGGCATACAATTGATGATCATGATTTGAAAGCAGTCATCTATAAGAATTCTATTAATCCAAAAACAAATCACCAATTACTTCCTCCACGGCTCCATTCCCCCAACTCTCTACTTTGAATTATCACACCACGTTCACTAATCATGCCGCGTGAAACAACTGCTTCAGTCACCTTTAGACCTTGCCTCATTATATCAAAATCTAACAATACTTGGCACTGAGCCACTGACTGACAAGAAATTATAGCTCAGAATCTGATAAACCGCTTGAAGTTAGCAAGTTGCCCATACGTGTATCGGTGTATGCATATGAGCAAAGTATTATTTTGGATTTCTAACGAGCATTTAAAGTACCAAAATTAGAACTGAATAAGGCATTGTAAAAGAGAAGATCCAGCATATCTTACAGCTCCACCTCTTCAAATTTAAAGTACGTCAATGCTAATTCCAGGCGACACAGCCGAGAAACTTTGAGGTCCCACTCTGTAGTGTCACGGAGATATAAATTATATAATTACCAACACCAAGATCTGTACTCAGGACAGAACAAAAAAAAACGTATGCAACTTATAACAAAATTAAATAAATAAAGCTTCTAAAAACTTAATTTATCCCCTTCCAACTCACATAACCAACTGTTGTCATCTTGCCACATGCCCACAGACCACAGGCCACTGACTTAAAATGTTACAGCTACCTGATGATTTACGTCTGAGTATAACCACCATGAAGAATATCCTCCTAGACTTAAGTGTAGAATCACTGTCTATGTATCAGACTACTGAACTGTGAAAGGTTGTTAATATTGGCAAAAAGTTTATCGCTAATTAATAAGTGCTGCTCAAACAAATACTAAAGACACTAACGGTTGATTGGTTGGTGGCATCATCACTGGAATGTGATGGGATCTTTACTGCTATGTAAACACCATTATTCAACTTAAGCTTATGTAAACACCGTTACATCATTAGATGGAACATGTATCAACTATACTCTGCCCTTTTGTAACCCCTCTCATTTACTCGAGTTTCCACTTAATTTGAACTAAATGGGATCCATGACATTCCAGTGAGAGACCCACCAACCAACCATGCACTAAGGTTTAGGATGCAAATGGAAAGGTCCCGCCAATCATGCTTTATCAAAGACAGGCTGCACAGGGGTTATCAATGAATAAGGAGGAAATTTTGCTACAAATTGCAGAAACCCACTTACCGTTCTGCAAACACAAATGATCAGCTTCGTCAGGACCTTCATATAGAATAACTCTATCAAGAACCGCCACTTGCCATGGTGAAGCAAGCTGTTTAATATCATTGAATCCAAAAGAAATCTGTAAATCAAGAGCAGTTCCTTCACTCGTATCTACAGCCTTGCCGCCCATCAAATGGATTGGATGGAAGTTCAATGACACTGAGACAGTGGGAAGAACAACCGACACTGCATTTTTAGTTACTAAATACAAACAGCCCTGATAGTTGCAACCAACAGCATCTCCATCAGCACTCTGCACGTCAGATGTTCTGTTCACATTGTCCAAGCAGTTGTCATCATAACAGTTAGACTCTATGTACAAACTGGTCAGACTGATACAGCTCCTTTCACTTCTCGAACTTTTTCTTCTGACAAGACGAGTTATCCCAAGAGAAGAAAAGCAAATGGTATCTGCTCTATCAAATCTTGATATGGGAAGGAACACCTTCCTATTACAATGTGAACGATGAGCATCAGAAACATTTTGAAGACCATAGTGGAGACCAGTAGAGAAGCCGTTCAACCTTATGTCATCTTGATTAAATAACCCCTGACCATGGCAACTCTGAACACTTTGGTGCTGAAAACAATCAGAATTATGGCTTACAAGTAAATTTTGATTTCTTAGAGAAGGGTTCACTAATTTCTCAGTGACTGCATGAGCATCACATATCTTCTGCTGACCTATGTCGGAATTACCGAGATTGTAGGGAGCCAAAAGGCCAAACCTTTCATATTGTGGAAGAAGTTTATCAACTAAAGGATATTTGTCCGGCACATGCTCAGTCGCACTTACAACAGAAGCTACACCACACTCATCGATCACAGTAAAGAGAGAGGAATAAGGAGCCCCTATTAATTTGCGAAAGCGATAGTTGCCAGCAACCGTACGAGCATAATCTAATTTATCTCTTAGAACATCATCTTGTGCCCCACCGTTACTATCTACAAATATATTTCCTTGTCTAGGGTGAACTCCATATATCTGTAACATGTCCAAATATGCAATATATTCACCCGTAGTTGCACCATGAAAAAGAACAGATCCAAACTTGTTCAGAGAAACAAGAAACTTATCAGAAACCTGGAAGTCCACCCACTCAGCTTCAGAGCTTATATCAGTTTGCGGAAGCTTGATGGAATAGAGCCACTGCAGCCCAAATAAGTCCAATATAGCTACCATAACAACGATGTCTGGTTTTTTATAGCTAGGGTCCATACTTCTTTCAGAACCACTTGACAGAACAAACCCAATAAAGTGGCAGAAGATGCTTGAAAACACTCGCAGACAAGTGTAAGGTATGCCGCTGGAAAATATTTCATCTATTGAGCATAGATCTGTCATACTAGCTTTCTTATCCACTGATCCAGAAACATATTTACGTCCAGTAGCACCGTCACCTGACTTGGAATGGCCACCAGAAGAGATGTCCCGCAGACAAGACTCGTTGAAAGATACATGAAAAGATACCACATTTGCAGAGCAAGGAAGCCTCGACTTCTCGGGAAATCGGGTCACAGTAATACCTTCAGATTTCATAGTCTGAGCTGAGGTCAGAAACGACCGCAGCCACTTTTTTGAGGACAATGCACTTGACAGTGGTCTGTCTCTGGTACAATATGGACTTCCTTCGGCTTCACTGGCACCACTTGCTAAGGAGACATCACCAGGAGCCTTTTTATCAAAACTGGATACATTAGAAGGTCCCCATTCCACCCACTTTCCTTGCCAATTGTCGTCTTCAAATGACGGCTGAGCAGGCGCATCTTTGTCATCAAGTTGACGGAATGCATGCACTGTTACACCACAATGGCCAACCACGAAGAGAAACTCCCTAAACGGCGCTTCTGTGTGCTGTTTATAAGTATCCCCACATAACCCCCATGCCAGTGAATGTACATCAGAAATGAAAGGGCAAGTACTAGATTGTAAAATATTGCTTTCCGGAGAAAATCCATTACTAGAGACCCCTTCTACTGATTCAGAAGTACCCAGGGGATTTTCCACTGAATCTGACCTACAAGCTGATGCAGACGCAGAATCAACATTCTCTGGAGAATCATATTTACAACTTACAGACGTTATGCAATAAGGGTCTCCTGCAAAGAGTATCCTACGTAAATACTCAATAATACAAATCAAAAAAGAAACAAAACACCAAGAAACAATATCGAGTCACCTCTTGAAAGAGGGAGCAACAAGGCTTCGTTCTCATAGGAATGCAACAGCAACAGCTCTCTCGTCGGAGAGAGAAATGCTTCGTGGTACTCAGACACATCTAGTTGAACAAGTGAAGGATCCAATTTGCGCAACTGCAGCACAACCGGACCTTCTCTACGCTCCCCAACTTCCATAACTGATTTCCAATAACACCAACGATATCAGTACCAACTCATTTCTCAACACAATCTAACCACATCAAAAATAATAGCAATAATAACATCCATTACCAACAGAACTAATCCCGAAAAAATAACATATAAACGAACTCCCAATCGTTAGCCATTTCATCAAAAAAAATTCAGTTTAATCTCCTCCTTTTCGTTAATCTCCACATTCTCTCGCCTAATTTCATCCACTACCGCTACTTTACTTTCTTTACTAGTTTTCCTTATTCCTCTACAAAGGGCCTGCGGGGTGTTTGAGATGGAACGGAGGGAGTATACTACATCAAGGCGAGTTCATGTCAGAAAATGCACTATAAACGCGATAATGCACATCGCTCCACCAATCACCAATCACCATATCCACGCAAACCAATGCAAACTAAGCTATAAACAACCACTTCCACGTCAACAACAAGCTAAATCGGCAAGTTACTAGTTCTTCAACCCTCAATCAAAGTGTTTCGCAAAATAATACCGATTTCGACAACGATTGAATGCACAATAGAACTTCGGCACTACCATTTCTACTCAACATTTTGCTAAAAATTCTCACACACGCTACACAAAAGCTGCCGCAACAAAATTCAATCCAATCCAACCAATACTTCCAAATTAATCAAAACCGATGATTACGAAGTATAATCAGATTAAATGAGACAACAACAAAAAAAAACATAAATTAAATTTAACCTAAGTCAATCTCATACCAAAAAAAAAAAAGAAAAAAAAATCGAAAAATCAGTGATTAAATCAGGAAAATTGATACTAACCTGAGCAAGTAAAACTGGTGTGGAAATAACTGGAAAATTAATAATCGATGAAATAGGGATTGATTATTATTATTGGGAGAATTTGGCGATGAAGAAAATCCATTGACGACACGTGGCTGTTTGATGGAGGAGAGAGAAAGAGTGAAAAAGAAGGGGGAAATTCCCGCACTTTTCTTTTGTCGTGATTTTCTTTGGGGGTTTTTTTTTCTTGGATTGTTAGGGAGAGTGGAATTTCAGGAGAGAGAAAATTGATTTTGATTGATTAAAAGTAGGGAGTGGAAGAGAGTGAATGAATGAAGGGGAGAGCGGGAGAAGATGCGTAAAGAAGAAGGCTGTGATGACCTGATGAGTAGAAATGAATACCGACCATTTTTTCTATTTTGGCGATACGATATACGGAGTAGTATATCCAGTTTAGTCACGGTCGTGGTCGCGGTCGTGAGGAAATGAGACCTTCAATTAAAATTGAACTGATTTGGTTCGGACTGAATTGTTTTGGTTTGTTTTAAACTTTAAAGTTTACCATACTTTTATTATTTCCAGACTTCACTTAGCTAATCATTGTTATGGTGCACCGTGCACGCACGGAGATGGGACAACATATTTGTGCTAGATAAACTTTTATACTTTGGTCTAATGCGTAGATATTTTAAATCTGGTAACATGATACGTTTCAGAAAATAATTTCAAAAACTTTCAATAAATATGTTGTCCCATCTTTCTTGCGCCTTAATCTGGCCTCAATGCATGTACTAGAGTAAGGGCATAAGTAGGGTTGTAAGTCGAATGTTGGTTATGTGAATAGGAAGCACAATGAAAATCGTCAACAATTATTTCTGTTGTTTTAAGTATGTTATAAGGTTTTAGTTCATTGAATTATCACATCACATCACATTACCCTTGTGTTTTATTTGTTTGTTTAAATACTACGATCAAAGAAATGAAAGACCAAGTGGCCATATAGATTAATGATCTCTTATGATTATCTATTACTGCATGATCGTGGAAAATATGATTAGCGTACGGACAATTGAAAATGGTATTTATGTTGTTGCTAAAGAATTCATCGTTTATAGATGCCTTTTGAAAGAAACGACTGTAACACTACGGAATATGGAAAGTGGATTATGGAGTTGGGTTGTCCCACATCGGGTTTGCGGTATAAAAACAAACATTAGCCAACAAGAATACGAGATAATGGTATTTCGTTAGTTGTTTTGGGAAAACAATATGCTGGAGATGAGCAATACGATTAGTCTATATCATGATTTGTGGATTAATATAGTTTGAGTTGAATAGTCGACCTAGTCTATATGCCCATTGAGATCATTTTTTCAAACTGGTACCTAGTCGCAGTGTACCCAAACTAAGTCATTGTCGCTACAAATGACAAACGAAAATGTTATAAGAAGTTGCAGTAAGAACCCGTCCAGGTTCCAACTAGAGATGTTCATATGACATCCAATAAATGATTTACAGGCATACGACATCAGTAGCGTAATGAAGTGTCACATTATTCTCGCGTGGTTGTCTAGCACAAAGTGGCACTTGTGGGTATCATGACGGTGTAAGATCGCAACGTCCTAACTTTCCCCACCAACTCGTATTGTAGGAGTTTAACCAATTAAGTGAGTGGATAGGGGGCTGACATTGCTCCCTAAAATAGGAGTGAGAAAGTTTAGCATATACTATTACGAGTTTGTACATGCTCTCATTCTTGCAAAAGATACTAGGATATACTTTGGCGGTTTCTCCAAAAGCATGATTAGCGTTGCAAAAAAACACATTTTGAACCAAATGATCGATCACTGGACTCTTTGTTAGAGAAAACCCGGTTCTCCAAGGATGCTTCATTGTACTTATGTGAAGAGGCGGATCGCTTGAGTGGTTTTGGCTATATTTACTCAAAATGTCATATTTTTCTTTGACTGTGTTTTCCACGTAGTATATTGGATTTATAATGCGCTTGAGGAAAACCTTTCAAGTGATTGTGAGATATCATAGTTCTGTAAATTCAACGATCGAATCTAATGATAGTATATAGTTTTAGCTGTTTTTGTTTTGGGGTCATTTTGGGTCAAAAACCATGGATTATATAATTCGGTTTTAGACCAATTTGATCAACCTTTGAAATTTGACCGACCTTTTAAGGTACCCATTCTCAACACTTTACCATGAACAATTCCGAAAGCGGGCCAGCGTAAAATAAAATCTTTCCAAAAACTCGGAATCTCGGACATACAAAACGAGCCAACCCCAACGCAAATTTTGCAACTGATTCGTAAACCAAAAAAACCCGCTGGCCTCAGGTTTTGGTAAAATTTTCCTTTCTTACGATTTTTTACGATTTTAGAATTTTCATCGATCTAAATTCCCGCTAATTTTTCAACTTGATCGACTATCATTTTATTTTACCTCTTTTCATTTTAAAAAAATTTAGGGTTTCTCCGGCGCACAATTTATTCCAAGGTTTCCGCATTTTTCTTCACCTTTTACCGTTAAATTCATGTCAATTTCTCTATAATTTTACGAACTATCGCGTTTATTCGTCTCCTTTTCCCCCCAATTTCCGAGTATGAGATTATTTTCTTGATTATTTGCGTTTATTTTGATTTTATATGTGATTAGATATTTGTGATATTATGATGAATATTTCAGCAATTTTTTTTTTACTAAGAAATTATGTGTTATTACAGGTAAACGGAGCTGAAATTACTGCCTCAATCGACCGATTTTTTCGAAGCTGAAAATGTCGGTATTCGATATCTTCTCCTTGAATTTTCGTCTGATTGCAGATATGTCAGATTATAATTGTGAATTGTGAGGTAGCTGTTGATGCTTAAATTTCATTGTGTTGTGAATTGTGATGTATAATACCGAATGTTTGTTTGAAATTGTGAATTTTTCGTTATGAGAACGCCGTTTTTCGTTTGTGGAATGTTCTGTTTCGTAAGTTAAGATGTCAGATTAATTCATACGTTTCCGGAGAAGTTACATCAGTTAGATAAATTCCGATAAAATGTCAGATAAGTTCATTAATTTCCGGAGAAGTTTTGGGATAACGCTCCTGCAAAACTTACATCAGTTAGATGAATTCAGTAAGTCGAGATAAGTTTGCGAAATTGTTACCAACTAATCACGTCTCGACTGAAATAGTTTGCTCATCGTTCTGTGAGGTGAAAGAAGTTATGAACATGGGAATTAGTATAAAAGTCAGAGGAAGTGAAGAGATTGCATTTGGTGTAATGTTTTTACTGATTTTATTAGTTCAATTGTCTTTTTGCCGATTTCTATGGATAAAACCATTACTTTCTACAAAATTGGAGTATTTATTTCTCGTGTAATGTAGGGAGGACTATGAGGTTGTTGATCCAAAAAGGGAGCTCGAAGATTCATTCAGACCTAAATGTGCAAAGCCTTTACATGCATACCAGGTTTGTTACGTTCATTTCATTGCAACCTTGTGTCGAATTACTTTCATTGAGCTTGAACGTTGCGTGTCACAGCTCTTCTCCTGCTATTTTGTGCAATGGACCATATATAACATTTAATCTGTTGCCACCCTTTACAAAGGTGTTTGGATCTTGACTTGAGGAAACGGATGAAATTTGGTCATTGATAAAATATGCTGTTGCTTTCTCAGAGGCGTTTTGGATCTTTACAGAAAGAAATATTCCTGTTGCCTTGGCCTTGTTTTAGTAGCTCTTCGACATTCAGCAATGTATTTTTCAAACTTCAGAATAGTCGAATAATGGAATCATATCAGTTTACTATGTAGAATACCTGTCAGTGTTGGTCACTCAAGCTTAATCGAGTATTACCTGATACTCTTATTCGATGTTTCTGTGTATGTTTAATTAGTTCATAGTTTCTCAAATGTGTTTTGGCCAGGCAGGAATTCTCTTTTTTTTTTTTTTTCGCGAATGCAAAGATGAATAGAAATAAATTTTCTGTATGGGTCTAATTTGTCCCCACTTCTTTGCAAAACCTTTCCTTTGAGTTGTAAACATCTGTAAGTTAGGGCCACAACACATTTTATTATAATGTGATCAATCTGTTAACATGAATATTAATATAAGTATTCGTCTCTGGGATAGGGTAATTTGAACATTTAAAAAAGGTTTTGATATGGAAGTAAGGAGGAGATGATAGGATACTCACAAAGATCCTGGAACTTAATGACCCAGAAATCCTATATGCTATAGTTATAACGACCCAGAACTCAACTTCTGCTTTCAAATTGCAGAAGGTTTCTGATAACAAGAATTATAATTATTTGACATTTACGTATAGGGAATATGAAGTCGCTACGCACATGGTACTTTTCATTTTATTTTTTGTTAGTTCAACTTGCCTATTTTTTCTGAAGATTTCTCTATGCATTTGACAGGCATGTGCTAAGAGAATCCAAGGTGACGAAACAGGGAGCAAGCATTGCACAGGCCAATACTTTGACTACTGGCAGTGCCTTGATCAAAATGTAAGCTTTCTAATTTAGTGGTTTTATTTTGACATACTGTTTAGCAGGATTTCCCCCTCTTTGCAAAGCCTTAGAAGTAATGGTTAAATATCTTACGCTAGCTATCAGCGAGGGTATTAGTTCTTGGCTTTTACATCAATTCTAAAGTATATTATGCTTCATTGTTTACTTTCTACAGCTCCTATCTCTCATCTTATGAATTCTTGCTTCACCTTCTTTGTCTTTCTACTCTCGTCCTTGTTTTTCAGTTATGCTCTCTCTTTTGTAAGTTACATCAGTTAGACTTTGCATGGAGGTTTGAAAATATTTAAACTCATCGTGTTATACATATCTGCACCCTTCAATCGTTTTCAATTTTATGTTTCTGATTGCTTCAGGTAGCATTGTGCGCACCTTTATTATTATTATTTTTTAATTTTTATTTTGTTGCGAAAAGAGCATTAGAAGTCCTTTATTTTGTCGTAAATTTGGTGAGAATAAAGTGTTCTTATTCCGACCTGTTCAGTAGCTGAAACATCTGAAGAAGACACATGACTTACATACGCAATGAGTATTGGAGCCAATATGTTCTAACTCGCCTTTCTGATTTCTTCATTTCCTTGTTTCGCAGGTTGCCCCAAAGTTGTTTGAAAAACTGAAGTGAGAATGAGTGGAAGAGGTAGCGTTGCCCCCTGCCATTTGCTGATGACTAGCTGGCATTTCCAGAAGTTCTCTTTTATTTATCAAATTTCTTTTTTCTTGTGACGTTGTTGACGACTTGATCCTCAACACTTGATTCCCATTACTTTGACCTGGTGCAGCTTACCAGCAATAAGAAACTGCTTTTTCTACTGGATTTTGAAATTCTTTTCAAAACGTGTTGGTTGATTGAATCTTGCTGACTCAAATCAATGTGGCAACTTGTGATTATTATCATTCTGTTTATATGTTTTAACTGTTCTTCCAGTAGTTGGTCTTCTGATAGTTGTTCTCGAAACTCATTTCTCTTGAAATTGTATAGTAACTGTAGTTTGTCATACGTCAGTGATGGAAAGCTGGTCATAATAACTTTTTTACTTTCAATAGATTAATTACATCATTATTTGTTATTTCAAATTTGTTGCTCTTTGCTGAAAAACTGATCTCGCTAGAGAAATGTATTGTCTAAGAAACAAAATGTCTGCAGGCTTTGGAGAAAGTTACCAAGGATTTTGGGAGATAAAATTTAGGAGCAGCCTCTTCTTGTTTAAGTTTTTCATACTTCTGCAGTGGTCTTAGGCCAGCACCTCGTCACTTTAAGGAAAGGATGTAAAGTGACTTAGGAGTTAGGGCAATGATTAGAAGAAATTATCGGCATCCTTTACCTATTGGAGTTAGTCGGTGATAAGTTGCTTTGAAGTACCTATTACCTGTTTGTGTCTTAGAGTTTGATTGGTGAAAAGATGTGAGAAGCTTTTCCTTTGTGTATTTTTGTGATACTTTGGAGTCTTTTCTGGATAGCTAGTCCAAGGCATTTTCCCCCTCCAAACATCGAGAGTTTCTGGTTTTCTTGATCATATGTGAGCAACAGTAGTATAGCAGCAATAAAAGTGCTTACTACTATGGCAGTCAGATTTTCTGCTGTACAAAGGAATGAAGTGGGCGATTGAAAGAGAAATAAGGTGGCTCAGGTGGTTTCTGTGGGCTTGTTCTGCTATGTTGATTTTGGCTTCTGTAAAAGTGGTTGAAAGATTTTTTTTAGATTTTTTCAACGCTGCTACTAACTAATTATTGGTGAAAATGGAAGCAAGATTCTTAGTTTCTTACTGATAGGGTCACTTTTTATTTAATTTTCGTTCAGGGTAGTAGAAGGGGCGGTATTCTGACTTTCTTCTGGTGATATGGTGACTGTTGTTTGCTGTTATATCCATTTTTGGTCTTAGTTAGCACATGTAGTCATGTTCTGTGGTTCATTTCTGTCCTAAGTTATAACTAATCTTTACTGATTCAACAGAAACTTTTACCTACAAAGATATGCTGATTTATGTGTTCTGGAAAGAATGCTGGTATATACCTCAATATGATTTCAATATTAGAGGGGGCCTTTATGACTTATAAAGCGTAACAGTGAACCTAAGAAATCATCTTGTTCTAGTTTTTTACTTCAAGATTCAGTTCAGGTCGTCAATTGTCTTGAAAGACTTCCTACAACTGGATCCTGGCATATGCCTCGTACGCTTATTCCACCTGTAAATCTGTTAAAAATTCTGTTCTGATCGTGCCCCCCCCCCCCCCCCCCGCCCCCCTTTTTTCTTGTGACTTTCTGTTGGTCTTTAAAATCTATGAGGTTATATTCTGAAATATGCGCATCATCCGTCTAGTCAAAGAGATTCACATAGTATGCAGCATTTACTAGGTTTTGTTGTGTCAAATGGTGGGTATTGCAGTTGTTTCTGTACTGACTAATTTTTCTTGCATACTTTTAAAAGGTTAAGATAGTTTCGGGTCACCATTGAGAACGAGAAAAATGAATGGTGTTGCAGATGGCTTGATTTTATGTCAAATAGTTTGCTTAGAGTCTGCGTGGTAGAGGTCTGGAGGCGTTGTGGGTAATGTCAATATTGTCAAGTATGAAGCATTAGAGGATGGTTCTGTGCTACTGCTTTCTTTGTGCTAGAGGCCCACTTCCAACTAAATCCCTGGCGAATTGGAGTTTTGGGTTAGCTGTAATATGTTTTGGGACCTGGATTAATTGAGTAATACTGTAATACAAATTCATCCTTTTTGATAAGCCTATTTTGATTAGAGGAATTCATAGTGGTTTCACCCTCACCTTCCACATTATGCAGCTTCACATCTTTTCCGAGTCTTGTCGACATATACGTTTCAAACTTGAGTTGCCTTTCTCAGGCCTTGTTGGAAGCTGAATGATTTCTGCACTTTGGGGAGTAGAATTGAGTGCACCCTCATACCCCATTTGATTGCTCTTTTGATTTGGGATCCCAGTCGGCCGCGTTAAAACGGCGTCTTAATCAGTATTATGATATAATATATTGAATTTTAGTGCCTTCATGTGTTTAATGATATTGTAACTAATTCCTTATTCACTGGAAGCCGTTGACATATCTCAATAATGCTCTAAACTATATCTCTCTAGAATTATTTTATTTGTGTCCATTGCCACCTTTTTGTCCTTGATTTATTCCTTTATTATAGCTTAACATGGCATTGTTGGCCCACTTAGTGGCTGCGATTTTTTATGATCATAGTTTTTGCTGTTGTTTAATTCCTCCTGCTTTCCTTGCTGATATACCATTATTTTCTAACTTCTCATATGCTGGTGTTCCAATAAAGCCTTCTGTTATTCTCGTTACATGTAAGGCACTAGAGCTGGTTTAAAATTGACTAACCTCTCCCGTTGGCAGAATGTATACTAGGTGATTGCGGTTGGGAGTTGGGAGTTGGATCGTTCTGATTTCTTAGCCTGACTTCCTAGAGGTCCATTTCGTTCTTTTGGTGTAAAGCTAATGAGCTGAGTTGAGCATTTTATGAATCCAGGAGACCTGATTTTAAGGTTATTGATCAAATGAGGGATTGAACATCTGCTTTTCTAGTAGGAAATAGAGAGAATGAAGGTCAATTAGAGGTGTCCAATTTGTCCCTGTTTCTTTTGTTTGTATGTGTTCGTAGAGCCCTGTCTGTGCCTGTTTGTTTCTGTTATGGCAGGTGTTTTACTGTGTTATGCTCAATTTGTACCTCTGGTCTGATTTTTTTGGTATCCGAAAGCTTATAAACATTAGCTTGAAGGCTTAACTTTAAGAATAATCTTTTGTACAAGATCTACAATTGGAAGGCACATTTGCTCTGTACCTGGTTTACTATGCCTATGAAAATACAAGATTCCCACTGTTTGAAGTTACAGTTGGAAGAACTAGAGATACTAAGACTAGCTACTGCCTCTGAAACATCGTACCAAATCTTCACGTTCTAGTGGTGCTATGTTTACTAGAATTTCCTGGGATGGCTGTTGCTGTTGCTGTGGCTGCAGCTGCAGGTCTGGCCGTGATGAGCTGGCCTGCTCACAGCCAACGATTTTCTGACATGTCTCAATTAAACAGTGCCTGCAGGTAGGGCACGAGGAGTGAGAATTGAGCCACTTATCGATACACCGGACATGAAATCCGTGCTGGCATTTGGGGAGGAGCCTCACTTTGTCTCCTGCAGCAAACTCTGACAAGCATATAACACATTCGGTATCAAGGCCTGGGAGCTTTAAGTCTGGTGAGTAATTCACTACAGCAAAGGTCTTTAAAGCTTTTTTCTTGATGCCTGTGTTTGCTAGCTTAGCAGAGGAGTCTGTGTTGCTGGACTCTGCTGTCGATCTGAAACCCGAGCATCGTATAGCACACTTAATCATGGAATTTAGTCCTAGGGAGCAGATTAAGGCACATAAGAGGACTGACAAAACCATTACAACATTGGCATCAAAACCATTGCTGCCATTGTAAGGCTCTGTGGGATCAACTGGGCTGGTTGCCGGGGGCGGTGTGCCGGCTGTCGGTACGGCTGTCGGCACGTTGTTTAGTAGCAACCTTCTTGAGTACTGAAGGTTCATTAGCTCTTTGTAGAATAGAGGCGGGAGTGTGGGATTAGACGTGTTTTTCTTTTCTTCTTGTGTTTGTTTGAAGTTCAGAAGTGTAGGAGAATGTGGAAGTAGTACTTTGGGATTGTGTACCTCTAGGTGGGTATATTTTGAGTGAATATATAGAGGTGGACCTAAAGGATAGAAGGCCAAAGGTGTATGATTAAAGCTAAACTTTGTAGAGCTATTTAGTGAGAAAATGACTGGTCTTTTCCTTTTCTTCTTTTCAAAGACCCTACCTTCTTTTTTGCCCCTAGAATAGTATAGATGTAGTAGTAAGTAAATTTATACTAGTATTTCCATGTTTGAGCTACTTTGTAGGAGATGTTGAACAGTTTGAATATCCCACCTACTAGTATGGTTGCCCCACCCACTAAAGTTGCTAATGGGTTTTCTAATCAAGATGGGTCCTGCCGACTTTGTTATTAGGCTTATTGTTGGCATGTGGGATTTTTTGTTTTTGAGGAACCACATCTATCATCAAGCTATTTGGGTCCCTTTTGCCCAGGAGGGTTATGAAGAAATTTACTGCGTTTTCTTAACATGAACGTGGTGATACACATGTATTGTAGTACTGAGTTGTTGCTATTAGGCGAGCTTTTAGGTTCGGGTTCTGAGTGATTAAATCAAATGCCGGATTAATTATTGGTTAGGTCTATTTCCGCATCCCATATGTCGCATATTATTGCTTGTATGTGTCTTTTTACTCTAGTGATAATGAAAACACTTACCTTGAACATGCTAGGCAACATGGGTAGGACTACAGGGATCTTCCTTTTTCGACCCGTATAACTTTGTTAGTATGTGATATGACATGAAATGAAAAGGAGGGCTACTTAATTCTTAGACGAGTCTCTGTTGTTGCAATTGTTCAATGTCTGTATCTGTAACTGTGAACCCGCCTTATCTATCTTGTTGCTTTCTTTCTTAGTCAGGCTGGTAAATGTTTAGAAGATAAGATTTTGAGCAGATTCTGAAATCTCATAATCCCCCTTTTGGACCCAATATAGAAAACTGATCTTATTCTGCACTATCTTCTTATTTTCATGAGCTTTCAGTGCTCAAAGTGAGACGGGAAAGAAGAGCCTTTGTTAGAAATGCCTCTTTTGCTTCTTTAAAAGTCGACATTGATTCGATGATCTTCTAAAGTTGAGACCACAGTTTTTACTGTTAGTTTCTTTACACCTAGACTGAAAACCAAGTATGGAACCAGATAGAATCGTCTTCGTAACGTTTTAATTGCTTGACCCTTCCCTTGATGATCACTTTTTTTTTTTCTTGAGTGGTTTTTTGATTAGGTGACACGTTGGTTGTGATTTGTGAGTGATTAGACGAAAGATCACCCGACACTGAGGATGAAAGGCGAAGGCTTAGGAAGACATATGCCATAATCATTGGGATTAAGAATGACAGGGCAGAGAGAGCAGGGTATGTGTTAATGCTGTTAATACTCTAAACAGAGAATGGTTGCATGTAAAAGGTGTAGGGAGAATGTAGGGAACTCCTCAGGTCAGAGATCCCTGTAATGTCGATGGTGCATAAATTAAAACAATGGCTCCACAAGTCTTGTGAATAGGTAAGAGAAGGGCATCCTGGTCGGAAGTAGGTACGATAAGTCTATAATGGTCGATTACAGAAGCGGAGAGAAGCCCATGTGTACGCTCTTATTGCCTCTGGACTTCTCTCTCGTAGTTTCTTGGGCATCCTTGTTTGTCGAATGCCGACGAAGGTTGGTTAAAGTGTTGCAATCTCGTACCTTGGGGAACTGATTGATTTCTCAGTTCAAACTAATTAAGATGAATAGATTGTAAATTTGTAGTGACGTCTGAACGGTGTGGACGTGATTTTTCTGAGTTCATTCTAAGTGATGAAGAGCACTTTTGTCGTCACCAGGCTTATAGTGATAAAAAAAAAAGCTCCTGGTTTAGCAGATTCAGGTGGTAGAAAGAAAAACCGACCATTGCTAATCAGCGATGCTTGTTAACTGTTGTCGAATGAGTCAGGTTTTGGTGTATACTTGTATACGTTATGAGGCTTTTGGGAATTGGGTCGAAACTTTTTCGGTTGGTATGAGTTGATCTATGAGTCCGTTTTCTTATCCGGGAGCCTTTGAGGTGCTGAGATTTTCTTTGTTGTTATATGAGTCGTCTTCTTTGGTTAGGTCAAAATTTGACAAGTCTGACTCAGACCCTAAAAAACCCGAAAATATTAACGTCGTCCTTAATTTAAAATTTTAAGCCACATAATTATTGAGAGAGGATTCAAGCTGAGACGTTAATTTTTTCAACTTGAATCCTCTCTCAATAATTAAGCTAATAAGAACCAAATGAGAGCAGCATACCATGTTCCCTATTAACATTCATGTTCTTTATTCAGAAGCTTACGCCTGACTTTATGTCAATTTTGATCCAAAAATGCAGCCATTTACTTTGTATTTGGAGCAAAAGTACAAGTATAACACGCATTTTTCTTAATTTGGTCCACAGAAGTAGACAACTACAATCTGCATGATTGTTTGGGGTTTTGCATATAGTAACGTGTGTATTCAGTTAAGATTCTTAAGAACCAACTCTCTCTGCTCATAAAACTAGCTATTATAGTATTATATTACCATTTATAAATAGACGCAAATAAATACCCGTCCTACAATGTAAGTCAAAGTCAAAGTCAAGTTCCCACTTCTATTGGTGATGTTGACCTTCTTGGAGATGTCATTTGTATTGTAATTTGAGTTGGGGTTTAGGTCATCATTTAGGGTAGTGAAGTTGCTTATCATAATTCTAGAGGTGTATCTTGTACGGATGGAGGAAGTAGCATTGAGATGAAAAATTAGGGTAATGATAACGCTAGAGATTTAAAAGCTTCTTC
This sequence comes from Spergularia bocconei, assembly GCA_963457585.1. Classification (NCBI taxonomy): domain Eukaryota; kingdom Viridiplantae; phylum Streptophyta; class Magnoliopsida; order Caryophyllales; family Caryophyllaceae; genus Spergularia; species Spergularia bocconei. The sequence goes on along the minus strand of OY734945.1, from coordinate 1,763,373 downwards.
AACTCCGTGCGATAGAGAATTAAGAGTTTTTACAAAGGATAAAATCAGGTCCGTTATTGGTAGGTACTACCGTACTAGTACATATAAGATCCTTACCTCAAATTGATGTTGTGTGGGTTTATTTCGCAAAATTTAGTAGGTTCTAGTTCTACTTTTTTGGGCCAAAGTGGATTTTGGATTTTGGGTCCGTAGGATTGAAAAGAGAGTAAATATCATTTTAAACTTCTTTAAAATGTTAAATTTGAAATGAATAAATACCGTGTCTAGGTAGATCAGGTGTTTGCCGTGACAACATCGACTCCTTGCCGCCTTAACGTGGCAGTGGTTGTCTTGTCAATTGAGCTGGATATTTGTAAGATTGGAAAAGTCGATCCAACCCATAAACAAAGTGGGGTTGTCGCTCCGATATGCCCCTTTAATTTGCATTTTGCCAAAGATAGGCTGAATGTAAAGTGAAAGGGCAAAACCCATACACTCTTGTCTTGAATTTTGTCAACTTTTTGGTGTTTTTTGTTGTGATAATTATGCAATCGATATCATTGAAGAAATTCAGGAAAAAAGGGTCTCCCTCTGACTAAGAAAAAAAACAACAAAAGTGGGTTCTTCTAATTGGTATGGTGCGTTGTACGGGCGTGGTTCAGCACATGGTATATGTTATCTCCGCGGCCGTGTATAAGTTGTGTGTTCTCCATCAAGTACGCCCCCACATAGTTTGTCCCATAGTTTTGGGTTTTCTGGGACCTTTTTTTTTCTAGATCGCTAAATGTTCACAAATACGGTAAAAGGGTTGGAGCGAGTCGTAAACACAACCCGATAAAACATTGTTATATGACTTTATTATCAACTATGGTGTATTTGGTATATTTAGTGTGCCAATCTTGGGGACCTTTAGAATGGATATGCCAACAAAACATTGTTTATATTGGTCCTTACGCCTATCATCCACGTTCTTTGGATACGTTCACTAAAGCAGTTATAGAGAAGTTTTGCATAGTAGTTGAAGTCTTGAGTTTGAATGTCGTGCTTTTTATTGTAGTGACATTTGCGCTTTATAATGTGTGATTTTTATTGTATTGACATTTGTGCTTTATAATATGTGCTTTTCATTGTTTCTCCCATTCTAATAACTGTGGTTATCTTATAGTAAAGTCGATTCGATCTTTTAACGAGAGATTATTAACTTAAAACATGTTGTGTGATGATATAATTTAGAATTTATAAAGCTTCAAGCACTACGTAAATATCTCAAGTAGTAACCGATTAGTTTCAAGCAAGTACAAGTAGTTCATGCACTTCGTAAATATCTTAAGTAGCTTAACCTGAGTCACAAATCACAAACATCTCCGTGTTTAATTAACACGCACAAAACAAAATGAAATAAAGCACGTATCCGTACAAGATCCTCGTAATTTTTGCTGGTTGGTCGGGACAAAAATTATAACATTATCTTAATATTTACGTTGCCGGTTTATCTTAAGCAAGATCCTAGTGCAAACATTTATACCGTATCTGTATTTGATTATGCCCAACTTGAATTCTGTCAAGATTGTATGTTTTACTGCTTTATCTACGGAAATCGTAATCTGATTGACCGTATCAGAGTACACTTGGGTTAATGGAGTATCAACTAGTAATTTATCGGATTAGTGTATATGTATTTCTTTGTTTTATTTTTCTTTTTTGGATTTTTGTTTCGTAACAATAACTCTAGAGTTTTTGACATTGTTGTATTTCGGGCTCGAATTTGGGTTTCTTAGCTGTGTAAGTAGTGCATGCATTTCCATCAGTGGAAGTATGACTCGTCTAACGGGTTAAACAGTAACGAAGTTTGAGTTCAATGTTCGATTTGTTGTTAGCTTATTGCAAACTCTTAAAAGTGAGTGTCCTACATTAGGAGAGAGAAGAGGAAGAGATGTTCGTGTGCTTTGGGAACCGAAAGCGACTCCCTTCAATGCCCGAATTGCTTTAGGTTTCAACCTATTTTAATTTATGAAGTTTGTTTGCTGCAATTTTTTTTTGGCTTGTGATTATCAAGTAACATGGCAATCATCCCATTCTATATTCATATACCACTTCATTAATTATGAGCATTTGGTTGAATTGTTATGTAATTTATTAGTTTAATCAAACGTATGATGCTTGAGTCTTATGAGTAATGACCCGGGAAATATTGAAGCTATTGAGCAAGGGTCTTATCATCAAGTGTCGTTTTGCTCAACTCAAATCTATACGAGTATTAAATAAGTAACCGGAAGGGTGGATCAGATAACAAATGTTTTACGTGAATCCTTGCGAGTCGCTTTTCTCTCCTGTGGGCTCTATGAGCACAATTAAGGTGGAAGTGCCGCATTCTGGAAGGCATGAGTAGGCATCTTTTGATAAGACTCTCATATGCCTCTTGGAAATGTTCGTGTCATAGTATGATGGTCACTCTAGGTGGATAGAGATAGAGATAGGCGCGGTAGATATCGCGCTTTTCTTGGCACGATTTCTTTGCGAGTGATTTGTATTGGTAAAAATATAGGTCAGATTTTGTCATCATAGCTAGGTAATATGTATCACGAAATATTAGATAGCAATTGATAACGTCTTCAATATGTGATGTTTTCAATTCTTTACATACATTTAGCGCAAATATCTCACTAAGTTGTTGAGAGTGTCGAGTTGTCAATCATGGGTAAACGACAGACCACTCGGTATGTTGGTTACTCGTGGTTTTATGGTCGATGTACATTTGTTGGCTACTTCAGCCGATTCAGATTTACAGGCCCCCTCCTTACTCGAGGTCGGTTGGTGCCTAGTTAAGGCCGAGTTAAGTGTGTGAATCTATGACCCTGAAGCAAGCTGGGCATCATGAGGGTCAGTCTAGTTCCGGACTTGAACTAGACCGGCCTATGAATACAAGTAATCTTGGAGGATAAGTACTCAACTATTCGAATTTACGGGTTAATTGAACTTGGAAGGAAGGGAGTACGATCTACCAAGTAGCGTTTATCGTATTAGTGCCCATAATGGAAACTCATCAAATCACCAAGGTTAGTGGGAGGACTAGGAATATACCGAGGCGACTGACATTAGCTAAATAGCTAGGTATACTCAAATTGGTGAAAGAAAATAATGTTCATAGACATATAGTTTTATAATTGAACCTTTGTGAATCAATCAAAGTTCAATAAGTGTAAGTGTGTAACTTTTGTGAACCAAAGATGCTTTAATCACTTAAGTAAGGCACTAACATCAAAGATAAGACTTGATTAACAAGTTCTATTGGTCTACTATTCTACTCCTATCATTCATTTTGGCTCTTAAATACTAGATAAACCAAGTACTTGATAGATGATAATACAAAACGAACAGCTAATCACATTCTTAGACCAACTTAAGTGGAAAAGTGCAAGGATTAATCCATTCATGGGGCCCATTTGTGGCCGGACAAGGTGGAAAAGTTCAACCTTTTTCAAACTGTTACTCCATGAATTATGATTCCTATTATTGGCAAGGATGAAGCTATGATTTGATATTTCGGGTTGAAAAATTATGTCGAATTTTGAAATTTACAATCTTCACCATAACTTCACTTTTTGGGGTAATTTAGAGCCGTGATTGGGAATAATGGAAATGCTTTGTGTGGAATGCAATTAGGATTACTGTTACAGCATGTGGCACAAGGATTGTTTTGTATTATTATGAGCTCTTTAATTACTGTTAGTTAGTAGACCAAATGCATATTGATCCAACATCTTGATGATTTTATTAGGGAGTAATTTAAAAATGATTGATTGTGATACTTTGCGGCACTTATCTAGCACCCTATAGATAGGTTATTAGGTTGTATCCTTTAATTTGGCATGTTATTGAATAATTCTTTGTTTGAATTTGATTGGTCAAGTGATAGGAGTCGCAAGAAAATTCGAGTGGCTGAAGCTGAAGCAGCTACTTTCGAGGGCGAAGGAAGAAAAAAGAAGCTCAACCTCTGATTTTGGTACCGTCTCTTATCATCTTACACGCTACATTTAGCTGCCAGTTGCTTATAAGTTAGTGCATTACAAATTGCTGCAACAACCCTTTGATTGGTTGGAATTACCAGCCTCTCTTTTAAAGTTTAAAATTTTAGATATAGGTTAGAAATCATGAGTTTATCCGATCCTTCTTATCTCCCAATAAACGTATGACTATTTTAGACATTAAAGTATTGTTGTTGACTTGTTGCTCACAATAAGTTTTGTTCAGTCAGATTGAAATTTGGTAGGATCTGTCTCGTCTTATCTTGAGAATTTTATTGTATGTGGCTCATAGATTGTTCAGTAAAAACGGAACCTAAATCCGTGTTTAGTCAAATCTGAGAAAACACGGGATAACCGCTATTTGGGTTCATGTGAAAGTGGTGTAGGAAAACGTGTTTCAACAGTTTAACACCCTACAATATTAAGACAATTAAGTCCCACTTGACCACTTCTGATTAAGATATTGCTAGAATTTACACACTGAATCTCTTAGATGTACAATTACACAATCAACTTTTGATTAAGATATTACTAGAAAACTTGATAATTGTTCCCAATATCTCTTAGATGTACAATTACACAATCAACTTGGGTAAAAAAAGATGGGAGATTGAGAAAGTTACTGACTTTTTGGTTAAAATTCACAAGAGTAACTAAGAACAAGACTACATCTTTTTGTACAATTTTTCATATTCTAAAAGTCTAAGATCTTGACGTACCAAAATTTGTTGCTAAATCTTTGAATTATCAACAAAAACTTACTAACTCTGAGAAACAAATCTGACCATGTTTTCTCTTTCTAGTGGAACAATACTTATAGCAATCATATCTGCTGAAGATGCTGATGTTGTTGTACTAGATTGTTGATCTTGATCACACCCAATAATCTTCTGACAAGTGTCAACCAAAGACTGTCTGCAAGTAGGGCATGAAGAGTGTGAACTCAGCCACTTATCTATGCACTTGACATGGAAACCATGGTTACATTTTGGCAAAATCCTGACTTTTTCACCTTCCTTAAACTCTGACAAACAGATCACACACTCTGTACCTAAACCTTGAATGTTTTTTTGACTTGAGTACTTAACCACTGGAAATGTCTTCAATGCCCTCTTATCAACCCCAGTACTCAACTTCTGGTGATTTACCATGTTTAAGTAGTAATTAGGCTCTCTATTGAGCAAACTAGAGCACCTAATCACGCACTTAATCAACGAGTTTACGAATAATGAGCATATCACTGCACATATTAGGACTGACAAGATCATGACTACATTCGCGTCGAAAGTGTTATTGATGTTGCCATGGCTTGATGGGGTGCTGCCCAGTTGGTCATTTGGTGATGGTGGTGGTGGTGTTGTTATTTCTGGTGTGTGGAAAAATGGGCTGTGAAGAAGTAACCTTCTTGAGTAATGAAGGTTTATAATGATTTCTTGGGGAAGTGAAGTGAAAGAAGAAGTTGAAGGCACCATGTTTTATTTTTTTTAGTTGTTTGATAAAATGAAGATTGTACTATTAGAAGTTGGTGATAAAGTTTTGGAATTGGAGTGAGGGTTATGTTGGAAAAAAATGTGTATATATAGACTGGGGAAAAAAAAGTTTGGAGAAGATTTACAAGATTCTTTGCTTGGAGTGCCTTGCTGTAGTTGTTGTTATGCGTGTGGTTGGTCCATCTTAATCCTGGTGTAGTTATTGTATTGAATATTTTTGGATTTTAACGTTTATGCACTAAAACAAAATGTCCCACAAAACTGTATGTGCTTCTCATTGTGAAGTTGTTGTTGCCGTCTTGGCGGTCATCAGTGCAATGCTTGACACAAATCTCATTATGGGTCATAAGGTTAAGGGGTAAGATTTGTATACATCCCACCTCCTACCTCACCATACGTAGGAGCCTTTGAGGCACTAGGGTTGTTATGATTGTTTGTTGTTGTCCTTTTTCATGTTTACTAGTTTTGAAGCCTGTGCGAGTGCGATGCATATGCTATGGTTTTCTGATATATGCAAGTATTACTGTATGTTCTTCTTTAATTTTATTTTGACGGTGTATCATTGACACGAAAAGGAGCTTTGATGCACCAGTAAAGGTGTTGCCGTGTGATCGATAGGTCACGGGTTCTAGTCATGGGAGCAACCTCTTGTCCAAAAAGTGACAAGGGAAGGCTTGCCCTTTAATGTACACCGGGCTGCGCTTTCTTTTTTGTATCATTGAAACACAAAAACAACATAATTTAAGGTGTGAGTGATTATATATACTGGATTTTTGTATTAAGGAAGACTACGGAAGGTTAAGACCGACTAGAATTATCCAAAACACTTGTAAATCTAGATGGAATTGGTTCCTGCCCAACTTTCTCTTCTCACTGGGATATTTGGCACATAGATTGGAATGGAATTGATTTGAGGCTGCCTCTTTCACTTAAGGTTGGTGCTAGATGTTTATGTTGCATATTGAGTTGGACTAGTACATTTAACAATCTTATAGATATTGCCTTCCATTTACACCAAACTCATGTAGACTACTCTATCGAAAAAGCTCACAGCTAGGTCACCAGTTTGAGAACATATCCTCACGAAAATCCGTCTTAAAACCAATTGGACAATACAACTTGGAGTAGTACCCTTATATGATATGATTGAGCTCTTAGTTTTAATCTTCCGATGAGTAACAGAAATGTGTACATAACAAACGAGGTATTTAGACTGCATCGACGCATGATGGATGTGGTGACTTGGTGAGTATGTTCGAAATACTAGCTGTAGGAAAATAGGAGAAAAGGTGAAAAAGTAGCTTTTTGCAATCCGTTCTGAATCTTCTGATGCAAGATTAATGGGAACAGACACCATCCATGATTTAGTTTCATTTTCACTGACAAGCATTGAGTAACAAAAGTATTTGGCTCACTTTTCTACACGATTATGTTGGTGTCTCAAATTTGTGTAAGAAATGGGAGGAGAAGTTTGCATAAAATTTTGGCAACCATTTTTTTATGGGATTATCTAGACCTTTAATCAAGTACTTCCAAGTATAAGTATATAATAGTGACACTTTAAGTCTGATGTTTATGGTTAACAAGCCTTAATTAGTTCCCTCGGTAAGATATGAATCTAATTCTATCCAATGAAACTTGAGTATCATCTTGGTTTGTTGTGTTTAAGAAATAACACTTTCGACTTTAATTATATTGTGGAGATATGTTAGTAGTATTTCTTGTACTGCAAACGTTAAGTACTGTAAGCAGCACTGCAAGTCCTTTTCAAAGAGTATGATAATTGATCAATCCTAAAAAGATGCTTCAATTATCAATGCAACCAAGTAAGTAGGGATGCTCTGCTCTCTTTTTGATTTCTTTTTGTTTCACTGTTGAGGTTACCTGTGATAGGCTTATGCGTAGTCTGGTGAATTGCGTATAAGGGATAAAATCGTTGATTGGACCTCGACCATTAGCTTAGACATGTAGTTTCTGCAGGGTAGGTGAAGGATTTTAACCAAGCTAACTTTGTTAGAGACACTGAGATATTGTCTACTCTTAATCTGCAGGTACTTTGAACTGTAACTGGTTTTACTTCAGAGTTCAGACAGTTGTACGGCTTGTAGAACAATGCACACGATACTTTGGTCGACAATAACTGTCAGGTTGTGTTCCATTTCAGTTTTTGGTTTTGAGTTGTGCTATGTGATAACAAAGCAAGAATTTACTCCCTCCGTTGCCTTGGGCCGTTTACATTTGGTTCTATTTCCTGTCACATACACAAATTGAACAGAAACAACTTAAAGAAATATTGGTATTATTAGAAACAATGACATCTTCAGTTTGTCAGATTTGACAACTTACAGCCTCGAATTGAAGGCAGCAAACAAAACTTCTTAATCCCTGTGATTCCTGACCATGTCCTCTCTTGTAAATGGTATGACACTAACAGAAATACTGGTTCGGTCCCCTTCAACTCCTGAAGATGATGAGCTGCTTTGACAGTGACGTCCAGTGATCTTACAATTGTTCACCAAAGATGGCCTACAAGTATGACAGGAGAAGTGTGACATTATAGTAAATTCCTCAGTAAGTCTTCTCCTCAAACTCAGTAAGTCTTCCCTTCTTTTGAGTACCTGAGCTCTGAAAGTGTCCTTAGTGCCCTCTTATATGCTCCGAAGTTAACCTCGACTGACCGCACTTGGGTATTTTAGCACTTAAGCGTGCACCTCGTTAAGGAGTTGACAGATAGAGAGGCTAATAAGGCACTGTTTTAGAAAGGGTAATTCTTGCTTAAGGTCATCACTGTAAATATGTTATCTAGTATGCTTTCAACTACAAAGTGGGTAAATATTTGCATCCTTGGATACCAACTGGGTGTAAATGAGACACAACAATAGATTAGATAGTACTGCATCATACAGCTTTGAACAAAATCTGAAGTAAACTGAGGTAATCTGAGATTAAGGTGCTTCAAGTTTTGCTAATATTTTTTCACATCTGAGTAAATTTCTGGTGAAAGAAAGCATCTCGCTCCTGCCTGTTTTCCAATTACGTAAATGCTTACTTAATAAAATCACTAAGATTGGGCCTCCCTGTATTTGATTATCTGATTAAGCACATAAAGAGTATGTGGCTACTAAGTAAAGATCAGTTATCCACTAATCAGTAAGCAATATTGAATCCTTTAGGCAACAGTAAATTCATAACCTTAGTAGGCTTCCTGTCATTCCGCCCTCACCTTTTTTCCTCAATCCTTCATAACGATGTTGATTTATGATGTCTAATCAATTGAAAAAGCCTGTGATAAAAAAAAGGCAACCTTCTGTTTGCTTGATATTGCGAAATCAGAAACCGCAGGAAAGACAGTCTTAGATATGATGGTTTGAAGTCTTTGAACTAGTCTGTCTGGTGACTCTGGCCAGTCTTTTTTTTTTTTTTGAGATCACAATTGTCTTTTCTGCTCATATCATTTGTTAGAACCATTCTTACCCTTTTCATGAAATATGACTGACATCACAATGTCTTTGTTACTAAAGCAAAAAGGCGAAACCATGGATTGCATGATGATAGTCTATCCTATGCTGGTAGGTTAAACGTGTACATAAAAGAGGAAATAACACAAATTCATGATTTTGCATGTTATTCATTGATTATTTCATCATTTGTAAAGTATACAGCTGAAACAACCTTTTCAACAAAATTTGAGAGCTGAGACTAAGGCTTGGTTGCTGTTGTTGTTGTTGTTCTGTTGCATTGTTTTGACCTTGGAAAAAATGATTCACTGTTGCTAGTAACTTATAGCATGTATATAATATGGGAAGCAATTGACACAAAATTTTCATGGTTTTAATTGATCATTTGTACAGTTACACAGCTAAAACAAAACTTTCCTTGAGGTTTTGTCATTGTTCTAACCCTGATTTTGAAATTCTACTTAGAATCATTCCTAAGGCTCTGAGTTTGTAGCAATAAACTAACTCTGACTAGTATGTTCCCTGTAATTTCTAACCATATTTTCCCTTTTTAGTGGAACAATACTTATAGCAATCATATCTGCTGGTATAACTTCTGCAGAAGCTGCTGTTGGTGCTGATGTTGTACTAGCTTGATGTTCTTGATCACACCCAACATTCTTCTGAGGTGTGTCCACCAAACACTGTCTACAAGTAGGACAAGAAGAGTGTGAACTTAGCCACTTATCTATGCACTTGATATGGAAGCCATGGTTACATTTCGGCAAAATCCTGACTTTTTCGCCTTCCTGAAAATCTGACAGGCAGATCACACACTCTGCACCTAACCCTTGGATGTTTTCCTCACTTGAGTACTTCACCACTGGAAATGACTTTAATGCCTTCTTATCAACCCCAGTACTCATCTTCTGGTGGTTAACTATGTTCAAGTAATAGTTAGGCTCTCTGAGCAAACGTGAGCACTTAATCACAAACTTAATCAAGGAGTTTGTGAATAATGAGCATATCACTGCACATATTAGAACTGCTAAGATCATGACTACATTAGCATCAAAACTGTCATTAGTGTTGCTAGCATTAGATGAGGTGCTGCTCGGTTGGTCGTTTGATGATGGCGATAGAGTTGTTGCTGGTGAGTGGAAAAATGGGGTGTGAAGAAGCAACCTTCTTGAGTAATGAAGGTTTGAGATGATTTCATGGGAAACTGAAGTGAAAGAAGAAGTTGAAGGCAACATGTTGAAGTTTTTACTAGTGTTATTTGATGAAGATTGCAATTGGAGTAAATATTATGTTGGAATAAAATGTGTATATATAGAGTGGGGGGGAAAGTTGGGAGTATATGAGTGTGGTTGGTCCATCTCTATCCTTATGTAGATAGTATATTACAACTTTAAAGACTTTAGTGCATAGTTTTTTGTATGTTTTTGGTTAATTTAAGAGCCTAGTTATTTAGTTAAGGTGGACTGAAGATTGCATAGATTGACTAGGATTATGCACTACACTTCGTAAATCTAGAGAAATTGTATTTTAATAGTATTGGGTCCTGCCTAACTTTCTCAGATCACAGGCAAATTTGGTGAATAGACTGAAATGGGTTGATCTGACTTGGCCTTATGAAGGTTGGGTCTGAGTTATGGATGGTGCATATGGTTTCAGACTCATATGTTTAACAAACTTGTTGGGTATTACCTTCCATCCACATCTACTCCTGTTTGCGCAATTAGGCAAAAACTTAGGTAAGTGTCTCGCAGTACAGTTGCTGCGACCTGCGAGTCCTCTAATGGAAAACCAATGTTATATCAGTAGGCATTAGTTCAGGTAAGTGTGTTTGGTGCGTCGAATTTGATTGAGATACACAATGACTAGGTAAGATTTTGCAGCCTGTTTTATTAGGGGATAATCAAGATGTATCATTTAAGTACTTTCAAGATTAAGTGTATATGAGTAGCAGTGTAGCACTACACAGCTGGCTCTCTTTTTTTCTTCTTTTTTAAGCCCTAATTGGTATTCTTACAAGTGGTAAGATTTGAATCTAGTTCTATCCAATGAAGCTTGTTTACCATCTTATCTAATTTCATATGTTGAGGAAATACACACTTTAGACTTTAATCAGATTGTGGACATATATTAAGACTAGTATATCTGCCACTGTATCCATTAAAATAGTTGAGAATACTGTTGGCAGCATATCTGCAAGTCTTTTTCAGAGAGTATGATTATAGAATAATCCTTAAAGATGCCTCCATTATCAGGTGCCACCAAGTCAGTAGGGATTCTCTGCAAAGCTTTATGATTTCTTTTTGTTACTGTTTAGTTGAGTTGTGAAAAGCTTATCCATAGTTAATGTATATGAGTGAGTATATCAGTTGGAATTTCTCAGCTTGTTGTGAAAGGGGTTTGTGTTTTTTTTTTTCCCCGCACTTTAATAGCTCAATCAGGAGGCGTATTAAGGTATAAAACTATTTATGAGGCCACGGCCATCAGGTTCGACTTTTTGTTGAGATGGTCTTTCCGCATACTAATCATAATCTAACAGATAAAGTATGTTCTTTTTTATCCATTATTGGCGAGTTGGCGACATTCTGACTTGCTTGATTGGAGGGCCAATAACTTTATGTGAAGGGTAATGTAAAACAATGTCTGCTGGTGAAATTACCTCAATCAGTAGAATTTGTAAATCTCACCTAACCTGTACTTTTCGAGGGAAGGGCACTGTTTGTTGTATTATGATGTACATTAAGATGGGAGCACAAGATATGCAGCTCCTCTGTTTCAAAGTTGATTTTAAAATTATATGGATTTTGTTGGAGACATTGGTATAAAGTCTAGTATTCCTGATCTGCAGGTATGTTGAACTTCAGATGGTTCTGTGTCAGACAGCCGGCAGCAACGCCGCACTACTCAGGTAGTCAGGTCGACAATAGTTGTACTGTAAGACCGTCTCACCAAAGTATTTGCATTTCTGTGTGATAACTGATAACTAAGCACAATACTAGATACAAATAGAAGTCCTTGAACAACAAAAAGACAGTTTTGGCAAAATTTTACAGCCTTAAATTGAAGACAAGAATTTACTCTGAAATCTGAAAAAGCTAACCCCTGTAATTCCTTGCCACATCTTCTCTTTCTAATGGTACAACACTAACAGTAATTCTGTCTTCATCTTCCACAGATGATGTGCTACCTATGATCTTATTACACGTGTCGACCAAAGACTGCCTACAAGTAGGACATGAAGAGTGTGAGCTAAGCCACTTATCTATGCACATAACATGAAACCCATGGTGGCATTTTGGTAAAATCCTCACCAACTCTCCTGCCTCAAACTCTGATAAGCATATCACACACTCTGTATCCAACCCCTGAATCTTCTCTTCTTTTGTGTACTTTATCACTGGAAATGTCCTTAATGCCCTCTTGTCCACACCTGATTTACCCTTTTGTTGGGTAATTATATTGTTGTGATTAAGCCTTTGACTGATCACATTTGAGAACTTGAACATGCACCTAAGCAAGCAGTTCACACATAGAGAGCATATTAGGGCACATAGCAAGACTGATAGAACCATGATGACATTTGCATCAAACCTGCTCGTAACGGGGCGTGACAAAGGGTATAGCTGGGAATTTAGTGGTGGTGCTGTTGGTACATGATACAATGGGGTTTGCAATAGTAATCTTCTTGAGTAGTGAAGATTAGCTATACCAATTTCTTGTGAGATTGAGCTAGAGAAATGTTTAGTTAAGAGAAACATGTTTTAATTATTTTGGAGTTGATTAGGATAGAGTGTTTGTTGTATTAGGGAAGATTATATAGGATTTAGGAGAACATTTTTTTTTTGTAGATATATCATTATATTGTTAGATTCTCCCTTTTTTCCCTACATGTTTGTTGTTGATATAAGTTTGGTTCATTCATCTTTAGCTCTAATCATATCATCCATCATTAAACTAACAAGCTAAGTAAGATATTTCTTGTTTAGGGTATAGACATTAGAGATAGGGGAAAGTGAGAGGAGATTCCTTATTCTTTTCTTAAGTATGTTCTTTTTGGTGCCTAGACAATTAGTGGGCATATACAAGGAACAATAGAAGTGCGCAATTTACTTTGTCTTTGGCTATGTTCAATGTTGGGTACGGTAGTGAAAACGGTTGAGCTTTTATGGTTCCGGTGACCATTCACTTCAAATCGTTCCCAGGTCATTATCTCGTGGGGTTTAACTTATCGTAGATTGTCTTAACGAAACTTTTGCCTTTTCTTCAACGTAAGTCGAAAACCAAAAAAGGGCAATGCTTAGGAGTCTAGGATTGAGGCTGAACAGAGATACAATGACCTTTGCTTGATATAATGATATGTGAAGAGAAAGAGAAAGTGCGGAAAGATTTGGATTTGCCGCATAATCTCAGATCAGCCAGGATATATGTAAACCTAAAGACTGAAGTAAGCTGAGATAAGCTGCTCCATATTTTTTTTCCCTCATAAAGTTATAATATATAGTCATTTATTTCATAAAATGGAAGAAGAAATAAAGTTCATGTTAAAGTAATTAGCTCCCCCTTGTTTCCCATTTACGTACAAGTTTATCCAATTAAATCACCAAGAAAATAAAGAGCAAAATAAATTCACTAAGATATATGATTATGGTGTATTATGTGATTAAGCAGATAAACAAATGTGTGGTTACTGATTAAAGTTCAGTTAGCCACTAATTAAAGTTGGATTAGCCACTAATTTGTGAGCAATAATATTGAACTTTTAGGCCACAGTGAATTCATAATCTTAGTTGGCTTCTTGTCATTCCAACCTCCTCGCTCCCTTTACGTTCAGCATTTCAACCCTTCTATACAAAAGTCTATATATCCAAGTCGTTTAAATCTCGCCCATCTCACTATGTAAACGATTTCATCGTTTTTGTCGGAAGTGAAAGTTTCATAAAGATAATACATTTTCTAGCCTGGGAATACGCTAACTTGGTCAATGTGTCAAGCTTATTTATATGACAACAAGAAAGTTTAACATGTTAGGCCCGCCAAGCTACCAAATTTTCAAGGTCATCATAATCTCATAGACATACCATTTTTAGATAATTTGTCACTTACTGTATTAAGTAACACTGTGTCCCAAATTAAACTTTCCATAATATTTAAATAATAAGGAAAGTTTAATTTGGTACGGAGTGGTATATTATCAAACGCAACTTTATTTAATCTTCATCATCAAGGACTAAAGGGAAAAGGAGAAATCATATAATAACTATGGATCTAGCATAATCTTGTAGAACCCTCTTAAGATAAAAGTCACTAGTTTAATATACCCTATGTTAGTCAGTTAAAAAGGTTGCAATGATGTTCCTACTTGCCAGTAGTAACATATACTATACGTAACAGTTGTATATTGTATATCTAGTGCTTTAGTAAAAAGAACACCAAGATAATAGTCCACAAATGTTGTAAGTTGAAGTTTCTGACTCCCACTATAAGTAGGAAAAAGCCTAAATGTTTATATGTCTAAAATATTACAAATAATTATTGTTATACAGACATTATACATTTTGTATACCTACTGCCTACATACTTGCTAGTCCACACTTTTACCCCACCGATACGAAACGATTACGGGTCATGGACTGTATTAATCTTCTCATGAAGCACAAATCCCAGCATTTGGACTCAAATCAGGGGAATAAGCCCAATCTAATTTAGGCCACTAACAAATCCAAGAATGCAAACTTTTCAGTCCAATCAACAACCACCCAACAAGACCCACAAATGATTTGGGCTCTATAACTTCGGATTTGTTTTTTTTTTTCAGAGTCGTTTGTTTGGAGGGGATGAGACTAGTTATTTCCATGGAAAGAAAAAAAATGATTAAATTAACATATTTGTCATTACTTAAGTGAGAAATAGACCAATTATATTGGAGAACAATATTGTCCTAAAACAACTAAACAATATAATTCTCCAAACCCTTCTAATCCTCTCACATACCAAACCAAGGGTTGACATAAAAATTTGAAAATTCACCTTATTCCCACCCTTTTATCCCTCTATTCTTATCCCATAATCCCTTTGCTGCTTGTCATGCCATTTTAGCGGCTTCTCGTAAGTATCTTCATCATGTTGTCTAAGTCTTTGAAGGGGATAATCTTACTGTTATCAGTGCTCTTAATCGCAAGGTTAGTCCTTGTTGGGAGATTTGGGCCTCTATTGCCGACTCTTTGCTCTTGAGTCTTAAATCTCCCTTCCAGTACTTTTGCTTGGGTTCGAAAATCGGCTAATGCTCTTGCTCACAATTTGGCTAGTTGGAGCGCCTCTCTTCATCGGACTTCTAACTTAATTCTCGAACATTTTTTCCCTCATCGATTCTATCGTAGTCTCTCTATAACATTACTCCAACAAAACAAATAATTTTACAACTATTAAATTAATCTCACAATATAGTAGGATTTAGTAGAGATAAGACCATACTATTTGGAGAGAGAATTTTTTTTCTTCTCCAACATTTATTAACATAAATAAAAATGGAGTATTAAATAAAATAGTAATAATTAATAAATAAACTAATAATATGAGTCAATACCATTTTGATTTTATGCTTACTTCTCCTTTCATACTACTAGTCTACCTCTACTACTAACTCCCAATTTTTTTTTACTTCTGCTCAAATTCCAGTAATTGGGTTTTTGCGATAAACTGATTTCGATACTTTCTCTCTCCTTTTTTTTTCTCTGTAACCCAATTTTATTTTTTCAATTTTTAGGGTTCATCGGTCCAAAAGATAGAAACTTTCTACTAAAAGTTTGAATTGTTCAGAGCAGACCCAGGTGGGTTTCCTGCCCTTTTGAGTTGTAAGTCGACTTTCTCTCTCCTCTTTTCTTGATTTTATGAAATGGGTTTGTCTTAGAAATTCCATTTATTTGCTAAATTTGACCAGTAAGAGTAATTATGTTGCTGTAGACTTGTAGTGTAGTAGTGGGTTAGTTGTAATTTTTGATTTTTTTTTTTTTGCTGAAATTTCATGGTGATTTTGACTAAGATTTCTTGCTGTTTGATTGCCCTTGTAATAAATTAATGGTGGTCAAATTTGTATGATTTGGGTATATAATTGCTGCTGGGTTGATGACTAGGAGTTGTTGCATGTGGTTTAATTTGCATTTTGGTGTTAGTTTAGTTGGAAATTGTGTTGTTTTTGTTGAAATTTATGGTGGGTGATGGTTGGATTGAGCATTTCTTTGCTGAATTCGATAACAGACTGATGACCGAGTTCGAAATTGCGATAATTGGGTACTGATTGATCCCCTTGTTGAGGGTTTTGGTGTGAATTTAGACTGTTTTTGACCAAATTGGGAGATTTGAGTATGGCGTCGTCTGGGGGCAATGTTCATTCGGATACTGCTAAGAAGGAGCAGATTATTACTGAGTTTTTCACCAAGACCTTACAGATAATACTTGAGTCTAGGTCGCCTTACATGTCGTCCAGGAATTTCAGTGGGGAGCAGGTTGTATCTTCCCCATCTTCATCGTCCTCGTCTTCTTCGAGTTTTAGACCTAGGGATAAATGGTTCAATTTGGCCCTTAGGGAATGTCCTGCAGCCTTGGAGAATATTGATTTCTGGCGTCAGAGTAATCTTGAGCCAATGGTTGTTGATGTGATTCTGGTGCAGCGATCAATGGGTTGGGATCCTATGAACTTCTCGCCAAGGGGGGAATTTGTTCAAGATCCATCCTCCAAGGAACCGCTTCAGAGTTTTTTGAACTTGGAGCAAGATGAATTTGGTGGTGATCAGAGGACTGAAATGGTTATTGAGAGATGGGTGGTCCAGTATGAGAGTCGGAAGAGTAGAGTAAGTGGTACAGGAAGCAAAAAATCTGGTGGCAATTTGCACTCTTTGTATAAGAAGTCGATAGTGCTTTTGAGATCATTGTATGCGACCATAAGACTTTTACCTGCTTATAAGCTCTTCAGGGACCTTATTTCTTCTGGTCAAATACGGTCTTACACGCTTACACATCGTATTTCATCTTTTGTTGAGCCCTTCACTCGAAGAGAAGAGGCTGATATGCAGCGTTTCAAATTCACTCCAGTTGATACTTCCTGTGGTCGGCTTTGCCTTTCAGTCTTATATCGTGACATACTCTCTGATGTGAACTCAGAACCATCCACCCCTATGTCTCCGCAGTTTATTCCAGATTATGTGGGAAGCCCTTTAGCAGATCCACTTAGGAGGCTTCCTTCTCTTCCCATGTCTTATGGCTCTCCCTCTTCTCCATTTGCAAGGCGTCATAGCTGGAGCAATGAAAATTATCGAGCCTCATCACCTGTCACTTTGCCATCCCCGTCTCCCACATACTCAGACTCCCGTGCCTCTGTATCCAAGTCTAGGTACCGTCTTCCTCCACCCATCACTGTACCCCGCCATTTACCTGAGACTTCTCAAGCTACTGGCAAAATTCTTGGCTTTGATGAGTTTTGGCCTTCCCCTATGTTTTCCCCATCCCCCACCCCTTCTCCACCAATGTATAGGGCTAAGAATGATGCATCTAAGGCTCTGTTGCGATGTGAAAGTGCGCCTGACAGCATTCCTGGAAGTAAGGCCTTCAACAAGCAGTTTTTGTATCCTTCTCCGCCCAAACTCACAAGAGCCATCACCTTGAAGTCAGATAGATCTACTGGGCCAAGTGGCTCATCTTTTGAGAAGGTACCTCTATTTGGTCACTAATTGGCCATTATGTGTGTATTATTTAGTACAATCTCATGTGGTCTGCTTTTCTTCTCTGCAGAGTTCTCTTGGGAGGGATGAAAGTGGAAGATATTCAGGAACCAGGATGTCATCCAACAGCTCGCCACAAATCTCATATTCTAGGAGCTCTAGTCGGCCATCTACTCAGGATGATTATGACGATTCAGACTTTGCTTGTCCATTTGATATAGAGAATGATGGCATGCGAGGTAGCAGGTAAAACTAATTATTTCAAACATTCACGCTTCTATGCTGATTTGGTAAGTTAGTTTGACAAATCTACTGTGAGTAAACTGTAAGGCTTTTAGTACATATTAATAATAAATTTTGTCATGAGTTTGTTTAGAGATGGTAGGACTTGTGACCCTGACTGAAATTAGTCATACTGTAGTGACTAAAGCCCCGTTAGGTTGGAGAATTGCTTTATGCGAAAGGGTATAAGCGTTTGCTTCAATCTAGGTCCTTCGAGTTCTATATCATGTTGGGACCAAGGCTTTGTTGTCATTGATGAGCTCGGCTGAAATTGGGTGCTTTTTAGGTTGTTGTCTTCAGTCTTAACTTACCTTTAAACTAAGAGTGTTGGGCATCAATTGTTTATTGGTGTCTGATGTATTTTACATAAAGAGCCATGGCTTAGAGTATGCATGAACAGGGAATGTAGCATTTTACATCTTGTAGAGATGGCTTTTGTGTCTAAATGTGATGAGGAACTATTGTTTGTGTCTTTTCTGAATTGTTTTCTTTCTGAAGGTCATTTCTGAATCAAAATCGTATAAGGAACTTTTGACTTTTAGAGATCCCCTGAACCCTGGTTGTCAGTTTTAGTTAAGACTTGACCGTGCACATGAGTCTTAGGTTCAATTGTGTGATAAATTTTTACTGGCATACCGTTCTCCATGTTAAAGCAAATGTCGTTTATACTTTTGTAGGCTGTTTGATTCACTGGTTGTTGGGTATTTGAATGTCAACTGCAAACTTTTCATTCCTCTCTACAATGTCTCTTTCATTATTCATATTGCTCTTAATACTGATGACTGTCTGACAACAATATTTCCTAGGCCTGGGTCTTATGATCAGAGAGGACAATACAATCCACTTGTATACAGAGGATCTGCCCCAACTAGAACATCCCAAGATGCCGCTGTTGGTGCCTTGGTACTAATGCTGAACAAAGCTCCGCCCCTTCGTCAGGAGTCACTGGTACCCTCGATGGCTGCAAGCTCTCTCTACAGTGAAGAAGTTAAAAAACCTGAGGGTCAACCATCTCAGAAGGGGCCAGGTGCTAGCCTACTGTCATCAAGCTTTGCTGCGTCAAAGACAACAGCTGATGCTCTGGAAGAGCTCGGAACCTATAAAAAGATGAAAGACTTCCTGCTTACACAAGGAAACAAATCCCATGCGTTCCATGAAAATGCTCCACCGGAGGGAGTTGCAAAGGGAAACCCGAAGTAAATTTTCAGCGTGTATCTTCCACCGTCACACCTCTGCTATTGTGAATAGTGTCTTTCTACAGAGGTTCGGCCTTTTAGCTTACATCTATCCATTTGTGTGCCTAAGAAACACAAATGGGGGAGTCTTAGACGATGCTGCTTAAGCGTGGGGAGCAAACTCGGCGTGGAAGAGTTGCAAAGGATGTGAGAGCCGAAGGGAGACCTAGGCTAAGTGTTTTATATGTGCCTAGTCTTCGCATTCATACCTTGTTGTGTATAAACAGCTCGATCGTGTTATTATTTTTGAAGGTCTGTGAACGTGTGTTGTAGACCTAGCCCGAAACTTGGAAGCCAACCTGCTATATTTGAGAAACCGGAAGAGAATGAAGCTACACGAGTAGTTATACGAGGTTCAGGTCTTTTGTCGTGCGAGAAATCTTACAATGTATATACTCTTTTCTTATTTGAAGATGTCCATAAAATGTATATATCAAACTAGAGGTGCAGAAGTTTTGTGTATACTGCTTCTATTGTTGTTTACATCGCCCTAAATTTTACGTTGACAGATTTCGAATCTCCGTCCTAATTCATGAATCGTTAAATACGCTACGTCAATAACCTCACCATGTGTGAGCTACGTGACGTGTGTATATATATGCTCGGTGTATATAATTTCTAAAGTCGGGAAAAATGTGACACGATATAATTGCACAACACGACACAAACCGAATACGAACGAGCATATATATGCTCGGTGTGTAGTAAAACTTTCCAGGCGGTAACAAGTTATGGCGCCGGGGAAGAAAGTTAAAGGAAAGAGCGAGTCAACCCGGCCGAGTCAACAACCCAAACCCGCGGAAAATAACCCGAAATATCCGGGTTGTATCCGATCCATGCCACCGTCATCGGTGGCAATAACCATCCGCGCCAAACCCGGTTCTAAACTTGCATCCATCACAGGTGGGTGGGTTTTTATAATCTTCGGGTTTACTCTTACGTTGAAAACATAGAGAGGTTGTTTCATAATGAAAATTCAAGATTCGGTTTTATATTTGTTATGATTGTTACCAATATCATAAGTTATCATATGTTAAAATTTTATTATATGATTGATAATATAGTGGGGTTTTTGGGCAGATGTGAGTGATGAAGCAGTAGGAGTTCAGATTGATGCACCTGCTAGAGATGGTGAAGCTAATTCTGCTTTGATTGATTTTTTCAGCTCTGTATGTTTTTTTTATTTTTTTTTACCCTCTTCAATTCAATTTTTATCTAATTTTTCAATTTTGATAATGTTATGATGTTTCAATTGAATTCTTACCATTTACTGATCAATCTTTAATCTTTTCTGTGAATTTATGGTATTTGTACTATTTTTTTTACACTTGATTGTAGTTTTATGATGTTGAAGTTATCGTCATGGTTACTATTTGTGGGTTTTTCCTCTTGGTAGACGCGATATGATATGACACTTGGACACTTCATTTTACGCGAGAAGTTTGGAGATTTTTAGGTATTAGTAACATTGGTGTTCATGTCACCTTGAAGTTTAAGTTCTGTTGCCCCGCTTGGAAGTGTTGTCGTAATCTAGGTACTGTACTTGTAGATGGCTAAAGGCTTAGCTTGTGTTAGCTGGTGTTTTTATGGGTGAATCATGAATGTATGAAGTTGGAAGGAACTCGGCTTGTTACGGACTTATGGTGCAATTCATGTGCGAGACCTTGACAGAGATGTTCAGTAAGGTTGTATGAATAGGATGTAACCTTAGTTTTTGAGTTGATCGTCTTTGGTTGAAGATGTCACTGGCTCACTGGTGGACTATTGATTGTTGGTTACCAGAATACCAGGTATACTTTTGCTGTCTAGTGATATTGCTGCTATGATACTTCTTCAAATGCGGATGTTTATCTTGGGAGCTTATATTCCTGTTATATTAAGGATTACGCTTTAAAGCTGTGAGAGTTATATTCCTGTTATCATATTGTCTGCTTTTTTTTTTTTGAATGCCTCTTCGTCTGCTTGAATATTGTGTTACCCTTTTTGTGGGTTGTTTGTGTTGAGTTGGTTTGTAGTAATAGATATTTTCGAACAGGTTATTGGTGTAAAGAAGAGGCAGGTTTCTATCGGTTCTGGTTCTAAGTCGAGGGACAAAGTGGTGATTGTAGAAGGTGCAACCGTTCAGAGTGTGTATGATGCACTAGATAAAGCTGTAAAATCGTAGTTAAAAGGAAGAGATCACCATACTGTTTTCCCGTGAAATTGAAGTTATGCATTGAAGTGATACTGGTTGTGGCCACATCTAAGTCTGCCTTACAAGACACTATTCGGAATGTGATGCAAAAGGTTAGTATTTCAAGCGATCAATTTCAGCAGACAGTTCCTATTTTTCACATCAGGCGACTGCAACTGTGGTGCAGTGAAGATGCTTTGTAAATCAACAATCCTGTATGCAGCACAACAGCTGCAAAAACCTCGAAACCTTCTTCCCTCCCCCCCCCCCCCCCCCTTCATTGTAACTTTTTTCCCTTCTGTTTCTTGTACGCCGCCCCCAACTCCTGGTATGGATGATTTCAAGCACAAGCTAAAATGTAGCTGTGGTATCATGATCACACTGTCCTATACCAGGAAGTTTAAACCTGTGTTTTTCAGAATCTGATTTTCAGCTGTATCAAATTTGACAAATATTTATCGGCATTCTTTGTGTTTATATCCGTGATTATCTGACTTACATTGTGCTCAGTTTAGTTCCGAGAAATACTGATGTTGTCATCTGCTGAGAGACGAGACAACGAGAGAACAAGGATTTGTTCGAACCCCTGACCGAAAATTTTGGTTATTACCTGATCATGAAATTGACAAAACTTCTCACATTCCTATGGTAGTTTTTTTTTTGGTTACAAGCATCATTTGTATGTGAAACTACTGTAATAATCAATGTCCAACAAGTTATAAATTTTACATTAACTCACTTAATAATTCCCCATATTTAAGATCTTACCTTGTTAATTACAAGTATTAAGAAAAACCCCACTTCATATCAATGTTTGGTCCCATCCTCAATGGTAAAAGTGTAAAACTCTCAAATGGGTAATTCATGGGTTCATTTTTGTGTATTCTTAGCCATTTTTCTCAGTTGTGTAATTCACGCTACTAGCATAAGTTTTGGTACGAACCACGCAGCATGGACGAGAGAGATACTCGTTGATCGAAATGGCAGGGGCAATTTCGAGTCGATACAAGCAGCCATTGATTCAGTTCCCTCTGGTAATGAAGATTGGATAGTCATAAGAGTTGAGCCAGGAATTTACCATGAAAAAGTTGTGGTACCTAAACATAAACCTCACATAATCTTAAGCGGGCGAGACGCTAATACGACTATAATTACAGGCAATAGAGGTGGTGGAATAGTGAAATCCCCTATTGTTACCATTCTTGCTTCGAATTTCATGGTTAAAAATCTAACAATCCAGGTAATTATCGTCGATATTGACACCATTTTAAAATATGTTTAGCTTAATTTTTCATGTTTATTGGCTAAAGTATCTCAAAATGTGTTGTGTAGAATACACATAAACCGGGAATACAAGCTGTGGCTTTGAAAGTAACAGGTGACAAAGTTGCATTTTTTTCATGTAAATTCCTTGGATATCAAGATACTCTATTTGATGAAAAGGGCAGACATTACTATGAAAATTGTTACATTGAAGGTGCCATTGATTTCATTTGTGGAAATGCAGCCTCCTTGTTTGAAGTAAGACGTGATTAATAAGTCACTAGATCATCATTGTTAAAACTAGCTTAACTGATTCCGTTAAAATACACATATTACTTCCAATTTTAAATATTTCTTCTTACGGGAAATCAAACGACCACTCACGAAAGTCGTGAATTAAGTGTTAGTTGGTTTGATGGCATGCAGAGTTGTCACATACATTCCATATCACCTGGGATAGGAATTGGAGCAATAACAGCACAAAAGAGGCAGAGTTGGGAAGAAAACACAGGTTTTCATTTTAACAAGTGTAAAATCACAGGACTTCACAAT
Organism: Spergularia bocconei; assembly: GCA_963457585.1. Classification (NCBI taxonomy): domain Eukaryota; kingdom Viridiplantae; phylum Streptophyta; class Magnoliopsida; order Caryophyllales; family Caryophyllaceae; genus Spergularia; species Spergularia bocconei. The sequence continues at coordinate 1,740,205 of OY734945.1, read as the reverse complement.
TTCACCCTAGGAAGACCATGGGGAAATTATTCAAGGGTCATATTTACTCATTCCTACATGTCCTCTGCATTACGACCTGAAGGTTGGCATGATTGGGATAAACCCTTCACTCATAAGTAACCTTCTAATCTTCCCTTTTTTCTCAAATCCTTTTTGTACCTTTATTATATGAGACAATGAAATAGTAACTCTTACGAGTTACATGCCCATTTAATTTTAAAAGTTAACTTTCTATGTGTTTTTTAACAGCACAGTATATTATGGTGAGCATGAATGTGACGGACCAGGGGCTGATAGATCGTCAAGAGTTTCATGGTCTCGTAATCTCACCTATGATGAAGCTTTGCCTTTTATATGGGTTATTGATAGACATTAACAATGAGTTCCTCACAATCTTTATTTTCGGTCAAAATGATGAGTATAGAGATGGTCACATATATAACTCCATCAAAAAAAAAAAAATCGGATTTAAGTCTGATCGCTTTCACAGGGTTTTTGCGTCTAAATGTATTGTGAATTAACTTTCGGCCTCTAATTAAACGAATCTTTTTGAATAATGACAAACGTGACCGAGGGACCAGAGTACACCAAAGTGATTTGCAAGTTTACATGCACGAAACTTCTTTTAGGTCATGATTTTTCCTCATCATGTACTTCCGTGATAACTTTTCCAACATCCCACACTCATCTAAAGACTCGTATACGGTATACCATGGTATCACACTATAACCTTTACTCTTAAATCTCAAAGTTACAATAACGCGTAATATAATTTAGAGACGAGAATAAAAAAAATTCCACAGAATAAACCTAGCCAAAGGCCCATAACCCACCTACTTAACCAACAAGTTTCCCCAGCCCACCTCCCAATTTTGGCGCGAGTTTCAAAAAATTTCACACACACTTTCCCTCGCTAAAATATCCCAAAAAAAAAAATATCATTTCACACAAAACCCACCAAAAAAAAAAAATCAATCACAAACCCTAATTAATCCAATCAAAATTGCAGAAAACCCCCAAATTGAAGAATGGGTAAGAGTGATACGGATTTGGCGGCGGCGAAAAAATCGTATAGAAGCGCAAAAGAGGTAGGAAATAGGAGAGAAGAGGCGAGGTGGGCAAATGTAATTGGGGATATTCTGAAGAAGAGAGGTCAATATGTTGAAGCAATTCGATGGTTAAGGTTTGATTATGAGATTTCAAGTCAGTGTCTTCCTGAGAAAGATATCCTTCCTACTTGTCAATCTCTTGGTGAACTCTATTTACGCCTTCATGATTTTCCTCAAGCTCTTAATTATCAGGTATTCTTTTTTTTTTTTATATTGTGTTTTTTTATTTAATGTGATTTTGTGTTTTTAGGGTTTTGTTTGATTGATTAAAGGAGCAATTTTTGTTGACAAAGGTAGGTGTGTAGATTACGTTTTTGGCGGGGGTGGGGTAGGGTTGGGTTTGATCTTGGGAAATGCCCAATTTGGTTTGTTGGGTTAATGAGGTCAATTAATTAGATTTCGCGGAGGCGGGGTTGGGTTGATGAGGAAATCCCCAATTTGATATGTTAGTTCAATTGATCAAAAGGTCGATTTTTGTTGATAAAGTTGGGTGCTTTTATTAGGTGTGTGGATTATGTTTTTGCGGGGGCGGGGTTGGGTTGTTGGGAATGGTTTGAAACTAGTGCATTTGAGTTTTGGTGGATGGGCGGGTTAAAAGGTTTATTGAAAACTTGGGTAAGACGGTCTTATAGAGAGTCAAGGTGAGGTTGTTGTAGGTTTTAGGTTGTGTTGAGGTATTATGTTTGTGGAGAATTGGTGGATGTCTGATTTGATCATTGGTGTAATGTTATTCCTTTGGATGTGTAGGTTTCGAACACCTATGTAAATGTAATCATTGGTGTAATGATTATAAAGGATTCTTGCATTGTACTCCCTCCGTTCGGCTATAAAACGCGTAGGGTCGGAACACAGTTTTTAAGAAAAGTAAAATAAAGAATGAGTTTTAGGGTCCACTTGGTGTAAAATTACACATAGGGGTATGTCCCACTTGCACTTTTAATAAAAAAAGTAAGGGTGTTTTGGTATTTATATGTACAAATAAGGAAAGATTCCAAGTATGAAGTTTAAAGATAAACACCCCTAAATAGAAAGTAGGAAGTTTAAAGCCGAACGGAGGGAGTATCCGGATGCAAGTAAATGTCACAATATGTATTTAGGGGGTGTACCTAGGAGGACAAACTTGTGCCAAAGAATGAGACTATGCTGAAATGTATATAACATCTTTAACCCCGGTGCCTTAAAGGCTTCACCATAAGGCGGGGTAAGGTTTGCGTGTATCCGACCCCCCCTTACCCCTATTGAAACATAGAGAGGCTGACTATGCTAAACTGTATCTGATGACAACATTATACGGAGTACTTTTAAAGTTATAGGCTTGGAGTAAATTGTTAGAGTGGACTTCACTTTTAAACATGGTAGTCGGGAGAGGATGATTGTTGGGTTTATAAAGTTGCTGTTCCTGCTTTACTGTAAGTAAACACTTCTTTGAAGTCTTAGAGTTTCTTGTATGGTTTAGCGCTTGTAAGCTGAGGCTGTGGAAGTAGTAACACTTCGAGTTGTTAAATACACAGCGTAATATTGTGATGGTCTGATGGATAGTCAGACAACAATTATTATGCTACTCAATGAGGTGCACAATGAATGGTCTTACAAACCTGGCTGTTAAACATCCATGGTTCATGTTGAATATGCTCTAACATTCGACTATTGAATTTCTTTTACTTCTCCAGAAAGAGCACTTACAAAGAGCCAATGACGCGAATGCTTTAATAGAACAGCAAAGAGCCAACACCCAACTTGGACGCACATACCATGAATTGTTTTCCAAAACTGAGGACCATTCTGCACTTCACAAAGCTAAAAGGCACTTCAATACTGCTATGAACCTTGCTAAAACTCTCAAGGAGAATCCTCCAGATTCGAAATCTTCTTTCCTGAAGGAATATATTGATGCACATAATAATGTTGGAATGCTTGAAATGGACCTTGAAAATCTGGAAGCAGCTGAAAAGTATCTCAATAGAGGATTAAAGATTTGTGATGAGGAGGAGGTGAGTGAAAATGATGATGGGCGCAGCAGGTTACATCATAACCTTGGATTTGTATATACTCGGCTAAGAATGTGGGAGAGAGCTAAGTACAACATCAAGAAGGACATTATAATTTGTAAGAATATAGGTCATCTTCAAGGGGAGGCTAAAGGTTATATTAATCTCGGGGAACTATATGGTAAGATCCAGAAGTTTGAAGAAGCCTTGCGTAGCTACCAGAAGGCTCTCGAACTGGCAAATTCCATGGAAGATGAAGATGCTTTGGCTACTCAAGTTAGGGACAACATCCAAGTGGTTAAGGAATTTATTAAAGTTATGGACAATATGAAAAAGGATGAGCAGAACCTCAAGAAACTCAACAGAGAAATGACTGCGGCCAAGGGCACTTCACGGGAAAGGAAGTGTTTGAGACAGTTGATGTCATTACTTGATCAGCTCATTGATAAAGCATTTTTTATCGCTGCTTGGCCTAAAGTAAGCATTTTTTTGTTTAATTTTTCTATTTATTTTCAGCTTCTTTAATATCATATAGCACACTCCACAGAAAATTCTAAATTTTAAAATTAAGAATATTATGTGGCAGATAGCCGTAAGCTTGTTTTCATTGCATGTTCTAGTATACTTTTAGTTAAACACCGATGCTGGGTGTGAGGGGAAGAGATAGGATTTTGAGTAGATAGAGATCTGGAGGTGAAGCATGAGAAGAGCTAGGATGATAGTTTTTGCTAACCAATATGCAATGTCCTATATGCAGCCAAAATTTTAATTTTTTAATGTGGCTAGGCTATCTATATACGTAAGCAGATGTTGGTGTCGTTTACTCAGCATGAATTTAGTTAGGGTAGATTATTGAGTTGGTCTTGTGTGTTGTGAAGCTTGAGATGCTATAGTATCAACTTGAAGCTGAAATGATATTGGTTTTTACACAATGATTTACGGTTATTATAGTTATCCCCCCCCCCCCATGCTTGAGGCTAAGCTGTTAACATTTTTTGTTTAATGGAACCTTTTATTTAGCATCTGGAGTTTGCCAAAGTAAAGAAAAGAATAGCAAGCGAACTATGCGACAAAGAAAAGCTGGGGGATTCGTTTTTGGTAGTTGGAGAGTCATACCAAAACTTGAGGAAATTCCAGAAAGCTCGTAAATGGTACACTAAAAGCTGGGAGACCTATTCACTGATTGACAATCTGGAGGTAAGATTCTGAAATTGTCATTTCTTTTTCTGTGATTCAGTTGCTGAAAAGATCAGATTGCGTAACTTCATATATGAATTGACATGTGAGCTTAGGAATTTTGTGATGGTTATCTCATTTTGATAGCACTGAAGTGGCATACATGATTTTTTTCACAGATACTAAGAAGTGTCATTGATGAGTGTGATTTAATCAATAGTGTGTTGCCATATCGCAAGAGGGAAAGTTGATCAGGTGTAACTTGTTTTACTAGGAAAACATTACGGAACTATCAGGCTAACTAAATTACAAAGTACAAAATAAAGTGAGATGGAGAGAGTTATATATTTCAGTTTTGGGATAGCTTAGGCTGTGACATGTTCTCAGAGTTTTATCACGAATATGGGTTGATGGTTATTTCAGGGCCAAGCTATAGCCAAAATCAACATGGGTGACATTCTGGATGCTGAAGGTGATTATTCGGGGGCATTAAGGACATTTGAAGAAGGTTACAGGTACAGTAATTGCTTATTTTCAGAAACACTTGATGTGCATATAAATTACGTGTTTCAGAGATTTTTACAAGTGGGAAGGCGCTTAAAGAACTTCCCAAACAAAGGAATCAATCTAATGTCCAGCATGGATATCCCAAAATTGTGCATGGACATTTTTTAAAACACTTGGCTACTTTTAAAAAAAGTGGTCAAATTGGCCACAAGTAAGATTTATGATCCATGGTTTTGGCCTGAAATGGTCACATAGCAAAAATGACTCAAACTTTGGTGGAAACTCCTAGGGGTTATGGGTTTTAGCAATATATTAAAACAAAATAAAAAATCCATGAAAGGTACTCAAAATGCGCAAAATGTGCACGACAGACTCAACAAAAGACATTGCAAAGGGGCTAAAAAACTTCCAAAACAGATGTTTAACCATGATACCTAACAAGGGTATTCCAAGTTTGTGCATGGTATTGTTTTGAGAACATTGAAAATTCGTCTTTTAACAAAAGCAATTTAATCTTTTGTGGAAGACACTCAGGATCATATTATGGGTTTTGGCAAAATATTAGAGTATATAACCTTTAGTAGGTTCCAAAATCAGTGATAAACTCTTGTTAGCCTCAACGGGTGATATGTGCCAAAAGTGCTTAAAGAAGTTCCCTAACAGAGAACCAACCCTCTTATTTAACAAGATTACTCCAAGGCTTTCCATGGTGAAGTTTTCACAACATTTGTCTACTTACAAAAATGTGGTCAAATTTGGCTAAAACCCAAGTGCATAATCTACCATTTTTTACCCGAAATGACCCCAAAACAAAAATAGTTTAAATTTTTGGAGGTGCTTCTAGTAGTTGTATTATGGATTTTAACAAAAAATTGGAGTGAAAAACCTTTGGTAAGTCTTGAAATCGGTAAAACAACGCTTGCTATCCTAAATAGGTGACGTGTGTCGAGAGAGCTTTATAACCTTTCCTGATAGAGGAACCAACTCTCATATCCAATACAATTACTCCAAGACTACCCATGGTAAAGATTTGAGAATTTTTAGATACTTTTAAAAAAGTGGACAAACTTGGCCTAAATTGAAGTATATAATCCACACTTTTTGCCGAAAATGGTCCCGAAACTAAAATGACTCAAATTTTTTTGGGAGCTCCTAGGGATCATATTGTGTGTTTTGGTGGAATATTAGAGCTAAACACTTGTGATAAGTGCTCCAAAACGGCCAAAAGCACACTTCAACCTCAACGTGTTATATGAGGCGAAAGAGCTTAAATGACCCCCCACCAGGGGAGTCAGCCTCTCAACATCATCAAGCTAATTCCCAAGTAATCTATGGTAATGTTTTTGGCCCAGAATCTAGATAGTTACGAAAAAGTGGCCAAATCAGCAGAATCTGGACTTAAACAAAGGCTAAAATCCAAGAGTTTTGGCCCAGAATAGCTCCGGAACAAAAATGGTTCAAATTTGTCTAGAAGCCTCTAAGGGTAATATTATGGGGTTTAGCAAATTATTCGAGCCTACATGTGTGGCGTTTCAAAGGGACCTAGAGAACTTTCCCAACATAGGAATCAATATCCAACTAGGGTAATCCAAGATTGTCTATGGTAATTCTTTGAGAGTATGTATCTTCTTTTAGATTGGTGGTTATAAATTGGATATAACCAAAGACTTATGGCCCAAAATAGTCCCGAAACAAAAACGGCTCAAATTTTCTTAGGAAGCCCTTATGTGTCATAGTATAAGTTTTAGAAAAATGTTAAGAGCCAATAATCTACGATAGGAGCCAAAATCGGAAAACAAAACCCTCATGCGAGCTTCCATGGGCCGTGTGTGCTAAAGAGGCTTAAAGAACTTCCCTCGCTGAGAAATTAGCTCTCATATCCAACGATGATACTCTTAATGTTGTCAATGGTAAAGTTTGAAGACATTTGTCTGTTTTAATAAAAGTGGTCAATATTGGCCAAAACCAAAATTTATAATTCATGGTCTTGGCCCCAAATGGCTTCCAACAAAATGTAGCTCAAAATTTTGTGGAAGCCTCGAGGCGTCATATTATGGTTCTTAACAAAATATTAGACCCAACAACCTATAGTTGTCCCAAATCGGACAAAAATGCACGCTAGCCTCTATGGGTAACGTGTGCCAAAAGGGCTTTAAGATCTTCCCTCACATAGGAACCACCCCTCATATCCAACAAGGGTACTCATAGGCTATCTATGGTATAGTTTTGAACAGATTTGTCTACTTTTGAAAACGTGCTCAAATTGGCAACCGAAGTATATAATCCACGAATTTTAGCCAAAATTTGCTCCGGAACAAAAATTGTTCAATTTCTTTGTGGAAGCCCCTGGTGGTCATATTATGCTATTTAGCAAATTATTAGAGTCAAAACCTATGTAACTCCCAAAATCGGACAAAAATGCACGCTAACCCCAACATATGAGCTTTGCCGAAAGAGCTTAAAGAACTATCCTAACAGACCTTATATTCAACGAGGGTTTCCAAGGATGTCCATGGTAAAGTTCTGAGAACATTTGTCTACTTTTAAAATTTGTCGATTTTGGCCAAAACCGAAGTATATAGTCCACGATTTTTAGCTCAAGATGGCCGGAGAACAAAATTAATTCATATTCTTATGGAAGTACCTAGATGTAATATTATGGGGTTTAGTAAAATATTAGAGCCAAAAATTTATGGTAGATCCAAATTCGACGAATAACGCACACACGCCTCAACAGGTGATATGTGCCGAAATGGGATTAAAGAACTTCCTTACCAGAGGAATCGACTCCTATATCCCACAACAGCACTCCAACGGTGTTCATGGTATTTTGGAGAACATTTGGCTACCTAAAATACTGTTAAAGTTCACGAAAAACAAGTATAATCAACGACTTTTGGCCCAAATTTTTCCTAGCACGAAAACTGGTCGAATTTTTGTACAAGTTCATGGGGATCATATTATCTGTTTCAGAAAAATATTAGAGCTCAAATCCTTTGATGGTGTAGCAAATTCGTCAAAAAACATACGCTAGCCTAGGCGGGTAACATGTGTGTAGGGCATAAATCACTCCACAAACTTGGGAACCAGCCTTTCTATCCATCATTGGCACTCCCATATTTTTCCCATGTAAAGTTTTGATCACGTTTTATAAGTTATATTAAGAAAATATATCACTTACTATTGAGTAAATCATGTGTGGGGACGGAAGAGTAAAAGTAATTAAAATAATAAGTAAACAGTGATTGATGACGGGAAAATAGGAATACTGTAATATAATAATAAAATAAATTATGATGATCGAGTTGTAAGAAATATACATACGTAAGCCCGTGCATGAGCCGGGTCCCCAAACTAGTCTAATATTTATCTTGGGTGCCCGGACTGAATCTTGACATGGAGAACTTTCCTGTACCTTCAATTAGTTCTTTGCGGGAGCTTTATTGTGTGATTATTTTACATGAACTCCTTGAAGTTAAATATGATATGTGGTTTTTGGTGCTCAGTGTTTGTAATCTTATGACAGGATTGCAGTTCAAGCAAACAAAATTTCTGTGCAAGTATCTGCACTTGAGAATATGCATTACAGCCACATGATGAGATTTGATAATGTTGAAGAGGCAAGGTAAGGTTTTCATGCCTGATAAAACTTTTTATGTCCCGATAGGTGGACAATTCAAAAACCATCATATCTTCATTATAAATACAAGGATGCATTATCAAATGATGTAAAATACAGAACTCTGAAAGCAGGGAATTCTTCTATTTCGATATTGGGCAGTGCACGACGGATTTTCCATACAACCCGTAAATCATCTATGGCATGCTTTTGAACCAAGAGAAGCAATCTTTGGCCGATTAGCAAAACAATAATTATCTTTTCCCATTGCTTGCTTGCTAGCAAAACATAACTACCTTCTTTGTCACTCTTTTTCATTTGTTGGTACAGTTATGTTGTGGCAGTACTCCATTAATTAATAAGTTCATCCTTTACATGGCTTTGACTAAAAGGAGTTTAGTTGGTAGAGACATCTGACATGACAAAAGTAATTATAGTTCTGGTTAAGCTACTTTTGTACAGAGTAGTCATTAGCTACATGGCAGAACAGTGGTAACACTTGCTTATTGAGATATGGTTAAGCGTCACTAAACCCGTCTCTCAAAGTAGGGTTCTGCATTTGTAGGAGGCTGAAATTTGAGATAGAGAACTTGCAGATCAAAATCAACAGTGAACAAGAAAGGCATGATGCATCACGGGAGAGTTGCTCTGAAACAGAAACTGAGGGCAATGACTCTGGATCGCCCCAGAGTATTGGATTCCTTCCAGTCAATAAACCTGTTTCGAGCATTGTAGACAGTGATGATGATGAAGCTTTGAGCTCACTTATCCGTTGTGATAAGCTACAGAAACTTGAAAGAAACCGCGAAGGAAAAGCTAAAAGATATTCGACGACTACTCAAAATTCTCCCCAAAACTTGTCAAATTCCTTGAGCAGCCCTTTGACAGCCACTGGTCGGAAACGTGCTCGTTTAGTACTTTCTGATGATGAGGATGATGTAGAGTGCTCAAACAGAAGGCTGGATGCCAAACCGTCAGAAGATGTTGCTACTTCAAATGATTGCGGTAGATAGTAGCTTGAGGCCTTCATTTTTCTTGATGTTTTGTTTTGTTCTTCGAAGTTTTTAAGCATTTATTGACATGTTTAGTGCTTTTCTCTGTTTCTTACTTAATTACAGTCAACAGTAGGTGCGAGCACCCTGGTGCAGCAAGTGACTTACAGGTACCGGTTACAGTGTACTCTGTAGCTCTCTCGTTTTTCATTTTTGCTCAATATGGTTCTTCATAAACTTTTCGTCTGCAGCATTCACTATCAGATAGGAGCAGACATGTCATTAGTTCTTGCAATCCTATAAACCTTGAAGAAAGCTCATGTTCTTTCAAATCTAGCCCTTCTGAAGAAGCTGCTACCAGGAACCTCAAATATTCTGCTGGCAATAAGGTATTAGTTGCACCCTGATTCTAGAAACATTACGTTGGCTTATCAATTTTACTCGCAAGCTTGTTTAAGCTATCTCACGCTTGTATATTCGCTAAACCTCCCATCTCAATTCCACTTACTATAATAGATCCCACAGAATAACAGCTGAAAGCACTAAGGGACTGCCCATAATTTTGACGTATAACTGTATAAGTGATGTATGAAGTTGAAGTTTATTCTATGAAGTCACAACAGGATTGAACTTTTTTACCAGTCACCTTTTTTTTTCAGTGCTGCATAAGGATGAACGTTGAAGATGTACCTGTATGCATTGAAGCTGAGTCAAGTGTGTTTGCTAATGAACTTGATCTTCAGGCCTTGAAAGTCCAAGCAGCATGCTTGTACTTTTTGCAGCTATCTTCACAAAGCAGGAGCAATGGTAAATAAAATAAAAAAAATTATAATTTTAAGAAACCTACCAATATGGCTACATTATACTGTTGCTGGATGCAATCACATTAGGCTATTAACTCATAACTTGCAATATATAGAAAGAATTTACCCCTCTCTAGAATTAGAATGCTATTGAATCATGTCATCTCTGTATTTTCAACCTTTTTTGTACTTGGTGGTTGTTTGATTGTCACTTTAAGACCTAGAGAATGGAGATTCATATCATTGTTAAACTGGGGGTGTGTTATATTCATGGGCAAGCAAACAAGCCACTTAGTATGTGTAATCATCTTGCAGAGCCGGGCAATAACTTAAGCTTTGCTGTGAAACCAGGTCTGTTGCCAATAATTGGGACTTTCAAGTTAAGGGACAAAGTTCTAGCATCAACTGATAATGTTGAAGCTATTGTGAGCGATGCCCAAGCAGGAGCTTGCATAGAAGCTTCAGTTAGTGGTATGGAATCTACTTCCATGATATGGTCTTCATTCCTCTTGTTTACTATTTCTGGCACTCTTGTGTTGATACCTTGGGAATCCATGAGAGAATTTATGAACTTACATACTGTGAAAGTACGGTAGCATAAGTTGTAGTTTGAGAAGTCAATATTGCATTTTAAACATTGACAGGATGGGTGCAGAAAAGATTGATTAAGAGGTATATCGAATGTTGCCAGAGATTATCTGAGGCCCCCAATATGAAGTTGCTGTTCAAGTTATACGATTTAGAGGTAGGTACAAAGGGAACATGCTTGTTTAAGTGTACTTGGTACTCAATTTCTTGGTACATGTGTGTTTTTCCCTTGAACTTAGTTTCACTCTCTGCTCTTTCTGCTCTAGGTCTCTGAGGACGAAGTCATTGTATCTAATTGTGAGCTACAAGATAAGTCAGTAATACCTTTGTTGAAGGCATTATCAGAGCACAAAACCATTGCGATGTTGGATCTTTCTCATAACATGTTGGGTATAAATATAGCCTCTTCGATACCCTATACAGTTATACTTCAGTTTTCTGGTCAGATCACTAGTTAAGACTTAAGATTGTTAGGTTTTGGCATTTATCCATCTGATTTCTCCAGGGAATGCAACAATGGAGGAACTAGTGATCGCTTTGACAACAACAGGTCAGAAATATGGAGCTTTTGTGCTTGATATGCATTGCAATACCTTTGGACCAACTGCTCTGTTCCAGGTAACTTTTTGGCTTATGTATTAGAGAAACTCCAGTGAAAAGTTTGTTTTAATCCCATTGCTTGTTCAGATATGTGAATGTCCTGTAATCATGAACCGGTTAGAAGTTCTCAACATTTCTGGAAACCGTCTCACTGATGCTTGTGCTACTTACCTGTCCACCATTCTGCGGAACTGCAAAGGTAAAACTGTGAATACTTTTTGTCCTGCATTCCCTCCAGTAAAGATATAATAATCTTGAGTATGTTAGTATGTATATATATGTAGAAGGTTAAAAATTCTAGTGCCTGGTTGCTCGATGTTATTCATAGTCGATCAGCAATCTGGTTTTCAAGCTGTTGATATTATTCAATTTGAATTAACATCTCTTCTTCCCACACAGCTCTTTACAGCCTGAACATTGAACGATGTTCTCTTACGTCTAGAACTATTCAAACAGTTGTTGATGCATTGGATTCTGGCTCTGTATTATCACAGCTTTCGATAGGTAAATGTCTCGGTCCGAGTCTGGTTATTGCTTTGTCTTCACCATTTAAACATTTCATTTAAGTGTTTTACATCTTTGTTTGGCAGGGTATAATAACCCTGTTTCTGGTAGTTCTTTAGCTAATCTCTTCAGAAAACTTGCGAAACTTGAAAGGTACATTTTAGGTATTCCACTTATGCGTGTGAAAATTATGCAAATTTTTCTTCCTGTTCTAAACTTCTGTTGCTATTTGTAGGTTTTCGGAACTGAGTCTGTGCGGCTTAAAGCTTACCCAACCTGCGCTGGATGGTGTTTGCGAACTTGCTCAATCGTCATGTCTATCCGGTCTCATGCTTGGTGGAACAAACATTAGTGTGAGTCGATTGTGACTCCAGTCCAGACGACATTTAGTAGTCTTCGCTGTATACCCCTTCAATGCCCTTCATCCTTACACTGCTTCTGATGTTACCAAATTTGCAGGATGGAGCAGTTCAGTTGACCAAATCCCTTTTCCACGAGACGCAGGAACTGGTCAAGCTAGACCTGTCTTATTGTCAGCTGACACCAAATTACTACGAGACACTTACGACTCATGCTTCAGCATTCTGTAACATTATAGAGCTGAACCTTGCAGGGAATCCTATTACCCCACAGGTTTGGTTGCATTCCTTGCTTTCATATGTTAAGTTTCTCGTTTATTATTTTCAGCTTTTAGATGTTCATCATCACAGTATTGTTCATGGCCTGTATGTTGTCTGATTTTTATAAAGATACAAACTACAAGGCTAAGTTCGATACATCACTGATTCAATGACATTTAGCACTGTCTGTAATATGCACTTCAGTTAGCTTGAGACTTACGATAGATGTGCCCGCTCATTTGTTAGAGATCTCAATGCAGGGTGGAAGTGCATTGACATCACTACTAGCAAATCCTCAGTGCAGCTTGAGAGGCTTGCTGCTTAATAAGTGCAACATCGGTATCTCTGGGGTTACGCAGATAATCAAGTCACTCACTGGTTAGACTTCTGAAACTTTTCGAAATTATTTATGTATCTGTGTATTCACTAACTAATGCTCGACTTGTGGTTTTATATTGAAGTGAATGAGTCTCTTGAGGAACTCAATCTTGCTGGGAATATCAAGCAAGAACAGTATCAATGTGCACAGAACAAACCATCAGACGAAAAGATGTCTGATACATTTGTCTCAGATAAGGAACCCCAGAATTCTGGGTTAAATGCGCGTGATATATTACAAACTGAAGCTGGGCAACATGAGCAACCTGGAGAAGATGTAAGCCTCGACCAGTTTGAAGTTGCTGATAGTTATGAGAACGATTCACGAATTGAACGTGAAGAGTCTGGACTTGCTGATAGTGCCACCAGCCAGGGGCAAAAGGCTTCTCAGTCAGAAAACCATTACATTCAGGAACTGTGTACAGCCATCAGTAATGCAAAGCATTTGCAGTCACTCGACCTGAGTGAGAATGCCTTCTCAGCTCAGGCAGCTGATACATTCTACAATGCATGGTCTTCAGGGCTGCGAGCTGGCTCATCCCGTAAACATGTTAAAGCTGAGATACTTCATTTATCAGTACAAGGGAAGAACTGCTGCGGAGTAAAACCCTGCTGTCGAAAGGACTGATATACCAGAATACCAGGTAGTTTGTGCTACTGGAAATGTGCATCATATCTAACCAAAGTCTTGTAATCTTGTACTCTATTAACATGATATTGAAAGAGTCCAATGTTCAGACTCACAGTTGTATTCAGCTGTTAGTGAATTGATGTAAATAAGATTGGTGAACATCAATAACTTGACTTCGTAGAGAAGTTAAGAATTGTTCAACTGTGACTTTTATTTGGTCGAATTTGAGGTGACAATGCAAATAATTGTAAAAGAGTACGAGGATTTGAATTCGAGAATTAATATACGGTATGCTTTTAAATTATAGCCATTATGATCAAAATTTCAAGTTGTGTTTGATGAATTCATTTGCACATTAATAGATTCTTATGTAACCTATGATAGTGATAATTTCATTTGCATAATGACTAATCAAAGTAACTTTTAAATTAGAAGAGATAAGTATGTAATAAAGATGAAAGAGCAAAAACTTTCATGATAAATGACATTTAATCATGTGATCACGTCCTCAATTTGCGCAATTGATGAGCAAAATCCTCAAATTCATAATGAAAATGGATTATTCATCATTTTACATGATTTTTCGAGAAATACATGAATACTTCATAATGTTATATGATTAGTATATCCACAAAGCTGCATCACCCCAAAAATTATGGCCTTATACACAACTCTCACATATTCAAAATCAAGGTGCAATCCCACAAACCAAACTTTTTGATTGAAATAATTGTAAATCATTATACTACTGGGCCCTTTTTCTCATTCTTGCTAATAGTCATCATTACCGGTTTTTAACATTATTGACTTATGTTGAGTCCGTTGTTAAATAGTTATTTCATAAAGTTTGACTCGGCCATTTACTTATCGATTATAAGTATAACATTTTATTGTCACAACTCACAAGGTCCGTAAATTTATATGTTGACCTTCAACTTCTCTAAACTCATTTAATCTACTTTAACCGAAATTACTATCAACTAATCTAGCAAATAACTATCCAATTTTAATTTTTATTTTATTTTTATCTTTTTCTTGTTCTTCACTTTCTGCCATAAAACATGGAGCCAATAAGGCAATAATATGCACTAATTCTTCCAACATAAATTAATTGTTCTTACACTAAAAAGGGTCCATTTGAGGATTTCTCAACAATATTTTGAATCACATAGTTTTGAAATTAGCTGACATCTTCAAATATAAAATTCTAGCAAGTCCATTTTGGGGGACTAATAGGGCATATTGTAGGGCTTACTACCTAATATATTAAATATGTTTTTGATAGTACATCCTTAATCAAACTAACTTTTGATGAAACACACTATATTTCAAAGGAAGATCCAAGAAAAAAAACATACACATCACTCTTTATTTTATGAGTTTAGTAGCTTCTTAGGCCTAACTTTGACCTATTGCATCTTATTTAATGCCACCATCTTCCTCAATTTCTGTATCTAGTAAGTTACTGGGTCATTTGGTGTAAAGGTTACTCCTAAATAGACTAAGATAAAAATTGAACATAAGTTAGAGAAATTAATATCAAAAATTGATAGCCTTGGCAATATAATTTGATGAGGTCTTCTTTTCTTTTGACAATTTGATGTTGTTGATACTCGGTTTACAATCATTTCGTTGCGTCATTTGTCAAATTTGAATCGTGTCTAGCCTAAACAATTGAACTCGAGCTCAGCTAGGGCATATGGAGCCCCAATCAAGCTTCAATTTAGTCTAGTTTGTCCAAGACATACAAGGTGAAGCTGAGCTTACTTATGTTTTTTGGATCAAACCTTAGCATGCAGAATTTAGGGGGTTTTATTCAACAAATTAAAAGAGACGATTCTGTAGCAAAGTTTTGACCGAGTCGAAACCAATATATATAACTCATCAAACCCCCGCTTACTATACTCTACATTAACAATCTAAAAGAACGGACACGAGCCTAAACGTACATACGCACACGGCACACGTACAATTTGATTACATAGTGGCACTCAAAATATACTCCATCCTACACTCACATTCTCACAAGTCATATCTAGTCATGTGAGTATAGATCAGATCAACATATTTGCACTTGATGGCATTCTAGTATCAATAATAATATCAAAGGGAGTACAAGCTAATGATTAAAAAAATAAAAAAAGGGAGACAAAAGGAAACTGTAGATGACCCATGAAAACAAATTTCACCTTACTGTGATTACTAACAGTGGGGGGCATATAACTGTGACTTGTTTACCCAAACTTACAAGCAAACACTACTGTGCACCTTTGAATGTGACTGACAACTCACTTTTCATAAATTTATCTCTTGTACTACTTTGCTCTAATTTGAGGGCATTTTCCCCCTTTGTTTCTCACATTTATTGCATGCATGCTGCTCCCAAATTCCAATTTTTTGACACTTTGACATAAAAAAATTGGGTCTGTTTCTCATATTATTATCATCTTTTTCCTAGGGTAAAAATACTTTGTTGTTCCTTATAGTTAGATGAAATAAATGCATTAACATGTTTACATTTTGCCCTCTGATAAATGTAAGAAGGTAAATAGTTACTAACATAAGGGTAAAACTTGTATAATAAGCAAGGGCAAGATGGAGACGAATGAGTTTCGGGTTTTAATTTCAGATACGTTATTATGAAATTAACTTCGAAATAACTTGTCATTTAATTATCAGTTGAGCTAGTCGGACATCGGAAAAGTGTTAGCATGGCATACAATCTACTCCAATTAACATTAGCATGCAGAATCTAGCTGCTTATATATTATGATTATCAACCATAAGCTCAAAATGTACAAAAGAAATACAAGACATATATGAATATGATCATATATTCATATGATATATGATAATAAGCACCAAAAGTTTGCTTTTGCCTAAGATTTCATCAAAAGAAAATCCCAAAAAATTAGTCTCACAAGATGAGAGATTACTCTAATTAAATTGCATGTCATCAGCAGCTACTACACCATTATCACCATGCTAAATACTTCGTAATATATTTATAATGTTATTGCTAGCTAGTTTTTATAACTAAAAGAAAAAACTAAGGAGATCTCCAATTTTGTAAACCAAGATCATTGTGTTTTCTTGAAGGAGCAGATGAAGAAGGCACAGGAAATCTCTTAGGAAAAAACCCAAGAAATTGACCAGTGTTGGAGTAAACTGGCCTTGGGTTAAATGACCTAAACACATGTGTGTTTCTTACGCCTTCACATTGCTCAAACATGCCAATGCTGAGCACCAGAAAGTATACCCAAAACATTGCTCCTACTAATCTTGTAGAAGAAGATGATCTCCTCCTCCTTGGGCTCCTTCTTCTAGTACTAGTAGTAGTAGTTGTTGTTGTTGTTGTTGTTGAACTCCACAACATCACCATAGCATGCAAAATTTCGCTTAATTCGCCGAAAATGGAGAATTATGCGTAAGGATTATTCGGCCGTAGTTGGAGAAAATTGATCAATAAGCTAGTATGCTAGTACATTTTTGGATGACAAGTTCTTTGTTTTGAACAAGTCTTTTTGTGGGTTTTTTTTTTGGTTTTTTTGAAAGAGTGACGAAAAAGTTTTAGAAGGAGAGGAAGAAAGTGAAGTGATGAATGAAGTACTAGTGGGGGGAGTGAGAATGTGCAAAGGTGGTTCAAGGGCTAATAATAGAAAGCAGGTAAAAAGGAGTTGAGAATTGAAAGAAATGGTCAAGTTTTTTTTTGTTTTTTTACCTCTTTGGTTCCTTTTGGAGGAATTGGTATATAGGTTAGGTAATTTTATTGGTGTAATGGCCCCGCTTTTAAATGGTTGAATTAAAATCCAGTTTAATTGTGACGGGAATATACGACATAAACTCGTAACAATATAAACTTAGTTTCTTTTGCTTATTAAAAAAAAATATCACATACACACTCCAAACTCCAAACTGTTGGGGAATACTTGAAAGATTTGAAGATGAACGTAAAATTGAGTTGTGATTGTAGAATTTATTATGAGACTCAATGTTGGATTGAAGAAGTCATCTTGGCGGACTCTTTCATAGTACGCGTAGTTTCTAGTGTGCCTAGTTAATTTGTGTAATTTGCAGGTTATTACGCAAATTTGTATATCTACCACTATACCAGTATATAATTTGTACATGATCCCCCAGAACAAGGGAAGATTGTCCCTCTTTCTCTATACCTTGAATTTTCCTCTAAAATTTTGAGGTGGCACTGTTGCAAAGTGTGCATCCTCCTATTTGTAGGGTAAAGTGGTAGGATTTTGTGTACGAGTTGTTGTCTTTTGGCGTAAAGGAGAATACGCGCCAACAGTACTCATGAGCCGTGAAGAAAGAGAAGGCCATAAAGAGAGGAAAAAAAAGGGGTCAAAATTGCAAGGTTTCTTCCTTCTCTTTAGTCTTGAATGGTCAAGCAGCTTCTATTTCTATGTAATTTGCCCATTTTTTTAAAAGTCGCGAAATGTTTTTAAAAAAAAATTACGATGGACAGATTTTGAGTGTGCTTGTATGATCGGGCTGAATCAAATACTCAAAAATGTTATCAAAAATTAGTGATACATAGGGGCTTCACACAAAAATTGAGCTTTTTTTTTTGTTTCGAGATCATTTTGCGACAAAAAACCGTGAATTGCATGCTTTGGTTTTGGACAATTTTATCTAATATTTTTAGAGTAGAGAAATCTTCTCTAACACTTTTGCATGTACAATCTTGGAGCAACCTTAGTGAATAAGAGGACTTGTTCCTCTGCTAGTAAAGATTCATTAAACCCATAGAGATTAACGGTGCAATTTTTTTTGTCGATTTTGAGATTCACTATGAGTTTATGACTATTATTCTACTTATACCCACAACATGATCTCCGGGGAGTTCCAAACAAATTTGAGCACTTTTTGTTTTTTGCTTAAATGGGCTTATCTTAAGCCAAAGACATGGATTAACTTCAATTCTGGCCACCTTTTTCTAAAGTAGTCAAATGTTCTCAAAACTCTAGTACGGAAACTCTTGGAGTACCCGAGCTTGTTGGGTATGGGCCTGTGTGGATTGGTTCATTTGCTGAGGGAGTCTCTTAAGCCCTTTCGTCATATAAAACCTATGAAGCTTGCACGTGGTTTTTGGCGACGTTAGGAACATAACACCGGTTTTGAGTCTAGTAATTTGTTCAACCCCATGACATGGCCCCTAAAAATTTCCACAAAAATTGAGTCATTTTTAATCCAAAGCCATACGGGCCCAAAAAACCATAAATTATATATTTTGTTTTTCCCCAAGCTTGATCAATTTTAACGTCGCCAAATGTTCTCTAAACATTACCATAAGGATCGTTTCCTTTGTCAAGAAGGTAATTTATCCCCTTTCACCACACGCCACCCACTAGGAAAAAGCCTTGCCTTCATCTTTGAAACGTCTGACAATGCTACCACGTATTCCACTACAATCATTTTTCGACATTAACTTTTAGTTTTAATTTATTTTCACATATTTAAATCAAATATTAACAACAAAATCAAGATGAAAACATTGTTATCTCAGCCCAACCACGATCATCACCACCAAGTATTGAGTGTACGAGAGTAATTCAAATGAAACAGAACTACCTTAGCCAACATGGCAGCCGTGACAAGAAGTGAAGAAGTCCTCCATAAATGAGGGCTTTCGTTTCACAAAACTAGTAAAGAAAAGTGGGGTATCCTTTTCACAAAATCTGGACTACAGCAATCCTGACGTAATGGTCTCAAGGGCTAGACCAACGGAACAATCCACGGGTCCCACTCTCATTCACTTTTCCTCTACCACGGGCTTTGAAGTTGGAACATCTCTCCCCACAATTTTGTTCCGTTGGCCCACTCTTTCGTCAGGCCCATTATTTCGCATTTTCCCCACTTCAACTCACCATTTACATCACATTCATTCACATCAACTAGGAGTTAATATCACATCCCCCCGTAACTTCTTACTTACGTTGTCAATCATAGCTTCTCCCTTAATCTCAGCCGCACATCACTCACCCTCTCGCTTTGCTTCCTGCCACATTCATGAAATAACTACGAGTATTCATCCTCCTTTTCTAAAAGGTAGAAAATGTTTTGGACAAGAATCGAAATTTTAAGAATGAAATGAAGTTAACATGTGACTGTGGACATAAAACATTTGAGGATGAGATGAAGTAACATATGCTTATTAGTGTTATCAAATCATCACTATTATTAGTACTCCGTATTAGTATTGGTTGTTTACTTGTCCACGGTCCAAATTAGAAAGATTATTATCCCCGTATCTCTGTATTATTGCTCGATGTTTATAATCATAGATTATCCTCGTATCTCTGTATTATTGCTCGATGTTTATAATCATGATTGCTTATTGTAACGGTCATTTTACTTTATCTCCAATTAGGTAATCAAGTCTTCTTGCTTTATCTCCAAACGAATTATACATAGTGATTTTTACTGGAAATTCCTACCGAGAAAGTCATGACTTGCTGTAACGGTCATCTTACTTTATTTCCAGTTACGTAATCAGGTCATCTTACTTTATCTCCAATTACGAATTATCTGCCGTGAGTCGTGACTTTTACCGGTGATTCCTCCTAAGGAAGTCATGACTTGCTGTAACGGTCATCTTACTTTATCTACAATTACGTAATCAGGTCAAAATACGAACAATTCTCATGAGCCCCGTTGAGGTCGTGACCAGACTAGTAGACACCTAGTCCTTGCTTTCCTACGCTATTAATCTTAGTGATTATTATTAAGAGAACGACTATTTGCACACCACGATAGTCTTTTAGCACTTCCACTACATGAATTTCCATTGAGATATAATATTGTTAGTGGGAGTGCCGCAAAAGCACGAATGAGATGTCAATAGCCAGTACCCATTGATTTGGTTTAAGCATTTTCCTAAAAGACTAAACCCAATCGTATATATACATTTGACTAGTATTATCAAAATCTATGGAATTGGACACTCCACAAGGACATAATCTATAATTTATACACACAAAGACGAAATTAAGGTCCACTAATCTTACACTTTACACTCCCCAACAAAGAAATAATCTCTAATTTTGGTACGTAACACTAAAGGCTATGCTGTATGAATGTATGATACGATACCACCACTACTTTTGCCCCCACACACACACACCACACCCACTTGATAAAAAAAGACACACTTTTCTCTCTTCTTCTTTGACCGTAGACCACATTTTTCTACCACCTTCATACTCCATTTTAGACCAAAAAACGAATATTTGAACTTGTTTGTATTTATTTTTCATACCAAAAAAAGGTATCTTCTCCTTCACTTACATCACCCACCTCCCCTTTCCCTTTCTCAATTGACCACTCTTTAATCTCCTCCTCCTTATATACTCTACATTTCCCCTCCCCATCCTTTTGCTCCTTCTCCTCTCCTCCTCCCCCCCAGACCCTCACAAATTATCGTGTTTCGGGAACGACTTTTCTCATACCTCGAAAATCCCGTAATTTCATTAAAGGAATAAATAATTGTAAATGGGGAAGAAGGAGTTGTATCTAACGGTGCCGAGCCTTTTCAGGTGTCCGATATCGTTAGACGTGATGAAATCCCCTGTGAGCTTGTCAACTGGAGTTACGTACGACCGCACCAGCATCCAACGGTGGTTAGATAGCGGGAATAACACGTGTCCGGCTACGATGCAAGTATTGGATACCAAAGATTTCGTACCTAACCACACTCTCCACCGTCTGATCCAGATCTGGTCCAACAACCACCACTCCTCCACCAAACCGAACCAACAATTATTTCTTTCTCTCTCCTCCACTCAGGTTCGGGACTTGATCAACCGGGTTTCCTCCTCCGGTTCGGTTGAAACTCGGTTCGATTCGTTCGTTAAGATACTCAGCTTCGCCTCCGAGTCGCCGGAGAACCGGAAATTTCTCGCTTCAAATGAAGGATTGGTTGTGAATTTAGCTGAGATTTTAGCTTCGGATGGACCGGACCTGAACCCGAACCTCCTCGAGGCGGTCCTGAAATTATTCGAAATTGTCACCTCCACGGTGGAAAACAAGAAGCACAACAAGGTGTTGCTTCAGAACAACCCGAACCTAATTCCGAACCTAGCGAAGATACTCAAAACCGGCCGGTCGGAATCTCGGCTCGCGGTGGCGAAGATTCTGGAATCCACCGCGGTGGATCAGGAATCAAAGAAGGTCGTATTCGACCACCGCAAGATTCTTCCGAAGTTACTAGATATATTAGCCGGCAATGCGGCGGCGGAGGTTGTTGACGCGGCGGAGATACTGGCGGTGCTATCATGCTTAATTTCTCTCTCCTCGCCGCGCCGGAATAAATTAAAGTTAATCGAAGCCGGCGGCGTTGCGGTGATCACCGGAATAATCTCGAAATCCGACGACATTAACAGCTGTGCCACCGTGGAGCAGCTGCTGACATTGCTGGAGATGTTGGTAGGGTGCGCGGAGGGTAGGGCGGCGATCACGGCGGAGGCGAATTGTGTTCCGGCGATAGTGCATAAGTTGATGAAGGTGTCGAAGGCGGCGAACGAGCACGCGGTGGCGGTGCTGTGGAGTTTGTGTTATTTGTTTAGGGATCAGAAGGCGAGGGAGGCGATGACACGGCGGAGCAACGGCGGACTTACGAAGATATTATTGTTGATGCAGAGTGATTGTTCGCCGGCGGTGAAAAAGATGTGCTGTGATTTGCTTAGGATTTTTAGGGTTAATTCTAAGTCGTGTCTTTCAAGCTACGATACTAAAACCACCCATATTATGCCTTGTTAATTACTACCTAATTACTCCATTGATTAATTAATTAATTAGTTAATCCTTTGTTAGTTCTTAGTTTAGTAGTTCAACAATCGTATAATCTGGTACTAATTGTTTGGTTTATTTTGGAGTGGAGAGAATGATCATATATTCATATGTGATCATGTATACAAAGCGTTTGTAATTGGTACAAACAAACAAATTTTGATGAAATATATACAACAATTAATTGGATGAAATGTAACGAGTTATGGAAATGTGTGTGTAGATCAGATTTCGTTATAATTTTCGTTAATTGATCGTTAGTGAATATACTGGATATCGTAATCACATATTCACACGTACTTGGAAAACAAATGTTCATAAGAAATCGTTCAGCTAAGGCTATTACGAGACGAGTTCATGAACAAGAAGATCGGACTTAAAGATTAATATAGATCAATCATTGTCCTTATTGGTCCATTAGATGGATTGTGTTACATGAAAGTTATGGTTGTTTTTTATATTTGCTTTGATCATGTAATGCATCATATGGAGTTATGGAGGAATAAGGATTGTGTGAAGTTATGCTATTTAGACCAATGGATATGCCATATGCACTGGTTCTTTTTTATCACATTTTTGTATCTTTTCGCGTAGACGTAATTTCCATAAATACCAAAACAGAATATGGTATTACTCCTATAATCGTTACGCTCCTAGAGTCCTAGGTGCTTCCCCCACCATCTTTTTGTTTTTTAGTTTATTGCCCTTCTTTTATTGACATTTTAACGAGTAAGGTTGGGAGCATAAATTTTTTAATCGTTTGTGGTAAAGTTGTAGCTATCAAACTGTCATCCATTACTCAGAAAAACCTATTTCATGAAGTTTAATTGAAATATTCGCAACTAAGATTAAAGGACAATAAAAATCAATGTGCGGTTGAATGAATATTCTGTGCTCATAATACAGTTTTTCATAGATATTCACGCTCAATAAACACTAACGTTTTTATAAAATTCTACAGAACTGTTTTAATAAACACTAAAATTGAATTATCCGATATAATAATAAAGTCAAGTTTCGGGCATTGACCATGTTGAGTTTGTTTGATACGTTAACAATAAAGCTCTTTTTTTCTTGGGATTAATTAGAGGGAAAGCAAGAAAAATAAATGGGGAAAAGAGGCCGTAAACAAGGGGGAGGAAAATGCTGAAAAAAGGGTTGCTCTTTTTTTTTTTTTTTAATGAATGCTGACTGTAAAATTGGCAGCTTGCACCTGAAATGAAATACTAGTATAAGTTCATTTATGAGTAAATTACACGAGAAAAGGAAGAAAAAGACGGGAATCTGAAGTTGAAAGAGAGGCTATAAGGTTTGACTATGCCATATATATTTTCCTATGTTGTATAAAGAACATTTGTAGGCTGGAAAGTTTATGGACCTCCCCTTCCCATTCTTCAATGGAGCATCCTTTCTTTAATTCTTTTCCTTTGCTATCAGGTTTGCTGAGGCATGATAAAATATGACCCTAGTTTTGTTTTTTGTCTTTTAGCGTACATGTATACTCTGCGCTATATCACCAATTCACCATATATATGTTGGTTTTTAACTCTAGCCGATCCATGTTCTACCATTCCTCGACTAGAGGCTCGTACCCCGAAACACATTTTCACTTTAGTGCGACTGTGCGAGTTTATTAACTCTAGCTGATCCATGTTCTACCATTCCTCGACTCGAGGCTCGTACCTCGAAACACATTTTCACTTTAGTGCGACTGTGCGAGTTTATTAACTCTAGCTGATCCATGTTCTACCATTCCTCGACTCGAGGCTCGTACCCCGAAACACATTTTCACTTTAGTGCGACTGTGCGAGTTTATATGGTGGGGGTTTCACACTTTCACCACTAGTTCTTCATTTACTACGCGTGTGCATACTTGTCGCGTGCATAATGGTGTGGCCTAGACTAGAGGATCCAGGCTTGTCTAATAGTGTATTAGTCCTTTGTCGTGAGAAGTGTTGGTTCAGAAGCAGATCTTCAGGTTGGTTTCCTTCGGAGCGCTCGACCGATGCTCTTTCATCATACCACTAGGAAGTCAAGCTGCCCAAGAATTGTCTCAGGTTCGAATTCTTATATTTCCAGTCGCGCAACCGGCGTTACATCAACCGCTCCTACACACTAAAACATTAATAAAAAAAAAATCTAATTTAAATAGGCCCACAAGCACAATAGTACAAGCAAACAATTTTATCAACTAGTGAGAATCCCCTTAAATCGTACTGAGGTGAAATAACATCTTTCAATTTTTACCTACACAAACAAAGAATAAAATCTTTACACCGACTTATCGAATGTTGTTAAATATTAACATTTCAATTTACACCTTTATTTAAAAACCCGTATACAAGAATAATGTTGAATTATAGTCTAAAAAGTGAACAATAATCCATCACAAATACATCACTCATGAAGTCATGAGTCATGAATTTTAACTCATTGACATTTGAACAAGGTGAACTATGCACACGAGCTACGAAGCTAAAGTACAAACTACTCGTATTGTATAATGTGTATTAAAATGTGATAAAAGTTGTAGTGAGATTCCCCTGAAAATAATTGAAAAGTTTGCAGGGTTCTTTGGTGCACTTAATTCAGGCCCCCAGTTACTACGTACCCTTTTTGTATTCTTTTGCAACTAAGCTACATACTAAAATGATTTGGTGCGATCCAACAAATCCAACTCTAAATTACTTCGCCGTTCATGTGCATACGGTGTACAATACGGAGTACTACTAATATAATCAATCTAAAGTCATTGGATCCCATCAATGTGGGCAAAAGTCTAAGTGGTGAACAACAACAAATGATACATAATTATTATTTTAGAAGGTATATATAATCATAAGTTGGGTGTGTCATGTACCCATTTGTCATGTGTGGGTGGGTTTAACAACAATTAAGTAGTCTCTAATCAACTTGTCTCCTGTCTAAACTCATCATTGTTAATTTTTTTGGTGATTTAATTTGAAACAAGTATAATCGATCATTCAATCATATAAGGCGAAATTCTAATTCCACAACTCACTCGATATTGTCCTTAACAAAATAGGAAGTCAGATATTGTAGAAGTCAATCTTCGATTTGTGTTTTCAAAACTTACCCTCCACATAATTTTCTGTTTTCTACGAAATTCATAGTCGTATTACCACTATTAAGTTGGTTGATCCTCTAAAATTGTAATGAAGCTCATCACTTTACATTATGACAAGTTATTGACAACTCACCAAAATTCACTTTAATCATTTTGGCTTTAATATTTCCAATTAATTTTATTAATTTATTTTTCACATTGATAGAAGCAAAAATGGTGATGATTAGAGTTGGGTGTCCATGTTGGGTCAATTTGAGCTATCTCACGTGATCTTCTCGGATTGGTGTGATTGATGGAATTGCGAGCACGAAAGGTCAACTATTGGGTTAATGATGAATGACGAGAGTACATTCGGGATGTAACTTTGACAAATGTACATCAAATCCCATCTTCATTCACAAGATTTACTTATTTGACAACTCATTCTAGTTCGACCATGTAGTTGTATTTGGCCATTTTCTTAATCATTCTTTTGGTTGAGAACTTGACTACTTGAGCTAGTTACTTACCCTTACTCATTCATATTTTAACTTTTAAAGACGTGGTATATGGAGTACTCCGTATTTGTGAAAGGTCTTTCGACCCCGTGAATCACCACAAATAGACGAATTAAAGCTACTTTATGAGGCGATGAGTGACCATATTACACTCTCAATTAGAAATTCAGAATGATCATAACTTGTAGATTAATAAGTTTAATAGTGTCATTTCATAGAGTGCCTTATCTAAAAAATGTTTACGTGAACTATACAATGTTTGAAGTTAGACCAAACATATAACTCACCCATCATTTTTTAAGGGGGAGAGCTAGATGGTCGAAGTTGTTTCCTAAAACCAAATACTCGTACTAACAATGGAAAGAGTAACAAACTTGTTTACATGCTAGAAAAGTCCTACTCGATCATGTCATCCAGATTTTGTTGCAACGATGTACTTTAATTTGAGACGGAGGGAGTATTTAACATCCAAATGATTTAAAGTATATATGGTGAATGATTTGCTAACATCGTCGAGGGTTACATTAATTTATTGTTTTTTTTTTTGTGGAGGAAGTAAAAAGTTTATTTACCTATGGTCCTATTCACTCCTATACTCCTATAGTCCTATGGCGTATGTAGTTTTTTAGCAAAATGACGGGGAATTTAGAAAATCAGAAAGGTACGGATCGGAAAATTGGACCAATTTATCAAACACGATTATTTTTTTCATGGCCCAATGTATCCCGCAACAGGCCCAAAGGAAATCACCTGACCAGTTCTATTGGGCCTACGATTCAGTGCACAGGCTTTCACCTACATCGGATGGTAGAGTTCCGTAAAATGAGCTCAGTTTCTTGTTCAAGTCGTAGTTCCGAAACGATCTGAATGAAATGATACGACAACTGAAAAAACTATAGATTTAAAATAACATTGCGCAATTTGGTTTCAAAATCGCTTACTTATAAGTTATAACTTCGTAAGCAACATTCAAATGAAATCGAAAAGAAGAAACAACACAATTCCAGTCCATTCGATTTTGAGTTAAGGTTGTACTAGATCATTTGATCGCTTTATCCTTAAAAAGATTTTTGCATGGCTTTCTTTTGCAATATATCATATTATCATGGGTTCAAGACGTACATTTCCATCATCAATTATCTTTAAGATCATTACTTAAACCTTGAATCCTTATCCTCATCCTGCAATAACGTTAGCTGCTCGCCTATTACTTTATCGTCGTATAGTCTATTAATCGTAAAACTAGAGAACAAAGATTTGACACCCTATATACTATCCATATGAGGCTAATAATTGGCCACCCTGCCCACCCATAGGAATAAGCAAATGAGTTGTCTTTTGCACGCTTACCAAATACCAAATCTATGATAATACTCCATACTTGTGGATTATTGAATCTTACCTAGAGATTTGGACATTGATTAAGCATTTTTAGCATCAACTTATTGAACAGTGATTTATGTAACAGCAAATCAGATACTCTCACATGCTAAAATTTGTTCGTAATCTTGTTTAATCAGTGCCTAATCGGCTAATCTGATTTTCTAAGCTCCATTTGACTGGGAATGCTAACCTTCGACGTGCCCATTCCCTATCCATACGTGGCTATGGCCTTTAGGCCTTATGGGTTAGGTTAAATATTATAACATTAACTAGTAATCTCTTCTGAAACTGTATCAACTGTAGAGATAAATTCTTATGTGTAAGAACTAAGAACCGATCAATCGAGTTATGACATTTTATAATCCTTATCATTGATATAGCCATGTATATATCATCACATTGTCACACGTAATTTATGTTTAATCATACGAGTTTGATTATACGAGTACCTCGTAAAATCATAAACTAGAGTTGTACCGTGTTACTTGACCAAGAATTACTTTTTTGTTATTTAAAACGGTTCCAAAATGATGTTGCATGCTCTGCTGGAAGATTACCAATTACGTTACAAAACAAATTAAAGATTCTTATAATCAAGAAGATCCGAATGGAACTCTGTACATTTGATAAGGTATCAGAGCAGAGATACAATAAGATCATGGGGTAATCAATATTAATTTGGCATGCATAAATAATATGCATTTGGCTTATTTGGTTTATATTACCAAACTCTATCATTTGTGCCTTCTTTTGTTAATATGCGTCTGATCGATCTTTGAATATTCTGATTGCTCTAGTCTAAGTTCAGAATGGTAAAAAACACAATAATCGAGTTCCAAATACTCCCTTCGCTAGGGAAAAATTTAGCGTTTAGCTCGCAATATCGAATTATCGACTCATCGTTGGAGGATTGATCGAATGATGTTACAATTGAAAACACTATCTCCAACAATATTACACATAAATAAAGAATATGGATATTTTCGACTTAGTTATACTGCACTTAGAATACACCCCGTATTTGTCTTACGAATACTATTACGCAAAACTACTTGTCGTATTTTAATAGCATTTATCGATGTATACCCCGTATCAAGAGAGGATTGGAAGAAGCAATGAGAAACTTTTGGGTATGTATAAATTAATAAATGAGAAATGATGAGACGAAGCATAAAGAAAAATGATAGAAATGTAAGAAAGAAGATACGCCACTTAATTCCACACATAGCATGGGAGCCAGAAGTTGGTTAGGTGGCTCACTAATTATTTATGCCATTCCTCCCTCGCACATATAAGTCACTACTCACTACTACTAATTTCCTACCATATTATTATCTTCTCATGTTCATCATCTTCAAAACCATCCCCAAAACTCAAAAAATTCCTTAATAAGATTCAGTGGAAAAACTCATATCCACGTATCATTTTCTAAGGTCGGAGTACAAAGCTAAGGTCAGTTACATTTTCGATCCTCTTTAATCGCAGTTATAAATATTTAGACGGTTAAACTTTATATTTACGCGTTGATTGTTGAATATATAATGATTTCAGTTATGTAAACAATGTTGAGTAATCCGTACGACCGTACGTACACACCCATTGAATTTGGGTCGGGTATATAGACTCAGACCATTAAGAATCGGTAGTTGCTTAGAACTTTGAGTATAGTAAACATCAAACAACTTTGTCGTCGCAAATAAATAAACACAAGTTAGTATGCCGTATACGGTCGCACCCAAAATTTTATCTGGTTTTTCGTCTTCGAAACTATTTTGGACTCAAGCTCAAGGTCCTCTTGGGAACAGAGGCTGGGCTACAAAATTAAGGGCCGTATTCTTGGCTTGATAGTTATAAGGTGGTCCGGATTTTGTCAGCGGGCTACTGTCTCACTATTTGGGCTTGTGGTTCAGTAATAAAGACGCTTCTTAATTTTTGAGTAGCCCAACTAAGTATTGGTCTACGTTTACGTACTGCATTGTTAATCAATGACGTAATTAACTAATTACGTACACGTTGTTCTAAAATTCTAATCCTAAATTTCATTTTTTACCTTTTTTTTTTAAAAACAAAATTTATAATACATTTTGCCGTATTGATCCGTCCTCTCCAGTCTCCATCCGCTTTATCTAAATTTCTCCTATTAACTATGCTTTGTTTACGTAATTTTCGTCTTCTTCTCGATATTGACGTTTCGAGATAACGACTGACCACAGTTTAGTTTTGTTGAATTTTCCTAGTCGTATAGAAATGATGGGAGGATAAAGACAAATAGGACAACCCAACTTAGGGAACATATGAGAATGCAAACCTTTATTAGTGAGTTAAATATAGGAATGTCTACAATTAAGACAACCCACTTCATGAACATTTTATTTTATAAATTGACATATGTACGATTCTTCTTACAGGTTGCACGTACTTACGAAATTAATTAAGCACATAATTAAGATTTAAGTTAATACTAATTGCTCACGTACGTACTCCACTGTCTGCACCATTCAAGGCATTAATTAATGTGATTAGTGTTAATTAGTGCTCGGAACTTACGTGATTCAGATGCTACTTGGTTGTTAAGCGTATTCTTTAAGTACATTATATTTGCTTTAAGAGAAATATAGAAATAAAAAGCTTATGCATGGAAAGTTCGTACCGTACCCAAATTTTTTGCAATTGTGCTTTTAATTAATTTCTTCAACTTTGTTGTCAATTTAAAGAATATTTGATTTTTTATGAAAGATTGTCATGCGACATAATGAACGAAAATTTTGGGTGAAACGAGTAGTTATGGCCAAGTTATGGTCTTATGGGTCAATATATACATCTGTGATGGAGTCCAAGAACTCGAGTCGTCATAGCGTATTCGTAGTTTTAAGTCTTTAATTACCGTCTTAATTTGACTCATTGCTGATACATTTTGACTTATATTATTACTGAACGTACGTGACACACAAAACAAATTAATACATTTTCTGTATCGATTCACACTAGTGGTCTAGTATGCATGAACATTGAACTGTATGAACAACACCCGTGAATCCGTGACTAGTCTCTTGTTACGTTAGTGACCATTTTTTTCCGGTTGTTCAGACAATAATCTTTTACTAGGCTGAATGACTAATACCGCATTTCAAAGGTTAATGCACGATTTTTTAATGAGATCAGGTAGGAGTATATACCAATTACCAAAATATATGTGTAACAGTAATTGTCAGTAGTATAATTGAAAATTACGTAAATTAGATGAAACTTGTAGGAGAAGAGCCATACAAATAAGCGAGGAGGCGCCCCCTTGGTATAAGTCGAGCCTACTAGGCTACTAGAAATGTCGGTAAATTAAATGAGAATATTGACAGATGATAGTACATAGAGCAGATCAGGAGGAAAAAAACAAATTCTATTAAAGTTGAATGTCTGATTAATCAAAAGTTTGTTAAAACATAATCGTAAATTTAGATCTTATTGTTACCCATGCATACAAGATGCTCAACATGTCTTCACTACTACTCTGCATGTTATAATAAAATGCATACAAACAAATTACAAACACGGACACGTAACGACGTAAGTAAGTCTTGGCCTAGTGACTACGACAACTGTACTGTACTTATAAAGCCTTTTAACTTTCCTTAATGTGTGCTAACTGAACAATTTCTTGTCCATGATTGCAGGGTTTTTTTTTATTTGCCAAATTTTAGACCAGAAATAAGGGATTGAAGCTGGTAATATAAAGAGCTTGTAAGAGAAGATTAGTGAGCATATACTTATACTGTTATATATATATACATCTCCCCTTTATCCATCATTGTCCTTTCCTTCCTCCGCCATTTTCTCTCTCCAATTCATAGTTCAATGCAAAGGACTTGGAAAGTTTGAAGCTTTTACATTGTGGGTTTAATTTGTTTGTATTTTAAGCGTTGGTTAATTTTGGGAGAAAACAATAAACATTTGACTTGTGCAAAAAATTCCTCAATCATAGGAGGGTCGGTGCTGTTTTTTTTATGGGATTTCTGCAAATCCGAGGTAAACCCATTTGAAGTTGTTAGTCGTTGGTTGGTTTGCTAATTTCTTAATTAGTCAACTTTACTTAGATTAGTGTTGAGATTAGTGATTTATATTGAGTTGTTTATTGGGTTTTTACATTGGGATCTTATACAAGAAGCTATTGGAACAGCAAGAGTAGAGGGAAAGTTTTGTTTTTTGCTGTATGTTTATGCTGCTAAACCTGTTGTTAATCACTGATTAGTGGTTAATCAGCTGGCCAGTTGGTTGTATAGAGTAATAAGACTGTGGGAGAGTTGCTTGGTTTTCTCCTAGATTTTAGTAGAGAAATCTGGCTCAAAGATTGGGATTTTGTGGGGAGAATAGATTTTATCAGACAAGTTGACACTTTTGGGGGGTTGTATCTGAGAATTTTGAGACATATATAAAGACCAAGAGTTCAAAGTTTGGAATTTTAATGTGGGATATTCTGTAAAGTTATGGGAATGACAGACATTGTTGAGTGTGTTGGTGTGGAAGATGTCTTCTTTGATTCTGTAGATTTGTTGTCAGAGGAAGATTGTGCTGTTGATGGGTTTCTGAAGTATGAATTTGGGAGGAATGAGTTGAGAAGCGTAAAGGAGCGCCGTGATACTTTCTTGAGGGGAATGGGGTTCGTTGAGTCGAGCCCTGTGTCGGGTTTTGGTGATGAGGGTTTGGTAGAAACTAGGGAATCTGTTTCGAGTTCATGTTCATCGTCTTCTATAGACTGTGAAGAGGAGAATTCGGGTTTAAGTGTAAGGGAATGTAGTGGGGATGGTAATCTGGTTGTAGATGAGCAGGAGCATGATCAAATCGTTAGGCCTAGGAAGTGTGTTTGTGAAGATAATGATACCGAGCCATCAACATCTGGTAGTCATAAAGGTGTTAAGAGGGGTAAATCTCTAAAAAAAATCGGGCATTGGTGGAAAGATATGATGAGCAAGAGGAGTAGGATGAGTAAGAAATGTGAATGCAGTGTGGAAAATGGAGAGTTCAAGAAATTCGAGATGAGTAGAACGAAAGTCCATGTGAATAAAAAGCGAGTGAAGGAGCTTAGCGCGTTGTTTGAAGCACAGGAAATCCAAGCTCATGAGGGAGTTATCTGGTGTATGAAGTTCAGTCCAGATGGTCAGTATCTTGCAACTGGTGGCCAAGATGGAGTTGTCCGAGTCTGGCATGTTAAGTCCGTTGATTCGTGCTGTGACAGGTTTATGAATGAATCAACTACTAAGAGGGATAAGAAATTGGAAGGTCCTGTTGTAGTTGTTCCTGAGAAAATGTTCCAAATTGAAGAACAGCCTGTGCAGGAATTTCATGGTCATGCTGGTGATGTCTTAGATCTGGCTTGGTCTCAGTCGAATGTGAGTTTTCCTTGCCACTTGCACATTAGTGAATTCAGTCAAGCTTCTTGGTTATGCATTTCCATCTGTAATGTATATCAACTTAACTGTTTACTTGACATATTGTTCAGTATATCATTTCATCATCCACGGATAAAACTGTTCGTTTGTGGCACATTGGATCAGAATCATGTCTTGGTACCTTCCTTCACACAGATTATGGTGAGTGTCGTGTCTGTGGATATCAAACTATTAATGTTGCAGCTCATATGTTTTGCTTCAGTCGTCACATCAGTAATTAACTGTTCTATTGGTTGATTTCAGTAACATGTGTCCAATTCAATCCTACGGATGATAGTTATTTCATCAGTGGCTCCATAGACGGGAAAGTTCGTGTATGGGGAGTGTCAAAGAGGAGGGTTCTTGACTGGGCTGATGTCAGAGATGCAGTGACAGCCTTGTGTTACCAGCCTGATGGACACGTATGTTTCAATTTACGGAATATCTATTGAACTTCATTTTTCCTTGCAGCATCAACTTCCTCTAGAAACTAACCTGTCTATCCTCTGTGTCTGTAGGGTTTTGTTGTAGGATCTCTAAATGGCAACTGTCGATTCTACGAGACCAAAAGTACTTATTCCCCAACCTCAAATTCGATTTGATTGCTGTCATTGCCAACAACTTGTGGATTATATATGCTGATGTTCTGTTTACTGATGCTGTAGGTAACCTGGTGGAGCTCAGTGCACATATTCTTATTCACAGTAGCAAAAGGTCATCCACCAGCAGGATTACAGGATTACAGGTAGGGCTAAGAATACATTTGTATCGTACTCTTTAAGTCTGAACAATTGTCTGCTTCAGCAAAAAGAAGTCTTTAAGAATTTCACCTGTTGAAAATATTCTGAAAGTAGCTGTTATGTTGTTTCTGCAGTTTTACCCTGAGGATTCTCAGAGAGTCATGGTTATGACAGAGGATTCTAAACTCCGTATACTTGACAAGGAGGGTGTTGTCTCAAAATACCGAGGTAGGGACCTAACTTATCTAAAGAACACGAGATTGGCCTCTCTTGCCTTTGATTTTTTGGTGTGTGCGTGGCTGCACGCAGTCTCAGTCTGCGTATAAGTACAGTTGATTCTTGTAACAAATGACACTCCTCCTGATATCATTCTCCTTTCCAAATTGCAGCTCTTCCTGAGTCAGGAGGTCAGATGGCAGCTTCATTTGCATCCAATGGAAGACATATAGTTTCTGTAGGAGACGATTCTTGTGTCTACATGTGGAACCATGATGAGCCATTCCTAACATCACCAACACATAAGAAATCTAATCGTTCCTGTGAACACTTCAGCTCTGAAGGTGTTTCTGTCGCAGTTTCGTGGTCTGGTACTGTAACAGAAGGAATGGTTCCTGCCACATGGAGTAGTACTGAGCATGAAACTTCCTCTAAAAGCCAAGATCCCCTCGGTTTCTCCTTGAGCAATTTGTTCTCGTCTAAGAGTTCAGCTATATGGCCTGAAGATATGCCGCCCATCTACAACCTACCCCAACCTGAGAGTAAAATCCCAGCTCTTTCTTCGGCATGGGGGCTTGTCATTCTGACAGCAAACTGCGATGGAATGATACGGACATTCCACAATTACGGTCTCCCTATCAAGGTGTAGATATCCGAGAGTATGCAATGTTCCAGACTCGCGCTATTTGAAGAGAGTCTGGTGTGTGCAGGCCTAATGTTGCATTGTACAGGAATTTTTTTGGCATTCCAACATGTCCTGCAAATCAATCATCCTAAAAAAACAAAATGGTTCTGGCCGATGAGTGTCTATATCTTCTCATGAAAGACTTGTAAATGCTGTAGATCACAATAGCTCTTCACATTTTAATTATATTTGATATTACAGAAGTTAGATAGGGACGCTCACTGGGGTAATGTCGTCGTTGTTGTAGTACTGTAACTCGATGAGTTTAGGGCTTGTATAGCAATTCGAGATTCTATCGCTGTTTATGAGTAGTTGTACACTTTGTAAATTCGAATTGATTAGTGATCCTCATGTTACATGAGGAATAGTTTTGATCAATCTTGTGAACTTTTACATTAGTTTGTACTTTGTACTAGTGTGTAGATATCGAACCTGTGACATTGTTTTTTATTCGACACATTATCGTGGTAAACCTCGAATTTTCTCTCTTCTCGTCGGTCTCTTGACCATGCAACGACGACCATCGTCTCCTAAAACGTCCAACCCTATACGTATGCACATATGTACTTCTTTCCCTAAAACGAGAAGAGAAAATAAAAAGAAGAATATTTACCAAATTTGATTTGGAAATTAATCAACCTTTTTAGAGAATTTGAACGCAATTCGAAGATTGCCAAATCTACCGCTAGCCGTTAACAAACCCACAAAATCGGTGATCATCTTGAATTAGGAAACTTAGACAAATATTATAATATTAATTATTTTAATTATGGTAATCTTTCCATATAAAAAAAAGGAAAAAAATAGGGGGGTAAACTTTTTGGAGGCGGTTAATATTCTCTAGTAGGAGTTACTATATAAACATGCGTCCCATACACCAAAAGTCCAACTCTTTCGTTGTCGTTCAATCTTCATAAGCCCTAAGTTTTTTGGCATTCACATCTTTGCGGCATAAATTTTGATTTTTGAACAACCCTTTTGCTTCTTTTCTTCACAAAACGTACGTTTTCCTTTGTTCACTTTTGTTTTTATTTCGCAAAAGTAAGAACACTGTCACAACGTGTACCAAATCGGGTAATCCTTGTCGTCCGTGTAGCATTCTTTATTTGCTTGTTATTTCTTTTTTATCGTTGCATTGTTTAGCTTCATCATTGTGTGCATGATTCTTCATTGTATATGAATGTTTATGTTTTTTAAGGATATATTGTGCTATCGTGAAATTTTATAGGGTTACCTTTCTTTTTAACGATTATATAGTTTGACAAAGTTTGAAATTTGTGGATAAAAAACTTTTGTGAAAAGTGGAAAGGAAGTGTCTAAAGATTGAGGAAGATCGATTTTTACACTATCAATTTTTGGGAGTGCAAAAGTCACTACACGAAGATTGAGTGCACGGAGTAGTTTCCAAGTATAAGAGAAAGCCCTTTGACCTTGAATTAGTTTTTAGTATTTCTGAAACCAGAATACTTTTTTTTTTCTTTCTGAAAGTAGCAAAAGATTGATCATTATAACTTCGAATGTAGAGAGTGTTCAGACTCGTTTAGTATCGTTTTAGGTTTTATTATTCTGAAACCTAGAATACTCTTTTTGGAAACTATGAAAAAAAAAGTGATTTCAGTTTACAACAGTGTTTCATGTTCAATATGCTTATTATAGAAATTAAAGTTAACTATGTGAACAATAGTTTTAAATGTGTTGGGATCCCCTAGAGTTGAAAATGAACTGTACTTTTTGCCTAAAAAGGCAAAAATAAATTTTTTAACAATTTATTTGTGACCCTCAAAATTCTTTATTTTTTGTCTTATTACTTGTTTTGGTAAACGCTACCAACTCTACCAAAAACAAACTCTAGAGAATTTTTACCTGTTTTAAACTGATGTCATTTTAATTTCTTAACAAGAGAATTGATTTCTATATAATTTCGCCTTGATTTGAACATGTATGAGTAGTAGTGATGTGGGGTTTAACCCTAGTTTCGGAGGTTTCTTTCTCTGTAATTTGCAGATGTAGCATTGTGTCAAAAAATCTTTCGTTTGTCATACTTATTGTGTTTAAATTACTACTATAAATCTAATAATTAGAACATTTTATTACTTGAATATTATTAACTTTGTACCAACGTGTGCATTCTTTGTTATTGTTGCAGGTTAGCGTAAATGACAATTTGTCAAACATGTGGCGGTTCAAAAAGAGGAGCGCGTCTTATTTGTTGCGAGAAGTGTAAACTTGTTGTGCATAAGTGAGTTACTAATTACCGTTCCTACATATTTGTTGAATATATTTTTTTAATAATCTCCTAGAATTATATGTATGCTATTGAATTTTCAATTTATTTAATGTAAAACATTTTATTTTATACAGATAGTGCATGGATGATACATCAATAATGCTAACAAAAATAAAGAGGAAGTGGTTATGTAACAATTGCAGAAGATCCGCAGTTCCTAAAAGCGTGCCTCTTTTAAGGAGGAGTGAGGTCATATCTCGCAGTGTTGATCGAAGTGTTGAGTCGATTAATAATGAAGCTACCTTGATACGAAGAGGTAAAAATAGCATGTTAAATCGACCCTCAAAAGAAGATAATCTTCCACGTATTCGATCACTTATTCAAAAGGCGAAGAAGGATTCAACAAGATAAAAAGATTTATCGACCCTCGAAAGATGATAATATTCCACCTATTCGATCACTTATTCAAAAGGGGAAAAAGGTTCGACAGGGTAAAATGATTATAAATGAAGAATCAGACAAACTATTTGGTGTCAAAGACCAAAGCTTGGAATTCGATGCCAAGACCCTGCGCAAAAGTAGCATTGCACCTAATCAATTTGATATGTGCTTTGTGAAAGAGAAAACTTATGTTGTTGCTCCTAAATGTTTTGGAAAAGATGGTGACGACAAAGACAGTATGGGTAGTTGCATAACTGAAGATCGTGGTTTGAAACGTTCGTCTGCGAAGGACAAAGTAAAAACACATGGCTGTATTGGTTATACCCAAGCTAAGAAAAAAAGGAGATTGGTACTAAATACAAATGATCTTGAAGAAGATGAGATGGAGTTTGTTGCAACCCAAAACCCAAACACATTCAATGATTTGGATTGCAAAGCGCATTTGGATTCTGAAAAATCGGATATCTCTCAATTTAATGAATTGAGGCCAAATACTCAACCATTACAATCACCAACTCCAACATCTTTCATCAATTTCCCTACTCAACCAATATTTGATGTAGTGTGGAGGTAATTCTTTCAACTCTTATTTTTTCTCCATGTTTGTTTTAGTACAAGTATATTATTACTCATGTAGTGTTACTTTTCAATTTTCCTCATTTTCTCAAAAAAGGGTTTCAGTCCTCTTTCATCGTTATATATTATGTTTTTTGTTAGATAGCCCACATTACATTTTTCTTCTTCTTATAAACCTCCTTTCTATTACCTTTTGTTTCCGTAATACCCGAAATAAAATTTTGAAGAAAATTATATTTGATTTCGGTGTTCACCCCTTCTTTCTCTTTGAAACCCCACAAGTTAACCCTTTTCCCATATATTCTAGTTACCCCATACTTTCCTTACTCCAAAATATTTTGGTGACAATGAGCATGCATCAATATGGTTTAAGAGTTGTAGGCTTAGTTTATAAGTTTATAATAGATTCCCTACCATTATACCACCAACAATGCATTCACCTTTTAGAACTCAAGCGAGAATTTCCTGACCTAAGGGTTGACTTCCCATCTTTTGGGTTGTGTTGCGACGTATGATGGATCGGTCTGTTACAGACGTGATGTGATGCGATTGTTGTAAATGGTATATAAGGTGTGGTCATGGTTATTGGAATGTTGTTGCGTATAATGTAATGGTCATGGTTATATATGAAGGACGACAATGAATTTAATACCTTTTGAGTTTGGGTTGTATGAAAACTTACTGTTTTAAAGAGTAAACTTTGTTGATTTATTAGGGGGGATTTTCGCATCAATCATGATTCACAAATACTATCTATCGGACTTCTTGGTCATTTATCCAATAAGGCTCCTTTGCAAACGCATGGACTAGCTTATGGCTTGGCTGAGTCAATCAACTTTGAAGTTCTCTCTAAGCCTAAAGAC
Source organism: Spergularia bocconei (assembly GCA_963457585.1). Classification (NCBI taxonomy): domain Eukaryota; kingdom Viridiplantae; phylum Streptophyta; class Magnoliopsida; order Caryophyllales; family Caryophyllaceae; genus Spergularia; species Spergularia bocconei. The sequence goes on along the minus strand of OY734945.1, from coordinate 1,701,752 downwards.
TCTGAATCACTTTCTTTTAAGAGTGATGGCATTTCTTTATACTTTTTTCCAGGCGATGAAAGGTGTGTAACTTAGAAAAAAAATTCATATGCTAAGTGAGATGGTTGAAAACCATTTGTTTTTAACCACCAAGATTAACAATTGGGAGCTTGTAGTATTTCCTTCAAGTTTATTGCCTCAAGAACATTGGCGTAAGTTTATGTTACCTATTTTGGTTTCGTTAATTTTAAACCCAAATCGGTTTTGATAATAACTTATTTCTAGTTAATTGATTTATTATTAAATCTATTTGTTTCAGGATTTCAAAGAAAATATTATACGTGGGGGTTGTTCAAGCCAATGAAACCGGTTGTTTCGATCAAGCCTCCTAAAGTCCAGCTAAATAATGGATTACGCAATTTTACTCAATCTGCAATTTAACGAAAGAATGCTCGAAAAAAATACGTTAAACAAAATATGGAGTAGGTGGATGGAAAATTTGTTCAACAATACGAGGTGCACCTTGCCCGTATGTAAAACCGCTGAGATCCTTGACGGTTTTAGGACTATTTTTTTTTTTGTGAATAGTAAAACCGCCATGGACCTTGGCGGATTTACAGTATGTACAAGGGAAAAAAACCATGATTCTTGGCGGTACTTAGGACTGGCAAACCCGACCCGACCCGATTCGTTGACCCGAGAATATGACCCGATAAGACCCGAAATTGTGATCAACCAAACCCGACAAGACCCGACCCGTTGATGATCTGAACCGACACAACTCGATGATGACCCGACCCTTAACCGACCCGACCTCCTGTTACCCGACAATGACCCGATTGGTAATGCCAAAAATTGAAATAACGTCCATAAATGACCATTAGTAACTAAAACCAATTGTGACCCGACTCGAAACCGACCCGATCTGGCATAACATTTCCTCGATAGAACCGACCCAAAACCGACCCGACCCAACTCGGAACCGACCCGAAAGGTCATTTGACCCGGTATGACCCGACCCGCCATAAACCGACCTGACGACCCGTTTGCCACCCCTAGCGGTACTATATATATATGTGACACGCATCTCATTTTGTTGAACAAGTTTTTTTTCCGACCCGTTTTGTTTAACATTATTTCAAAAAATTGTTCGTCAAATCTATGTTTGTTCCAGTCATATTACAACTTGAACAAATATGGTGTTACTTTAGTTTGTTAGTATTGTAATTAAAATGTTTTTTTTTTCTCCTAATAAACGTTCGAGCAGTTGATTTAACTCTTTTGATGTTGAATGTCTAAGAATATTCATCTACAAAATTGAGGTAATTCGCGGCTCCATTAATATTTGAATCCGATAGTGTTAAGTTCGGCAAATATTGACATCATGCACCAACTGCTAACTCTAAGGTGTCGTTTGGATACACTCAAAATCTATAGGAATTTTATTTTCTCAGAAATTGTATTATCATGAGTTGTTTAGTTACCATAAAGTGTAGGAATGTGTAGTAATTTAATTACCTTAGGGGGCTAGGTAATTAGAAATCTCTATGGGAATTGAATTTCTTTGTTCATCCAAACAAATTTTCCCAACTCCCATACTTTTTAAATTCCTAGGTATTGCATGTTCTTGGGAATTTCGACTTCCTGAATGTATTCAAACGACACCTAATTCACGAGACTTAGTCATTGATAATGTACTTGGGTCTTCCATGCATACATTTACCTTTTAAACTGCTTGCAATTTGTAATCTCGATATGCTTTCACATTTTCATCTCAGAATACCTCCTCCATTAAACTCATTCTCCTAAATGGTTATACCATGCTCTCGGAAGCACAAAGAGCATGATGGTCCTTCTCACAATAGAATAGTAGGGATCACACTTAAAATTATTTTAAATCTATTTAAGTGTGGTCCCTAATTCTTTATTGTAAGGATCACCATGCTCCTTGTACTCTTACCATTGTATAATTTACCCCCTCTCCTAATTGCGACCTCGCTAAACTATAAACTTGTTCGCATTGATCGAAACCTTTTTATAAGACTAGCCACAATGGTGTGGCATAAATTCCAAGGGCAAGGGCATGAGCAATTAAAAAAAGGGAAATTTTTTTTTTTGAGGCAACTGGGACAAGCAAGAGGCATTTCTTGCCTTAGGGATTAACCTAGGGCATTGGGTGGGAAGGGCGAGAGAGAAAAAAATTTATACTTTGGAACGCATTGTAACAGTTATTTCTACATCATAAAAGTTTCAAAAAATAAAAAAAATCACGCCAACATCTATGTTTTTCGTTCTCTATTATTAGTGACTACATTTGATATACTTTGGTATACATTCTCATTTTGTCTATTTCTCATTCATATCTCGTATTAATAAAAATGTGCTAATACCCTAGGGTAAGGCATGACACCAATGTGACGTACCATGACATTGCCCTAGGGCAAAGTAATAAAAAATCGATTTTTGGTAGATTGCCCTAGGGCAAGCAAGGGCACCATTGCGGCGGATAGCCTAAGCTCCAACGAAACTCCTTCAACCTCTGTACCATCTTTTATTTTCAGCAAGTTATTGTAGATACCGAAATTCTAATATTTCAAGTGTTCTAAACTAGGTAGGATATCAAGCGTGACTTTATCAAGAATATTTTTTCCACCAAAAATGTAAAAAATCTAAAAAAAACAGTCCTAAAAAATTTCCGTAAAAAAAAGAAAAGAAAAAAAAGAATAATACTCACACGATCATTTTCCTTAAAAATTTCTAAATTAGTATTTTTTTTTCCGAGAAAATTGCAACAGTGACATACCCGTCAAATTACTGCGCTTCCATTGCCACCGTCCTCCCTTTTTTCTCTCTCCTCTCACAAAGTACCCCCCAACAGTTACTTCTTCTTCACTCCTCTTTCTCTGCAAATATCCCCCGACACTTATTGAGTTATTTCTATTTCCACTGAATCTTTCATTATCCAATGTTGTTTTTGCGAGGGTAATTCTTATTTTTTTTTACTGCTTTTCTTTTTGCCTTTTACCTTTCTTTTATAGGGTGTATTATTGCTTACGTATGGCGGTTACAGCTTACAGATGACGATTCATGTTAGCCGACCAGGAATTATTGTGGGTTTAAGGTTTTGGTTGTTGTTGAATTCTTGGTTCTTGATTATTTGTTTGTTTAAGTAAAAAAATTGGAGTTTCTTATCCAAGTGTTGATGAATGATGATATAAACATGCAAATTGTATCTTCTACTTGGGGTTTTCTCTATGGTTGATTATTGTATAATTGCTGGTTTTCTTGTTGATCAATAGTTTAATCTTTGTGACCTCAAAAAGAAAAGTTTTAATCTTTATGTTTAATTTTGACCCATTTAATTTTGACCCATTTTAGATTTGGGGGGTAAGTCATTATCATAAGTGATTAAGTGGGTGGGGGTGAATGGTGATTGCAACTTTTGGACCTACTAATTTTGGAAAGTGATTCATTATGTTTTGGTCATAGTGTTAGTAAGAGGTACTATTTGAATTTAGATACTTTGCTTTTGGAATTTAGATTTTTGGCTCTCAGGCTCATACCCAGGATGATTCTAAAAATGGTTGCTTTCGGGATTTTAGATATGCAACTTTCGGTCTCATACAAGAATGATGATGTTAGAAATAGTTGCTTTCGGAATTTAGATGTGTTACCTTTAGTGGTCGTTTGGTTAATGTAGGAATTTAATTCATGTAGGAAGTAACATATCCCATGAATTGAGTTCCTGTATAGAATTCATGTGAAATAGTTTAAAGTTGTTTGGTTGACATCAAGGAATTTGAATTTCCCATGAATTAAATTCCAACATCTCGTTTGGTTGCACCCATCCATTTCCCTTATTTCTAATTCGTAATTACTATTATATCCCTTATAAAAACACATTCTTTTGCCTTTCTATTTCGTGGGGGACAAATTTGTAATTTTCATTTAAAGATGGTGGGGGAATTCAGAATTACCAAGGGGGGAGTTGGTAAGCAACTTCCACCATTATGTGGGAATTTCATTTTCCCATGGAATTTCCAATCCCCCCATTTTTTAAAATTATGGGCAACCAAACAACCCGCAGAATATTTAATTCATGGGATTTTGGAATTCCTGTGTTTTAAAAGGGCAACCAAACGACCACTTAGTCTCGTGCAAGAACGAGGATGCTAGAAATGTTTAGTTTTGGAATCTAGATGTTACTTTCAGTCTCTTATAAGAATGATGGTGCTTAGGAGTGGTAAAAAACATAGTAAGTTTAGGGTTGAGGGTGTATACCCCTACAATTTAGAATCCTTATTCTTTAAGGGTTAGTATTAATAAAAGGCTAACTTAACTAGTAAAGCTTCTCACTTTTGCCTTGACTTTTGAAGTATGTGTGCGTTTATGTGTTTCTCTTTGTGCATTCTTCACATTACTGTGAAATTTTTGGAGGTAGCCGTGTTTTGGAGTTAGGAGTTTGATGGGCAAATGGTGGTCCCACCTTTAGTAAATTGATTGATTTTGAGGATGACTAATTTTGCCGAAGGAGTAGTTATGCCTGATGTGCTATCGGCATTCATATATGACCATGTCTTTTTGGGATTACAAGGGTGTTTAGAGTTGGGTTGACCACTTGCCATTTTGTTTCCTTTCTATGGACAAGTGAATGATGGTCATTCTTTTGAGTTCGGAGGGGATTGAGGTCATCGGAAGTGGATTTGGCGGTGTCTTGAGGTTCTCTTGTTTGGAATTGGGAAGTTTAGATATTTTTCGTCTGCAGTGGAGATTTGAGAAAGGAAACTGGGAACCTTGGTTTTATTTTATTCTATTTTAGATTCTAAAGTCCTCTCTTAGTCCCTTATTGGAGCTAATCGATCAGTGGGTTCTTGTTGGGGTCATGGGTGCATTAACGTTGGAAGAGAGGGATGGTCACAGGCCTGCAGTCACAAAGCTGCCCCTGGACATCTTAACTTTTTTGGCTATGGCGGAATATGACATCTAGGTTACACCACCCTATCTGACGTGTTTTGACTTTTGAGTTAGTATTGTTTCTTAGGCCATGCTATGATTGTGTTTGGACATGTGAATGATCAGCTTCTTGGCTTATTTAGGAGTACTTAAGGCCATGATAAATTTTAGATGTGCGTTGATTGCAGAGAGAACGTATGTGTCATCCGTGGTTGTTGTTTTCTTTGTTTCCTTAAGCCATTGCTTAATCATATCCAAGTTGTGGGCGCTGCTTTATGATTGGAGGCAGGACTTTATGATCTTTTTCTTGTCTTTTCAGATGATGGTCTGTCAGATATGTGGTGACAGAGGTTACTCAAATCTTCTTATTAACTGTGTGCAATGTCAGCATATTGCAGCGCATCGGTAAGTCATGTATTGTGATTAGTAAAAGGTTGTGGTTGTCGGTGTGCCTGTATTGGGTGTAGTTGTCGATGTCTTTATGCAAATACTTCCTGTCAGTCTATTTTCACCCATCTCGTTTGCTATGTTAGCATTTTAGTAATATTATTGGGTCCTATAATGTTATTTCAATGCTTGTATGGCTGAAGAGAAAGGGGGGGATTCCTCCCAAAAATAAGAGAGAGTGAGAGGGAGGGAAATTAGCTATTTTACTGGGGCTGTCATTTTATGGGTTTGTTAAAAGTGAAGATATATTGCCTGATGTAACATCTAATGATAGAAATCTAGGTCAGTTGGTCGTTTCTGTGGTTTTGTTTTGTCTTGTGATATCCATTAGTCTGAAGCGTAAGTACGGGCTTCATTTTGTTGTAATGAAAGTATGTTTGATCTTGCAAGCTTTGGAGTGTTTTTAGGGGATGTGTTACTTGTGATAGTCCGACATCATCTAATAGTAGGAAGTAGGAGTACATATAATGATATTTTATGTGGTGAAAGAAAATGAAAACACTGTCGCCTGTTGATTGAAGGGGGACTTCCTTACTGAGATATGTGTGTGTGTGGGGCCTGGGAGGTGTGTGTGCATGCGTGTATAGACACACACGTAGTATAAGAACATGCGAAAGACATGATTATGGTATGTGTTGATTCTCTTTCTTTGCAGATGAGGCAGTATCTGTATCATGATGCTTCTGGTCTTTTCCTCTTTATTTTAGGTATTGTGTTGGTGGTGCAAGCATATTTGAGGACGATGTTAAGTGGTTTTGTGAGGGCTGTGTTCACGAAAAGACTGAACCTGCTCCTCCTTGTAGGAAGAGTGATTTCTTAAGCCCAACTGTAGAACGAGTCGCCCCATTAAAACTAGTTCGGAGAAAGATCAAAGACACTGAAGCTGGTGCACCGAATGAAACTGCTGAGGGGGCTTCTGATATATCTATTGTAATTCATCAGAAGAAGGATGTAAATGTGAAAGGAAAACAACCAACGCCAACTGAAAAGCCAACTGGTGCACTGGAAGAATCTGTTAAGGGTGTTGCTAATCCGTCCATCAAAAATCAGAAGAAGAATGATAGAAGTTTGATAAGAAAACAATCAAAGGCAACTGAAAAGCCAAGGTTTGTACTGAAAGAAACTGCGAAGGGTGTTTCTGATCTGTCTATTAAAGATCAGAAGAGGAAGATTGGAAGTGTGAAAAGAAAACAATTAAATCCGACCGGTGAACTCAATGAACCTTCTAAAGAGGCTTCTGATCTGTCTATCGTAGATCAAAAGGTGGATGAATGTGGAAAAAGAAAGTTACCAGACCCCCATAATAAAGATCAAAAGAAGAAGGTTGGAAGTGTGAAAAGAAAACAATTAAATCCGACTGGTAAACTGAAAGGACCTGCTAAGGAGGCTTCTGATCTGTCTATCGTAGATCAAAAGGTGGATGGATGTGGAAAAAGAAAGTTACCAGACCCCCCTATTAAAGATCAGAAAAAGAAGGTTGGAAGTGTGAAAAGAAAACAATTAAATCCGCCTGGTAAACTGAAAGGACCTGCTAAGGAGGTTTCTGATCTGTCTATCGTAGATCAAAAGGTGGATGGATGTGGAAAAAGAAAATTATCTAAGCCACCTGAAAAGCCAACTGGTGCACTAGAAGAAGCTGCTAAGGGGACTTCTGTTGTGTCTAGCATAGATCGGGAGGGGACTGTAAGTGTGAAAAGAAAACAATCAAATTTGAAAAAGAGTAGAACTTCTGTGCTTCCCCATGTATCAGGTGCTACTGGAGTTAATGTGTCTGTTACTGGTATCGGAAAGGGTAATGATTTTGTTTTACAGCATGAGCACAAGTGCACCAATCCGGGTTCCTGTGATGACATTAAAGAAAGCGCACAGGATATGTCTAGGGGTAGGAAATATTCTGGACCACGGAAGCAATCAGGTATTGCAAATAAGGGGGAGAAAATTAAGGAGGTAGACTCTGACAATGATGTTAAAAAGGGGTGTTCTGAAGCTGATCATGTAACAGGACAAAAGATTAAGAACATGAATTCGTCTGATAAAAATGTTCTCCAACCGGTGAAGCTGGGAAAGAATGTGGGCTCTCTTCGATCGAAGGTGGAAGATCATGTCAAGGGAACCACATGTGTGCTTATGAATCCCTTGCTGTCTAAGTGGGAAATGGATCATGTTGATGAAGGCACATTGAATGCTGACAAGAAAGGCCATGGAACTACTGGTTCAGATAAATCATCCTGTGAAGCTCATTCAGAACTGCTAGAGGAATTGTATCTAAATAATAATTCTTCTGGAGATGCTGAGAAGGGTGATCATTCAGATAATCAAAATTCTGGACTTGGGGAAACAACAGCTGATTATGTTCTTGATCAGCAGGCTGATGCACAATCCAAACGTGATGTTTCTCAATGTCAAGCTCAACGGAAAAGGAGGAGGTTGGTAATTCAAATGGAGTACTCTGACGAAGAGCCAGTTTTCGTTGTGGCTAAAAATCTCCAGTGTGTAGCGGATGTTAGCAAGGATCCCTCGTGTAAGTTTAGCAGTGAGGCTCTTCCAAAGTTGAGTGATGATGGCCTTGGTCAGTTGTCTTCTGTTGATTCAGTTCACCGACAATCTCCAGTGAATGTAAATGATTGTGTGCTGACTCGACCACCGTCTGTTGTGTACGACAATGATGGCTTTGCTCAACCGTCTGTAAAGTTGGTGAACAATGTCCCTGCTCTGCCAGTAGTTGATGCAGCGTGGAGGTACATTGCCTTTATGATCCATATTATAGGTTTTAACTTTGATCGTTATGTTTCCCTTATCCTTGTTCCTATAATCCCGATAACTGTTGTTTTGGCAGGGGATGTTGTACCATCAAACAGAATGAATGCCCTACATCTTTAGTACTTGAAGCCCATTTATCTAACAAATCGCATGAGAAAGTGCAAGGTGCAGTTATTGCATTGTCAGAGTCCCTCAACTTTGATTGCGTGCCGAAGAAAGACGCATGGCCTACGACTTTTGAGCAATTCCCTCCTACAAGGGATCATATTGGGCTCTTTTTCTTTCCAGTTGAAGAAAGGTTGGTCGCCTTTTTTGAGTCATCTGCTTAGATTGTTTGCCACTTTCCATTGACCATTGTAATTGTGCAGGGATGAGAAAGTGTACGAGGGTCTGATTGACAATATTTTTGAGCGTGGTCTGTTGCTCAAATCGTATATCAACAATTTGGAGCTATTGGTTTTCTGTTCACTTGAACTTCCTCGAGAAGAATGGAGTAAGTTGATTATGCTCGATTAAATCCTCTTTGCAGTCTATTTTTTAGTATCAAATGAAAACATATGTATCTTGAACTTCTTTTACAGGTTTTCGGAGGAAGTATTATCTTTGGGGTGTTTTCAAACCAAAGAAGGGTTCTGTCATGCCCAACAAGTCATCCAATTTTCATATCAGCAATGTTCAGCCGCCCTTGCCTGCTCCAGATAACGGCGCCAACCACCAGAAGGATCTCTGTACCACCCGTGCTATTAGTACCTCAGCAAGTCCATCAAGCTTGGTTGATCAGGGTATATGCGCTCAGATTAATTCATCAAATACTCATGTCCATCAAGAAGCTGTGGGACAATCAGAGGAATTGACGCGGCCAACCTCCTCTACGCCTTTCAAGCAACCTCATGATCAACCTGTCTGCTCTCGGATTAATTCATCAAGTAGTCGTGTCCATCAGGAAGATGTAGAACTATCAGATGAACTGACTCGGCCAATCTCCTCTACGCCGCTCAAGCAACCTCATGATCAAGCCGTTTGCTCTCGGATTAATTCATCAGACACTCACACTCGTCAAGATGTGGGAGAATCAGATGGTTTGACTAGTCCAATCTCCTCTAGGCCTCGTAAGAGACCTCGTGATGTGGGACAATCGGATGATTCACCAATCTCCTCTATGCCTCTTAAGAGACCTCGGGATCAAGCCACTGACTCTCGAATAAATTCGTCAATTACCCGTGTCCATAAAGATAATATGGGATCATCAGATGAATTCTCTATGCCTCCTAAGCAACCACGTGATAAACAAGGGTACAGTAACAATAAGCGGCGCAGTAGAGACAGGGACATGTCCTATAGAAAAGACTTCCATCCAAGGCGTGGGAAATTCTGGAAATCCCATCCCCGTGATCATGGTGGTGGTGAGTACTCTGAATATGCAGAGAAGCAGCCCGACTATGGAGAGCATGGCAACGGCAGATGGGATACACAGCACGATTATGGAGAGCATGGCAACGGCAGATGGGATACGCAGCACGACTATGGAGAGCATGGCAACGGCAGATGGGATACACAGCACGATTATGGAGATCATGGCAATGGCGGATGGGATATGCCGCACGAGTATGGAGAGCTTGGCAACGGCGTAGGTGATTTGCAGCACGACTGTAGAGAGCATGGCAACAGCAGATGGAATAAACGTTCAAGGAACTGGAAGGATCGTTACAGAAGGGACACCCGAGATTCACGCAAATCGTACAGGTCTACAAGGAATTAGCAGTTCTGACTTTCTGTAGAGCAGATGTGCAGTGTTATCTGTTAGGGAGTATTTACCTAGGATTTTGAGGCTTGAAGAAAGTGGTTTTGCTTCCTTCTGCTGTATGTGGGTGGCCGTTTTCTGCTGGCTTACCCAATTTTACGGGTTTAATGTAGATGTATAAATTTGACGTAGATGGTGTAAATTTTCTGCAATCAAATGTCATTGACAATGATCGAAAAACATCTCCAACATTTTAATTTCACTTGAAAACTAGGACTATGTCATAATTTAGGTGTACAAACTTGACATACAGCGTGCTACCTGAATGGACACTGATGTTCTTCGAAGATCGCGATATGCTCACTACCAGTCTTGGGCTCACCTGTCTTTTGTAGGAAACTTGAAATCTGAGAAGCTGGACCGAAGAATGGGATATCTTTGGGTGGAGGTGTTGTACTAGTCCAGTCGAGCTGAGTTGTATGTATCACGTTGTAGATAGGCGATAGAACGATAAGGATAACGCAATGAGACACAAATGGGATATGTAACACAGTAACGCTATTTTCTAAAACCCGTCCCTCATGCTCTAACACGGAATGGATATTGGATACAGTACTATTCAGCAGTGCCAGCCAAAATCGTACTACAGGTATCAAATCACTGTCCTACTGGTCCTAAAAGAACCCTGCGGAATGTTCTGCAGGTTTGTCATTCCCCAATTTTCTGCAGAAAGATCAGACAGTCAAAATGTCTGTCATTGTTTGACAGCAGCTTTTCACTCAAGACTTTCATCAGTGGGTCGCTTGAATCTGAGCCTTGAATATTCTCCACTGTGAACACCAGTTTCAGCACGCAAATTTCAGATAAGCCAGACAACAGCATTAACTTGCACCATTTCGGAATCACTAAAGACTTTCTCGTTAACAGACAGTGCAGAGGTCTGCAGAGGTCTGACAGCCAGAGTTTACTTTGACAAGCTGGCCACTCAATCATCATTCATTATATACAGCCGGCATTCGAATTATTTCAGCTTGTTTCACATGACCACCCCAAACAAATCACTATCTACTTCATAATGTATCTATGCCGAATAAGGCTGGGAACCGAATCTGATACACCTCAGGGAGTCGGGGAACCGGACCCTGAAGTACTTCAACCACGACTAGTCGACAATATCTACGGCACTTTAACATCCACAACAGCCACAAACTCGGACTCGAAAAATACACAACTTGGGAAAGCAATGACAAATCATCAAAAAGCCAATGATACCAAAAGCAAAAGAACAATCGCAACGAGACAATCAGATTGAATGGTCTTTTTACTCTTTATATACATTTTCATGATGAATCAAATCAAAATTTACAATTTATATACCCCATCCATCCATCCAATAGAAGAAGAAAGACCGCAAACATAACGGATTTTTTTGGCACTTTTGTATTGCCCAAAAATAGCTAAATCCATCAATCTAGCTCACTCATTACACAAAACTAAGCTGCTCCTAGTACTATTACAACTTACAACTGTTACAAGTTCATCTCATAAAACCCAACTCGAAATTTTCGAAAATTTCCCCTAAATTAGATCTCCCCCTCCCCCCACCCCCCAATTTCAATGTCACCCTACATAGAACATCTTACACTCCAAAGAATCATCTAAATCTCGTACACCAAAAATTTAATTACTTCTAATTAAATTATCGACAGAGTTGACCGACCAACCAACCAACCAGTCTAAATACGGGCAACCCGCTACTTCTTTCTAGAAAGAAGTAGCGGGTTTGCCCAACCAATAATAACTAATAAGTCAGCCGCGAAAAGCGGATCCCCGTAAATCAAATGATTACGAAAAGTCAAAGATGTTGTAAAACTCACCACCAGAAGGAGACGGAAAAACAAAAGAAGATGGATTCGAAAACAACAAAGCTGATGGACTCGGCATAAAACTCATGTTACTCATGTACGGACTCAACATCTCACTCATCCCGAAAATCCCGTTTCCATCTCCGCCCACCGCCGCCGCCGGCGAAAACATCCCCGCCGATATCACCGGCAAGTTCGCCGGCGCCGGCGATAATATCCCCGGCATTTGACTTATCACGTCAATCTCGTCCTCTCCCGGCACCGTCATACTTACGCCACCCTCACCTCCACCACCACCACCACCACCTCCCCGCCGCCGGTCCCACTCCTTCGGACTCGTCCTCTCCAACGCCGCCAGCCTCGCCGCCGGTGACACCGGCGGCTCGAACGTTCCCCCCGAGGTAGACTCTTCCGGTGACGGCACCGGCGCCGGCACCGTCACCGACGTGTCCCGGCCTGTGAGATGTTGGACAAGGGAACGGAAGTCGGATGCTTCAACGTAGTACGGTTTCGGCGAGACGGAGTAAATAATCACCGGCTGGTTTGCCGGCGCCGGTGCCGGTGCCGGCGGCGGTTGTGATTGTGGGGCTCTGGGCGGTTTTCTGATCTTGACGGAATTATTGCTGACTCTGAGTGGGGTGGGACGGGGGCCTTGGATTAGATTCTCTTTTTTCGGCGTCGTCGGCCGTGGTTGCCACGGATCCATCAGTTGCCGGAGGCCGGAGTATCGAAAAGGGTGTTGATTTGACCAAAACGGTAAGATGCTTGTTGTTTAAGTTTGGAGTGGAAACTAGAAAGAGTTGAGCTTTAAGATGTTTTTGGGTATGTAATGTAATGTAATGAGTAGCAAATGAATATAAGGATTGGAAAAAAAAAGGAAGGTTTGTTTTTGGGAGAAAGAAAAAACTAAAAAGTGGGACTAACAATGCAAGTTACAAGGGATTGGTGGGCGTATTTATTAGGTGTGGTTTTTGGGACAAGCCAAATTAATTAATTATTTATGAATAAATATACTAGTATGAATTATTAAATTACTAGTATGAATTATTAAATTGTTTGTTTATGGGTGGACTAAGAAGATGGGGGAGGGGGGGATGAGTCAAATGTGGAAAAGTCAAGAATTATGGTCTAAGGTGTCACCTAATAAAATTTTAGAGAGATGGAAAAGGAGAAAGGTAAATGGAATAGAAAATGAGAAAGGTGTAGACTTTTGGGGAGGTTTAGAATAAATTAGAGTTTGGGGTTTTAGTGGCTTGTGCATAGATGTGTCAATGTGTGCGTGGGAAAAAAAATATTGGGATAATAACTTGGATATAAACTTAGACCGTAAGTATAAAATAATTTCATGAGTTAATATTTCATGGATGTTAATGGGCAAAAAGATATAACAACATTCTAGTAGAAAGTTCTAGTAGGCTTTGAGTGCATTATGTAACTCTCTCGTTTTTACGAGATGACTACTACTAACTTACTAAGCCTCTACTCTACATCTGAGTTTTAGGTTCTCATACCAAGTTTTTAAGATCATTTGCGTTATTAAGTTTCTATATATGCTAGTATTGGTTCATTTCATTAAGCAGTCTAATGGCTTAATGCGATGATATTTTGTCGATCCGCTAATAATCATTAAATAAACGAAAATTCAATGAAGACTAACATAAGTTTATAGCAACTAGATATTAAGATAATTACGACATCTAACACTTGTTCTTTAAATTCGATATCTGTGGATGTTTAATTGTATGGATAATAAATACCCCAGACAAAGTTAAATTTATCATACAAACATCTATACTTAATTTGTCATACTCCGTATTTAACTTTAGGATCTCTTACTCCCAAGTCTCTACACCCGTGGCAATATCGAATCATTTTGTTAAGCAGAGTGAAAACTAACAACAGTTTATCACAATTATATACTCTTAATAAGCTATTATACCATCTAACACTTGTTATCTAGAATCGCAATTATATATTCCTAATAACGATTCATTTGGTTAAATAAACTAGCAGTTATGTGTTGACGACTCAATGTCTAATTAATAATTAGATAAAGTGAAATTCAGTGAAACAACAACCCTTAACAATCAAATATTATACTAAGCTAATTATTGCGCCATCTAACATGTATTCTCTTAGATTCGACATTCGATGACGCATTTTATCGTAAACACATTCATTTGAATCTACATTAAATTATCGTACCTAGTTTCTTACTCTAGCTTGTAAGGGTAATTTGAGTTTTCATTACTTTACTCATATATGACTATCGATTTTTCCGTGCCGCTAAACGGACTATTGGTTCTCTAAGGAAACCATAACGTCAATGGTAATTGTTACGGCAGACTCCTCGTGTATCATACCCAATAAAGGTCCATTCTTATCCTCATATGATGACACATTGCATTGTATGAAACAGTATCATAAAAACATCTCAACTGATTTTGTCTTTAACTATTCAAATCCTTGATTTCTCCCTAAATGCAATCACCCAAAAACAGAATGAAATCATCCATAATCATTCAAATTAGTAAATTAATCACTCAGTTATACTAGAAAAAAGTAAATCATAAATTACCAAATTATTCACATTCACATTGTATATAAACGCACAACATTCTTGTGTTAAAAACTCATCCTCTACACTCTCTTCACCTCACTACCAAATACCCAAAAATATTTCAACGGCTAAGAAAAAACAAATTTCAAAACATCCCAATTTCTCCTAATAAAAATGAATTAATTAATTAAATCTTAAAATTAGAGTTGCTCCAAATTCATCACCTAATTAACAAAACTTCACCATTACAATACAACAGCAATGCTTACCAATTAGCCACCACCATCACCACCACCCCCCCCCCCCCAGAAAAAAACCCCATTTTCCCGAAATTCAGGTCCGATTACCCGACCCGTATACAATTTAATCCGTAAAATCAAAATCCGACATCGACCCATTTGAGAATGGCTCCATCCAGCTCTGCCCACAAGCTTTTCCCCTTCAATGGCTCCGTTCGTCGGACGGCGGCGGCGCCGCCGGAGAACCCGCCGGCGATGAAGCCGAGGAAGTACAAGTCCATGGCGGAGATACTGGCGACGGCAAAGTTCGCGGTGGTTGAGAAGGAGGATTACTCGGAAACAGTGTGTGAAGAATGTGGGTCCGGTGAGAAACCCGAGGAGCTTTTGTTGTGTGACAAGTGTGATAAAGGGTTTCATATGGGTTGTGTCCGACCCGTTGTTGTTCGGGTCCCTATCGGACCTTGGGTGTGCCCGAATTGCTCCGGTACCCCTCGTGTAAGAAGTAGGGGCACCAACTAAAATTTCAATGATTATAATTACTACATGTCATTTTTATTTCGATTATAATAATTATAATAAAGTTTATGTTATATGATGAGATTTTATACAATAAAGTTTTGTGTTATGTTGGAATAATATTGGTATATGAAGTTGATCATGCATGTGTGTGTGTTTGGGTGTGTTTGTGTTGATTTTATAGGTTTGTCTCAGAAGAAGATCATAGACTTCTTTAGAATTCAGAAGTGTAAGGCTGTTAACTTCAAATGTAGCCCTTCTTCCCAAGGTAAAATTTGCATTGAATATGCTGTTGTTTTGGTTTTGTTTTCAAGTGTTTCTGTTTAATCAAAGGTTGCGTATTTATGTCCCTTATAATGCTGTAGCTGTTCATCTGCTGTGTTTTGAGTTGTGGAGTTTATAAAGATGCGATGTTTTTGGGTATAAATTCGTGTGTTTGATGTTCGGAATTGATTTTAGTCATGTTTGTTTCGCGGGTTTTGTGTTATGTGGATGGTTTAGAACTCTGGATGAGTTGATCACAAAGGATTGTGGATGATATGAGTATAAAGTTTAGAACTTTCCTTTGAGAAGTTCAATCGGATGAGAGAAAGAAGCAAGCTTTTACCCTTTTAGATATCGAGTTGAAGATACAAAATTG
Source organism: Spergularia bocconei (assembly GCA_963457585.1). NCBI lineage: Eukaryota > Viridiplantae > Streptophyta > Magnoliopsida > Caryophyllales > Caryophyllaceae > Spergularia > Spergularia bocconei. The sequence goes on along the minus strand of OY734945.1, from coordinate 1,686,052 downwards.
TTTAGTGAAGTGTTTATTGTATTTCAAGAGCAAATAAATGATGGTGAATGAATGTAAGCTTATCTAGAAATGTCATGAAGAACAAATAATCTGAAAAAGGTTGGAGATTGTTAAAAAGCGCACAAGGGTTGAAGATTTTCAAAAACCCGCGAAGGGTTGAATGAATTAAACTGTAAATCAATTCATGATAAGCAATGTCGATGATATAAATACAAAGTTTAGAATTTTCCTTTGCATAATTGAATAAGATGACATAAAGAGTTGAATACACGGAATTGTTTAGTAAAATGTTCATTGAAATTTCAAGAGCAATGCTAAGATTCAAAATTAAAGGTGTTGCACGATTGTAAGTTCGTTAAGAAGTGATAAGAACAAAAAAAATCCGTAAAAGATTGGTCTTTGTTAAAAACCACAAAGGGTTGAAGATTTAAAAAACCCCGGAGAATTGAAGAATAGGAAAAACCCGCGAAAAGTTGAAAATTCTAAAAAAAGCGCGAAGGGTTGAAGAGCAAAGAAACCCGCGAAGATTTGAAGAACAAAGAAACTCATGAAAGGTTGAATATAAAAAAATGCCCAAAGGGTCGAAGAATTGAAAACCCCGCGAAGGGTTTGGAGATTCAGAAACACCCGCGAAGGGTTGATGATTTAAAAAAAACCCGCGAAGGGTTGATGATTTTATAAAAACCCGCGAAGGGTTGATGATTTGAAAAAAAACCCGCGAAGGTTTGATGATTTAAAAAAACCGCGAAGGGTTGATTTTATAAAAAACCGCGAAGGGTTGATGATTTGAAAAAAAACCCGCGAAGGTTTGATGATTTAAAAAAAAACCGCGAAGGGTTGATGCTTTAAAAAAAACCGCGAAGAGTTATAGATTTTAAACCCTTGCATGGAATATTGATGTATCAATGCTCTATCATGAGGTTAACCTATGTAATGCTTATCATAAATAACATTTAGCCATTTAAATTATCGTGATACAATGTCTCAAATGTGCTATGCCAATTATGATGGTGAGTATCAAAGAAATATTATGTACAATCTTGGATTGTGCTTTAAATGTGTATGGACCATGAGCTCTTTCAAATTAGAGTCACCCATATCCCTTTTGGATAGAAACAAGGATTTGGAGTATCCTAGCTAGTTCAGGTGAAAAATAAATATGAAGTAGGGAACTCTGCTGCCTATGGATTCCAACAGTAGACAGCTTTGAGCTCGGCAACCCAAAGCTAGTGGCTTGGATCTTGTTTTTCGGCAATTTTCCTAGAAACTTAATGTAGAAGGCGCTGCCAAGTTTGAAGGTTTGAAATAGTGTGGGAAACACTTATCAGATGAGTTAAAACTTGCCCCGCACCCTGTTATGAAGATCGTGAGTCAACTACAATCTTCAGTTCTTTCAATGCCAATGCACTTGTTCACGACGTCCTGATGCCTTTCTCAGGCTCCTCAAAATTTATGTCTACCAGAGTACTCTGTGTGCTGCTGGTTTCCCCTGTATGATCCTGATGTTTCCATTTACGCTTTAGCCTGATTTGAATTTTTTTCTTTCTCTGTAAGTCTCTCCAGCATACAATGTGTTTCCTTTGACAGTTTAAATTGTGCTGAGTTTTTTTTTTTTTCTTTTTTTTTACTTTGCACTTCAATCCACCCATTCACCTATAGGATAGCCAACTGTAACTTAAATGGAACCCCTTTGTAATTTAGATTTTCTCTTTGGAACTGCCTGTATTATTCATTTCCTTCGTGTCAGTGTCATTGAAGCTTCCTTTTATGCACGTATCCAAATTTTGGTGTTTCCTGATTTTCGCATTTCTTAGTTTCCTTTGACACATGAGAAAAGAAAAAGAAAAAAAACTATTTCCTTTTCTCCATCCACACACCCCTTCAGCTGTTAATATGGCCTACTGAATAACTTGAAAATTAATTTCTTTGTATTTCAGAACCTCGCCATGGATATGATTTTTCTCCATGTCATTTTTGAGGCATTTTGTCTAAAAATGTAATTTTGTATTCTTAAAATCCATAGTGACGTCTGGTCAATATCTAGTGATTGTGCTTATTCAGTACCTAGTCTGTAAGGGTTTTACCTTCTCCAGAGAGCTGAAAGAATCATCTCCTTTTTTATATTTCACTGTCTGGCTATACAGAAGCCTACTCCACAGAACATGTCTGGTTTCAATTCATCACTTTGTGATCTGGGAAATTTATTCTATGCTGCCTTAAAGTTAAGCGGTTTGTCTAAGAGTTTACTGTGATGGGCGTGATCCCGACCAATCATCCTAGTTGGCAGTGCTTTCTAACGACGTATTAATGGTTAGGGTATATCAGTATTAGTGTTCACTAATCACTCGGCTTTCAATAGGCTGCTAAACTGGAATTACTGTTATTGGTTTTTGCCACCATGTAATTAGAAGTTGACTGATCTAGTATAGCAGTTCTCTGTTTATGTTACCCACTCTTAGGGTTGAGTTACACGAGTAGATTCAGCTCCTCCTTCATTCCTGTGTTTTGTATATGTTTGCCTGTTCGGTCTTTCATCTGAGCATTCTGCATAAAGTGAAAAGCTGGTTCATGTAGCCATTGCAACTGTGCCAAAGCGTGTTTATGTTTGGTTTAAGTTCTTATGCACACCAACCTTTATAAGCAAAAACTATTGTCTGCAAGTATGTTGAAACATAAATGTTTAGATCCTTTTCCTGAATCTTCATATGATCGGATCATAATGTCTACACTCAAAATGAACTTGAAAGAGATCTCTTTAATAAGTCTACTGTACATAACTAGTAATTTTGTCTTGCCATTCTTAGTTCTAGATAGATTTATATTTTCAAAACCTTGCTCAACTACTAGGTTACTTCGGTGTTTTCAATCTTAATGTTTGCGTAGTTAACAGCTCCTATTAACGGCGTCCTTACATCGTCGCTAATTTCTGAACATGGAAATTTAAATGTAGCTGGAATTCCATGTAAGCTTGTAGTGTTTGGGTTATGCCAAGATGATGCCTACCTTTTCAGGATCGAAAGCCTTCGAAGGCCCCTCTTGCTCTATTATTTGCAGCAAGCCTGAAAATTTAATGAAGTGGCTTGAACTGATTTTAAGCTTTCTTGAAAATTTTAGATCCTTTTAACTCTTCTGAGTGCCTACTAACTTGTATTCTTATACTTGCTTTCCCTGAACTTCCAAAACTGTTGCAAACTTTTGACTTTCCTGGCTTTTTAATTTTTTCACACCCTTGTGTCTGAACCTGGTGCTGTATTCTTTACCTTCTTAGGGGTTGGGCAATCATCAACTTGTCTGTTAGCCAAGAAACGCCGACGACGCTCATTGGTTTTGCATAAGAAGAGAAAGAGAAGATTGCTTCCATATGTCCCAACAGAAGATCCTGCTCGAAGACTAGAACAAATGCGTACCCTTGCTACAGCTTTAACCGCACTGAAGATGGAGTTCAGTAATGAGCTGACCTACTTGCCAGGCATGGCTCCTAGATCTGCTAATCAAGCACAATATGAAGATGGGGGAATGCAGGTGAGAGTTCTTATCTGCTATAACTTCTCTATCCGCAACTTGGGTTAACTTGTGCTTTTACTACTTGATGAACTTAGGTGGACATTCTTGTGCATAATTTTCAGTGCCCGTAGTTAATGTCTGCTTTCTTTCAGGTACTCTCGAAAGAGGACCTTGAGACAGTGGAGCATTGCAGAGCTATGGCCAGAAGAGGCGAATGCCCACCCTTGTTGATAGCTTATGATGAATGTGAAGGGTACTTCATCTTGAATCTTGTTGTAATTTTCTTTTCTGCTAGATGTTTGATTTTTGTTTGACCTTCAATTGTTTATGCAGCTACACTGTTGAGGCTGACAAACCGATCAAGGATATGACATTTATAGCAGAATACACCGGAGATGTGGATTACATTAAAAATCGAGAGAGGGATGACTGTGATAGCTTGATGACCCTTCTGCTTGCAACAGATCCATCAAAAAGTTTGGTCATTTGCCCTGACAAACGCGGAAATATTGCTCGATTTGTCAATGGCATCAATAACCACACTCCGTAAGCTCATTTAGTTTGTTCTTTCCAACTATCATTACTTGTGGAGCGATATATGTAACTCTTATGTATCTCTGTTGAAAAATGATTACCTGCCTTTTTTTTATGCAGGGAAAGTAAAAAGAAACAAAATCTGAAATGTGTCAGGTACGACGTGAATGGTGAAAGCTGTGTTCTTCTAGTTGCAACTCGGGACATCGCCAAAGGAGAGAGACTTTACTATGATTACAATGGGTACGAGCACTCGTATCCGACTCATCATTTCATCTGAAGTTCTGCACAAAGGCTAGCATCTAACTCCATATACAAGACATACAAGTAAATCTCGGGTAATTTAAATCATTGTGGGGGGTTACTTAATTCTTCATTGTAGCCAAAACCAAACATTAATTGTCTGTATTCTTCTCTTAGCCGCCTCTTCGTCTCCTCTTGATCGTCGATGAATAGCTGGGTGTGATCCGGCCATTTATCACGATCCGTAGGGCGTTGTAGAGCCACAATTTGGACTAGAGAAGTATACAGGAACAGCCAGAATGGCTGTCTTAGTATTTTGACGGATGGCCTTTGCTGCAATAATGCAGCTTAACAGTCGTCCTGTTTTTGAACCACAGTAGACAATTTTGATAAATCTCTTTGCCCTTTTGGTTACTTTCGCTCTCGGTTTTACCGATCATTTTCTTCAATTTTTTCGCTTGTTCTTGTGTTATTTAATCGTGCATGCGTGTGTTTTACATTGAAAGATTAGAAGGTAGTTTACCACTTTGTACGCCAAGGAGAACTATTCTCTTTGCTGAGTTTTAAGGTTGACACTCATTGGGGTTTGTACTTTATTAAGTGGACTCGCTCTCCTTTTACTGGACGTGACTCAGCCTCGGGGTTTTTCATTCTGAAATGCGACAAGAGTGCCTTTGTTGGGGGGGGGGGGGTTATATACAAAGAGTACAAGGTAAAAGATAAAACTGACTTATTTACTGCTGAAGTTTGTTTTAGAGAGTTAAGTCCCCTTGTTTAGAGGGGTAGCAGCCTTAGCAGGGGCGTAAGGGTAGATAGAGGTCTTTAAGTAGCGTATGTGATATTGTGAATCGAACCCGGGTTAATCATTCCAGACTGATTCGCTTATACATCATCCTCAATACAGGAATAACGGATTTAAAATGCATATGTATATGAGCTTCAAACTTAAAGGGTGACAAGGGTAGTAGGCAATGGAAAAGATGTCCAGTCATTAAACTTTTTTTTTTTTTTTTATCATAATCGCTTTTTCTTATTTTAAGTTAATTTTAAAATAAATAAGTAAAACCATAATAACTAATTAAATGTTTGTTAGTTATAATGTCTCCTAATCACACTCAATCGTCATTGTACATTTGTATGGGTATTACTTGATCTTTAAATAATATTTTTTTTTGTTTATTTTTAAATCATTTTTCACAAAAATCTTAAACTTGTCAACATGTCTCTACCAAAATTATACTTGAATTTTCAAAAGTATGTGTAAAGGGATCTTATATTGAAATACATTTTGACATGAACTCAATGATACATGTATCGTAATATTTTGATATACGTAACCTGAGTTATAACAGTTTATATTATGTTTCATGTTGTTAACTTTATTACGTTAGAGTTTTACAAACATTGAACACTCTTCGCATGCATTTCTTAATGTTTAATGTAGATTATCTTAATATTTTACGTGAGAGTTTAACATATCTTGGACTCTCTTTGTGCATTTTTTGACATCCCGATGCTCTCAATGCGATCTAAATTATTAGCTTATTAACTTTTTAAAAGTATGTGTAAATAGATCTTATATTGACATACATTTCGACACGAACTTAATGATGCATGTATCGTAATATTCTGATATGCGTAGGCCGAGTTATATCTGTTTATATCATGTTTCATGCATTGTTTAAGGCATGTTGTTTTTTTCAATGTCCATCTACATGTGTAAAAACGCATGGGTTCTTCCTCCATTTAAGAGGGAATACTCCCAACACTTCTTACCAAATTAGACAATACTACCATCCCCAATAAAATTTAAAAAATATGTTTTTTTTTTACCATATAATATGTAAGGTTTCATTGTCTGATGTTTTGGGTTGTTGTTTCCTAGGAAATTGATCCTTCATTCGAGAAATTCAAGAAAATTTTGACAACAAGATGCATGACACAGGTGAGAAAATTCATTCTTGGTGGCCGTTTTCATTCTCCATACTGTTGGTGTGCTTTTAATGACGATCTCTTTATGCCCTCACACAGGTGTACTGTTTGGAGCCCGACTGCATTCAACCTCCTTTAGGCCTCCAGACGAAGAGTTGTAATAGTCGTGTGGCATCCAGGAAAATCATGAACAATACCCATCTTTTGGTATAATAAGTCTTTTTGTGTTAATTTCTCTATTTCTTCGGTGGTATTTGTAGGGAGAGACATCTTCTTTTTCTTATGATATGCTCCACTCTAGTTGAATGAGTGTAGGAATTGTGGAGTAGAGCTGTAGAGGGCTTTAAATCTAGAATGACACTATATAATTAATATGAAAGCCTTGATCTTTAAGTGATCCCTCCGAAGAGGAGGAAAATAGAGAGATTATGCTCTTTAATTTGGCTTCTTTCCAACCAAATATTGTAGAAAGTTTGCTTACAGAGCTCTTTCCAAACCTCCTTTCCTATCTCCTTGTACAATCTAATCTAATATATTAATCTAATATATATATAAAAGTAAGATTTTTGAAGAGCACAGAGAGAGTCCAACAAAAGAGAAATAGTAAGAGAGTTTAAAAACTGAGAAATATCACCCAAATGGACAATTATTAATAATCCACATAGAGAATCCTTATTTTCGTGAGACTCTTTAATAAATGTATCTATTAGATTTGCGACATAATCATTTATAACATTGGTTACGTGTATCAGAAATTTTCAAAACATGTATCATTAGATTTGTTTCGAAATGAATCTCAATTTGAGATCCATTTACACATTTTTACGATATGTAAAACAATTCAGTTACTTCGTATATTGAAGAGCTTTGAGAGAGTCCATCATTTGAGAGATACTGAGAGAGTTTAGTGTATGTTGAAAAAGCAACAGAGAGAGTCCATCATTTGATCAATATTGACTGCAGAGTTTAGTATATGTTGAAAGAGCAATAGAGAGAGTCCATCATTTGAGAAATACTTAAAGAGATTAGTGTATGGTAAAAGAGTAAAAAAATGAGAGGATAAATTATTACACAGTTAATTATTAATAATTCACACAAGCAATTTTTAAAGAATATAGAGAGAGTCCATCATTTGAAGAAATACTTAAATAGTTTAGTGCATGGTGAAATAGCAAAAAGAAAAGTCAATCAATTAAGAACTACTCAAAGAATTTAGTGTATGGTGAAAGAGCAAAAAGAAGAGCCTATCATTTAAGAAATTACTCAAAGAGTTTAGTGTATGATGAGAGCAAAAACGAAGAGTTTCGTGTATGATGAAGGAGCAAAAAATGAGAGGATAAATTAAACGATTACTTATTAACCATTCACACTATATTATAAAATATACAATTGGTTATGTGTATCAGAAACTTTTGAAACATAAATCATTTGATTTAATTTGAAATGAAGATCCATTTATACATTTTCTGGCAAGCAATGCTTAATGATTACAATCGACTTTATATACTATATTTATAAATAAAAAAAAGGGTGTTTTGAAGAGTTCAGATAAGAAATGTTGTTTGTACAATTTAAACATGAAAAATCTAGACAACTTTGTATTTTTTTGTTTTTTTTTAACTAATCAAGATTTTAAAATACATGTAAGCAATATCACAACAATTGCTATGCTATGAATTATTTTTTATTGAAATGATAGCATAATTGGCTATAAACATAAAAATCATTAAAAATGATATATTATTTGAACTGTGCAACGCACGGGCTTAAAACTAGTATATATATATATATATATATATATATATATATATATATATTACAGAGTCGGGAGGTCAAGAAATGCAGAGAGAGTCCAACTTTTGTTAAACTCTCACCTAAAGTATTACAATAATCCACATAAAACATTAAAAAAAATGTAAACACAGAGTTCAATATTTGTAAAACTCTTATGTAATAAAGTTATCAACTACTGTATGAGGCCGAGTGGGTTGCTTTAACACTATCCGTGGGTATCAAAACTGGATACTATTATAATGTTTTGTACATTAGCTCAACCGTGGGGTAACATTACATTCCATTTGAATTAATTAAGTATACTCAAGATTCAAACATAGATGACGACTATTGAAACACTTAAACCACTAGGATTCATTTAAAAGAAATTTAAATATATTGTAAATCTTTTAGTACAAATTTGGAAATGATTAGTTTAAAAGGAAAGGAGAAAATTAAGGATTATGATTTTGGAAACTTATATTTTGCTCCCATTGATAGATTAATACTCGTAACAACTAACTTTGATCAATTGCTAGTGACAACAATTTACCATTTTTTTTTTTAAATTTATGGCACAATCAAATTAATTATTATATATCGAATTTAGTTTACTATACTTAATTTATATGAGTATATCGATTGAATTATAGACAAATTTCTTTGTGTATATGTAGACTCGTAGGATGATTATAAATAAAAAAGTAATCAAGAGAGATATAAATAATTATTAAGAGGCACGCGGCACGCACAAACAAACAAAACACAGAGAGACTATATAGAAAAAACAAGTGAGAATGTTGGACATCTTTTTTTTTGAGATGGTTCCAACTTCCAAGGCTACGCCCTGACGTGTCCGGGAGGCCCTACGACGTCGTTCCATGAATGACGTTGTGTCGATGGAATCATCGCTCTCGATGAAGAGTACCTCCGTAGTATATATGTACTTATGATTTATTTTCCGTTCGAAGGTCTAAACGGATAATTTATCTACAGTTAATTGCTCATCTTGTTGTCCCCCAATATCATGGTTGAATTATTAGGGGTTTTGTAATGAATTTGGTCTTGGGTACGATACACATTGTGTGCTAAGTGAGGGCTTTAGTTGGAGTACGGGAATATGGGTAGGGATTTTGCAATCGATTTTCACACTCGTACTTGCAGTAGATCGTTCAACTCTAGCTTATGTTAGCCTTGCCCCTTCCAATTTTATCGATTTTTATTGATTGTACTGTAATAGGAAAAATGGAAGGTGACGATATTACGAGATAATATCGAGAGATATTATGGAGTAATATGGTTAGTAATATATTACCATATACGAAGTTATGGTAATATCGTATATATCGTACCAACCGATCGACCCGAATTCCGCAACATACTGTGCGATTAGTCGTAACTGTTAGAGCGTCTCCAATGGTAGCAAAAAAACAATGTAGTTTAGCTTGTGAGGTTGTTCATGTCATCCTGCTCATGCCATTGGAGCATATTTGTAAGTTAGGAGTATTTATGTCACCAGTTTGGTCGGCGACGGATAGTAGCCTAGCCAAGATACGTAGCTTACATATTAAATAAATAAAAAAAATCTCTATTTGTACAATAAGCGATGAGTGTATTGAACATGAAGTTGCCTACCACCAAATTATATTACGTATATCTACCATAAGTATACGTAGCGAACTAGCGATGGGTGCAAAGTTTCCATCATCGTATACATATTAGCTGAACTCATGCCAAGTGTTCTCGCTTCTCTAGCTCATCACATACGAATGTTGAAAAACGATCTCTATTTATTTTAATACTTAGAGATTAATCTTTTACTGTTTACCCATGATTATCACTGATTCACTGATTTATTGCATTGTTTGTTTAATTTGTCCTTTTCATAATTGCTTAATTAACAAATTCAATTAGTATATAGTATGATTTGTATCAGCATTTTACGAATCATTTTCGTTCAACAAATTTAAAGTTCGTTTTGCAAAGTTGGTCGATGGATGTGTATGTATATGACCCAAATTAAAAGGTGGAATTTCAAATTATTTGCAAGACAAAGTGTTTGATTGGTTCGTTGGCTTTACATTGGTAAGTAAGATGGGACATTCTATCATCTTTTGTACCAATTACTTTGCCCCATGATGACGATTGAAAAGTTCTAGTCGTCTCGAGATCACTACGATCAAGCTTAAGTCGAGTTAACCCGCACTTGCTAATTTTAAATGACAAAACACTTTATTGTGGTATTCTTGACTAAAGTCGTACCACTATATGCAAATTGCCACACTTTAGATTCAATTGTTTCATTGTATGCACTTCAAATAAGCAGATAAAAAAATCTCGATAATTGCGATCGTTCCACAGTACTATATCAAAAATGTGTAGATTTTATCATTAACATATAGCTCATTTGATCTTAATCATTTAGAAAACTTATCATATATTACATGGACGGAAAGTTGAAAATGTTATTAAATTATATAGAAAGTAGAGATAAAAATTGAAAAATTCTAGTAGACGTTACTCTACGTAATAGAGTACCATATTATAAGCTGTGTGTATATATGGTCCTACATTTAATTCCTCCCATTTTCGACAATGCCCTCCCAACTCTTTCCTTAGCTTAGCTTCATTCATCTCCTACCAACCTTAATTACGTACCAAATTGTCATTGATCACTTCTATACATCATCCTCCGCAGATCTAGCTACTTTGATTGTCTCGTCGTTTTCGATATCGACCGAGAATTCATCACACGTTGCTAGCTGCCGGGATACATGTATGACCATTTTGATTTGATATATACATACATGAAGATGTTCATTATTCGTGGTTGCAAGTCTCAGAGTCGTTGCTAAGAATTTACTCATATTTTGCGTTTTGGAAGTGAAGAATACGTAAGTAGCACAATTATGGGCTCTTTCGCTAGTCCAAATGAATCCAGACAAAGGTCTTACGTATCCATGTAAGTTTCTCAATTACTATGCATACAAATTTTATACAATTATCTAGAATTATTATATATAGAATGCAAATGTCAAGTTTAATCCATTTGTAACTTTGCTTTATGGTAGTGAACTTTTGCATTAGTTCGCATCTGTATGATCAAAATTGAGAATTTCTCCTTTATAATTTTCAACGTTAGTACATTACAAAGACATGAAATATATATAGGTTCAAGTTTAAACGCGGCATGATGACGTAATCCAATTGAACTTGAAATTACAAACTCTTGTCTCAAAATCTATTATACTCCGTATTGAATAGGTAGGACTAAGTGCATTGGTCAATATTCAATAATGGCGAGTTCCTCATGTCATTAATCTCCCTCCGCAATTTTTTTACACTCTCACGTGATCATACTCCTTCCAATTCAAAATAATAATGGCGAGTAGTTTTTAGAGACACTAATTTAAAAAAAAAACTTTAATTAGTTTTGCCGTAGAGTGGAGAATTAAGAATACAATTTTAAAATGCAACTGCTACTCAGTCAACGTAGTGGACCAATGTTGCTCGAAACTTATATGGTCAATTGAAAAAATTAAGGAATGTTGTGCTATCGAAGGATAACGTAACAGAAACTTGAAGTATAATGCAAGCAAATACAGCCGTGGGATACATATATATACAGCACGCGTATTAAGTACTCTACAACTTAATACAAAGTCTTTTTTCTTAGAAGGGAACTTTTACGAGGTTGAATATTTTAGAGAGTATTTAATTTTAACACAAAGATTATTGTTGATGATCCTTAAAACTCACTCAATAAAAGATAAATTCAACAAAAATGGTGTTAAAAAAAAACGCTCTTCAAATTACAGACCATCTATCAAGATCACGGAAATATTTGCGCCAAACATTGAAACAAAACATGCATGGAAAATAATTGTCAAAAGAAATTTGTTGGTGGGTTACATCTTTCATGATCTTTCTATTATTATTGATGAGACAATTATTTTGCTTGATAGTGAAGATATATACAAAAGGAAATTGCAGAGAAGCAAAACTAAAGATTCAGAAAAAACATCCAACAACATACCAAGCCAAGACAAAGGTGTCAAGACCAAGTTTTCACTCTTAAAACTTGCCCTTTTCATCATTGTTTCAGGCACTTTGGTCACCATAATCCTGCACTCCCAAGGAACTTTCAGTAGAGACCACTTATCGTCACATTACGCTTCTCGGTAAGTCTATCTTACATATATGACCACGACAAAAACTTGGATAAGACGGTAGAATGATAGGATGGGCCGGGGTCTCATTGTCATTGTACATGTTCTGAAAAAATGGACTACTTTCTCAATCAATGCAGGCCTAACATGATGAGAAGGTGGATATGGGGCAATGACCCAAGATACATATCCAATCTACAGATAAATTGGGATGACATATCCAAAGTTCTTGACAAACTGAATGAGAAAGAGTACCATGGAATCGGCCTAGTAAACTTCGACAAAGATGAAACTAAACTGTGGAACCAGATGATTCCTGATGCTGAGCAAACTGTCCTGAACCTGGACCCTGCAGAGGACAACATTACATGGCAAACCTTGTATCCCGAATGGATTGACGAGGAGGAGGAGGAAGATGTGCCTGTTTGCCCTTCATTGCCAAAGCTCGAGCCACCAAGAAAGCGGCTAGACCTGATTGCTGTCAAGCTGCCCTGTAGAGTTGATCATCAGGACAAGAACTGGTCTAGGGATGTGGCTCGGTTGCATTTGCAGCTTGCAGCAGCAGGGCTTGCAACCTCAGCAAAAGGGAACTACCCCGTTCACTTGCTTTTCATCACCAGCTGCTTCCCAATACCAAATCTGTACTCTTGCAAGGAACTTGTAAAACACGAAGGAAATGCATGGTTATATAAGCCAAACTTGAATTTGTTAAGGCAGAAACTTCAGCTTCCTGTTGGTTCCTGTGAACTTGCTCTACCTCTCAAAGACAAAGGTGGGATAGATGCACATTATATCACCACTGTCGCATTTTTCATTGCATTATATCTATACACAGCATGACGGTTAATAATGTTGTATTTTGGAAACAGAGAGATCATACCAAGGAAACCCAAGGCGGGAAGCCTATGCAACAATTCTTCACTCAGCTCATGTTTATGTCTGTGGTGCCATAGCAGCAGCTCAGAGTATCCGAATGGCTGGATCAACTCGGGACTTGGTCATTCTCGTGGATGAGACAATCAGTGCCTACCATAGAAGTGGCCTTGAGGCTGCAGGGTGGAAGATTCGAACCATTCAAAGAATTAGGAATCCGAAAGCTGAGAAAGATGCATATAATGAATGGAATTACAGCAAGTTCAGATTGTGGCAGCTTACAGATTACGACAAAATCATATTCATCGATGCTGACCTTCTCGTTTTAAGAAACATTGATTTTCTCTTCAGCATGCCACAAATATCTGCTACAGGAAACGATGCCACACTCTTTAACTCCGGGGTCATGCTCATTGAACCCTCGAATTGCACGTTCCAGCTCCTGATGGATCACATTAATGAAATAGAATCATACAATGGAGGAGATCAGGGATACCTTAATGAGATATTCACATGGTGGCATAGAATTCCTAGACATATGAACTTTTTGAAACATTTTTGGATCGGTGATGAGGAAGAGAAGAAGCAAATGAAGACTATGCTATTTGGGGCCGATCCACCTATACTTTATGTCTTACATTACCTTGGGATTAAGCCATGGTTATGCCATAAGGATTACGACTGCAACTGGAACACAGATTTCTTACAAGAGTTTGCCAGTGATGTTGCTCACGCAAGGTGGTGGAGAGTGCATGATGCAATGCCTGAGCAGTTGCAACAGTTCTGTCTGGTAAGGTCAAAGCAAAAGGCTCAGATTGAGTGGGACCGAAGGCAGGCCGAGAAAGGGAACTACAGTGATGGTCATTGGAAAATCAGGGTTCAGGATAAGAGGATGAAGATATGCATCGATAAGTTATGCAACTGGAAGGGTATGCTAAAGCAGTGGGGTAAGAAAAACTCCAACAGGGCCGATGATGAGTCTTTCACTCCTTCACCGCCTGCCATTACCCTAACTTGACTTTCGTCTTCACAATGAACCTAGGGTCTTTATATTGGTTTGCCATTTTACGTATACTGTAAATCATGAGTCATATAGGCCAAGAAATTGGCAGGCATTTTTCCCCTTTACATAACTCTTAGATTACCCTGTATGTTTATTCCCAATTTAATGGTCTTTTTGTCCTTAGGCTATCATTTTAGCCGGAGCAATTCGTGGAAGAGGCAGAAATCAATCGAATCACTAGTTCAATTTTGTTCATTTTAGCCGGAGCATTCCTTAATTTATTTTGTATACGATATTGCTCGACTAATCTAGTCTACCATGAAAATTAAGAGAAATGTCTGCTGGATAATTCAGCTCCAAAGATAAGGCATTCCCCACAGAGAAACATAGTGTCTACACTGCAGTATGCAATGTGAGAAACAATAATTAAGCAAGCTACCTAATGCAGATTAATCATAGAAAGTGAAGAAGTCCTATCACCTACCACAAATTCAATTTCTTAAGTACTCATCTACCTGTCGGGCTGTCAGACAGATTTAAGCTGTCTACATTTGAGTAGTTCATGCCGAAAAAGACCCTTACAACTCCAGTCAACATTTCTAGGTAGCACATAGTCATACTACAAAATCTAACCAGTTTCCATTGTACAATCATGCATATATAGCGCAGTGGTTTCAGGAGCTGGTCAGCATACTGATCAACTACTGTAATATAGATACGAGAATAAGAATTTACCATAAACCAAGCTAGTGAGTCGAAACTGCCAGACTGGTGAACTTCATATCGGTACAGGGAATCACCCTTTGGAATTTGAAGCAGAGTCTTATCACCAACTGACCTGTTCTAGACACACAGAGTCGAAGTTAAGTCCACAAAATAATGTAGTGTAATCCTATACAATATACCTCAGTCAGGTGGAGAAAATAGGAGACACAGCATGTCAGCATCAACAAAAATAAACGATAATTGTAGGAGATGATATGAGAAATGGTAAGAGTTCAAAGAGATTTATGATAGTGAAATCGGAAGTCACAAGGATGGTTGATATCGAATCTGATCTTCATTGCATATCTGAATGCTGAAACTGATTTCTACATGCTCATAAAGCTAACTATTATTCATCAGATAATAGTCTATCATACTCTACATACATACTCCATGAGACTTTAACATGAGTAGTAACTTAAGCCAAGTTCACTTGGTTTTTGGATTATGAATTAAGGACCAGAATTCCATTCATCTGCCTGTATAAAATTTTGAGCTGAATAAGCATTTAAATGTCCTCGAGGAATTTGACTACTCCACTGGACGCGCTTAGACAGATCTGCTCCTGGACCCTTGTTCCCGAACTCCCCATAGTAGAGGGTTGACAGAGCAAAATCATCTCGGAAGGGCATCCATCCCTCTGGCGAGATAAAAGGCCCCATACTACAGTCGATAAAAACTGTCCTTGCGTACATCTTCCAAGGTCTTCCTAGGTAGTTCTTATGCACCTTAGGGTTTGCACGCCATAATTTCATGTACTCATCTGTTCCATTGATAAGGCACCCTATGAAGACGAGTCCTGTGGCCTCAGCAGGGTCTGTCCTGCCACAGGCCGTGACTGCATTGTTCTCGCCTTTGGCAGGATCAACTAGACGAGGGCGTACAAGGATGGTACAGTCTTGAAAGAGAGCAGCGGCATTGCCAAAGATGAAGTCTACATTTCCCTCTATATGACATGACCTGTAGACCTGACGCAGGGAATGCGCATACAGGGTGTCCTGATTACCCAAGAACTCGCAGTTTTCGACCAGGGAAAGATCACTGTCTGACCTGAATGCCACTGCCTGGTGTGCATTTGGACCTGCTGTGTTCTCGAATGTTATGTCACGCGCCATGAATCCATCACCCTTAACACCTGGATGGTTTAAACAAAGACATTGCCTTCAAATATCAGATTTTTACCCATCAGCATTACGCTAATCTATGAAGCACGGACACTCCTAGATTTCGTCCCTAAACCGAAAACTTGTAAACCTTACTTGTAACACACTACTATATGTCAAATTCGTGGTAACAACCGTCCATGACATATTGAATTCCAGGGGACATTAATTGGGGTTAGCAAACAACTTTAGACCATTTTTTCTTGGTCTTGTGACTTCTTTACTTTTGGCTTTTCACTGGGACAGACCTACACTAGTGAAATAGTTATTGTACTGTATAGAACTAGCTTTTTGCCAAGTCAAATTTCCACCAAATTCAAATGATTCTACCCTCTAGGTATATAGTAGTAAAAGACATGACCAAGGTAAGTGTTCACTTGTTCATCAATCATGGTGGTTCATGATATGTTGAGTATTCAAGAAGCTACACTCTAAACATACATTATGCACCCATTCTATAGAAAAAGTTCATGCAAACTCATTCTAATCACCGACTACTTTACCAATTGAGTTAGCTGACATCGGCATATTAAGTGTACGAATATATAATTATTGATGACACAATACAGATAATACTCATAACTTACCAACAGTAGCAGTGTTGTACGTAGTGATCCCCATAACACCAGTATTAACATTCCCAGTAATGACAGTTTTACCCTTACCATCACCAACAAACACCAAATTCCTCTTCTCTAATGGCACCCTCACAATCTCTTCATACACACCTTTCTCTATATGAATGACGAACCTACCCTTCCCTTTCAACCAAGCAGGCGCAGCATTCACAGCCTCCTGAACACTCCCGTGACACCCACGCGCCTTCCCTTCCTTACAAACAACCGCGTCAGCATTTCCAATTTTCGACAACCCGCCGCCACCTCCAAACCTCAAACCCTCATGAGAGGACAATGGTGTCAGTATCTTCCCCCAGAAGCCATCGCGCTCGGTCTTAGGAGGTCCAACCCACAATGCAGTATCCTCCCCATAGTTTACCAGCGCGTGGAGCATGCTAAGCGCGTTGGAAGCAGCCACCATGAGAGTAGACTCAATGTATGACATGGCATTGTCGACCACGCGCGTGCCATTCACGTAGGAGAGCTCATTCCAGCAGTCGTATTGGTAAGTTAACGCCGCGGTAGCCCATGCACGTGCGTTAAGTAAAGAGGAGGGGGTGGAGAGGGAGTTGGCGGCGGCGGCGCGGCGGTTGCGGAAGGAGGAGAGAGAGAGGAGGTCGAGGCAGGTGTGGGCGGCGTGGGAGCGGTTGTGGTGGTTGGGGAAGGCGGCAAGGACGGCGGAGGAGAGAGAGATGGCGGTTTTGAGGTGGGAGGAGGAGAGAGAAAGGGTGGTTTTGATGAGTTGTGTTGGAGTGAGGTGAGTGTGGGAGGTGGAGGAGGAGAGAGAGAGGAGGGTGGTTTGGCATGGGAGTGGGAAACGGGTGGATTTGCAGACGGTTTGGATGATGGGTGGTGGTTGTTGTGGTGGTTGTGAGGAGAGAGAGTGGTGGAGGACGGTGGAGAGAGAGAGGATGAGGAGGAGGATGTGGTGGTTGTAATGGTGGTGGTGGTGGTGGTGGTGGTGGAGAGTGGACATGATTGTTATGGGGAGTGGACTAGTGGAGTGAAGGGAGGAAAATGGTGAGAAGAGTAAAGGTGAAGTTTTGGGATTTATAGGGCTTCAAATTATGGAGTACTATGACTTTTGTGGCATGGTCATTTTTACTCACTCACTTGTAGTATGATGTTGATGAGAGCTTATGATATGAATAGTTAAGCACTCTATGATACTCACCAATTCAGCATTAATAATCACTTGCAACAAGTAGTATGATTGATGAAGAGATTTACATTTGAATCTCGTTTTGCGATCTGGTCTAATAACAATGACAATATTTCATTTGGGATTGTATAAGTTTTCAGGTTTTGTTTTAGGTGTAATTAGGAGTGTCTCACGTCGACAATATGAGCAGTCTCTTTCAGATTAATGGAGTTAATCTCCTCCCAAATCCCAATATTGGTTGCTAATCATGCTACACTTGTAGGAGTTAAGAACCGAATAGGCGAATAGTTGATCACTGAATTAAATTATGGGATGAAAGTACTTACCACTCACATCAACCAACTTTGGTTATGAATCGACAGATGAAAGAGTATTCCTACAGCTACTAAAGAATTCTATTATATTTCGACATCTTTAATACGGTTGGAGAAAAGAACAGTATTTGATACATCGATATAAATAAACTTAACGCGGTTTGAACCATTGAATTAGGGTGAGTTAGTTGGCGTGAATACTAGCCAAACGGCTACACCGTGTGTCTCCCCAAACTAAAATTGCGCCAACACTCGGAGAAATTAGGGTTTTGTTTTGGGGGTAATTTTCTGGCGGGAATCAAGACCAACAACAAGTAGAACAACCACAATCAGAACGAAGAATACCAATCTCAATCAATCAATTCTCCAATACGAAGCTTAACTGGTACGCAACAGCTCAATTTAAGGTTAGTTTTATTCATACCCAGATGAAAAGTTGCAATCTTTTGTACTTTTTACAGTTGGTCTGATTCATACCCAGATAAAAAGTTGCAATCTTTTTTTAATTTGGAATTTGGTTTGATTTATACCCAGATCAAAGTTTCAATCTTTATTGGTTTTTTTTTTGTCTTCTTGTATTCTATGTTTGTAATTTTGTTGGTGGGTTGTACTTGGATTTTGTAGGAAGTAGTGGAGTTAGCTCACTAGGCTAATTTGCTGGCTTGCTTGGGAAGACTCATTGATTTGGCATGTGATGACCTTCTTATCCAAGTACCTCTTGTACAACTGATTTTGTTCAAATGTTTTGGTACGCTGTTTCTTCAGTATGTGAACATGGAAATGAGTCTGTCTTATACTTGCGTAAATTATACGCGATTTTGCGTGAATTATACTTCACCCGTTTCTTTAGGTTGTTTACCTTTGGTTTAAAAATACGTAAGCAACTCGGAGAAAAAAAATGGAAGGTGTGTGTATGTTTGTATCATTGTATGTGTAGGATAGAGAAGGTAGGATCTTTTCTTTGTAGATGCTGGTAGAATTGGTTAATTTTGTGAAGTTGAAGTTACTCTGTTATCAATTTGTGAGATTGTGGCTAATTTAAAGCTAGTTAGTGGCAATGTGGCATTAATTATAGTTGAAAACTCATTATTTTGATTAGCAATCTTCTGTAATTGAATTGATCGTACAATGAAATTTACGAGTCATTTCAGACTTTGCGTAAGTTATAAACCCACACACACTCTCTTTTTGTTCCTCACAACCCGAATCTCTAATGAACAATGATAGGGTGGCAGTGTGGCACGGGGTGGTGTTCACTCTTGACGCCATTATGATTGCTCCTGCCTAGCCACCCGAACCCATTTCTCTCTCTCTGAATTGTTCAGAGTGTCAGATTGAGATGCTGTTAGGGATACCGCGACCTGTCACCCCAGGGTCTGATGTGGGTAGATATAGCTCATAAGGAGGGACACCAGCACCATTTCTGGTCATCAGATTGAGATCCCTGTTCCTTTCATTTATAATCTCTTCAATCTCTTCCAGACGTGAGGTGAATCTTCCAAACATGCTCTTAACTTCTTCATCATCGATATCGTGACCAAGCAGACTAAACTGCTGGCCCAAATACTCTTCATCTGGAGAATGAGTAGACAAAGCATCCTGAACTGCCATCACCTCAGTAGCCTGAAGTTGAGTTGGCATGGACGAGAGGAAAGTAGCTTGAGGGTTTTTGACAAAGTTGGCATACTCGAGTGTGTTCTCTTGAGGAATCAGTTTCCTCATAATGGTGGGACGGTTGGGAATGTACCCTCCGAAGGGATACTGTCCGAAGTTTATGGCAGCGTGCTGGGCTGAACCAGCCCAGATAATTGTACACAGAATGTCTGTCAGATCCGAATTAGTCTCAAGTTTGGGCCACCAGTCTGCATCTTTCTTGTCAGCATGACCTTTGTTCTTGATCTCAGTCCACCACCCTTGAAGCTCAGAATCCGCGACAATGGCATTGGGGTTAGGATAGAAGTGGTCGACATAGGATTCAACCCAGTCTTTGAGTGCAGACCATACAAGAAGCCCATCTGCAGCATAAGGGTAGTCTTCAAGCACGAGTTTTACTCCACATGGTGCTTCATCATCCTCTTCGGCCATTCCCCTGCATAATCCACACACAAGCATCAGCACCTGTATCTCCTTCAAGGCATATGATTGAGCTCAGCAAATCAGATAAGCCTTACCTTTGCAGTAAATCTGCAGGAAGTGACTCCATATCGAACCGCCAGGAGCTCTTGTAGGCAGCAGAACTGATCTCCATTGCATACTTTCCAGGGGCAAAAGTAGACTCAATGACCCCACCTGCGTTAATCAAGCTCTCTCTAGCAAGGCCATTAATTTCCATCGTGTATCTCGTATGTGAGTGTAGGAGCTTGTAAATTGGATGCATTTGGCTAAGCTGTCTATGAGTTGCAATGGAATAAGCCTCCATACTGGCATGGGTCCTCAACCTGTCAATCAGGATTATCCAAAGATCAATAACATGCTCGAGCATGGTTTTCTGATAAATGGCCGTGTTAAGGGTCCATTCGATTCATTAAAATTCAGATAACTCTTGTTAGTTCGGTCCACATCGCACATTAATCTGTAGGAATGGCTACAAAATTGTACTTAAATCTTGAAAACTAACCAGTGATTCACCAACTGATGTACTCCAGCATCAACGGCGCAAACATGGGCTTTGGCCAACTTCCAGATCCAGTGGCTGGTAGCGTCATATCCATGAGTGTATGCACGCTTGAAACCAGGGGAAACAGGGTTTGGAGGAAGTGAAAGCTCGATAACAATAGGCTGTAGAGTCCCAGCACTGGTGCGGAAAAAGATCGTCCTAGAGGCATAAGCCTTTCTCCCCGGTAAGTTATTAATTTTGTTCAGAAATGGCATCAGGAGATCGTGGTAATCAATTATGAACAGCCTCTTGCTTTCTATGGCCTGCACAAGGAGAGATGAGTATTTTTTTTCTTACGAGATCATGATTCAGGTACCAGACATTTCAAGATGAAAATCAGTACCTCTTCGACAGTAATTCCGCCCAGTTCTTTCTCAAGTACTGCCTTTGTGATAGCGGATTCTTGGGGACCATAGGCGGATGGATACAGTTTGCTCCTTATCGGAAAGTCCTGTGCCTGTGCCACAACACTCAAATTGTGAGGAACTGTATATCTTAATCTCAGCTACTGTCACTGTCAATCTAGAGACGAGCACGGCATCAGTAAGCAGTCCAAGACTACCTTTAAGAGTTCAATATTCACAGGATTAACGCCTGCTAAAGCCTGGCGAGCAAATTCAGTATCGCGCAACCATGAAAATCTGTCCACTGAAAAGATAAAGCTTTGTCAAAGACCGTTGATTATCTGCTTGTCTTTTTAGATTAGTATATAGAAGGTTGAAGAGAAATAGCAAAGGTTGTGTAAGACGTACTTTTGAAAACAGTTGGGAGTTGAAACTTCAGAATATTAGCTTTGATTCTGAGAAATCTCAACAAACCTTTGAGAAATTTACCCAGAAAGTTTTCATCTTCAGCCAATTGTAGAATTCGATCTTCTGGTTTTAATAGAAAACCGTCGACATAAAGTTTGTCGATATCAGCAAAGCCAGCGAAAGAGGCATCAGACCCGGCCAAAGAAGCAGCAATCTGAGGTATCAGATTGTGCAAAACAGCCTTCAGTCTTCCAAAAGAAAATGAAGATTTCTTCGTCTCCTCAAATGTCTCATCACGGGGAACGTACGTTGAACTACCTTTCGCAACTATACTCTCACTATCAGGATCTGTTGAATGAGTTCCGAGTTAAACAACGACATTCACAGAGCCAATATTGACAGAGACAAGAACTAAAAATACAAAGGGAATAGTGATTGCACCAGAATATGTAGGTGGTCTTCCAGTGCGACAGCGTCTAGGATAAGGTAGCAAATCAGAACCACCAAGTACAGGCCTAGCAAAGTCCTCATCTTCATCAGGATTACCCAAGTCATTGTAGAATGCGTAATCATAGATCCTCTCATGGTGCTTTCTCTCCCCCTGGCCATTGCCGCGAACACTGAGCAAGTCCTCCATTCGCAGATCTCTGATCCCTGCTGGTGTTTCCGATGGCAAGTACGTCTGTAACACAGAAAGAAATACTTTCAGGTATGTTACAATGCAACAAGAATATATAAACATGCTTGATTGCTCATTGCTTACATAATTCCTGAAAATGATTCTGCTTTCAGGGTTATCAACGTGCGAATGGATCCATGAACTAGCAGGGAAGAATACAGGTCTATCATCATCCCCGTGCAGAGCAATTTCAACAAGATAGAACTCTTTCTTATGCATATTGGTAACGAGTATAGCTCCAGGATTTCCAAAGTCAGATGGAACTGTAAATTCCGCGGTATAATCATCAAGGTAATCCTCTGGTGGACTTGTATTGCTCGGCCAACCTCTAACAACACCCTCTACAATCTTCCCTGAACCAGTAGCTGAAACACCAAGAGTAATCTATTCATATCAACTACTAGGGATCATCTTTTACATGGTCAGGGGATATTTCGTCAGGGGCGACTGAGGGTTCAGGAAATACAACACCAGTGAAGTTCGATCCAAAAACCAATTGTGATGGCAGAAACAGCCACTAGATTATCAAATCATATATCCATTATACTACAGAAACTTTTAATGCTGTACATACATTCAAGCTCATTCATTTGTGAATCAAGACAAGTACATTTTAAACATTATTCAAGTAAGCAAAAGAATTGATGCACAAAAAAAGCTGCTAATTGCTATGATGGTTGATTACTCAGTGCAGGATCTCAATCGAGACCTATCGAGTTCTCTGAGCACTGAGTCTATAATACCATATAAAGTGGGAAGCAAATAATGCACATTTCAAACAAGAAAGAAAATATAGAGCAAAGTACATACCAGGATCAATGTCTTGACTGATAAGCTTCAGAAAAATGCCCTGACCAAGACTGTTAATGTAGTTGAACCACAAATCTTCAATTTTATCCACTAGTCTCTTTCTAATTTTCTTCTTAATAGTGAGAACTGCCCTTAATTTAACAGCACCACCATCAGAACTACCCACAAACCCATTACTTGTCTGAACTTGTTTAAGAGGTGCAGGTGCAGTGGACTCAACCCTACTGTCACCACTGCTGATCACTGCCCTGACTCTCATCAACCTACTAGTATTACTAAACTTCAGGGTTTCGGCATTCCTGCCGGAGATTCTTGCTCCGGTGAATCTCTGGTGAGGTACTAGTGTCGACTTTACTGTAGGGTTTAGCCTAGCTGACAGCATTTTTGTTTCAGTTGGTGTTACAACAAAGGAAAAAGTCGGAAAACAAAAGAAATCAGTGTATAGAGTTGATGAACAAACAATGTTAACTGGAATTTATTGTTTGAAAGATCTGCTTTAGGAGAAAGTAGTGAAGATTTACAAATAGAAGGAAGAAGAAACAATGTTGCTGCAAGAACAAATGAGAAGACATGTATTTATACACATACTACAAAAGAGTGCAAGTCTTATAACTAAGATCGCTTGTTAATTATTTCATCTGTTTCGATCAATTATTTATGCATTTGTTTACGAGTCCATTTTATATAAAATAGTAAACAAATAAAAAATTACTCATGTAATTGTCACATGTGCATTTACCTTGGTCTATGCGCGCTCCTGGCCATACTATCCTACCCCTTAATCTTCGTGTATGAAATGATTAAACAAATGTAGTAGAAAACGATAAATTGGAGCTTTGGGAGTGATTATGGCTAGTTAGTGGCAATCATGAACAGAATATTAATTTATTATAGTACATGACATGCATTTCATGCTTCGTACTAATGAAGCCATTGTTTATGTATACTGTATAGTGAACCTTCATAAGAAGGCATCGTAAATTCCCAGAAATTTTCAAAGTTTGAAGCTCTATTATTGTCCTTAATGACTTATTTAAAGAGAATGAAAGTTGTCTTGTCTCCATGTTCAATTGTTCATGCTAATAAATAGGCTGGGTTAAGATCACATCTGAGTGCAAATCTTCATCTTAATACGACAATCCGACAATAATCTATCGTAATATCACCCCACATGTTTAATTTGTTAGTATAGAGACCTTATTTACAACATTTTTTTTTGAAATGAAATGACTCTTTATTGATTCAGTAAGTAACCGCAAACATAAAATCCTCGGCTGCCAAATCAAGAACTTCCGACGGATTCGAGTCGACCCAAACCCTAGTAGAGTACTCAATGGGGTTTAGATGGGCTACATAGTGAGGCACCTTATTTCTCGTACGACGGACATGACTAAAGACACAAGTCTCAAACGACTTACACGAAAAAAGAAAAACATCAGACGCAACTAAGCCAAAATAGCTTGAACCGAAAGAACTAGACCGATTATTCACCCTCTGATACAATATATGCCATTTTTCTTTTTCGATATTTACATAGAGTAAGAAATCGTTAACGGAGTGCCAATTATAAAGTTCACATTCTTAATTCAATAAATAATATATTATTACATGATCCAACGGAAAGTAAATAAGTTGTATCTCGATGATTAAGATACCATCCATCTAGGGGTGTGTTTGGCCAACCTTCTGATGTGTTTCTGAACTGTTTCTGGGTCTTAGAAACTGAAAACTGACCAAACACTCAAAACTGAGAAACTGTTTCTGGTTTCTGAGAACCACTTCTAGTGTAAATTTGTTCTTCAGAAGTAGAAGCTCCAATCCACCAGAAACTGCTTCTGAGAAGTAGTTCTGCAGAAGTTGGAGCTTGGCCAAACAGACACTAAGTTGGGTTTTTGGAGTCGAGTTTATGGATGCATTTGGAGGTTTTCTACCATTTCTCTTTTGTCAAATATATATATCTCTTGTATAGTAGAACTTGACGTACATGGACCTTAGTGTATTCTTAATCTCTCTTGAACCCAAGTTCGAGCAGTTGTGTCTTGAAGGCCGCTCTTGGGACACGAAGTGAGAGATCTTCCCCTCTTGCCATTTAAGTCGATCTAGTCAACTCCGGTTAGCTGACCTCATTGTGGCTCATTGCGGCTCATTGCCTGCTAGATTCATAGGTAGGAGTTTACCCATAACGCGACGTACGATTTCGCATGTATAAAATTTGAAAAAAAAATCAATTCAGAGACACAACGAACCATTTTATATTCAAGCGCAATTAATTATACCAAATGCTACCTCAAACACGATTTATCAATAGACAACAAACCATAACTCAAACAACTCGGAAGTCGAAAATAGTGTCATTTAGGGCAAATGTGTGTCTCGGAATGTTACACGGTGAGTGTGCGTCACCCCCAACTAAAAATTGCGCCAATTCCTCGACAGTTGAGACAACCAAACAAAAACCGAAAAAGAAGGAAAGATAGAACAAATTAGGGTTTCATTTTGGGGGAAAATTTCTGGCGGGAATGAAGTCCAACAAAAACAAGAACAAAAATGGTGACAAATTACCCAGCAAGTTACCCAAATCACGCAGTAAAAAAAGCGTTGATATTATACGAGAAAACCAACCTCTCAAATTCCGACAAACCAACAATCAACAACAACAGCAAGTACAATCTGACGGTGAAGATGAATTTGAGTGGGAAGATGATTCGATTAATCCTGATTTATTAACTTCTTATAACAATAATAATAATAATCTTGATGATATTAATGAGAATTTGAATCAAATTAATGGGGTGAAAGTTGAGTTTGATGCTTTACCTGAACCCTCCTCCAAGAAGAAGCGTGTTCGACGCGCTACTGCTGAAGATAAGGTGAGTTTTATTTCATACCCATGTTGGAAAGTTTCAATCTTTTGTTGTTTTGATTCATACCCAGATGAAAAGTTGCAATCTTTGTTAGTTTTATCTATGTAGAGCAAAGTTTTACTTATTTTTGTTTTTAGAAATTTTTGTTTTTGGGTAACTTATTCACAGTGATTTTTAACTAACATGGTTAAAGATGACGATTCATGTTAGCTGACCCCAAATCTTTTTGGGAATAAGGCTTGATTGTTGTTGGTAATTTTGTTGGTGGGTTATACTTGAATTTTGCAGGAAGTAGCGGAGTTAGTTCATAAGGTGCATTTGTTGTGCTTGGTTGCTAGGGGAAGACACATTGATGCTGCCTGCGATGATCCTCTTATACAGGTACTTTTGCTACAGCTTTATTATGGTTTTAATGTTTTGCTTTTGAGTAGCGAGTTACCGCGATAGAATTGAAATTTTGCCATTCTCGTTTGGTGAATTTTCTATATTGGCCCGTGTGTGAGATAACAGCAGCAGCAACGACAATGATCGCTTGAGATTATTCTGTGACTTCCCTAGCTAGTAAATGTAGCTTCCCTTAAACTTAGCTCGTAGATATGTGGTTTCTTCAAGACTGCGTATGTAAAGATGTAAATGAGTCGTCTTGGCGGTCTTGCATAAGTTATACTATGTATGTATATTTGTATAATTGTATGTATAGGATATCGAAAGGTAGGATATTTTCCTTTTAGAAGCTGTAAGAGTTGGTGGCTTTTGTGCAGGTGAGATTACTCTGTTGTGACTTGGATTCGTTATGAAATAAGAAAGAAGAAATAAGAGAGGCTCTTTTGCTGCGATAGTTTTAGGTGTAGGGATGCTTAGTAAGGATGTTAGTTACTCAGATACACACAGTGTTGGGTTTAATTAGTAATCATAGTGGCAGTCTTTGGTGCCAGTGTCTTCTAAAAAGCTTGACACTTTGGCGCATTAAAGCCGTATCTTTATATTTTGGGTACACTTCTTCTGTTACACGGATGTCAACATGTCTTTTTTCGTCACTCCTTCCTCGTGCCCTCCGAGTTGGTGTTAAGAAGTACGCTTTCAGTGGATTTATGAGATTGATGATGGGGCTTTTATGGATAAAGCACTAGTATGAGTTCGAGTGTTCGACATGGTGTTTGTCTGAAAATATTATCCTTAGACGGGGATGTACTATCAGAAGTGACTGTGAAGTGATGATTTTCCGCTTTTTTCTGTTTCCATACATCTTTTGTAATCGGGCACTAGTAAGATAATTCCTTTAAGCCAACTACTGCATAATGGTTTGTTTTTGTATAATATTTTTGGGGAGTTCCAAATTTTAGTGCTCATCCAACTGAGAATGGATTATACTGTGTATGCAGGGTCGTATGTTCTACATGTCTGTGGTTTGTGTTGTTTTGTTGGTTTTGTTTTGTAATGCTTTTCTTCCCTACTGTTCCTAGCTAATTAAGTGGACCAATATGGCAGGCTGCCTTACTATCACTTTTGCCATCACACTTACTGGAGGTTTCTGACGCAACTAAACTTACAGCCAACACTTTGACTCCTCTTGTCTCTTGGGTTAGTAATATGTTTCTAGACTTCTGACGTTCATAGCTGATTAATTGATGTTTTATTGAAGTATCTGATTGATTATCTGCATTCTTTTTGCAGTTTAATCGAAATTTCCACGTTAAAAGCCCAAATAGTGGAGAAAAACCATTTAATTCAGCTCTAGCACGTGCTCTTGAATCACAAGGAGGAAGCCCCGAAGAGGTAAATTTTTTTGTTCAGACTTCTAGCTGTATATAGGCTGTAGTTGCAGTCAGTATAATACTTCATTATTTAATATAGAATTTGAGATTGATGCTTTTCTCCTGTACTGCTAATGCAAATCATCCTCGACTTTTTATGTTTGGTATCTGATGGTTGTTAAAGATGTAACGTGGTACTTCCTGGTCACTAAAAACTATAAAGAAAGACAATTAGATACTTCCCGATTGCTCACATCCTGGATACTTGCGTCTCCCTGTCCCTTCTGAGGTATATCTATACTTGTGTTATGGCTGACAGTTTCGCAGGCAGTACCACACTCTTAGTCATTTTGTCATAAAATGCAGTTATGGTTGTAGTCACCCCCGCCCTCTTTCCTTCCTTCCTGGGTGGCAGTTTGTTAATTGAATGAGCGTTGAAC
Organism: Spergularia bocconei; assembly: GCA_963457585.1. NCBI lineage: Eukaryota > Viridiplantae > Streptophyta > Magnoliopsida > Caryophyllales > Caryophyllaceae > Spergularia > Spergularia bocconei. Next base: position 1,658,045 of record OY734945.1, on the reverse strand, counting down.
TTTGATCTTTACGTGATTGTTTAAAGAGGGTAATGAACATTTGACCTATATATTATCCAAGCAAAGTAAAATAAACGGTGATGTTTTGGCTATCATATCGGGTCCAGTTATTTGTTATATCGTTTGGTAGGTGTATTGAGTATTGACTCTTCTCAATTGATTTTTGAAATTAGCTCTCAATTTCCTTCTCGTACAAAGTTGCTTTTTTTTTTGTACCAAGAGATGATTTTGCATTGTAATCTGGACTTTGTGAATGGTGAATCCGTTTTTTCACCCCCCCTCCCAATCTAGCTGGTTAGGTATGTTCCTGTAGCATCGTTGATCGTCATTTGTGGTATGTTGCAGGTCACTGCACTGTCTGTAGCGTTGTTCAGGGCTCTAAATCTTACAACAAGGTAAAGCTATAATGAAAATGCCAAGATAGTACAAGCTTCTATGTAAGGCTTTTTATTAAGATAAGTTTTGCTGCATCCTAAATCTTAATAGTCAGAAACTCAAGTTCCATCACCCGTAAATTTAGGGTTTAGGGTAATATGTCTTCTTTTGTCTATTTTTGGGGGTCTACCAAATGTTTTAGGCTCTAATGTTTTCCACACGACCATAATAACACCTCTAGGTTTATCTATAAAAGTTTTGGCCATTTTTATTCCGGAGCTATTTTTGGCCAAAAATCGTGGACTATATACTACGTTTTTGGCCAATTTTGACCACTTTTTTAAAGTTGTTAGATCTTCTCAAAAATTTACAAGGGAGATCCTTGTTATACTTTTTGTTATTTATAAGAAAGTATTCCTCTGTTATATATGTTCTTTATCGTCTTTCGGCACACGTAACCAATTGAGGGTAATATGTCTTCTTTTGTCGATTTTGGGGGGTCTACCAAAGGCTTTTGGCTTTAATGTTTTGCACACGGCCATAATAACACCACTAGGTTTATCTATAAAAGTTTTGGCCATTTTTATTCCGGAGCTATTTTTGGCCAAAAATCGTGGACTATATTCTATGTTTTTGGCCAATTTTGACCACTTTTTTAAAGTTGTTAGATCTTCTCAAAAATTTACAAGGGAGATCCTTGTTATACTTTTTGTTATTTATGAGAAAGTATTCATCTGTTATATATGTTCTTTATCGTCTTTCGGCACACGTAACCTATTGAGGGTAATGTCTTCTTTCGTCGATTGGGGGTCTCCCAAAGGTTTTTGGCTTTAATGTTTTGCACACGAACATAATAACACCAGTAGGTTTATCTATAAAAGTTTTGGCCGTTTTTATTCCGGAGCTATTTTTGGCCGAAAATCGTGGACTATACTATGTTTTTGGCCAACTCTGACCACTTTCTTAAGTTGCTAGATTTTCTCAAAAGTTTACAAGGGAGATCCTTGTTATACTTTTTGTTATTTATGAGAAATTATTCATCTATTGTTAATGTCCTTTATGTCTTTCGACACACGTAACCTACTGAGGGTAATATGTCTACTTTTGTCGGTTTTGGAGGTCTACCAAAGGTTTTTGGCTCTAGTGTTTTGCACACGGCCATAATAACACCTCTAGGTTTATCGATAAAAACGTTGGCCATTTTTATTCCGGAGCTATTTTTGGCCAAATATCATGAACTATATATTACGTTTTTATGCCAATTTTGATCATTTCCTTAGTCTCTAGATTTTTTTTTTTAAATTTACAAGGGAGATCCTTGTTACACTTTTGTTATATATGAGAAAGTATTCCTATGTTATATATGTTCTTTATCGTCTTTCGGCACACGAAACCTATTGAGGGTAATATGTCTTCTTTTGTCGATTTTGGGGGTCTACCAAAGGTTTTTGGCTTTAATGTTTTGCACACGGCCATAATAACACCACTAGGTTTATCTATAAAAGTTTTGGCCGTTTTTATTCCGGAGCTATTTTTGGCCAAAAATCGTGGGACTATATACTACGTTTTTTGGCCAATTTTGACCACTTAATTAAAGTTGTTAGATCTTCTGAAAAATTTACAAGGGAGATCCTTGTTATACTTTTTGTTATTTATGAGAAATTATATATCTGTTATAGATGTTCTTTATTGTCTTTCGGCACACATAACCTAGTGAGGGTAATATGTCTTCTTTTGTCGGTTTTGGGGGTCTACCAAAGGTTTTTGGCTCTAATGGTTTGCACACGGCCATAATAACACCTCTAGGTTTATCGATAAAAACTTTGACCATTTTTATTCTGGAACTGTTTTTGGCCAAAAATCGTAAACTATATATTACGTTTTTTTGCCAATTTTGACCACTTTCTTGAAGTCTCTAGATTTTTATTTAAATTTACAAGGGAGATCCTTGTTATACTTTTTTTATATATGAGAAAGTATTCCTGTGTTATATATGTTCTTTATCGTGTTTCGGCACACGTAACCTATTGAGGGTAATATGTTTTCTTTTGTCGATTTTGGGGGTCTACCAAAGGTTTTTGGCTTTAATGTTTTGCACACGGCCATAATAACACCACTAGGTTTATCTATAAAAGTTTTGGCCGTTTTTATTCCGGAGCTATTTTTGGCCAAAAATCGTGGACTATATACTATGTTTTTGGCCAATTTTGACCACTTTTTTAAAGTTGTTAGATCTTCTCAAAAATTTACAAGGGAGATCCTTGTTATACTTTTTGTTATTTATGAGAAATTATATATCTGTTATAAATGTTCTTTATTGTCTTTCGGCACACATAACCTACTGAGGGTAATATGTCTTCTTTTGTCGGTTTTGGGGGTCTACGAAAGGTCTTTGGCTCTAATGTTTTGCACATGACCATAATAACACCTCTAGGTTTATCGATAAAAACTTTGGCCATTTTTATTCAGGAGCTATTTTTGGCCAAAAATCGTAAATTATATATTACGTTTTTGGCCAATTTTGACCACTTTCTTAAAGTCTCTAGATTTTTATTTAAATTTACAAGGGAGATCCTTGTTATACTTTTGTTATATATGAGAAAGTATTCCTCTGTTATATATGTTCTTTATCGGCTTTTGGCACACGTAACCTATTGAGGGTAATATGTTGGGAAATTATCCAATATACCCCTGAGGTTACCGAATTTTTCAGGTATACCCCCGAGGTTACCGAGCTATCCAATATACCCCCCAAGTTTGCGTTTTCGCGTTTTTTCCAGAATTTTGCTAACGGTGTTAACACCGTTACTTTTATTTGATTAATTTTTAAAATATTTAACCTTTAATCAAATAAATTCAAAAATATATATATAAATAAATAAACCTTAATTTTTCTCCCATTTTCTCTCCCCTCCCCCAATCCCAATCTCCCCACCCGACACTACCACCCACCGCCTGCCACAACCACCACCGCCCTCACCAACCACCACCACACCGGGATCCACCACCACCATCCCGTTCGCCGTCCTCCGGCGTCATGGACGCCCACCATCCGCGATATCGTCGCGCTCCTTCACGCCAATTATCTTCTTTTTCCAATTTTCTCTCTCTTCAAATATCTTCTATTTCCGGCAAAAATGGTGGCTAGTGGTGGTGCATGTCGAGGAAGGGGCAGCGTTCAAGTGTGAGGGTGGGCGGAGCAAGGAGTTGGGTGGAGGATTATATGAAGGAAACGTTTAAGTGAGAGAGAGAAAGGGCCGTGGCCTATGGAGGAGTGGGTGGTCGGGGTAATGTGTAGCCATTACCCGGAGTGTGGTCGAGGGAGGAGGGCCCATCTGGTGGTGGTAGCCCAGGTGGTGGTTCATGTTGGAGGCGGTGGTGGTTGGGGGTTTTGGAGGTGGTAGTGCAGGTGGTAGGGAGGAGGGAGGAGAGAGAAGATGGATGACTTTTTTATTTTGGGAAATTGGGGTTAATTGTTTTAAAAAAATCAAACACAATAAGGACCTAACGGTGTTAGAGTCCGTTAGTGAAAAACACAAAAATTCCCCATTTAGGGGTACGCTGGAGGGATTTTGCAAACCTTAGGGGTATATTGGAGAGCTCGGTAACCTGAGGGGTATACCTGAAAAATTCGGTAACCTCAGGGGTATATTGGATAATTTCCCTAATATGTTTTCTTTTGTCGATTTTGAGGTTCTGCCAAAGGATTTTGGCTCTAATGTTTGGCACACGGCCATAATAACACCACTAGGTTTATCTGTAAAAGTTTTGGCCGTTTTTATTCCGGAGCTATTTTTGGCCAAAAATCGTGGGACTATATACTACGTTTTTTGGCCAATTTTGACCACTTAATTAAAGTTGTTAGATCTTCTCAAAAATTTATGAGGGAGATCCTAGTTATACTTTTTGTTATTTGCGAGAAATTATTCATTTGTTATAAATGTTCTTTATCGTCTTTAGGTACACGTAACCTACTGAGGGTAATATGTCTTATTTTGTCGATTTGGGGGGTCTGCCAAAGGTTTTTTTGCTCTAATAGATTGCACACGACCATAATAACACATCTAGGTTTATCTCTAAAAGTCTTGGCTGTTTTTTTTTTCGGAGCTATTTTGGGCCAAAAATCGTGGACTATATACTACGTTTTTTGCCAATTTTGACCACTTTTTTAAAGTTGCTAGATTTTCTCAAAAATTTACGAGGGAGATCCTTGTTACATGAGCTGGGATAAAATGGGATTCAAAGCTTAGAAATAATTGATGGACACATGTTATTTTTCAATGTACCTATTTTTGTAAAGACTCTAGACTTTGATATATGCCAACTTCCTTGACGCTTAGAACTCATGTCCACTGTAGATTAACATTCAGAGATTGTTGTGTTTGCTTGATATGTTTGATTTTGACAATCAGGACAAACTGCTTTTTTTTGTTTTGCCTCCATATATTTGGAAAGTTTGGATGCTGAGACACTGTGCAACTTATTTGTGTACTCCGTTAAGATGATGGCTCATTGATCCTCTCTTTTTGCAGGTTTGTGTCAATTCTGGATGTAGCTTCTGTGAAGCCAGAAGCTGACACAGATGAGCCATTATATCTGGACAGAAGCAAGGGGAAAGATGTTTTTTCATCGTCAACACTCATGGTTTGTAACATAAACAAAGAAGGGACAGGTCCTAAATCAACCGTGCTCAATGGACAGAAAATGCACGAAACTTCAGGTACTGCTCTGCTTAAAACTAAGTTTGGATTGTTCGAGAAACTTTAAGTTACAGATTATTTTGGTGGTTATCCATTGAAATTATAGAACAATCAGCTGGTGAGAGGCAGAATGTTACTGAGGAAGACAATCATCCTAAAAGGAAAGGTGATATAGAATTTGAGATGCAGTTACAAATGGCTATGGCAGCCACAGAGGTCGAAGCTCCTGACAAGAAACCTGCAGCGTCTACTAGCAGCTCTTTAAGTAGTCCTTTGAGTTTGTCATCCCCCTTCAAAAGATTGAAGAGAATCGCTGAAGAATCTCCCTCATCTGCTCATGTCATATCTACTGCAATTGGTTCCAGGAAAGTTGGAGCTCCACTGTACTGGGCGGAGGTCTTCTGCTGTGGGGAAAACATGACTGGAAAGTGGGTCCACATCGATGCTGTTAATGCAATTGTTGATGGGGAGCTGAAGGTAGAATCTTTGGCTGCTGCATGTAAGAGGTCTCTACGATACGTTATTGCCTTTGCGGGGCATGGTGCGAAAGACGTCACACGAAGGTCTGACACTTATAGCGATTATAATTTGTTGGTTCAGACTGGATTTGACATGTTTGACCGCCAAATTCTTTTTTGTTTAGTATTTATCCTTGTTTTAGTCCCAAAAAGTTTTTTCTGTTCATTGGCATGGCCACATGACACATACTGATTCTGATTCTTTGAATGTGAGGTCCTTTTTATAAATTTGGCTTACTCTTTCATGATTCCGGACAATTCTTTAACAGAGCGTTACAGTTTCTGAGAAGCAGCTTGTGTTGCTACTTTTTGTTTATGGTGAGCTGGTGGAAGCCATAAAGGTGGTTTATGCTGTTGCCATTGAAAGTCATCTTTGACTGTAATTGTATGGTCTTTTTTGTTTCTCTTCGCTTCACCTCGTGCTGTTTATTCTTGTTTTTCTATAAGTGTTCATGCGTTGTGTGATTCATTTCATTTTGTTACTTGTGTGTGCTCTCTTTGCTCTTTGGTTATCGTTATTCTTCTTCCTCTATTCCATCCTTTCCTTTCACAGAAGTGAAGGGACAAGACAACTTTTTGCGGTTTTGAGAATTGCTGAAAACATTCTTAAATTAACTGTACTTGTTTATTATACTATACTATTATTCCATTGATGGTTTTCAAGGAATATCTTTTCCTTAAAATTTCAGTTTGTGTTTAGACTCAAGACACCCTCCAGGGATCTAAACAAATTTTCTTCATGCAGGTACTGTGCAAAGTGGTACCAGATATCACCAAAACGTGTTGATTCAAGATGGTGGGATGCTGTGTTATTTCCGTTGAAAGAGCTAGAGTCTCGTGCAACCAGCGGAATGGCCTCTTATAACCAGAGTGAAGTTGCTAAAGGTGGACACTCTCATACCTTTCCAAAGAATTTGTCTGCTGATGGTAAATACCAAGAAACATGTCCGAGTAGTTCCTCCGTTTGTAGTAGGAGCGTAGTTGAGGATATGGAGTTAGCAACAAGAGCATTAACAGAACCTCTTCCAACTAATCAGCAGGTATATGGACTGCGATTTGTGTCATTCTTTATTTGGTCTCTTAGTTGTAAATTTCTACCCATTGCTAATCTTTAAAGCAACTTTCTCAAATACAGGCCTATAGAAGTCATCCCTTGTATGCGATTGAAAAATGGCTTACCAAGTATCAGATTTTGCACCCGAAGGGTCCCATGCTTGGTTTCTGTTCTGGTCATGCAGTTTATCCGCGAACTTGTGTGCAAACACTTCACACAAAAGAAAGATGGCTTCGTGAGGGGCTTCAAGTTAGGGTAAACGAGCTTCCCTCAAAGGTAAATGTATATAGTATCTAGTTTGGAACACAATTCTTATTCCCGACAGACCGGAAGACCAGTCACTATTATTTGGCTTTGAACATATGCAATAAAGCAAATTTGTTCACCAAACTGGCTATGCCTCTTATATCTTGAAATAGCAGTGGTTGATGCAATTCTCAATGCAGTTTTCATCATGGTAACAGCCTGTCTATGTTTTCAGCATAGGTTTAAAGCTGCGTTAATCTGACTCCCCCCCCCTCTACCCCTCCATAGGAGGGACTTGGGAACCTTCGATGCAATGCGGTAATGGTGTAATGTGTTATTAGCAACTGGTGAGAGTGTGCCTTAGTTGTCTAATATCTTTCTATGTCAAATTATCTAGGTGGTGAAAAGTAGCTTCAAGAATCGTAAAGGGGAGCTTAAAACAGTTGAAAATTTTGCTGAAAGTGCATCTGATGTTGATATTGCTCTTTTTGGGAAGTGGCAAACTGAAAAGTTATGTTTGCCCACTGCTGTTGATGGAAGAGTGCCTAAGGTAAGACTGTTCTGATTCTTGCCATCAATTTTGATACCATATGTCCTTAACTTTAGAGGCTCCTATTAAATCCCAACCTATATGCCCTACTCTTCCTAGGCTCCTACTAGACAGGAGTTTAACACTTGGGGTATTGCAATTCAAAATTGTATCCTAAATGATTGAGCTCTTATGTTTATAGACCCTTCTATTACTCCTATTGCTATTTGTCTTTCGTTTCCTCTTTTGTCGAAATCGTTGCTCCAATGCTTAAACTTTCTGTTCCTCTACTTGTAGAATGAACGTGGTCAGGTTGATGTATGGTCCGAGAAGTGCCTGCCTCCAGGCACTATACATCTGAGGCTGCCGAGGTTGGTTCCTGTTGTTAAACGTCTTGGGATTGATTTTGCCCCTGCTATGGTTGGGTTTGAATTCCGAAATGGACGTTCTGTCCCTGTATATGAAGGCCTTGTGGTGTGTACAGAATTCAGAGAGGCAATTCTAGAGGTAACACTGTCCATGGGTTTGATTCTATTGGGGATGAAATACTTGCAATAAAGGTCATCTGTGTATTGTGTTATCTAAAAGTTCGGTTACATCAGTGTTCAGACTTTTGTATATTTGGTGAATTACGTCAGTTTTGAGAGTCTTTGAAGGGAAAGCATTATGAAGGATTCAACCTTTATGTTTGAAACTTTTGTATTATTTGGTGTCAAGTAGTTAGCTCGACGCTTACTAGTCTTCTAACTACCTATCATTGCCAGGCATATACGGAAGAGGAGCAGAGGAGGGAAGAAGAAGAAAAGAAGCGGGATGAGGGGCTGGCGATCTCCCGGTGGTACCAACTTCTCTCATCTATGGTCACTCGGCAAAGGCTAAATGATACTTACATGTATAACAAGGAACCAGAGACTGTAAGAGATGACTTGAAGGCTGAGAATAGATCTTCACGTATTGATGCTGCAACTGCAGTTGAAAATATGACACCTCCTGTCCAAGAGAATTCACTTGAAACCCAGATCCATGATTCAGACAGTTTCGACACACAGAATCATGAACATGTCTTTCTGACAGACGACGAGAGCTATGACGAGGTCACCTTGACGCGAACAAAAAAATGTCGCTGCGGGTTGTCAGTTGAGGTGGAAGAGCTATAGTATCAGCCTTTTCTTGTGAACTAAGTTATGACCAATTTTGTATATATCTTTCGGGTCAATTTCTGCAAATATGAGAGGCTGGAGCCTGGAGATGAAAGAAATGGCCAGTGGAAGTGTAGCTTAACAACAAGTGTGCGATCATGTCGTGGCTTTGGTTGTTCGGGTCGTGGAGCTAAAACATCAGTGACGCAAATGCTGTTTCAGGGATGATTTATGGCAGAATTTGTTCAGGTTTTTGTTCCTGTATCACAACTCATCAAGCTTTCATCAATGTATGTGTCCTTTTGGGCAAAGGTTCCTAGTCTTGAAAGTTTTAGACCAGCGAGGAGGTCTTAAAATGATCAGGTGACCCTCAAATCCCATAGCACTTGTGAAACCGCCAAAAGTTGCATTTCGGAAACAACAGGGTAGGTGATGTCTGAACTAGGATGGTACGCGGGGATGACGGATGTGTATAAAGTAGTTGTGTTTTCTGAAGGTGGAAGTCTCTCCATCGGGTTCTACTGCAAAAACAGCCAGGAGCCCTAATCTAGGCTTCCAACAGGGATCGATAGATCGATTTTGCATAAGTTAAAGATGTACTGTTGGTTACTTTGATCCTGACTATGTTTCTCATCAGTCATCACTTGTAGGCTTGTAGCAGATACTCTGTTAATTATTTCGTATGTTCAGAAGTGGTCACATTCTGTATGCTGTGGTAAGTGTAATGTTGAAGATATCCAACTATTGACAACAAATTCTATCAAAACCGGTTTTTGGTGACAGGTTTGGTTATATTTTTGGTCGTGTTACATATGTTCCACCCAAAATTATCATTCTCATTTTGTTTACTGTGATAAGATCGATGAACGAATTCTTTTACCTTGTCCAAAAAAAAACTCGAAGACCCAAAGTGTATATGTGAAAAGAAAAGGCCTATTGGTAATGAGATTTGTGCTTGTTTGAGCATGAAGGGGTCGAGCCGTAGAGTAACAAACACTCAAATCCTACATTTCACAAAACACTCTTTGATTTTTGAAAATGTCTACACAAAAAGTCTAAATAGTAAACTGAAATTTCAACTTATATTTGAACCCTCTTTTTGCCATTTCCCCATCAAATACGACTGTCTTTAACGCTTTTCAAAGTCGCACATTATGAAATAGAACGAAAGATGTATTCTCACTCCCTTTACATATAACCTTCTTAAACATTTTTTTAACTTAATTTTCTTAAGCACTTTTTGGCACAAAGTTTAAGAAAAGGATTAAACATAATTATTAAAACAAGTGAGAATGGAAGTAATAGCACACTTGAGCCATCCATTGCTAAAAAATTAGTCAAAAGTAAATCAGATAAGATCGGATATAAAATTTCCTAAACCAACAGATACGAAAATCAAACGTAAATGAAAGAAGTAACGTAAATACGTGTCCAAATAACGTGAATGAAATGAGTAACGCAAATAAGCTTTGCCCATTATTAGTCAAAATTCATATAGTCGTGACTGTAGAGTGGGGATTTGATTATTATTAGGTGTGTAAACAAATCGTACCGAAGAAGCTGGGCAAAATAAAAGAGAAAAGCCCTAGCAAAAGAGAAGAAAATACACTCCCAAAGTCGCAAAATTACCCAATTACTCCAATTTTTTTTTTGTTGGGTTTTCTTAATCCTTGCTTACCCAGCAACTTCTTCTTCACTCTTCTTTTCTCTCTGAGCCCCAGTTGGCTGATGCCTCGTTTCTGTGCTTTTGAAGCATATCTGATTTTCCCCATCTTTTATTCCTGGTTAGTTCTCTTAATTAATTCTTGATTTTTTTTATTAATCTCTCTTTAATTACTGCTTTTATTGCTTTCAATGTTCTAATTAATCATGTAATTAATCTTATACTTATGTCTGCAACTTTGGGCTGATGGGGTTTTTATTTAATTTGGTAATTTTAGGGATTTTGTTGTTATTAGTAGAGAAAGATTGCATTTTTTTATGAATTGGGATGTGGGTTTTTTAATTTTTTTTATGTTTTCTTATTGTAAGATCAGAAACCCTAGTTTACATGCAGTTGTAATTGCATTTTTCTGATGATGAGCAAATTCCCATGTTTTAGTTGGAATGTTGATTTTTTAACTGTTTATGGTGATTTGAGTGAAACCCAGTAGCTGATTTCACCTCCTCTTGTTTTGACATGCAATTATTAGCCTTGAGCCCTAATTATCGTCAATCGAAGAAGTCGAACAATTTATTTTTCGTTTATGTGTTCTTTGTCTCCCTTTGCCCTCTTTGTTTGGTAACGTTGGCGGGTTCTGGGTGATCGATGAAATCTTGGGAAGAGATGGAATGTGGATTCCAAATCGAGTGGATGGGATTTTTGATATGATGAAACTGAGCTGGATGTGAATGGTCTCTGGGTTTGATTGTATGCACTTTGGTGTTAGATGTTTAGGTTAGGTCACACCGGAGGAATGTCTAGGTCACTCTATGATTTTAGTTTGATGTCACTCCCTTGAGTCCTCGTAGAGCATAACTAATACTAGATAACTTTTCTGCAGTCACGTATTAGGAAGCATGAAGATTTTATGGACGGTGTCGATTCTGGCTCATGAAGTGAATATATTCTGCTTCCTAAAAGTGTGATTCTGCATCTCTAAGTCAACTGATAATGGTAGACTTTGAGCTGTTGTAACTGTGTTTGTTACCCAAAGCCTTGTGGAACTTTTTTAAGTATGGCGACAATGGGCGTCTTAAAGCTGGTTTTGGCTGGACCATGGTGTTTGACAGATGTCATCAGTATGAGAAGATATATGCTCTATAAGCCAGGGCTTATTAAGAATACTTCCATTTCTGAGACTTGTAACCAATTCTTCATCGACAAGCTGACTCATTTAGCACTGGTGGGGGAAATTCAGCTTCTTTTAAGCAAAATTTGAGCTATTGTTTCTTGAGGTTATGTTATGAGAATCAAGTGCTAAATTTGAGGGAGGTGCTCGTCCATCGAATTTGATATTGCATACAAGTTGTAGTAGCATAACATTTGCGATGCAAAAGAAAAATAGCATGTTGAGCATACAATATTTAGGAGTGACTTTAGTCTAACGCCAAATGCAACATATCTATAGAGACAACATCATGGTTGAGTGAGGTGTGCCTAGTTATGTCTTATGAGGTGAACAAGTAAAGAGTTGTCTCCGAAGGTTATGAAGATAACACCTGACTTCGAGGTGTGACAAGGCTTGACAAAGGGTGGAAGCTAGATCCCGTAACCGACGGTTACACAAAATCTAGAAAGAGCTAATCTTATCTATACCGGCTGCATTAGAAGGGATATCGACAACTCGTAGTGTGCCGTATGTGGTTTTGTCATGTAAAGAAAGAAATATCCCGAGCTACGGCTGACTGTGCAAAGTTTATATCAGACATTGGACTAGGGACTTTGTCAAATTGGTCGGGCTACTTGGATATAAGAAAAGGGGTCTTTGAGTTTGAGGAGAAGATGACTCACAAGAGTCGTTTAGCAACTTGGATATACAAAGGGTCTGTGCTGTGGGCCCTGTATTTGTTTGCTAAATCATCTTCATCTCATTCTTCAAATTTGTTGCTCATACTCCACCCCTAGTAATACCACCACCACCATAATCTCAATGCATCAAAGCCCCATGCCTATGACAAGGTAAGGGGGGTTGTATACACACAGCCTTACTTGAATACATAGATTGTTTCTAAAATCTGAAATGAAATTGCGTGATGTTCTATCTACTGACTTCTACTTCACATAAGCACTTTTTTTGGCCAATTTGTTTCATATCATGAGATCCAATAAAAAGGGCAATTCTTTGCCTCAAGAATTGAAATACCTAACCCCTACCATTGTTCAATAAGTTTTCCCTATTGTGTCTTTTATGATGGGCCAGAGAGTGAAATGTGAATGGCTATAAGTAGCATTTGAAGGATCATGACGTGAAAATAAGTGAACTCTGTGAAATGTTGGCTTGAAAGTATGTTAGTTGGAGGAGACGTAGTTTGTTGAATCTTTATATTCCATGTTTTTTAAGATTTGCTAACTTTTTAAATGCTTGTATATGTTTTGATGTCATCTTTGATCTGTGTTACATTTGTTGCAGTTCTCACACTATTCCTTGAGGGTGGTGCTGCTTTAGGGTGGAGAAATGAGTGGCAGGAGACGGCATTCTAAGTGGGATCATAAAGATCCTGAAGCTTTAGCCGAAGATTCTCATGATAAGGCTCAGACAAGGAGGGTAGGAATTCGTCTCTTGATAAGTAGCTGAGTGACTTTGACAACTGTTATGCAATCATATCCTATTTTGACTTTTTGGAAAATCTTTGTATTTTGGCAGCCCAGAGAACCTCTTTCGCCCAGAAGAGGTTCACGGAGACATGATAGCCGAAGCAAGGAAAAAATGATGACATGGGATAGAGAAGGAAATTCCGGAAGGAATTCTCCAAGTGTGGAAGACTGGAGACAACATCACAGTCGGTCCCCAAGGAATGGTTGGGACCGGTTGTACAGGTACTAAATGCTAAAAATATTTAAAAAAAAAAATCAATTTGCTCTGCCCTTCTGAAAGATGAACGGATTTTTTTTCTCGAGTTATTTATGTGCGACTAAAAGCTGCAAAAATGGTCCAAACTGAGGCTTTTTCACTGATAATGTCAAAATAATCTGAGGAACCACTTTGGAGGCACTGGGATTAAGATGATAAAATTGTATATCACCAAGTTTTGGTCAATCTGCTATACAAAATCTTGGAGGATATATGAAAGCTGCTTCTCTCTTGCCCATTGCTGAGCACGCTCCTCTCTGTGGCACTGGGATCTGATAAAGTTGAATATCATCAGTTTATGAAATCACTTGCAAATAAAGAAAATAGTGTAGTTCACTTCTCCTTGCATTGTTCTCTTCTTCATCTTCTGCATTCCACAAGGGCTACAAGCCTACAATTGTCCCTTGTCAATGAACATGGCGTCATGGCACCCCCGTGCTTTGAATATCAATATAGTCCTCCTGCTTCTTTGCTTTTTTGTGCTGGGTGCCTGGTGGCCCTTTTTAGGGTCTTTGCTCTGCTGAGTTCAGCTATCTTGCGTTCAATTTGTTACATTATTTTAGCCCGTCTCTGGTGGTGCTGTTGGACTGATTTAAAAGGAAGTTTGGCTGTGGCTTGTTAAGAAACAGAATACGCTTGATTAAAATCCTCAAGGAAAACCACTAAACTCGTAGCTTCACCGGGATAATAGAAATTTGGGAGTGAATAAGGGTTTTCTGTCCCATTTTGGTTCTCATCTTATGCTCCAACACTTTCTCCCTTTGAAACTTCAACTATTTACTTAAGTTTCTTGTTTATTAAAAAAAATGTAAAGTTGATATGTGAGTGACGTAATGTCATGGGAGAAAATGTTGGAACATGATTGGCCAAAAACCGGAAAAAAGGAGATCCCAAACTAGTAGTCTGCAATGACGCTAATGATTCTTATTATATCCTTCTATGTCAAAAAATTTCATGGTTGGATTGATTTGGTGTCCATGGTTTTGATCTCCTTCTCATAGATTATATCCTTTTCTGTTTCTATGTTTTTCTAGACACTGGTGAACACTGAAAACATGAAACTCGTATGCTTTGCTTAAGTTGATTTGTAGCTTTGTAGTCTATTGTTATAGGCCCACATCTTTCCCCTTAATTTTCTAACCATAGTTTTTGTTCTAATTTGGGATTCACGTGCTGGATTAGCAGGAGCAGAAGTCGGAGCCGGAGTCCAGCTCATCACCTTAGGCGGGAACCTGCAATGAATGATAGAAGTAGGAGTAGATCTGGAGTTCCAGCTGAAGTATGTAGGGATTTTGTTGCAGGAAGATGCAGGAAAGGAAGTAATTGTCATTTCCTTCACCAAGATGCTCAACCATATGATGGTAGGCAGCCTTTAGACTCCAGTCTGCCAGATGATTGGGAAAGTAGACATCGAAGAGCTGGTGGTTCAAGATATTCCCCTGTTGACACCAAGGAATATGCCCCGAGAATCGAAAAATCTATGCATATCTGTAGTGATTTTCTGAAGGGCAGGTGTAGAAGAGGTGCTTCATGCAGATATGAACATCGTGATCCTGCTGCTGATATGTTTCAGGACGACCTTATTGATGATGTCCATAGGGACCGTGATATGGTCCACAGAAGCAGGGATAATTATTCGCACCGTCAAGACCGTGAGCCTGCTGATGTATTTGAGAAAGGGCCTGTTGATGATGCCCACAGGGACAATGGCTACAGAAGTAGGGATTCTTTTCCTCATCGGAATCATGACCATGAGCCTGCTAATATATTTGAAAAGGACCCTGTTGATGATTTCCACAGGGACAGGGACAGGGACAGGGACAGGGATAGGGATAGGGACAGTGCCCACAGAAGTAGGGATACTTATTCCCGAAATCATGACCGTGGACCACCTGATGTGTTTGAAAAGAGGCCTGTTGATGATGTCCATAGGGATAGAGAGAATCCCCACAGAAGTAGGGATTCCTATTCTCATCGAAATCATGACCGGGAGCCTGCTGATGTGCTTGAGAAAGGACCTCCTGATGATGTCTATAGGGATAGAGACAATGATCATAGAATAAGGGATGGCTACAGAAACTATGATCGTGAGCCTCACAAGAGAGGTGAAACATTATGCAAATTTTTTGCCTCTGGTAATTGTAGGAATGGAAGCCGATGCAGATTTGTTCATGAAGTTCGAGAAAGACTTAGCCCAGAGAAGAGATCTCAAGATGATAAGCGGGGGCCTGATCACAAAGTTGAGAGCGGCCAAGTCTGGGATGGGCCAAATTGGAGCGACATGGCTGCGGTGCCGAATATTGCACCAGTGAAGGGTTGGGGAGAGGATACGAATAAGGTTAATGAAGCGGCTGTACAAGTAACTGCACCTATGTCTGGGAATGATTCCTGGAGCCATGATACGCTCGACGTGAAACAGACATGGGTTACCCAAACTGCCAATGATGACTTTATGATGCAAGATGAAAAGCCACCACTTCTGTGGGATACAAAACCTAGTGTCCCTGGCATGGGTCCGGCATCAAGAGCTGCACAAAATAATTCGGCTGATTTGGGGATCTCTCCTATAGATACAAGGCAGTTTGGCTTGAGTTCTTCAAAATCTTTAGCTCCACCCGTTTCCAATAATTCTGTTGCTACTATGCGGCCAGATGCAACTACTGAAGCTTCATATGAGCAGCCTTTCCCTATTGGATTGCAGGAACAGAAAACTTACAATGGTTCTTTCCCTATGCAAAATTCTAACCATAAGAAGGAAAATCTAGATGTGTATCATTGTGAGGGTAGAAATGCGATGGGAGATAACGACTCATGCATTATTATGTGTCCGACCACAAATGTCCCACCTCAGCAAGGGTTCTTTCAGCAGGTTGTCAATGCTCAGCCTAGCTCAGGTGTAATTCCTTCTGCACACATTCCAAGTCCAACCATGAATGTCCCGCCCCAGCAAGGCTTTTTTCAGACTGATCAGATTGTCAGTGTTCAGCCTGGCTCCGGTGTTTGTTCTGTTGCTGCACAAGGTCAGGTGCAATTCCCTTCAGATCCTTCTCAAGCTGATAGAATGCAATTTTCACATAACCCTGCAACTTTTCATAATAATATTCCTCCTGATCGACCTCATCTTGTGAATGCGACTCCTTCTGGTCTTGTATCAGCAACTGCTGCCAGCCTCAGCACTGTTAGCAATGAACAGCTGGTGCAATTGTCAAATCTTTCTGCTTCCCTGGCTCAGCTACTAGAAAACAGGCAACAGCTCCCTCAGATAGGAACTGCTATTACTACACCTGCGGTGTCTAATCTTCCTGTCCCAGTAGCACCTGTCCCTGCATCTTTTGGCTCCATGGTACAAACAAATCAAGTTCCTGAAACATTGAAACAGCAGTATGATCCCGTATATGATAGTGTAGAGCCAAAGGTGCATGATGTGGGTGATCCAAGGCTCTCTGGAGATGTTGAACCAAAAAGCGGCAATAAGGTCCTGGATGATGAGGGTTGCAATGTGAAGCAGCAAGAATCTGTTGCGGTACCAAATGTTGAACAAATTGTTGGGAAAACAGAAGAAGGAAGCAATAAAGCTCCAGAAAGCAAGCCTTCCGAGGATGTGCCTGTAGACGATGCAGAAGATGGTAACAAATCAAAAGATACAAAGGCAATTCGTCCATTTAAATTTGCACTGGCCGAGTTTGTCAAGGAGCTTTTAAAGCCATCATGGAAGGATGGACAAATAGATAAAGACGCATACAAGACTATAGTGAAGAAAGTGGTTGACAAAATTATTGAGACTCAAGGGCTACAGATTCCTCAGACAAAAGAAAAAATCGACCAGTATTTGTCATGTTCTAAGCCAAAGATTGGTAAACTTGTGCAGGTGAGTTTTCGAACACACTACTACCAAACGTTTGTTTTCTACATCTTGACTTGTGATCATTCCTCGAGTACATGTTTCAGAATCTCTCTTTTAACAAGAAAACTTATCGATGATTCCTTGATTGTATCTTGCAGGCTTATGTGGGGAAATTTCAGAAAAATGGAACCTGAAGACTGCCAAAGCTTGCCGGATCCTAGTTCTCCTGTATAATACTAGCTTTAGCTCGTTTCATTTTTGAGAGATTGTACATTCCATTTATGCAGGTGACCCTTTTTTCTAGCTGATGTAATTGTACTCCTCAAATTTGTTATTGAGGTGACCTGTAATTTGTGAGATTAATTCAACACTGCTAGTTCAGTGTTTTCGGTTTTCAGTTTTTTAGGAAGATACTATTTGCTCTTATTATCCTGTAGATGTGCTGTATTTTTGGCACACTTTTAAGGTAACAACAAGTTCTGTAATTCGGTGTAAACCGCATTTACTCTACATTCATAGACTTTCTAGATTAGAAATTTTCGATTGACCGAGTTACCTCGCTAATTCAGGGTAAGGTTAATGCCCGAGAAAAAAAACGATTCTACCACTCAGTTGCGCCCGAGAGAGAGCAGCGTGAAAGAGTTTTGTTCTTTGGTATTAGAAGCAGTCTTAATTTCGACCGCGTTCCGACCCCGAGTGGTGGTACTATACGTCTTGACAGAGGGAGTACGTTGGGCTCTGGTGTGCCGCATACGAGTGAGCGCTCCGAAACTAAACCGGGCTGATGAACATTGGGCCCAACTCTTTGGAGCCTTCGTCTTTTTGTCAAATTTGCACACCTAGTAAAGGTTTTTGGCTCTTATATTTTGCAAACACCCGTAATACGACCTCTAGATACATCCATAAGATTTTGGGCGATTATTATTCCGAACCCATTTTCGGCCAAAAACGGTGGACTATACAATACCGTTTTTTGCCAATTTTGACAAGTTTTTGAAAAGCTGCTACAATTTTTCAAACATTAATCAAGGACATCCTTGGTGTATTTTTATTAGATATGAGAAACGATTCATCCGTTATCGAAGTTTTTTAACACTCATTACCTATTAAGTTTAATATGCCTCTTTTTATCAAATTTGTATACCTAATAAAGGTTTTTACCTCTTATATTTTGCAAAAAAACCCGTAATATGACCTTTAGATACATCCATAAGATTTTGGGTGATTATTATTACTAAGCCATTTTCGGTCAAAAACGGTGGACTATACACTATGGTTTTTTTGCCAATTGACAAGTTCTTGGAAAGTTGCCAAAACTTCTCAAAAATTAACCATGGACATCCTTGGTGCATTTTTGTTAGATATGAAAAATGATTCATCCGTTATCGAAATTTTTTAACGCTTTTAACACTCATTACCTAATAAGATTAATATGCCACTTTTTGTCGAATGTGTATACCTAATAAAGGTTTTTGCCTCTTACAATTTGCAAACACCCGTAATATGACCTATTGATATATTCCAGAAGATTTTGGGGGATTATTATTCCGAACCCATTTTCGGTCAAAAACGGTGGACTATACACTACAGTTTATTGCCAATTTTAACAAGTTATTGAAAAGTAACAAAAACTTCTCAAAAATTAACCATGGACATCCTTGGTGAATTTTTGTTAGATATGAGAAATGATTCATCCGTTATCGACGTTTTTAACGCCTTTAAACACTCATTACCTATTAAGGTTAATATGCTTCTTTTTGTCGAATTTGTATACCTAATAAAGGTTTTTGACTCTTATATTTTGTAAACACCCGTAATATGACCTCTAGATACGTCCACAAGATTTTGGCCGATTATTATTCCGAACTCATTTTCGGTCAAAAACGGTGGACTACACTACGGTTTTTTGCCAATTTTAACAAATTTTCGGAAAGTTGCCAAAACTTCTCAAAAATTAACCATGGACATCCTTGGTGTATTTTTGTTAGATATGAGAAATGATTCTTCCGTTATCGAAGTTTTTTTAACGCCTTTTAACACTCATTACCTATTAAGGTTAACATGCCTCTTTTTGTCGAATTTGTATACCTAATAAAGGTTTTTGGCTCTTATATTTTTCAAACACCCGTAATATGAGCTCTAAATATATCCACAAGATTTTGAGCGATTATTATTACGAAGCCATTTTTGGTCAAAAACGGTGGACTATACACTACGGTTTTTTGACAATTGACAAGTTTTTGGAAAGTTGCCAAAACTTCCCAAAAATTAACCATGTACATCCTTGGTGTATTTTTGTTAGATATGAGAAACGATTCATCCGTTATCGAATTTTTTTAACGCCTTTTAACACTCATTACCTATTAAGGTTAATATGCCTCTTTTCGTCAAATTTGTATACCTAATAAAGGTTTTTACCTCCTATATTTTGAAAACACCCGTAATACGACCTCTATATACATCCACAAGATTTTGGGCGATTAATATTCCGAAACCATTTTCGGTCAAAAACGGTTATACACTAGGTTTTTGCCAATTTTGACAAGTTTTTGGAAAGTTGCCAAAACTTCTCGAAAATCAACCGTGGACATCCTTGATGTATTTTTGTTAGATATGAGAAATGATTCATCCGTTATCGACGTTTTTTAATACCTTTAAACACTCATTACATATTAAGGTTAATATGCCTCTTTTTGTCGAATATATATACCTAATAAAAGTTTTTGCCTCTTATATTTTGGAGACACCCATAATATGACCTCTATATACATCCACAAGTTTTGGGCGATTATTATTCCGAACCCATTTTCGGTCGAAGACACTACGGTTTTTTGCCATTTTTGACAAGTTTTTGGAAAGTTGCCAAAAGTTCTCAATAATTCACCATGGACATCCTTGGTGTATTTTTGTTAGATATGAGAAATGATTCATCTGTTATCGACGTTTTTAACGCTTTTAAACACTCATTACCTATTAAGGTTAATATGCATCTTTTTGTCGAATTGTATACCTCATAAAGGTTTTTGCCTCTTATATTTTGTAAACACCCGTAATACAACCTCTATATACATCCACAAGATTTTGGGCGATTACTATTACGAAGCCATTTTCGGTCAAAATTGGTGGACTATACACTACGGTTTTTTGCCATTTTTGACAACTTTTTGGAAAGTTTCCAAAACTTCTCGAAAATTAACCGTGGACATCCTTGGTGTACTTTTGTTCGATATGAGAAATGATTCATCCGTTATGGACGTTTTTTAACGCCTTTAAACACTCATTACATATTAAGGTTAATATGCTTCTTTTTGTCGAATATGTATACCTAATAAAGGTTTTTGCCTCTTATATTTTGCAGAAACCCATAATATGACCTCTATATACATCCACAAGATTTTGGGCGATTATTATTCCGAAGCCATTTTCGGTCGAAAACGGTGGACTATACACTACGGTTTTTTTCCATTTTTGACAGGTTTTGGAAAGTTGCCAAAACTTCTCGAAAATTAACCATGGACATCCTTGGTGTATTTTTGTTAGATATGAGAAATGATTCATCCGGTATCGACGTTTTTTAACACCTTTAAACACTCATTACATTTTAAGGTTAATATGCCTCTTTTTGTCGAATATGTATACCTAATAAAGGTTTTTGCCTCTTATATTTTGCAGACACCCGTAATATGACCTCTATATACATCCACAAGATTTTGAGCAATTATTATTCCGAACCCATTTTCGGTCGGAAACGGTGGACAATACACTACGGTTTTTTTGCCATTTTTGACAAGTTTTTGGAAAATTGCCAAAACTTCTCAATAATTAACCATGGACATCCTTGGTGAATTTTTGTTAGATATGAGAAATGATTCATCTGTTATCGACGTTTTTAACGCCTTTAAACACTCATTACCTATCAAGGTTAATATGCATCTTTTTGTCGAATTGTACACCTAATAAAGGTTTTTGCCTCTTATATTTTGTAAACACTCGTATAATGACCTCTAGATACATCCACAAGATTTTGGGCGATTATTATTCCGAACTCATTTTCGGTCAAAATTGGTGGACTATACACTACAGTTTTTTGCCAATTTTAACAAATTTTTGGAAAATTGCCAAAACTTCTCAATATTTAACCATGGACATCCTTCAGGTATTTTTGTTAGATATGGGAAATGATTCATCCGTTATCGAAGTTTTCTAACGCCTTTTAACACTCATTACCTATTAAGTTTAATATGCCTCTTTTTTTGTCGAATTTGTATACCTAATAAAGGTTTTTGGGTCTTATATTTTGCAAACACCTGAAATATGAACTCTAGATATATCCACAAGATTTTGAGCGATTATAAATACGAAGCCATTTTTGGTCAAAAACTGTGGACCGGTTTTTTGACAATTTTGACTAGTTTCTGGAAAGTTGCCAAAACTTCCCAAAAATTAACCATGTACATCCTTGGTGTATTTTTGTCAGATATGAGAAACGATTCATCCGTTATCGACGTTTTTACCGCCTTTAAACACTCATTACCTATTAAGGTTAATATGCTTCTTTTTGTCGAATTGTATACCTAATAAAGGTTTTTGCCTCTTATATTTTGTAAACACCCGTAATATGACCTCTAGATACATCCACAAGATTTTGGCCGATTACTATTCCGAAACAATTTTCGGTCAAAAACGGTGGACTATACATTACACTTATATTCCAATTTTAACAAATTTTTGGAAAGTTGCTAAAACTTCTCAATAATTAACCATGGAAATCATTCAGTTATTTTTGTTAGATATGAGAAATGATTCATCCTTTATCGAAATTTTTTAACGCCTTGTAACACTCGTTACCTATTAAGGTTAATATGCCTCTTTTTGTCGAATTTTTAAACCTAATAAAGGTTTTTAGCTCTTATATTTTGCAAACACCCGTAATATGAGCTCTAGATACATCCACAATATTTTGAACGATTATAGCCATTTTTGGTCAAAAACTGTGGGCTATACACTACGGTTTTTTACCTATTTTGAGAAGGTTTTTGAAAGTTGCCAAAACTTCTCAAAAACTAACCGTGGACATCCTTGGTGTATTTTTGTTAGATATGAGAAATGATTCATCCGCGCCTTTAAACACTCATTACATATCAAGGTTAATATGCCTCTTTTTGTCGAATATGTATACCTAAAAAAGATTTTTACCTCTTATATTTTGCAAACACCCGTAATATGACCTCTATATACATCCACAAGATTTTGGGTGATTACTATTCCGAAGCCATTTTCGGTCAAAAACGGTGGACTATACACTACAGTTATTTTCCAATTTTAACAAATTTTTGGAAAGTTGCTAAAACTTCTCAATAATTAACCATGGACATCCTTCAGGTATTTTTGTTACATATGAGAAATGATTCATCCGTTATCGAAGTTTTTTTAACGCCTTTTAACACTCATTACCTATTAAGGTTAATATGCCTCTTTTTGTCGAATTTGTAAACCTAATAGAGGTTTTTGGCTCTTATATTTTGCAAACACCCGTAATATGAGCTCTAGATACATCCACAATATTTTGAACGATTATTATTCCGACGCCATTTTTTGTCAAAAACGGTGGACTATACACTACGGTTTTTTGAAAATTTTGACAAGTTTTTGGAAAACTTGCTAAAACTTCCCAAAATTTAACCATGTACATCCATGTTTATTTTTGTTAGATATGAGAAACGATTCATCCGTTATCGAAGTTTTTTAACACTCATTACCTATTAAGTTTAATATGTCTCTTTTTGTCAAATTTGTATACCTAATAAAGGTTTTTACCTCTTATATTTTGCAAAAACCCGTAAAATGACCTCAAGATACATCCAGAAGATTTTGGGCGATTAATATTCCGAAGCTATTTTCGGTTAAAAATGGTGGACTCTACACTACGGTTTTTTGGCAATTTTGACAAGTTTTTGGAAAGTTGCCAAAACTTCCCAAAAATTAACCATGTACATCCTTGGTGTATTTTTGTTAGATATGAGAAACGATTCATCCGTTATCGACATTTTTAACGCCTTTAAACACTCATTACCTATTAAGGTTAATATGCATCTTTTTGTCGAATTGTATACCTAATAAAGGTTTTTGCCTCTTATATTTTGTAAACACCCGTAATATGACCTCTAGATACATCCACTAAATTTTGGGCGATTATTATTCCGAACTCATTTTCGGTCTAAAACGGTTGACTATACTACAACTTTTTTGCCAATTTTAACAAATTTTTGGAAAGTTGCCAAAACTTCTCAATAATTAACCTCTTATTGGGCGATTACTATTTCGAAGGCGTTTTCGGTCAAAAACGGTGGACATCCTTGGTGTATTTTTGTTAGATATGAGAAATGATTCATCTGTTATGGACGTTTTTTAACGCCTTTAAACACTCATTACATATTAAGGTTAATATGCCTCTTTTTGTCGAATATGTATACCTAATAAAGGATTTTGCCTCTTATATTTTGCAGACACCCGTAATATGACCTCTATATACATCCACAAGATTTTGGGCAATTATTATTCCGAACCCATTTTCGGTCAAAAACTGTGGAATATACACTACGGTTTTTTGCCAATTTTGACAAGTTTTTGGAAAGTTGCCAAAACTTCTCAAAAATTAACCATGGACATACTTGGTGTATTTTTGTTAGATATGAGAAATGATTCATCCGTTATCGACGTTTTTAACGCCTTTAAACACTCATTACCTATTAAGGTTAATATGCATCTTTTTGTCGAATTGTATACCTAATAAAGGTTTTTGCCTCTTATATTTGGTAAACACACGTAATATGACCTCTAGATACATCCACAAGATTTTGGGCGATTATTATTTCGAACTCATTTTCGGTCAAAAATGATGGACTATACACTACAATTTTTTTTTCCAATTTTAACATATTTTTGGAAAGTTGCCAAAACTTCTCAATAATTAACCATGGACATCCTTCAGGTATTTTTGTTATATATGAGAAATGATTCATCCGTTATCGAAGTTTTTTTAACGCCTTTTAACACTCATTACTTATTAAGTTTAATATGCCTCTTTTTGTCGAATTTGTATACCTAATAAAGGTTTTTGGCTCTTATATTTTGCAAACACCTGTAATATGAGCTCTAGATATATCCATAAGATTTTGAGCGATTATTATTACGAAGCCATTTTTGGTCAAAAACGGTGGGTTATACATTACGGTTTTTTTACAATTTTGACATGTTTTTGGAAAGTTGCCAAAAATTCCCAAAAATTAATCATGTACATCCTTGGTGTATTTTTGTTTGATATGAGAAACGATTTATCCGTTATCAACGTTTTTAACGCCTTTAAACACTCATTACCTATTAAGGTTAATATGAATCTTTTTGTCGAATTGTATACCTAATAAAGGTTTTTGCCTCTTATATTTTGTAAACACCCGTAATATGACCTCTAGATACATCCACTAGATTTTGGGTGATTATTATTCCGAACTCATTTTCGGTCTAAAATGGTGGACTATACTACAGTTTTTTTCCAATTTTAACAAATTTTTGGAAAGTTGCCAAAACTTCTCAATTATTAACCATGGACATCCTTCAGATACTTTTGTTAGATATGAAAAATGATTCATCCGTTATCGAATTTTTTTTAACGCCTTTTAACACTCATTACCTATTAAGGTTAATATGCCTCTTTTTGTCAAATTTGTATACCTACTAAAGGTTTTTAACTCTTATATTTTGCAAAAACCCGTAATATGACCTCTAGATACATCCACAAGATTTTGGGCGATTACTTTTCGAAGCCATTTTCGGTAAAAAACGGTGGACTATACACTACGGTTTTTTTGCCAATTTTGACATGTTTTTGGAAAGTTGCCAAAACTTCTCGAAAATAAACCGTGGACATCCTTGGTATACTTTTATTAGATATGAAAAATGATTCATCCGTTATCGACGTATTTTAACGTCTTTAAATACTTATTACATATTAAGGTTAATATGCCTCTTTTTGTCGAATATGTATACCTAATAAAGATTTTTACCTCTTATATTTTGCAAACACCCGTAATATGACCTCTATATACATCCACAAGATTTTGGGCGATTACTATTCCGAAGCCATTTTCGGTCAAAAACTGTGGACTATACACTACGGTTTTTTGCCAATTTTGACAACTTTTTGGAAAGTTTCCAAAACTTCTCGAAAATTAACCGTGGACATCCTTGGTGTATTTTTGTTCAATATGAGAAATGATTCATCCGTTATGGACGTTTTTTAACGCCTTTAAACACTCATTACATATTAAGGTTAATATGCTTCTTTTTGTCGAATATGTATACCTAATAAAGGTTTTTGCCACTTATATTTTGCAGACACCCGTAATATGACCTCTATACACATCCACAAGATTTTGGGCGATTATTATTTCGAACCCATTTTCGGTTAAAAACAGTGGAATATACACTGCGGTTTTTTGCCAATTTTGACATGTTTTTGGAAAGTTGCCAAACTTCTCAAAAATTAACCATGGACATACTTGGTGTGTTTTTGTTAGATATGAGAAATGATTCATCCGTTATCGACGTTTTTTAACGCCTTTAAACACTCATTACCTATTAAGGTTAATATGCCTCTTTTTGTCGAATTTGTATGCCTAATAAAGGTTTTTCCCTCTTATATTTTGCAAACACCCGTAAGATGACCTCTAGATACATCCACAAGATTTTGGGCGATTATTATTCCGAATCCATTTTCGGTCAAAAACGGTGGACTATACACTACGTTTTTTTTGCCAATGTTAACAAGTTTTTGGAAAGTTGCCAAAACTTCTAAAAAATTAATCATGGACATCCTTGGTGTATTTTTGTTAGTTATGAGAAATGATTCATCCGTTATTGACGTTTTTTAACGCCTTTTAACACTCATTACCTATTAAGGTTAATATGCCTCTTTTTGTCGAATTTGTATAACTAATAAAGGTTTTTACCTCTTATATTTTGTAAACACCCGTAATATGACCTCTAGATACATTTTTTGCCTATTTTGACAAGTTTTTGAAAAGTTGCTACAATTTCTCTAAATTTACCATGGATATCCTTGATGTACTTTTGTTAATTTTTAATTCGGAGCAATTTTCGGCCGAAACGGTATGTAACTTATAGTGTTCGATAGTTATCTAAAGAATGTAGAGGGTGGGAAAGCGGCATTAAATCGGTGATCTATAATAATATCAACTCAAGTGATCATAATAATATCATTTTTTATTTGTTCCATTTTGGGGATTGTAACCCTCATCATTTTTCTTTTCTTTTTTTTTATCTTTTTTCAATTCCCTCTAAATATATATTTTTTTGTTCTTTTTATTATAAAATTAGAAATGCTTAAAAAGAAAAGGAGGGGAAAAAAATATATAAAATGGATGGACCATCGTGGATGATGTCATGGGAAGAGCAATGATAAAATCTTGAAGCAACAAACTTCCAGTTAGAGGGAGACAATACATTTCTTCGATTCCCCAAAAAACCAACACCTTCGACTTACTGCTTCGCCTCACAATCATCACTTCTTTTTCCTTTTTTTTTTTTTTTCAAGTGTGCTCTACTCATACTCACTAAACTTACTGCATTTGCATCTTAATTGGCCTACTTCAAACTTCATACTCCGTATATAGTTCCAAAATGAGTTACTACAAATCAGAAAACCGCGAGCACACAGTTTATCTATATGAATGCAACTTTGTTAAAACTTGGTGAAAGATATCTTTACTGTCGATCCTCCGGTCTTGATACCCGTCTGAGACAAAATATAAAAATACCGCATTGAACCATATAAAAATCATTTAGGTTACACGTTAAATGTATATTTTCAAGGGACAATGTTAGATGTCTAAAGTGTCTACAATCCGTAATAATTTTACTACACTATCAAAATTTTACTACTCATACAATTAATTTTACTACCTGAATTTTTTATTACAACTAATTTTACTATTCCGATCTCAATTTTACTACTACTAGCTCAATTTTACATTTTAGACAAATTAATTGTGTCTAAACTATAGACCTTTATCAATTTGCATTTTCAAGTCTGTCCTAGCTCACTCATATCATCATATAGTACATACACTTGAACATCAACCACGTTATAACATAATATCGAAATTAGGTATATATTACCGGACGACAAACTAGAAATTCCAAACTGGATCGATCGGGAGAAAACGAAAGATATCAAGGTAAAAAAAGACGAATTGCAGAAGCAGGGTAGGCCTCACAAGTCACAGGCTCTGATCAAATGTCACCCTTATGCATGTAAATAAACTTACAATCATTTCAATGTGAGGTACAAATAAATTGGTGCAAACCCACACGAAATCTTCTCCCAACTATTTCTATTTGAGCGTGCGCTGAATCATACGGAGTTTCCTTGCTACGAAGTATTATAAACTTATATCTATAATAATGTACGCGAGAACAAAATAAAATACTAGATCTATACGGTAGTTTAAAATACAGATGTATGTTATTCGAGATAATGGTCTCGCTCACGTCACTTAATATATATTCCCGGAGAAGTATTAAATATAATCATATTAAACTAACTTTCCGGCCGACAACTTGTATAAGTTGAAATCTTAGAACCGTATATTGTACAGAATTTCCACTTGTTATACGACGACTATACGAGTAATATATAATCTAAGATACTCCGTAATCCGTATGCTACAGGTGTATGTGAATTTGTGATTGATGATATATGCGCTAGTATACATAATTTTGCA
The DNA here is from genome assembly GCA_963457585.1 of Spergularia bocconei. Classification (NCBI taxonomy): domain Eukaryota; kingdom Viridiplantae; phylum Streptophyta; class Magnoliopsida; order Caryophyllales; family Caryophyllaceae; genus Spergularia; species Spergularia bocconei. The sequence goes on along the minus strand of OY734945.1, from coordinate 1,630,285 downwards.
TGTGGACGAACAGATGCGTACGTACGTAACCCCAAACAAACTGTTATGATTATTCTGCGCCACCTTAGTCAATAATAATATCCCTTACAACCATTTTGTTACCTCCTTTCACATGCATCGTCCAAATTAAACATGGAAGAAATTACACTTCCTAATAATCTAAAGTCACATAATATGAGTACGTACGCTACATAATCAACTTTTGGACTAAGTGCGTGCATATATGTATGTACACATTTACGACTTTTTCGGTTTCAAGTCGATATATACTACTATGATTGATCAATGAGAGTCAGATGGAGTACTCCGGATACGCTACACTAATAAAGATAATATTACTACGTACGTATAACCCCCCTATACGATAAATAGGATATAGTCAAATCAATTAATTAATTAATTACCTCCATGGTGAAAACTCGTCCCAGGGTGATGAAAATGCTCCCTCATTAGTACAACTTTAGCTTCCCTAGGGTTATTGGAGTTTTCCGCCGAGGTGGGACCCATAAGCGAGGCCGACGGCAAGGTTGTCCAAGCCGAGGGCGGGACAGACGGTGGCAGCGGGGGCTGGTGGTGGTGGTGGTTCGAGGAAGGCTGTTGTTGAAGTTGCCTAATTTGTTTCTTAAGGAACTTAACGTAACGAATAGCCTCGTCAAGCATAGAGGCAGTATCCATTTTAGTCCCACCGGGTACAAGCCTTTGTAAGATCCGAACCTTCTCGGATATCCGCTCCCTTCTATGTCGGGCCGCCACGCTTTGCGGGTCATTGCTGATACGTACGTTCCTTCTCTTGGGCTTACGTATAGTTGCCGGGTCAATATCCACGGGTTGCATGACCGCGTAACGATACATCATTTCCTTCAATGATCCTAGCTCTTCTTCTTCTTCTTCTTCCTCTTCTTCTTCTACTTCTTCTCTTTCTTCTTCTACAAGCTCATTTTCCCTAGTAGTAATTTTTAAGGGTTTTTTCGAGCTTAAAAATATTGATGATGATGATGATGATGATGATGATGTATGATTATTAATATGATTATGTAGGTAATTAGGCCATGCTTGTTGATCAAATAAAGGAATTATAGGGTGTAGATGATGTTGGTGTTGCTCATTAACTAAATGATGATCATGATCATGATGTTGATGATGATGGTGATGGTGATGATGATCATCCATGGCCATGCTAAACTTCACTTCATGCCAATTAGAAGTGGTAGAGAGCTTATAGTTAGCATTAGTAGTAGTAGGAGTATGATGATCATGATGATCATGATGATTTATGTGGTTGATGTCCATGATGATGATATAAATGAAAAAATAATGGGGCAAAGTTATTGTATGAAATTCAGTGAAGAAGAAAAAATAAGAGAGGAAAACCCTATTTAATGGGAGTACTTAAAAAAGTGGGCTTGCACCCCTATGCTTGAATTTCAACACATTATGAACTTTCTATTCAAGGGTACATATGATTAGGGTTTGACGTATGTGCACTCCAATGACCCTTTTTTTTTGTCATGAATTCAACCTTGTGCTTTTTTTTTTTTTTTATATAGTTTATTGTGCTAATGGAATCAACAATAGTAAGTAGTATCAAGCTACATGAGAGATAGCAAGGGATGTTATGCTTACTCTCTGATTACATGATAGTTTATTTACTATACTAGTTTTTCATATATAGAGATACTAATTTTGTTTCTTAACGATTTTTTTTCTTTTCTCTTAGCTTATGGTCGATTTAGGATGATAGTCTTTTTAATGTGTTATTTTTGGTGATTGTAATTTGTGATTTTTTTGGCCGTTTTTATTGTTAATCGTCGTATATATTTTATTGGATGACTTAAAAATTAAAAGCCACGTAAAATGAAAAAAAAAAGATAGGGAATGCGGAGTACTCCATGATTTAGTAGTATAAATGATTCTTACGAATACAAAATTCATTTCAGGATTGAGTAGGTATTAACGTACACCTTCTTCAAAACTAGACTGATTATCTCTTGGAATATAAATTTCTAGATACAAATTAAAATCATAATAAAAAAATGATATTTATGGTATATAACCAAAAAAATCGACCCTAAGAGAACACATTAATCTACAAATAGTCCCCAACATGGCAACTCAAAACTGCAAAAAGAAACAGGAAAATCTCTTTGGGTAGGAGGGAGTAGCTATGTATTGATGAACCAAATGATATTAGTAAAATTAGATTATGGTAATATCATGGTTGTGTTGGTAGTAAAAATTTTGAAATGGAAAAGTATAGACGTGTGCGACTTATAAATGTAAACCGATCCGATTCTATATATAATGTAGCATGCATTATGGTAAAATACATAGTTGGTCTTTCCCTTCAAACATTGATATTTTTTTTAAAGCTTAAATAGAAAAGGCTCCTAATTTTGTAAACCCTAGAATTGCAATCAAACTAATTTCAGTATTGCTAATTAAACCCATTATATAACATGTTATTAGTGCATGTGTTTGATGCATCACTATCATGGATAACAACAATTAATCAGAACATCATCACATGCATTCAAGGTGATTAAAGGTAACATTTCATGAATTATTCATATCATTAACATAGTAATAATGCTACACGCTTTAGTAAGTTGTTGACGATTTGATAAATCATTATTATGAACTTTATATTACAGGAAAAATAAAATGTATGTGTGTATAAACTAAATGCTGATCTCATAGCATTGAAAAATAAAAATCCTAATTTGTCTACTACTCTTGCATATATAGTTCGGATCACGTATTACTATCACACCCCTTTGTCACCACGTAAAGTAATACCATTACCTTCCCTCGATCTTTTTCCCTAGCCAAAAGCTTAGAGATTTGTGTTCATCATGATGTAATATTGATGCTTTGAGTACGTACAAACAACTCGTGTTTGTGTAAAGTTTTCTTTTATAAGGTTTTGCTACAAAATATCGAATGACAGATCGTATATAGTCTCATGATCAAATTAAAACATACGTACTCCACATAAATTGTGTTGAAAATTTCTTGCGCTATGTTAATTATTTTTTTGATGTCATGCATGTCATGTCATTTCAATGTAATTTCTCTTAATAACCTTTTGTCGGGTTATATAATTAATTGTTTTTTCAGGCCATCAGGCCATGCCGTGTCAATAAATCTCAGCCAAGTTAACATTTGATTCTAAAATATATGACAATAAACCATATAATTAATAAGTTGTTATGCTAAAGTTTTTAATTTTCAACATCCTCTCTTTATGTCTTGATATATTAATTTGTAGTAATTTGACATCACCATAAACGAGTAGAATCTCGTAATCTATAGTACATACAAAATACTAGTCCAAATTCAATAATTAATAAGTAATGATTTCGCTTCCAAAGTGGCCCAAGTACTCCTACTACGACTGATTGTGATATAATGGTTAGTTACAATATTATTTTGTCACATATGCGGAGTATACAAATATACAATTAGCTTCATGCCCGTAAATTCTTATTTCCCTCTCGTTTCCTTATTATATACGGTATGGTTTTATTCTGCATCGATCACCGTTACACCTACTCATACGACGTGATATTTTCTAACTAAAATTATATGCGATGATGATACACTAGCTAGACATCCCCAAACATTTCTCCTTCAAAGCGCATAATACATACGTCTTTTGGCTAGAATGACATTTGGTTTATTTATTCCGAATCCAAGTCGGACAAAAGTACGTACTACAGTCATTCATTTCAAGGATTTGAAAATTGTGACATCGATCTCATCACGTTACAACATCTTTGTACCAGTTAATCCAAGTACTCTGATCGGAAAAATGAAGAGTGAGTACTTGTTGCATTGTAATTCCTTCACCATTCACCAATGTTTCCTCCATAATGTCAAAAAAGGAGGGATCAAATTAAAGCCAAGTAGTAGTAATAATAAGTAGTCGTAACAAAGATAAATGCATTATGGGGTCATAAAATTCAACCCTAATATGTGGTTCCTCAAAGTTTGAATTGTATAGTGACATGTTTGATAGATAAGTGTATATCACCCCCAAAAATAATTCCCGATTTGAGTAAAAGCTAATTGAAAGTGATTTTGTGCTTGATGGGTCCAATTATGGAAACCCTATACTAGTAGATTTTAATCTAGATGTTGCCTGATCGTCTTTTTATTCATTGGGAAGATGCATTTCTACGCCAGCTTTTATTATTATCCATTTTCATTAATTTTCGAAAGAAGAAGTACTAAAAAGGCTAAATTCTATCCCTTTTATCATTACACTTAGCTTAATTAGATTTGTGTTCAATCATAATCTGTCATTCCATTCCTTTGTCATCGTAAATCAAACGTTATGTTGATTGTTATAGGCATCTAGCCAAGCTTTCAAAAAAAAAAATAGTATAAAGTATTGTTAAACACTACTTACGGTAAACAGTTGGTTACTTTGATGAACGACTTTCAAAGTTACGGGCGAGTTTTGAATTCAGAGTTGTTTTAGATTTATCTCAAATAAAATTTTGAATTGTTGCTCTATGGTTTATCATATATATGACCACTATCTTAACATTTCAATTTCAACTTACTAGCTCCGTCATTCAAATATAATATCCAACAAACTACATACCGTATGCATTGTAAGTGAGATTTGTAAATAATAACACCCAAATATTTACGTATTTTCATACAAAATCGTGATGAAGTTGAGTTCTTAGCTAAGCTAGTACATACTATGATGATCATCAATAGTTTGAAAATGAGAGAATCGATGAATAACATTACTATTTGTTTTCATGTTTTGTTTATAGTTAGTTATAATAACCCACGTGATAGAGGTACTTATTACTAAAGCCACGTGACTTTCAACCTCATTAAATTTTAAAGTCCAAATGATAAAGATATAAAGCCAAAACATAAATGCAAGAAACAAATCCAGCTTTTAACATTACCATATTTTCTAGAAATGTCACAACGTATGCTCCAAATTAAAGGTGAAGGACTCTTCTTGGCTTGCTTGGAATAAATTAAATTCGGTACATTGATTACACACTTGTTCTTTAGTCTTATGTAAAGTAAAAATTAGTGTATTACACTCAATTGGATTTTCATTTTTATATTTTGATTTGACCTGGCATACGAGAGTTCAGTTCCTACGAATTATTTAGAGGGGTCCAACTCATAAGAAGACCTCAACCGGAAACAGACATGAACTTGGGAGATAGACTTTGCTAAGGGGCCCACATGACAAAAAAAAACCGATAAGGGTCGAGCCCGAGGCCCCCAGTTCGTTACTAGACTCATATGTATAATTTCATACTTTATTTCAAAAAAATTATCTAAGACATGAAAGACAAGTTGCGTGAATGTAAAAACTATCCTGTTCAAACGGAGTAGTTTTCAAATCAATGCAAGATAAGTGACCAGAGATTCAAAGTTGTGGAATACCTTGCATGAGTAAGCTTTTCGTGCATGTTCCCAACCCTTCAAGGTCTCTTTAGTCTTTACTCTTTAGCATGCATGTCCCAGTTTGTAAAAAGTGGGCACTGAACAATGGGCTCATTTTTTTGGGTAAAAGGTCCACAATCTTCACTTTGTTGATGGTTAAAGGGCTCAAGACCTTCAATGACCCAATAAATATGCTTGCCATACGTTTTCGAGTAATTCGAAAACATCGTAGATAACAACATACGGAGTAGGTACAGTTTTTCAACAGGTCTATATTTTTCCGTAAGACACAAAATAAATTGAGGTATGATTACAGTTATTGACGGACAGTACTCGAACAATCGAGGAAAAATCGAAAATGCGATATCTTACATAAATGAAATGAAAACCGAACATGGTTATGAACTATGATTAGAATGGATCATTAAAAACGGAATAAATTCAAAAAAAATACTCATCAATTTAACAAACTATCATTATCCTAAATGAAAATCAATAATAACAACTCCAACAATAGTTAAATGAAAGATACAGTTGGTTTATCTGTCTGTCTCATGCGCTGCTGCCAACCAACTCCGATCTCTCTTTTTCAAATAATACAAGATTCTTCAACTCATCTTATTACAATTTTTATTATTATTTTCTTCATTTTTTTTCCGAATCTATATTATTTAATTACACCTCCTCTTTATTTCTGCATTTTTCGAGGCCCAAAGATCGCTGATTAAGCTCCTTACTGGTAATATTTCCTGCCTTCTTTCATTGTGATTTCTGCACTAGAAGCTTCTTCTTCACATTTGAGACATACCCATTTGTTATTTTTATGTGTTTTGTATTGGGTATGCTTCAAAATTTGATCTTGAGCTTGATCTTATTCTTTATTTGGTTAATTTGATTTTGTTTGTTTCATCATTTCTTTGCAATTTTTTCATTGTGATTTCTGCACTAGAAGCTTGTTCTTCACATTTAAGACATACCCATTTGATATTTTTATATGAATTGTATTGGGTATGCTTCAAAATTTGATCTTGAGCTCGATTTCAATGTTTATTGGATTAATATATATATATATATGGTTTTAATATGTTTGTGTTCAATTTTTGCTTGCAGCTGTAATCTGCATATTGTTATGATCTTGTAGCCTAGAAGATGCCCAAGCTATGATTTTTATAAGTAAATGTTGATTTGGGTGATTGTTTATGGTTGAATGATAATTGGGTTGAAGATTGGGAGCAATTGATGCAATTTTTATGACTATTACATGATTTTGGAGTGAAATTATCCTGATTTGTTGGACAATTTGAATTTTTGTGGGAGATTGGATGATCGGGAAAGAGGGTTTTGACTTGTGGGAATGTATTGTGTTATAATGAGCCCATATGATTATATGAAAGGTGGATTTGTGCTCATATAAGGCGGTATGGGTGGCTAATATCATGAGTGAATTTAGTAGGAGCACATCTTTTAATAGGAGTACATCTTCTAGTAGGAGGGCTCCTTCCTCTAGTAGCCCTAAGGTGCAACATCATAGGGAAAGCTCGGATGGATTGCGTAGGTATAGTTGTGCCTCTCGGAATTTCTATATCCTTGTTACGATTGGGCCGTTGATAACATTTGTCTTGGCTTTCTCTTTTGGGTTCTTGTATGTGTTTCCGAGTCTTGAGTTTGCATTCCATGGATATGATGATTCTCCTAGGCAATGTGATTTCTTTGATGGGAGTTGGGTGGTTGATAGTAGCTACCCTTTGTACAACTCTTCTGAGTGTCCTTTTGTGGAACAAGGTTTTAATTGCTTGGCCAATGGGAGGGGCGATAGAGACTACCTTACATGGAGATGGAAGCCCAAAAATTGTGATATCCCGAAATTTGATCCTTCGATTATGTTGGAAAAGCTTCGGGGCAAACGAGTAGTATTCGTTGGGGATTCAATGAGTAGGACACAATGGGAGTCTCTCATATGCTTGCTTATGACAGGGGTGAAAGATAAGACTAGTGTGTATGAAGTTGAGGGAAGAAACATAACAAAGACGGCAAGACACTTAAGTGTTCGCTTCCATCCGTTCAATTTTTCTATAGAGTTTTATCGCTCGGTTTTCTTAGTCCAACCGGGTATGGCAACAAAGCATGCACCAAAGAGGGTGAAGTCAACACTCGTACTGGACAAACTGGATGATATTAGTAAGGAATGGGTGAATTCAGATGTTTTGATATTCAACTCCGGACACTGGTGGGTGCCATCAAAGCTATTTGCAACGTAAGTCGTCTTATGCCTTCCAATATATATGAATCTAGATTCATTAGTCAATTTCCTGCAACCTCACCTTTTTACCACTTCGTGGATTTATTCTCAGGATCTAAGTTGTGTCTCTAACAGGGGTTGCTATTTTCAGATAGGTGGTTCACTGAAGCTTGGAATGTCTATTGATATGGCCTTCAAGGCAGCTCTATCAACTTGGGCCTCGTGGGTGGATTCTTCAATAAACTCAACCAGAACACGTGTTTTTTTCCGCACTTTTGAGCCATCTCATTGGAGGTACACTTACTAAGTCTTTAACCAACTATTTTTCTTAATTAATAAGAGATTCTGTAATCATCCCATCATCATGCAATCATAGTATACTCTGGTTACCTTTAATTCTTTAAGTTAGTATGTTTTGACATTGTTCCTATAATCATATACCACTTGATGAACTTTTGGTGCATAATAACTCTCCAAAGTATGTAATTCGTGATTGCTGATTAATTGTTTTCTTTGAGTTTCAGCTTTTAACTGAGACTAACATCAAATTCCCTATTAACTCTCTTCTCCTTTTTTCATGTATTAGTAATGAATCCTATGCATTCTGCAATGTAACTCGGTTCCCAACATCAGAACATGGAAATACTTATAACCCCTTCTCAAATAGCGTAACAAGCACGGTGAGGGATATGAAGACTCCTGTAACCGTTCTGCGGATCACTTCCATGTCAGCTTCCCGAAGTGATGCTCATGTGGGCAATTGGAGTGACCGCAAAGTTGTATCTGACTGTAGTCACTGGTGTCTGCCCGGAGTACCAGACCTTTGGAATGAAATTTTGCTATCATACCTTTACACCAACACCAACAAGGATCTACAATGATTTGAGGGGTTGGTTTTCTCTCAAGCTCTTCTTCCTCACTGCATCCAAAGATCTATTCAGCCACTTTTTTTAACTATCTGATCAGAAAATTGAAAATTCTGTTTGTTTGAGCCTTATCCAAGCCTTGTTGATCTTGGACAGTAGATCTTCGTTCTCCGCAGTTACTATGCTTGAGTTGTTGAGTTGACAAGATTTAGCTTTAGTGTCTGTTAAGAGTGTTAACAATCATTTCACCGTTTTCTGCAGATTACAGAAGACTGGTGTTCAGACTATGGATCCATGGATTCTCAATTCCTGTTCTCGGGATGTGCCTGTCCTCTTTTTGATAGGACTGCTACCTCGAAGAAGCTGGAGTTACTTGTTTGTATCATTTCCCTACAGAGACCGACATTTCTATTCATTTTCCTCACAAATTATGTGCACGGAACTGTAAATGACATGACATCTCAAAGAGTGACATTCTTTCATACGGATTTGTTATCAGTGTTGTTTGTAACAGAACCTTTGCTCATTGGATTGAATGGAAATTTTGGAAGATTTTGTACATCATGGAATTATCTCTTTCCCTGGTTTGTTCTTCCTCCGTACAGTGTTCAGCATTTTTAAAAATGCGCTAGAATGTTTCTGTACTCAAATTTTATTGAGGTAGTACCTGTATCTTCATCTTCACTCATTTATTGAGGTCTCTGTTGGTAACTTCATCCTGACAATCTTGAGGACGAAAATGGCCTCCTTAATTCTGCTCCTGTGCGGCCAGAAGATTATTACAGTGAGATATCTCTCTAACCAACACTCCAACAGTATACTTCAGTTGCAGGTAAAGATCAGAAGATATGAAATACTTGAATTTCACCATCCGATCTTACTAGAAGATCATTTTTTTTTTACGTTCATGATACTAGAAGGAACTAATACACGATTCGACGAAAATTGTCAATAAACTGTATATGAAAGAATGACACCACCGGCTCTACAACGCCCACTACTTCGACAAGAAAGGTTTGAAAGGCTTTACACCTTAAGCTAAACCATTTCGACCAGTTAGGTAAGACAATGATAGAAGTCTACTTGATTTTAAATACTATTACGCATTTGATAATATACTGTATATACGCCATATTAACCAGTTTATTGATGGATCTTCTCGTCTTAGATAAAGGTCTCTCTCCGAGTAAAGTTTTGTAGATATAAAAAGATGACAGGATGAGAAAAAGCAGCAGAGCTAATCAACTCCAAGTCAAACTTAAAACATCCTATCTCAGGAAGCAAGGAGGATTAAGTGTTTTCCAATTCAAACAATGACAGCCCCTCAAAATCTTGAAATGAAGGCTAAGTCTCTCAATCTTACAAGTTCATTCAAGTTCATAAATAAAACCCTGCAAAATCATACTTTCTTCATATATATAACCAACAAGTATATTCACATAAGTCACACAAACTACCTGTGCTCAACTGTTGGAAGTCTCGAAAATCCGACAATTATGGCTCAGTCTCAAAGCTTTGATCACCCAAATTTCCCTTGTCCACCACCACATGAATTCCCATTCCCGCAGCCTGAGCCGCCATCCTTTCAACCCGTCACCCCTCCATTACCTCACCCGCCACCATTTCCAGCTCCGGCACCACCCAAGCCTGTGAACCCTCCTGCAGCACCAGTACCAGAACTGCCTCCGCCACACCCTGTTTATCCACCAACACCTAAGCCCTCAACCCCTCCATCACCGATGCCAAAACCACCTCCACATTCGTTTGCTCCTCCAGCACCGTCCCCAAAACTGCCCCCGCCTCATCCAAGTCTACCACCACCACGCCCTCACATTATGCCTACTCCCCCATTGCCACCATCTCCCGCTCCTGGGCACCATGCTACTGTCATTATTGTTGTTGTGTTTGGGGGGGTTTTCTTCCTAGCATTCCTCGCTGCTGCTCTCTTTTGCTTCCACAAGAAGAGGAAGAGAAGAGTGATCAAAGAGGTCGACAATTTCGATTTTGATGAAAAGATGAAGGTTAAGGAGGAAATTGTACGCGGTCCACATGGAGAACAGGCAGTGCTTGTGACTTTTGAAGAGGATATTCATGCTCATGAGACCAAAATCAAGGATGAGATTGTGAGTGAAGCTTCTCATTCCGGCTTGGCACACCATCCACAACCTCTTGACATAGCACCATCTACTCTTGGCACTGGTCAGCACCACGATGAAAACAGGACTTCAGGAACAACATAAAATTCTACAAATGTAACGCAAAGTGGCTTCCAAAGAATTCTTTAAAAATCGGAACCAAATAATATGAAATTATCAAAATATTTTGATAATTTCCAAGTACACTTTTTTAAACTTCCAGTTAATCTGTTCTTGGCACCCAAAAGAAAGGGAAAAAAAATGTTCATGTACCAATCAAAGATTTCATTTATCCTGCATTATATCAGATATGAGAATATAACTGCTGATCTAAAAGTCCTGACAATTTTTTCATGAATTACTGTATAAAGGCTCAATTGCATTCATAACTGAAGATTACCAGTGAAGTTACCACAAAAAGGAAAATCAAACCAGATTTAAGATAAAAAGATATGTACATGTTTGACAAAACTCCTGACTATTTAGTATGAGTTCACAGTCGTCCGAGCATCTAATGGTACAGGGGCTTGTAGCAATAGCAGTACATAATTATCTAGTCATGGCAAAGGGTACTCATAGACTATGTTATAGCCCATATCTCAGCACAGACGACCTGCTATACAAAAACAGGAAGAAATCCAAACCTCGCGCATGGAGAGCAGAGAGATGATTTCACCAGACACTATACAGAGAAAACAGAACGACAATTACGGATCAATCGCCATAGGAGTAATACGTCTCTTAGCCGGCTTGCTAGATGTGGGAGGAGTGCTTGCAATTGATACTGGTTGTTTGTCAGGGGTTTGGTTCTTCTCTACCACTACAGGGCTATTATTTATTACTGCTTCCACCACCATCTCTACCGGCTTCTGTTGAATAGCATCCTCACTAACATCACTGCAGACTGTTTTTTCACCTATACACATTAAGATCCAAAATAATTATACTCTGGTATGTGAAAAATACTGGAATAGCAAGCCAAATCCACAAGGAAGACAAACCTGATAGGGGAACTGGTGATCCTAATTCATCATTATGAAATTCCACAAGGGTACAATATCCGTCTTGAGAGGACAATGCTAGATACTTGCCATTTGGAGACCTATGGACAATGGAATAATACATCATACCCCGAACTAAATATTGAAACCCGATCCTAACTAAAAAGAGGAGTAATGTACCATGCAACATCTGTTATGGCAGCATAGTGCAGACCAGCCAAGACCGCCAAAGGCGCTACACATTCGGTATCATAAATGTACAATGAGTTCAGAGTCGCCACCGCAAAGATGAGCCGATATGGAAGTTTAAAGAGCCCATCTTGCATCATCAATAATGGCACATATCAGTAACTATATAATAATATGAATGATAGACAACATAAGTCATATGCATCACAATTCACTATTAACAGTCAATTACCAGAGCTTGATCCACGAAGGCTAAAGGCCAAAGGGCAGAAACGCACAGCAATAACAGGCTTGCTTGCACCGGGAAGCTGCAGAGCAGGTCTGGAAATCAATTAAATAATTAGCTGTAGGATAAAGAGAAAGAGCCCTCCCCCAAAGGAAGTCAAACCAAGTAGAGTGAACTGATTTAAGAGATTCGCCACAAGTTTAGATATTGGCCTCCGTTTAGTTGAGAGGAAAATATCAAAGGAAAATGATTTTCCATAAATCAAGAGTTTCCAACAAAAATTCTTTGTTTGGTTGCATGGAAAAAGAAATGAGAAGGAAGTGAGTTTAGCAATCCATCGGTTTGGAAGGGAAAATTATCCTATTTGAGAAAGAAATGAATCTTTTGCTTCATATTTTTCACATTTCCCCTTCCACAAAATCGAATCAGGAAAGTAGACCATATTTCAAGAAATCCCCCTCCCACCAAACCAGATAAGAGAGAACTGGACAGCTGTTTTCCAGTAAAATATTTTCCTCAACCCAAACAGAGCCTTAATGTCAGATAAAGGGAACCGTGCAAAAAAAGTACTGTCGAAGATTCAAAGTCATGCCTGGAAAGATCTTTTCTGGAGAATACATAGGCAGTGTTCACAGATTCAGATGCATGCGAAATTTTAAATGAACCTGCAAGAGACAAGAAGTCAGAAAGTTAAACGTAGAGCGTTATTTGCGGAACTCAGACAAGAAAAAAGGAATTCAAAAGGCAAAAGTTATAAGAAGAGTGGATGATCAAAACTCGCTCAAGATTGAACATATCCCATAGCCTCAACATCTTTAAACAACATCCAATAATAGACTCAACTAGTGAGCAAGTTAACTTAGATTTATCGAGGACATAAGCTGGCAAAAGAATGCATGTTCTCCATTCTCCAATACACTTCAATAGCTCCTATGACTTAGCAGCACACTTCAATTTACAAGTAGTATCAAAAATTTAAAAAAAATTTAATCCACAAGCACAATTTAAGAATCTTTTTAATAAACATGACTATTAAAATATTGCAATCAATTTGATCTCTTAAACTTAGCTTGAGATATCATTAATATATTTAACGCATTATTATCAAACTGCATAGAATTAAAAAGAACAAGTCAATGCTAAAGTTTTGAGAACATTTGGCGACTTTCAAAAATATGGTCAAAATATACAATCTACGGTTTTGGCCAAAACGGCTAAAAAAATTGCTCAAAATTTTGTGGAAGCCCCTAGAAGTCGTATTAATCTCATGGTAAATACCAAAAATCCGAGTGTTAACCTCAGCGGGTGATGTGTACGGAAAGGGGTCAAAGAACATCCCAAACAGATGAACCAACCCCCAAATCCAAAACTATACTCCTAAGGCTGTGCATGATTAAGTTTCAGGACATTTGGCTATTTTCAAAAAAGTGGTCAAAATTGGCCAAAATCCAAGTGTATAATCCATGGTTTTTGGTCCAAAATAGCTTTCAAATTTATGTGGAAAAACCTAGAGGTAATATTATGGGTTTTAGCAAAATAGTAGAGCCCAAAACCTATGGCAGGTCCCAAAATTCTCGAAAAACACATGTTGGCCTCTGCGGGTAACGTGTGCCCAAAGGGCTTCAAGAAGTATCCTAAAAGAGGAACGGACAGTCATATCCATCAAATCATTCCATGAATCTCCACGGTAAATATTTGAGAACATTTAGCTCCTTTCAGAAATTTGGTCTAAATAGGCCAAAACCGAAGGCTATAATCCATGTTTTTTGGCCCAAAATGGCTCCAGAACAAAAACAGGTCAGACTTTTGTTAAAGCCCTAGGGGTCCGATTATGGGTTTCAGAAAATACTAGATCGAAAAACCTATGTCAGGTTCCCCAAATCAGCAAAAACCGCAGGCTAGCTTCAACAGGTAACGTCCGCCAAAAAGGCCAAAAGATCTACCCTAAGAAAGGAACCATCACTCATATCCAAAAAGTTACTCCAAGGTATTGCATGATAAAATTTTGAGAATATTTGGATGCTTTAAAAAATGTGGTCAAAACTGGCCAAAACCGAAGTATATAATCCACAGTTTTTGGACAAAATGGCTCCGTTACAAAAAATGCTCAAATTTATTTGGGAGCCTCTAGGAGACATATAATGAGTATTAGCAAAATATTAGAACCAAAAACCTGGTCATAAATCCCAAATCGGCAAAAACACACATGCTAGCCTCCACAGGTGCCATTATAATTAGAGTAATAAAAGGAAATGTAGCTCCATCATGTTAAAGCCTCATTAGACAAAGATTCTACCACCTATTAAAAGAAGGGGTAGCTTTTAGAAGTCGATGCCTTTGTTGTCACTAAACTATCCTCATGAATCATGATATACCTAACATCAATCCCCCTAAGACAAGAGCTACCCAATAATAAAATTAAATATTCCATAATCTCTCCCAGCCTCTCTCCCTGCAGAAACTAGGGATGACAAAGTAAACTATAGCAGATCCTACTATCTTTAAACTACTCGATAAGACAACAAGTATACCTGCAGGTACTAGTAAAAACGATCCATCAGGTGACCAAGCTAATCTTCGGAAGAATGATGGTAATGTCTCATCGTGAAAGAGATGATTCTTCAAACTCTGTATGAAACTCTGTAAATGCCACCACTAATATATAACAAACCGGTTCCAGTAGAAGAGATCGATTCTAACCTTGCCATCATCTGTACTTTGCTGTTCTGCCTTCACAATCACATGCTGACAGACATAATTCATCTTCTCTGCTCCCTTTACCTTTTGAGGCTTGTTAACATAAACTCTGCAGCTTCTATCAGAGCTGATTGAAGCGAGATACTTAGACAATGGATCCCATGCAACCCCTTGTACATAGTGAAGATGTGCATCCAGTATCTGATGGACACAGCCTGGAAGACAAAAGTCAAGGTTAATAAGCTACAAAGCATTGCAGATATAAGTTTAATAACAAAAGGGGAATAGTTCATGTACCTTTATCAGCATCCCATATTATGCAAGAATTATCTACAGATCCAGAGATAAGAAAAGCTCCATCCCTAGACCACTGCATATCCAGCACATCCTTCCGATGAAATCTGTCAAACAATATGACTCATTTATTAAATATTTCGAACACAATCCCAAAATACTTATGTATCATCAGCAAAATACTATATCAAGAGTCAAGACCACCAGCTAAATAATACTGACCCCACCCCACCCCCACCCACCACCACCACCAAGAACCTAGACAATAAGAGTTTCAACTATCATTCCCCAAACCCATTCAAGCATGTAATCAGAACTTACTAAACAATTTGCAACAGATATTTTCATAAACAGTTAAATCAGAAGGAAAATCTTACGACAATGTCTTGTGGACTTTCCACGTTTGACCAGCATCTGTTAAGTGAGACTTCCAAAAGATAAGTTCACCACCTAAGGTCATAAGACACAATTCAGACAACTGCAAGCACTTTATTTTGACTAGTCAAAAACGTATAAGCACTCAACAACATGAATCTGAATTTCAATGTATTAAAAGCATACCATCTGCACCAGAAGCAAGCAGCTCTCCTGAAAACCAATAGCGCGTATCCATTAGAATAACCATATTAGCCATAGCGAAAAGAACAAGAAAGACACCAGGTAGATTTCAAAATGCACAAACTGCTCGAGAAGAGTCCTACCACGATCACCTTTTACCGAGTGCAGCAGAAAAACCTAATGGGAACACTAATGCAAAAAACTTAGCAAGCTAAAATAACATCCACAACAACGTTACCCCAGTTCCTCAAAGGCACCCGCCTACGGCAAGGTAAGGGGGGGGGGTCGTATGTACACAAGCCTTACCCTTATGTCGGAAACATAGGTAAGCTGCTTACAAATGACCTGATATGAAGATTGCGTCAACAATCGCACCGACCGACCGCTAATTCACGATGCAAGAAGCGGAGACAGTAATTCAATGCTTCATTGCAGCAGAGAACCATTATGGATTTTCCACATATGTAATAAAGAAACTTCTATTTGAAGGTACATAACCCTTATAAAATTGCAAGCATATGCCAGCATTGCATGAACTGTGAAGACACGTAACCGTAAATCCTACATAATATGATTAGGAAGAAACAAGGAAATGTAAGCAGAAAACTGTTTCCATCAAAATTGGGTCCGGCGTCAGGCTTTCATATTCATCATGTGTATAAGAACAGTACTTTAACCGAATTCTTCATAACCCACAGAATTTCAGACGTACGAAACAAGCTAAGACAAAATGTCCTAAGACACCTTCAAAGTTAGATTTACAAAATACAAGAATCCTTCAAACATCACGCAACAGTATGGCAGAGATCCACAAAAATGCAAGATTGCTCCTTACCAGAAGGCGAGAATCGAAGAACATTCACGGCAGAACTATGATAAGAAAGACTAGATTGATAAGAAGCTGCCGGAATTTTCTTTTGGGCCTCTCCTGAGTCGATTTGCCAAATCTGAGATGATAAAAACAGATATTGAGCAATACTAAATATTCTGGCTTACATGACATATAGGTCAATCACCCCTGACATAAATAATCTTAAAAGAAACGTACACGAAAAACAAACAGCACACTTGTGAGTCTGAGTTTCCAACCATTTAAGAAAAATGTAATAGAATGTGCTTCAACGTCAATACTCCATAACACGAATAATGATAGAAAGCAATTTATGATTAAGAACCCTAATAGGGAAAGTCGGATGATCTAATTCATATTATTTGGGACAACCTAACCTATGCATCCTTCGAAATCAAAGCCCTAGAACCAAATAATGCAATCCCTCGATTCAATTTTTGCCATTTACCTCAACGATGATCATCCACATCGACTTAACTTACTCACCGCATAGGCATTAGTCATATATACAATTTAGTCCTACCAAACTAATCAGACGCGAATTCAAGCTAACTCTTTGGCGGACTTACGTGTACTTAATACGACGCCTTACTTGCACTAATGATCATCCAAGATTCAATCTTTTACACAAGTCTTCAATCACACACTACATCAGATAGCATACTCTAATCAGCTTCTACCCTACTTCACGAAACAGATTTTGGAATCCGAAAAGATTACTACAAGTTGACGAATTCTAGGGTGCACAAACTGACATTAAACCCACTAAATCTTAAAAAAAAAAAGGCAAAAAATCGCGAAAACCCTAACCCTAATCTGGGTAAAATTAAAGCAATTTACCCAGTAAAATTAAACAATTGGGAACAATGGTTAAACGAAAAGCTAATCAAAAGAGGGGAATTTCACAAGAGAGAGAAAAAATGAGACCTTAATATCGAAATCGGCGCCGCCGGTGGCGAGAAGTCCAGAAATTGGGTGAAAATCTAGGGTTAGAACTGGCTTTGTATCGTGCCAATTAATCTGAACCGTACCTCCTTTCATTTTCGTCGATTTCTAGCAGATTTAATCGAAAAAATTGAGGCGTGAGAAATTTTCCCCAATTTAATTTAGGGTTTTTGACGGGAAATGAGTGTTCTTCACTCTTCAGTGTTTCTTTGGAAACTGAGGGAGTAGTGAACGAGAATGTGAAGGGATTTGGCGCGTCTTTTTTTGCTTTCTTGGCGGGAAATGAAACGTAAGACTTACTACAACTCAATTTCTCATACCGTACTCGGTATATGCCGTTTTTGTATAAACAATTGGGCACGGATTATTGCGCTCGTTGAATAAACCTAAATGTGACCTCAGCTCGTATTTTTTCTGACTCGTCAACCCGAATACAAAGAGTACATGTTAGTTGTATTTAACTTTACGCAATAACCGGACATGTCTAGCGTGTTTGAGATACACCTGACCGAAAAATTATTTTACTCGTACTTGAAACTTAACTCCGAAGACATTACTACACGATCGAGTCAGTCAAATCAATCCACCGCGTAAATGCCTATTCAGCAGCGGAAGGGGATTACTACTGCGTACGGCATATTGTAAATTAGCAAACGGTAATGATCGAGTCAAATATAAATTACTTCAACTTGTGCATGAATACTCTTTCTGTTGGCTGCACTCACAATTCCATCATCTTGGACCGACCCAGCACACATAAATTTTTTATTACGTGCATAAATAACTTACTTTACCATATACTAAATCGCATAACACATTAGTTATCTTATCAACTACTGTATTATCACATCTATTTGATCAATTCTTTATTTATCTTCTATCTTCTCGATCAACTATTATTACATATTATTGTAAGATGTGTATATTCAAATCATGTGATTATGCTAGAGTTTCTAGTAAACATGGTGATTATTTTATCTCAAATTACTGTAATTATCATCTTAATAACAAGGAGGTAATTAGCACAAGGAACAAACTTGCTTGGTTAAGGAGTAATTTGATCGGAAATGATTTGGGATTTCATACTCCATTTGGTAAACGACTTGTTACTTACGCTGATTGCACTGCTAGTGGTCGATGCATGGATTATATTGAGGATTATCTCATCCACAATGTCCTTCCCTTCTATGGTAAGCTCATTTCTCGGGTTTTTTTTATCGTTAAAGATGGCGATGGGTAGATAAATAAGTTCGAAAAATGAATAATAATGGATTAGTTATCGATTTATCGTATTGTCTTTTCTACCACTATGTAATAAGTTCGAGTCATCGATCATTCGATCTAAAACCGAGTTTTATGCAGGAAATACACACACATCTGATAGCTACGTGGGTCAAGAGACAACAAAGATGGTAAGTGAAGCAACATCATACATAAAGTCCTGTTTGGGTGCAGGGGAAAATGATGCCCTCATATGTTGTGGCTCAGGCTCAACAGCAGCTATAAAACGTCTTCAAGAAGTTATTGGAATTACAATTCCATCAATTTTAAGGGAAAAAATGTTACAAGTTCTAAGAAATGAAGAAAGGTGGGTGGTTTTTGTAGGCCCACATGAACACCATTCTAACTATCTTTCTTGGAATCAGAGCCTTGCTCAAGTAGTAGAAATTGAGATGAATAAAGATGGATTATTGAACATTGAAGAATTGGAGGAAAAGCTTGAATATTACGCGTCTACTAAAAGGCCAATGTTGGGATCTTTCTCTGCTTGTAGTAATGTTACTGGGATTTGTTTGGATACTAAGAAAGTTGCTAGGCTTCTTCACTTGCATGGGGCTTTTGCCTGCTTCGATTTTGCAGCTAGGTGAGAATTCGACCTGTGACCTATTATACGTACGTACTTAAGTTATCTCGAGTACTTACTGGTATATTTGCTGGTTTAATTTGTAGTGGACCTTATGAGGAAATCAAGATGAGATCAGGGGAAATCGACGGCTACGATGCGATTTTCCTAAGCCCACACAAGTTCCCTGGAGGGCCAGGGACCCCTGGGATCCTTGTGATGAACAAGGCCTTGTATCAGTTGGGATCATGTCCTCCTTCAACATGTGGTGGTGGCACAGTCAATTTTGTCAATGGCTTCAAAGAGAAGGTTTGAGACACTTACTGTTTTTCTTCTTTTACATACTCTAATAATGTAAATGTGAATGTTACGATTAAATATCGTGTAACACAGTGCTACATCAAACATTGAAACATGTCACGGATTATATGCAGGACACGTTATATGTAAACGACATAGAAGAGAGGGAAAATGCAGGCACACCACCAATTATCCAAAAGATTAAAGCTTCATTAGCCTTTTGTGTGAAGGAGTACATTGGTTATGAAGTGATCCAAAAACAAGAGGCTTACTTCATTGAAAGAGCCATGGAAAGGCTACTTCCTAATACTAAAATCACGGTGTTAGGTAACACGAAAACCCGACGACAGGCTATTCTTTCGTTCCTCGTCCACTCTTACGACATTATTGGTGGTGGCGAAAATGGGAAAGGAGGTGATGATGACAGGCTCTACTTATGGGGTGACACTAGAAACATTGTAAGAGGCAAACCACTTCATGGTGCCTTCATTGTGAAGCTTTTAAATGACTTGTTTGGGATTCAGGCCAGAGGAGGTTGTGCTTGTGCAGGGCCGTACGCTCACCAATTGCTCGACATCGACCATCGTCATTCACTTGCATTGAGATCCTATGTAGAAAAGGTACATACACTAATAATTCTTGTCGTCCTTATTGCCTTTTTAATTAATTTCATGTAATAACTCTTAACATAAGTGAACACGAAATTTAAATAATCCGCTATGACGTTGTAACAGGGGTATTTAGGAGTGAAGCCGGGATGGGCACGGGTTAACTTCCCATACTATATGTCACACGAAGAATTCGAGTTCATCTTGTTGGCCTTAGAATTCATGGCTTCATTTGGACAACGATTCCTGTATTTGTACGACTTCAATTGGAAAACCGGGGAATGGTCTTTTAACAATCGAAAATATCAAGAAATCATGCAAGAAAAAAGAGGTGACTACACATTCACTTGCCAGAAGTTAGCCTGTGACATGAACGGATTGAATTTGAAGCGCGACGACTCAAAGAGAGTGACAAGTGATGGTGAATTAACACTTAGACAAAAGCATACATCATACCTGGAAAACGCTATGAATGTAGCTGATTACTTACCAAAATTTCCCAAGGAACGAGCCGTACCACAAGGTGTTGATCCTGAGTTCTTGTTATACAAGGTCTAGTTGCTAAGTGGACGATAGGTCGATACCACGTGTACATTGTAGACCTCTAACAATAAGCATTATTGATCTTCACTTGTAAAATTTTATTACCCACAACTTCCCTCTTTAAATATCGTCGTCTAAGTCGGTGTTCATTATTTGCTTCTTGTCCGATCCCTCACAAATTTCACAACAAAAGAAACTCACCAAAAAATATATACTACATTATTATACATCACTACTACTCTTAGCAGTTAGCTAGCTTCTTCCTTACGACATCTAGATCTAACAATGGCCGATGGCGGAGCTGAAGCTCAAACAAAGAGGTGTACGTCGTTAGTTAACACCGACACGCGTACGCGTGATAAAGCAAAGAATCCATCCGTGGGCGGTGGCATTTGTATCCACCGTCAAGGGTTAATCGCTACGGCGATTCACGTGGTGTCTGATAATCCAAGGTCTCGGCACATACGAGCTCGTATGTCTACAGACACGGAGTATCGTCAAGTCATATTCGGCTGACGGGGTTGCTTTCTATTGGGTCCACAAAAATGACCCAAATGAGGAATTTCATACGGCTGACTTGCACCTACCGCCACCGCGCCAGCTGAGTTTAAGCGAATGGGATAAAATCTATGGCTTCATCCATCAAGGCAAGATTCCTTTCTCTGAAGTGAAAGGTAGCGTGAGCTACAATTTCCTGGCCAATACTCTGGTTCCGGATGAGATGGTAACTCTTAGAGCTGAAGGAGAAGACCTCCGTCACATGTCCCTTAATGGGCAGGGGATAACCACACATCGTACTCTTGGGAGTGCTATTGACCAAGAAGCTGCCAGAAGACTACACAGTACACTAGCTTTCTCAACATGGGCTCCACCCTACCCTTGGTCCAACTCCACGGTTTTTCCCCTAACACCCTGTATTCTGAATGTCTATATTCTGCATTTTTCCAACATGTTTGCCCCTTCGTTTTTCATGTTATGGCTCTTGAATTCCATTCTTGAAAGATAATTGATATGGAGAATCGCTTTTTAACTTGCTTGGTAAATTGGTAGTGGTTTAGTCGTAGATGAGCTGTCTCAATTTTCCACTGTCAAGATTTACCTAGTAAGCTCAACAAGTTCAGTGTTCAGACTTGATGAAGGACATCAAGACTTAACGACTTGCTTGTTTGTGTTTTCTGGTATGCTTGCTCATTAAGGTTTTTTAGTTAGTTGTCCGTTGTCACCTAAACCTGTAATATTCTTTCTCCAAGTTCCAATATAATTGATTTCACAACTTTAATCAACCAAAATGTTTTGTAACTGCTAATCTTTTGGTGCAGGAAATACGGTAGGCCTTGGCTTGGCATGAAAGTAGCCAATCTTTATGCAGCTCGATTAGATTTTTTGGAGCAATTTGCTGAAAAGTTCCCTAAAATCTCCACTGGTGTTGTTGTGATACAGGTATTTTCTAGCGGCCTTGTTACTGTAATTGTTTTCTTTATCGTTGATGCCTTGAATTTTCTGGTCTTGGAACAAGAATAAAAATCAAGTATTGTTATAACATTATATGTTTTGTTTATCAAATTCTTCATATAGGGAAAGCATATACAACTACGATCACAACTATTCATCTTTCCACAAATAAGGAATGGGACCGATTTGTTGCATTAGAATTGCTTTGCTTGAATTATCCTTCTTTTAGAATATACTTATATATATAGTTAGTTGAGCATTAGGTATAGTATACTGCAGTCTCAATATTGTTGGTTACTAAATAGGTTTGCAGAAGGCTCTCCAGCTTACTGCTCTGGGATACGGTCCAAAGATGTCATTGTACAATGTGATGGAAGAGCAGTCCAGAGTAAATTGGAGGTGTGTTTTCTTTTGTCGTTGCACAGCTGACAGCTATCTGACATTCTAATATTTCTGTGTCTTGATGTCAGATGGCTGAAATGAAAGAGTTTCTTATGTTAAGATTTAACCAACTCATCTTATGTTACGAAAACTCCTTGATTTTAATTGAACCATCTGACATTATAATTCTAATATTACTGTACTTCATCTTGAAACCTCACTGCACCTGGTTATCTCTTACCAAGTCTTCTCATGTCCATACTTGTTAAAACGTTTCCCTAAGCGTGTTCACTTTGTCCTAATATCATAGACTTATTGTGCAGTTACTGTGAATCGAATTGTGTAGACTTACTGTCTCCAATGTGCCTTTTTTTCCCAGTTCTTCGAGAAAATATGGGATAGAATTGGGGAACAAGTGGAGGTTTCTGTTCTAAGGATAAGCACTTGTTCTCGACTGAATCTACACTTTGTTGTTGGCGAGACCACCCCAGATAAATTCTACAAGTAAGCTTTCGGTGCCCTGTTAGAGCATTTTTATGGAACTCCCCCGTGCCTTCCTACTGTCTCTGAGTATAGAGTGTGACTTATTTAGTTGATGTCCTCAAATCTTATGAGTTCAAATGGTCTGATCTCATGTAATGGTCACCATTTCGTCAAGTTTTCGTGTTCATTTCACCTCCGCTCAGCAAGTAGGCGAAATTTTGTGGTGCTGTTTGCATTTTTACTAGATCTGATACGTGTATTGTTTCTAGGTGGAATCTTCCATTGTGTAGGAGCACAGACGAGTATGTCAAAGGTCTCGAGCAGCAACAGTAATCACTTCTTATGTCCATCAGTCCAGTATATTGTAGTGAGTTCAAGTAGTGGTACGACTCCAGAGTCGAGAGCTAAGCTTATTGATTGTGCTGTCAAGTAGTGGGTTTTTGTGGGTAACACGAATTATTATCCAGTAAGCTTGTTGGATGCATAACACAGTGTAATCTAAAATCTAACACAAAGACTCATATATACAAGCGATAACTGTTACTGGAGAGTGGAGACGAGCAGGGATGCGAAGGAATTACAGGAAGTATCACCAGAGCACAATTCAACAACCTGAGGTAACCAGGAGAGTTTGGCGCATTAGAAGTCGCTAACCAACAGTCGTGGCAAAAACATATAAAAACTAATTTCTCGTCAACTGATTAGGGGTTAAGTCGCACGTCAATGACCTTCCTATCAAACACGGCCTTGACTCCATACAGTAATACCTAGAACGAACACATTTCCGTCATTGGAACAAGCCAGTACGGTGGAGGGAGGAGGTTGGACTTCAGGGGGGCTTGAAGCCTCCTGGTCAACTAGCTCTCTCTCTTGATGACCATTGTTTGGGCGGCCACCTGGTTACAAACACAAAGCCAGAACCAATGTGCACAGAGTGAATTAGTTAGAGAGTAAAAGATTTGTAGCCATGGGTACATTACTTCAAACTTGAAACAATGCATCAGACGAAAACTCTTCATGGTTATACCCCCCCTCCCCGTTTAGCTTTCTTAAAGTACACGAAAGAAAGTAGAAGTGATGCTTACTGATAAAATTTATCTGAGCTAGTCTCTCCCACCGTTATACGTAGATTCAACTCCTCACCCTTGCTTGGCCTAAGAACATGTAACTCCACACATTTGCCTGATTTCTCCCACAATTGTTCTAAGAACTGGTAAAACACAAGGAATACAGGTGTTAGTAACCCAACCAAAATGCTTAACCTGGTTAACAACCAGATCTGGAAACAATGAACTCTTTTACAGTAGAACGAGCACCATGATGTGGAAAAGGTAGAATACACATCACATGAATACTTAGAACGACGGTCATGGGTGCAACATTCTTCTGTGCGTATTAGTGGGGGTTGGGGGCAGGAGTTAGACGGAATTAAATGGGAACCCAGGTGGATTTGTCCCATGTTGAGCGCATCATACTTGGGCAAGGCCCCTCGCCAAAAGAGGTGTGAGGAAGGAAACACTTTAAGTAGCCCTGTAATGGACTTGAATACATGACATCAAATTTACAAGTGATCTCAGAGCTCAAAATTTAGAAAACAGAAGAAGCAGGAGCTTCAACTAGCAACCACTGTTAGTTATTGCATGTTAAACATTACCTCCAGATTACTACAGACTGATTCACCATCACATTTTAATATGACATCTTTGGGGTGCATCCCAGAGCAAGAAGCTGGAGAGCCTTCTTCGACCTGTCTCACCAAGAACAAGAATGGTAAAGCAATATTCTAAAAAGTAATAAACTCGGCGAACATAAAAGATGCATTGATTTTTTTTTTCTCTTTTTAAATGAGTGAGGTGGTATGAAAATCAGATATACCCCTGGGGGTATCTTATAATTTCCCTGGGGGGGGGGGTGTTCAAGTAGGTAGTAAGTTTGTAACACATGATGTAATAGTTCAACATGGCAGACAGCCAACCTAAAAGAATTCTGATCCAATAGAATGTTCTGATCAGAAAGAATGGACCCATCCTCAATTGGTTGACATGGTAGCCTCTCTCCTTTCAGTCACCCTCGTCTTGTTTACTTTCCTTTTCCAAACCACATTCAATCCTCCAAAAAGTAGCGGAAATGCGGAATGGAAAATATCCAGAATCCAAACTCTTGAAACTAACCACAGGTCACCTAATCCCTTTAAGGGGTGTTTGAGTGATTGACTTCTCACCCTTTGGCATTGATAGCCATGATAGGCTGTCATATCGCAGGCCATTATAAACATCAAAGGCTAGTCTGATTCGCTGCTCATTATGACATTGCTCAAAAAATCTTTACCTAAAAGCCTAAAATAGGTGTTTGAAAAGGAAGTCTCCATGACATATAATAGAGAGCAATGAAATATACAAATGCTACTAAATAGAGGAAATTTTGTATTCCACAAAATAAAATAGAATAAACAAGACTAATAAATAAGAACAGGATAAGTAAATACCTTCGTAACCACCACGCCTGTGTAAACATTAGGAAATGATTTTGCAAACTGTTCCAGGAATGCTAAAGGAGTCGCATATAAATTGGCGGTATCCATCCCAACCCAAGGTCGGCAATATTCCCTAAGTAATAGAATTAACACATTATTCATATGCTAATGGCAGGAAAACTATAATGAAAGCTCATATTTTTCTGCATCACGAAAGAGGACTAGTCATATAGAGGAAGCCAACTGCTTGACAAATTTGTTCAAATGTTAAAAGACAATACCTTGGTGAAAATTACACAAATAATGGCACCTGAAAATCAACAAGATTGAAAGTACAATCTGAAAAGAATTTCTTCTAACACCATGTAGTGGGGAAGCCACTGACTGGGTAGCACCAGAACGAGAGGCAAGGTATATTAAAAACCAATCCCACCAAAATGCATATCTCATCCAAGATATTATGGTCATTTCTCCAGTAGCTAACCGATTGTTATGAAACGACTATATGACTAGATTTCCCCGGAATGCTAGCTACCCATAAGTACAGAACTTGGTGCTCCTTAAATGACTTTCAACCAGCAAAAGAGGTTTGACCTAATTGATTACTCTATGGAGTAAGAAATAGCTTGCTTCTCTAGCTAGAAGTCTAGAACACTCATCTATATTAAGCAAACTTACTACTCAAGGTACATAAGCTACTTTTTAAGGTTGCAATTGGGAATAACTGAGAATAACGGTTGTCACGGCCGAAGCACCTTAAAATTCGGTCACAGAAAACTAAAAAACATTGACATATTGGTGAGGTTCCATCGTCCCAGCCAACATTTAGAACCACCTCCATAGCCCCTTTGCTCTATCTGGTAGCTTATATTAGACACATGTCTGACACTCACTGCCTTTCATATTCATACAAATGTTATCATAATTGATTGATCTTTCAGCTTTAGCCAAAGGTGAGGCGAAAAATACAAAGAAAAAAAAAGCTCGACATCACGTATTCAGAATTTTCCTGAGGGTGCCTCCTACCAGAACATGGAGAAGAAATTTGTCACCTCATTCCTAATTAACCTGACAAAATATGTCTGCAATAGGTGATAGGTCCAGTTGTATAAGGCTTTCATATCCTATGCTTAAAAGAGATCCCATCACCTAATCAACCAACCTATGGATGCTACGCATGAAATTTTTTTCCATGTGATCATGCCTCTAAAACCTTAACAGTTACACCAAGCAAACAAAAGACACAACACATGCCACAAGATTAGACACAACTTTGAATTTGAAGCTCAGTTTGGTTCCTTGGTTGGATGTCCCCCCCCCCCTCCCCAGATCAACGAATTTATGACGATCATAAAATTACAAGCTGTCAAGCATGGGAATTAAAGAGCACACAGATTCCTAATGCTTACCAACCTGTTTCTCTTATAATGCTTCCACCACCTTGAAACTACATTGGTTGGCAAGAAAGGACGACAGTAGAACATGATCCCAATGACTTCTCCTGAATCGTTGATAACTGGTCCCCCATCAGCACTCTACCACAAGAGATACTCCAAGTCAAGAGGATGCGTCAACTACAAGTGTACTTACCGAGAAACCTACTTAAACATACCCATAAGCACTGTTGTTAACTTATATCACTCGTGATAAAGCTGACAGCCACTGTAAAAGCATCAGAAGTTATGATGCATTTGTCTAATTTACAAAGAACACTGAAGATGTGTTTCAAAGATATAACTTCATGGAAACACGCATATACGTCGAAATACAGAGATACAACAATAAGATACGCTTGTTGATTGAAAAAGCAGGAAACAAATACACAGCTGCGTGCATACATAGACACAAAGAGGGAAACAAATACACAGGTGAGTGCATACATAAACACAAAGAGGGAAACAAATACACAGGTGCGTGCATACATAGACACAAAGAGTACATAGGTGCGTGCATACATAGACACAAAGAGGGAAACAAATACACAGGTGCGTGCATACATAGACACAAAGAGTACATAGGTGCGTGCATACATAGACACAAAGAGGGAAACAAATACACAGGTGCGTGCATACATAGACACAAAGAGTACATAGGTGCGTGCATACATAGACACAAAGAGGGAAACAAATACACAGGTGCGTGCATACATACATAGACACAAAGAGGGAAACAAATACACAGGCGCGTGCATACATACATAGACACAAAGAGGGAAACAAATACACAGGCGCGTGCATACATACATAGACACAAAGAGGGAAACAAATACACAGGTGCGTGCATACATACATAGACACAAAGAGGGAAACAAATACACAGGTGTGTGCATACATACATAGACACAAAGAGTACACAGGTGCGTGCATACATAGAGAGAGAGAGAGAGAGGTGTATTACATGACAATTGGCATTGTTTACCCAGTAGAGCTCATTGCAGTTCAACTTAATAGAGGTTGAATGTGTACTGAACAAAGAAAAAAAGGGAACATAATCAATCAACGGCATAAAAAACTCGACATCTTAATAAGTTCAAATTGCATGACAATCGGCAATGGTATTGGAGGTCTCAAAGCAACAGAAGGAAAGTGTCTTACCTAAAAACACCAGGAAAAAAATGAAGAACATGCGGATATTTAAAATTGCGGCCAAGAGCAATGACTTTAGTCCCAGGACGAATTCTATATAAATTAGAATAAGCCGAGAACTTGGAGTCTTTCCGGCACCTTTTAATTGGATGAGTATCACCAGATAAGGTATCATCCATGCTTCTAAGAGTTGCAGTTTGTAATGGAGAGTTTGACTTGATCTTTACCACGGCAAGGTTGTAATGAAAATCACAAGCTTCGACCTTTCCCTTGCAGATCTTGCCATTTGATAGATACACATCAACCTGCATAAACAGTGTGCAAACGTGTCCTTTAAGACTTAATCAGAAGCAGTTATCCACCTCAGAAGGCACATCAATATTTCAGTTTTGCAGTCAGACTTGTAGGAGTATTATTATACCTTCCTGAAGTTCTTACAACAATAGAACAACCTTTGAACAGTATGTCACTACCTGCTTTAAAAGACTTACTTCACAAGTTATTAAAAAAGTGGACAGAGAATAAATGGTTTTTAGCCCCATTTGCTACGTTGTATCAATAAACCGGAGCAATAAAGTATAGCCATTTTCGTCATCAAATTTGACAAGTAATGATTATAGGTACGAACATTAAAGTTGGACAACCCAAGATGGCAAGTATTGGAGGATACGAGGTCAGAATAACCTTGTG
Source organism: Spergularia bocconei (assembly GCA_963457585.1). Classification (NCBI taxonomy): domain Eukaryota; kingdom Viridiplantae; phylum Streptophyta; class Magnoliopsida; order Caryophyllales; family Caryophyllaceae; genus Spergularia; species Spergularia bocconei. The sequence goes on along the minus strand of OY734945.1, from coordinate 1,601,500 downwards.
ACTAAATCTCATGCTCTCCTATCTTCCAAATACTTTGCACCTCAAAGAACCTTTTACTGGAAGGTTGGGGCATGGATGTGCAAGTTATGCCCTAATGCACGGTTGCTAACACTACTCCACTCGTCAACACGTCTACAACATGAAAAGTCCTAGCAATTGACCCCTAGGCATTCATTCCAGATTTCTACATACAACGGGGTTCAAAGAAAAGAAAGGAGAAGACAGAAACAGACCTCCACTTGACTAGGATCGGTACCATCACTGCGTACAAACACAGAAGCCGTAGTGAGTATTAGAACCGAAAATCTATCTTCCTCCTCCTCCTCCTCGCACTCAAAGATAATACCACATGAACTAAATACACCTTCCCAGCGTAGCCGGAAATGGCTTCATTCTTCTTCTCCCAAACAACTCCAACATCTTACCTAAATTCAACATTACGCAAACCCTAACAATAAAACTTGACATTCAACAATAGTGGAGTACGAGTAGTTCATACAATTAGCATTAACTTTATTAAGCCAACCCCATAAATTAACAACAACAAAAACTTAGACATTCAACAATAAGAAACTTCACCAGGAAGATTTCGAGTAACAACAGCGACGACAGTACGGCAGACTTTCGCGGCCACCCCCTTGGCGGCGACATCGACCGGCAACCTCTCAAGCAAGTCCTTATTGGCATAATAATCTAATTTGCAAAAAATACAGATCATAATCAACAGCTAATTACAGTGATTAAGTAAGATAATTAAAGTAATTAAGCTACAAATTATCATTCACCTGCCATGACATGAGCTACCAAGGATTTCTTGAAGCTTTGATTGGATGTTTAGTGGAGTATAAGGTTTAGTTTTCTTATACAACAGTGTTTTTAAATCAAATCAAATCAGATCAGATTTATTCAAATCAAATCAAATCAGATTAAATAACAATAAATGAATCTAGTCTACTTTTAGTTATTAATTCGTCTAATTGCAGTTAATTTATCAATTATTTCAGTTCAAATCAAATCAAATCAAGTTTGTTCAAATCAAATCAGATCAGATCAGAAAAATGCAGTCCAATCGCACAGGGCCTAAATCGGTTTCTAATTTTTTTAAATCCGAGAAATTAGTGAGTGTCTGATTTAACATAGCATCGAAGTCGAAACACTTCATTTGTTAAGTGATTCTATTTTCCAGATTAAAATATTAATGAAGTATTTCTCATAAATTCGATTATTTTAAGAGGAATAGGTTCAAACACCAAGTTGTTGATTTGATTTTTTAATTTAAGTTAGGGTTTTTATTAAATACTCCGTAGGGGTTGTTTGGATTGTTTCCCACTTTCAAATTAATCTCATGTTTGGTAATTGGGAATAAGGTGGGATATGAGATTTGGGAATTCTATTCCCACAAATCTATTACCTAGTAGGGGTAGGTATCAGGATTAGAGAACAAAATTGTCATTACTTAAGTGAGAAATAGAGAATAGTTTATTAAATGGTAAAACTGTCAAATAATTTTTTTTTCACCTTATTTCCCACCTTAATTCCCACCTAATCAACTAAAGAAAATTTTCAGGCATTGATCACTTGAGAACTTGATTTATACATTTCATTTGTTGCATAATTTTCTTAGTTTAAGACTTGATTAAGATAGTTCATGTTAAATGCGAGGCCGTTTTCTTCAATCATGTAATTAGTGGTGCAAAATAGATTACATGTTGGAGACCATCAACACCGGTCCCAAACCAAACCAAACCAAACCAAAGCACACGACATCTCTCTATTTCTCAAGGAGTTCATCCCTAAAATTGAACACACCCTTGTTTCACAAGAAAGATGATAATTACAACCCATTTCTACAAACAATTTGGTCTCTCTTCTTCCTTAATTAATCTTCCATGGAGTAATTCACAACAAATAACCATTTCTTCTTCATCTTCATCTTCATTTTGTTCATACAATAATAAGTTGAACATTCCTTTGAAAAAAGCTCCAAACTTTTGCTCAATTAAACCCTTAAACCATAGAAAAACCCTCGAAATCAAAACCCATTGCACTTCAAACTCAAATTTACAAGCTGATGCAGAAGAAAATGCTGAAGCAGCTCTTCTCTTCGAGGTTTATTTCTTTTCGAATTTCTCCTCTCTTTTTTCTTTTTTTTTTTTTAATTTTTGGAGAGATGGGTTTTGCTGGGATATACAAGGATAAATTCTTAGGTTGGTGATTGATTTATTGGGGGTGATGTTTTGTATTTGAATGTGTATGCTTGATTATGCTAGAAGAATTTATGTAAATGGCTCGAAGAAAAAGCTGAAATTTTTGTTGATATGAGCGTGTAGATGGGGTTGAACTTAGTGAGTAATATACTACTCCCTCCATTTCTTTTGATTCTTTACGTTTGGTTTGAATTTGTGAGTAATATAGGGCCTGTTTGGACAACCTCCAACTTCCGCAGAACTACTTCTTAGAGGAGGAGAAGCTCCAAACAATTCTACTTCTGAAGAACAAATTTACACTAGAAGTGCTTCTCAGAAACCAGAAGCAGTTTCTCAGTTTTGGGTGTTTGACCAGTTTTCAGTTTTTAGGACCCAGAAACAGTTTAGAAACACTTTAGAAGCTTGGCCAAACACACCCATAGTCTCGTATATAGTCTCGTACAGGATTTGTGTGGTGATTAAGGTTGGGTGCTTACTTGCTGAGGAATATAAGCTGTTTTTTCAGAACAATTTTGGTTTGCATTATGTATGTATTGATTCTATCGAGTTTGGTGGAGATCATTTAGGTATGTGGTAATGCTATTAGATAGGTGAAACGTAGTTGTACATTCTGGTTGTTGAGACGAGACGAAAAGATTATATCTTTGTTTTTATCTTGGGCAATGGAGAATGGACATGGACTCTTGCTATGCTGACTCTTTTTAACCGTGTCCAATGTGGAGTATTGGAAACTTCGTTATTGCGTGTTTTTTGTCGCCAATACAATGCGATTTGGTAAATAATCAAGAGGCTTATTATCCGTCCTCAAATTCATATTATAATCATCCCAAGCCTGAGAAGCAAAAGGACTCACCTCTATTCTTGATTTTGTATCTAGAAGGTTGATTATGATTTATACCTAAAGGGCTGCTTCATTAAGATGATTGTGTTGTGCTTCAGAAATTGAGGAATGCCGAACTGGAAAGGGTAAAGAAGCAAGAAGAGTTTGAAAATAAAGCAAATGTACAGTTGGAGAGGCAGCTTGTGATGGCCTCAGAATGGAGCAGGACTTTGTTGACTCTGCGTGGGAAGTTGAAAGGAACTGAGTGGGATCCTGTGAATTCACATAAGATTGACTACAGTGATTTTTTGAAGCTCTTGAACACGAAAAATGTGAAATATATGGAATACTCAAATTTTGGTCAAACAGTATCAGGTTGGTAATGCTTTTTATCCCCAAATCTGCTTTGTTACACATCTGCCTTTCTCTTCTTGGTTAAACCGCCACATCTATCTTTCTCGTACCTTAGCATTTTTTGTGGACGGTTGTGTCTTTTTGATAATATGATCATGCATGGTATCAAAATGTCTGTAGATAATAATGGTGTATCTTTACTTCTTCCCAGAGCTCTGGGTTGTGGATAATCAATTTGTTAATTTAGTTACTGGCTGTGGGATCTAATTTGCAGTGATATTGCCATACTACAAAGATGGAAAGGTGGGAGCTGGAGGTCCCGAAGAAAATTCAAAGGAGGAGCTTATCTATAAGCGTCATATAGTTGAGAGGATGCCAATTGACTGTTGGAATGATGTCTGGCAGAAGTTGCATCAGCAGTTGGTGAACGTTGACGTGATCAATGTAGACACAGTGCCTGCAGAAGTTTATTCTTCTGTTGCGACAGCTGTTGTATGGTCCATGAGGCTAGCCCTTTCCATAGGTCTGTATCTTTGGATTGACAGTGTAATGAGGCCAATTTATGCGAAGCTTATTCCTTGTGATTTGGGTAAACCTGACAAAAAGTCCAGGCAGCCCCTTAAGCGCCAGGCTTTAGGATCACTGGGTAGGAGTCGAGCAAAATTCATATCAGCAGAAGAAAGAACTGGAGTGACATTTGATGATTTTGCCGGCCAAGAGTATATAAAACGAGAATTGCAGGAGATTGTCCGAATTTTGAAAAATGAAGACGAATTTCAAGATAAGGGCATTTACTGCCCCAAGGGTGTATTACTCCATGGCCCTCCAGGAACTGGTAAAACTTTGTTAGCCAAAGCTATTGCTGGTGAAGCAGGACTTCCTTTCTTTGCTGCTAATGGAACCGACTTTGTGGAGATGTTTGTTGGTGTAGCAGCATCCCGAGTGAAGGATCTTTTTGCTAGTTCTAGATCCTTTGCTCCTTCTATCATTTTTATTGATGAAATAGATGCCATTGGTAGTAAACGTGGTGGCCCTGACATTGGAGGTGGTGGCGCTGAGAGAGAACAGGGTCTGCTTCAAATATTGACGGAGATGGATGGTTTTAGAGTTTCCACATCACAGGTGCTTGTCATTGGAGCAACCAACCGACTGGACATCCTTGACCCTGCCTTACTGAGAAAGGGTAGATTTGACAAGATTATTAGAGTTGGTTTGCCTTCCAAAGTTGGAAGGCTGGCCATATTGAAGGTGCATGCAAGAAACAAGTTTTTCCGCTCAGAAGAGGAAAAAGAAGTTCTTCTGCAAGAAATTGCGGAGCTGACCGAAGATTTTACAGGTGCGGAATTGCAAAATATTCTCAATGAAGCTGGAATTTTGACAGCTAGAAAAGATAAAGACTACATAGATAAGGAAGAACTCCTAGAGGCCTTGAAAAGGCAGAAGGGCACATTTGAAACAGGGCAAGAAGATAATAAGCAAATACCAGAGGAGTTGAAATTGAGATTAGCATATCGAGAAGCAGCTGTTGCTGTCCTTGCTTGTTCTTTCCCTGATCAATACCGTCCTTTCGTAGAGACGAATATAAATTCCATTTCCAGTCAGCCTAGTATGCGTTATGCTGATTATTCGGGAAGGGTTTATATGAGGAAATCAGATTACGTAAACAACATTGTGCGAGCTTGTGCTCCGAGGGTGATTGAAGAGGAGATGTTTGGGATTGACAATTTGTGCTGGATCTCGTCGAAAGCTACTCTTGAAGCTTCAAGGTTAGCCGAATTTTTGATACTGCAGACGGGGATGACAGCCTTTGGAAAAGCTTATTATAGAAATCAACGTGATCTTGTGCCTAATCTTGCTGCTAAACTTGAAGCACTTAGAGAAGAATACATGCGTTTTGCTGTGGATACATGTACATCTTTGTTGAGAGAACACAGTGATGCGGTGGAGACAATCACTGATATACTCCTTGAGACGGGAGAGATCAAGGCTGCTGAAATTTGGGAGATATACAAAACATCTCATAGAATGCCACAGCCAGCTGTTCGACCTGTTGATGAGTATGGTGCCTTGATTTATGCAGGTAGATGGGGTATACATGGTATCAGTTGTCCAGGAAGGGTCACATTTGCACCAGGTAATGTGGGATTTTCAACCTTTGGTGCCCCTCGTCCCATGGAAACCCAAGTAGTTAGCGATGAGACATGGAAGCTAGTAGATGATATTTGGGATAAAAGAATTCAGGAAATCAGAGATGACGCCTCCAAGGAGATTGAAGAAGAAAAGGAAAGACCCCAACTGTTGGTGGCCAGCCATTTCTTATGATCCTCGTTTGAAATAATCACCGAAACCAGTTAGTATACTAGCCTGCCATGGTTTTGGATCAAAGTTAGAAGATTTAGAACATCTACAGTGAGATAGATCAATTGTGCTGTGACTAGGGTATGTGATCGCCATTAGAGGTTTAAGGTGGACGTGATTTTTTCCACCCACTTCTTAGCAAACCACTGCACGGGCTCACAATTATCATGGCATATGGCTGCAAGGTTGAGCTCGCAGATGAGATTACATGAATTTTGGGCATTTGTCTTCTCTAGCTTATGTAGATCTCTCCTCGAGTAGACATGAAATACGTATCATGGCACAAAGAAGTTGTACACACACTTGTATCTGCTTTTGTACCTTTATCATGTACTTTCAGACGCTACTCATGAATCAGGAGATGGATAATCACTATCTCTCATCCTCTTTCTTTTTAACAATGCAAAGCTGTTCTTTGAATATGAGCACCTGGTCCAGGCCTCAGTGGTTTCTGGTTAAAGCTTAAGACATACTTAAGCAGCCACCATCATCGGAAAACCTTCATGTAGAGGACCTTGACATATAATCCGTATTATTAGCATACATAATGCGACCAAGATTACTGGGGGTTTGCATACTTTTGGCCTTCAAGAGAGAGAATTTTAAATGATCTTGGAAGATGGCGAAAAATGAGTGTTTTAATAACTAGCTTGTCAATACACCAGGGATCAATATTTCGTCTTGTCAAAATATGTACATCAATCTTTCTGTTTCTCTTGTTCAAAGGTACATTTAGCTGCAATGTCATTTTAACGCATTAAGTCTAAGCCTGCGACTCTTATCTCCTAGAACCATGAAAGCCTTCACGAGCTCCTCCTTCATCATGAAAAGCACTGAGGCAGCAAAAACACTCTGAACAATCTTTGTGCTCATCCCTTTGTAAAACCCCCGTAGTCCTTCGTATTGTATGATCTTGATTATGGCATCCAGAGTTCCTGTTACAAAGTATACTATAAGTGGCCCTTTTACTTACCAAGTCTTTCTCTATCATATTCACATTCTAACAAGTAACAAGAATATTTTCCCAGGCTCTAGCTTCCCACAAATTTTGCCACGAGCATTAATAAGAATTATGATGCTGAGAAGAAAAAAGTGTCTGTGTTGCGGACAGTAGTCTAGCAAAGCCTGGTAACAACTGCAAACCAGCAGTTCATAGGGTAAAAAATATGAGCTCCTCAGTAATTCTTGAACACGATGTTGATAACTTGACACACTGCACCTTCTATGTAAGCTAACTAACTTTCTGTTGACAACAAGGTCTAAACTTGCTCACTTGTGTCAAAGCTGATAGCGTAAGAAAGAAGCATCACATGATGATGATCGACATTGAAATTCTATATAAATCCCTACTATTAGTACTAATATGCTCATTAAGTCATAAGCCATACCTGAGTATCTCAACGATGTATTTCTGCCTATGTCTTGCTTTGCCTGAAGCCTCGACTGCAAAAGCAACCCAAATTCCACATAAATCGTTGTACAGAAACAAAGAAAACAGAGAAGAAAAGTAACAAAAGGAATCTTCTGCTGAAGTCTGAAGAACTTTCACGAGTAGCAATCATATGGACACGAAGTTTTAGTAACTAATACTTAGACTGGACAAATGACAATCTTTTCAACTTCACAAGTACACATGCATTTAGCTTTGCAATAAGCCAGCAAAGCCTATACCTTGACCACTAGCAACGGGTATGTTACAACTGTCGCACCAAGTTTTGCCACAGCTCCAAGCAAGAAAACCTATGCACAATAAAATGACGCGAAATTACAACACTTTTTAGTTACAAAGTGCAGGAATTTCTATAACCAGAGAAAGTAAACCTTAGGGACACCCCCCCCCCCCCCACTCCACCCTCAAAAACCATAGAAAGGAGAATAGTGCAAGGCTACCAAACAAACAGAAAGGAACAAGCCAGTTAAATTTTACGGATAATTGCAAGAAGTTGGAGAAAGGATGGGGTTCACATGGACAATAGTAGAACTTTTCATCACCGTGTTACACTAAAAATGCAACATCACTTGCCTCCAATGCTGTCACTTGCTTTACATCACGCTTAGTAGATGCACGTTTCTCTCTGAGAGACCTCAGTGAGGTCTCATATATCATAAACTGAATTGATGGATTGCAGACCTGATCATAAGTACATTGTGTTACAGCAAAAACATAATGTAATCTTATATTTTTGATAGATTGCTGATTAGAGGGAAGCTAACCATTATCAGAGTGGGAACAATCCCCTTCCAAAATCCTCTAATACCGGCTTCATTGTAAACCTCAGATGCCTGTCACCAAGTCAAATTCGAAACGCACAGAAAGATAACACAAAATAGTAAGACACGACTCAATCAAGTCATATAATGAAGAAAATTACTCAAAGGTCATTGTAAACGAAAAATAGAAATATAGGGGCGGTTTCAAAAATGACATAATCCAGCACTTTATTGTATCAAAGTTCCTGTTGACTTGCTACTTCTGGGACATCCTTTGTAAAGTAACAATACACTATGATATGCTAGTTAAGGTTACTCCATGTAAATTACTTGTGTATCCTTCAATTGAAATTGTGATCCTTGCCCAACCAAGATCACATATACTAGCAATAAAGACGTTATGCTTTATAATTAAGAACAGAGTGCACACAAATACTTGCCACCAATTTAGTTTGTTTGACAAATAAATTAAAGTGTTATCACAAACGTCATGTCCTAAACACTGTATTTAATTTCACATTACAGCCTCAACATGCAGCTCTCTAAATCTTGCTCTATACAGATCCTGCATATTTTGCAGGATGCAGAGATCAATAACTGGGAAAATAAAAGACCCACCGCTTGAAATGTTCCATACGGTTTTGCTTTAGTTGATTCGAGTTCAGCCAACTTGCCCTGTAAGATGGAGTTTGCCCAATTATTTTCAGAAGCTTCCCTCAGAAGGGCATCCCTCTTTCTCTCCGTAATGTTTCTTTCCGCTTGAGTTTGTGTCTATAAAAGTAAAGGCTGTGAAACATTAGACACTTCATTAATTAATTGTGATTGCATGTCCTGCAATTTCAATTATAAGCAAAACATGGATGGAAACACAGTGCGCAGAACTACATGGATGCATATAAATTAGTTGCAGTTGCTTTTGACGATGAATTTAGAACTGCCTGATTTCTGCAGAAATCTGACAGAATGCACATCATAGCTACATTGTCCTGGTCTATAATTCTTTAAAAGATTTGATTCTTCTGGTCATAGCAGAACAAATGTTTAGGAAGAATTTCTTACGAACATAATTGCAAAGAAGCTCATGAACTAAATCTGAATCACTCCTAGAGATCTTGAACAAAGAACTGGAAAAGTAACTTAAGTTCACAGCTCCCGTAGTTCTGTATATGTCGTTGAACAAGATCATTTCATACTATATGAATTTGAAACCAACCACTTACATGTTTACAAGACTTACATACTTATGTAAAGAAGATCTAGAAGTACCTGCATCCGTGTGACAAGTACCCAGATTGGAATTGTAAGCAGAACATTCAAGGACCTGCAGGTTCACAGATATATCAAAAACTTGATAGAACAAATCCTTGTTATGCGGACATAGATATTTGAACTGAATTTTCTAGATGGGAAGCAGCATGGTCAACCGCGGGGCAACATGAAAGACTCGCATTACTGGATAACCGAAACCTTTAATAAAACAAAACGAGTGCTTAGCTTACCCTGCTACGGCTGCAACAGCGAGCCAGGACATCATCCCAACATTTCCATCACCCAGTCCCTTGGCTTTGCGTGCTGATGCAATCGATTCAGCCTTGTTCTTAAAAACTTGGTAGAAGAAATAATACACACCCTGGGTGCAGAGAACAATCTCATTACTGGAACAACCGTAGGTTTCAATCCTTCAACAATTGGAAGGAACTCTACCCAGGAATAAGGTTGCATAGCGATCTTGTTCATCATTAATGTATAGTAATTTCTGCATGTTGATGGATGTGGTAAAATCAAGAATTAGAGTAACATAGACTTAACCTGTGAAGCAACAGTCCCAAACAGAGAAGGCTTCAAACCACTGTAGAGACCACCCCAGCCCTCGGTTTTAATAACCTGATCATTTGGATAAAAGAGTCAATGGAAATTCATCACTCACGTTAGACAAAGCTTCTAGTAGAAACTGAAGGGGCCATATAAATGTTTTTTAACCTCAAAATTATGTCCATGAACATACACTGACAAAGAAGTACACATTAACAAGTATGATTTTTATTGCAAAGTAAAGTCGTATATTGTAGATTTCGAAAGTGACAAAAAACTAGCCTGAAGCATTTGGACAAGTGTGCCCCCAGAAGGACGGCTCGGAGAAGGCAAGGCTCCATGGCTACCCTCTAGCCCTTTCTTGATAACCCTCTCCGTTTGCTGGCGTGTATTAACCTGCAATTCAGTTTGACGTTTCATTATATATATATACCGTTTTCAAAGCATACCAACACAAAAGATACACCAGCTTATATATATATACCGTTTGAAGAGGGTAGGTTAGTATCTGTGCAATGAGACCGCCTCCAGCCCCTGCAAGTCCATTTGCTAAAGCGCTTGACATACCTTCTCCTAATCACTGCATCACCATATGAGCCACCAAGAAACTTGGAATAACAAAGAATCACCCAAGCTAAGGATTAAATAATCTTTATCATCACATACTACATATTGCAAACGTAATATGTAATGCCCTTCTTCGACTTCTAGACATCTAATCTTCCACCCTCTAGTTTCCACATAATTTAGACTGTTTGTGTTCCCCATTTGTCGATTTCGTTACTGATTTTGCCTAGTGATCCAAGGCCATTCTATTTGATTCGATTCGATTCGAACACAAATCAATTCATTCAACTGGTTGGTGTTGGTGATCTTGATCATGTAATCCCCTTTTCACAAATTACCATCTTCTTCAATTTCTCACATCTAATTCCCAATTCCCAATTCCCAGTATAAAACATACCAAATTATGTCACAGTAAAAAATCACAATGAAATAATCATCCTAAACTTTTAATCTCTTCCAATCCACATTCATAAAATAAACACACTAAAAGTAGGATTAATTAACGACTGGAGTACTCCGTATCATACAAGATTACCAAAAAAATTATACCTTTCAAACAAATTAATGGTTTTTTGTGAATTTTAGTGACATATAATTGAAACTTAATTACAAAACAAAATTAGGGATGAATGAATGAGGTGGGAGAAAATACCATGGGATGAAGGAGGAAGTACAAGTAACACACTCTCTTGTTTTGCGCCAGACAATTCAACAGATAAGAAACTGGTCAACGTCTCCTTCTCTACTTTATTTTTATTTTTATTTTTTATTTGCTTACTCCGTAATGTGGTAGCTCACAAATCACAATGCCTCTATGTCACCAACAATTTTAACGTTAATGTTATCGTGTTTGTAAACGATAATGGGGTCAATTTTAGGAGTTAATAGAGTTGCGTGTTTTAAATTAATTTGGAGTTACGTGTTTTAATTAGTGGAGTTAAGTTTGAGTTACGTGTTTTTGTTAGTAGAGTTAAGTTAGAGTTACGTGTTTTGGTTAGTGGAGTTAACTTAGAGTTACGCATTTTGGACTTTTGGTTAGTAGAGTTACATTGGAGTTACAAGTTTTAGTTAGTGGAGTTAAGTTGGAGTTATTTGATTTAATTAGTGAGTTAAATCGGAGTTACGTGATTTAGGTAGTAGAGTTATTAGAGTTACGTGTTATTTAATGAAATTAATTTGGAGTTATGTGTTTTAGGTCATGGAGTTAAGTTGGAGTTATATGATTTAGGCTCTGTTTGATAGGACTGCATCTTTCTGAACTGAACTGATCTGGTCTGAATGAGTCTGATCTGAACTGAATGATTCTGATCTGAATAACTCTGACCTGACCTGATCTGATCTGATCTGATCTGAATTGGTTGAAAATTTGATTGAATTTCAACGAATTAGTATCAATTATGAACCAAATACATAGATAGTTATTTGAACATTTCTGATCTGATCTGAACTGAATGATTCTGATCTGATCTGATCTGATTTGAATGATTCTGATCTGATTTGAATGATTCTGATCTGATCTGATTTGAATGATTCTGAACTGATCTGAATTCATCTGAAAATAAATCCTATCAAACAGGGCCTTAGGTTGTGGAGTTAAAATGGAGTTATTAGAGTTACGTGTTTTATTAAAGGAAATTGAGTTGGAGTTACGTGTTTTAGTTAGTGGAGTTACGTTAGAGTTAATGAATTCTCGTTCAATTTGATGGAGTTACTAATAATACCGGAGTTAGACAATTTAGTTTATGGAGTTAACTCACTGGAGTTAGACAATTTAGTTAGTACAATTAAGTGACTGGAGTTATGTAGTTTAGTTACTGCAGTTATTCGAAATCAATGGATGAGATTATTTCTCATTTCTCACCAAACCATCATTTCTCACTGGATGTGCACCCTATATATATATATATATATATATATATATATATATATATATATATATATATATATATATATATATATATATATATATATATATATATATATATATTAATTCCTAAATTATCCCTAAAAATAAAATGATTTGATAAAATTCAGATTATCTCGTCCAAAGTTGTTTCTGAAATTGTCTCCTAAAATCTCAAAACCTTTATACTGCGTATATAACTTTGACAAATTCATTTTTTTATGTAGTCAAACACATCCAATAATGAGGTGTCATAGTACGCTACTCGTATGAGTCGTACTACTTATTCAAAATGATGCGCTTGGTCAAAGAGCTTAAAAAAACTAGTCAAATAAGCTACTTTGGCCAACTTATTTGGCATACCAAACATAGCCTAAGTGAACTTGTGCAGGATCTAATGTCAGTCTTTTTAATTTTGGTACCGTGCATTATAAGGTAACGATCTCTCTTTTTTTTTTTTTTTTTTTTTTTTTACGGGAAACCCGAACTCATTCATTGCATAAATCATTAGCTAATACAGAGGTAATATGTGGAGGATGGGTCTCAAGCCACACACCATCTCTTCCGACAAGGTCCTACTAAAAAACGGTCTCTTAACTATTTATTAGGCAACTTCTTATTTGGTTTTTGTAGTCTTTGGAGTCCGAAAGTGAATACGAGGAGGCATAAATTTGTTTAGACGATATCAAGTGTTGGTAGAATTGAGTTATTTATGTTTGCTAGCAATCAGCCATGAAAACTACATGTAACATTTTTGTGCAAAAATTCTTACCAAAATCAATCTCAATCACACGATTTTGTAGAACCATTAGATGAATTATCCTTTCTCTATGCCTATCTATGGCACACCTAAGAAAGTATAGTGGTGCAATTCTAATTCTAATTATCTATGGCACACCTAAGAAAGTACAGAGGTGCAATTCTAATTCTAATTCTAATTATATACTCGTACAAATGTACATAGGGCAGGGAGCCATGGCCTCCACCGTTGTCGCCACAAGAACTCGATCTTCCCATAATTACCAGTGACCGTCGTTGCTGCTAGAACCCAAATCGGCGAATCCCAACCACTATGGGATTGCAGCAAACTTCCCCTTTACGCTGATCTGATTTTTTTTTGTCCGTAAATGCTGCCCGTTTATGCCTTCCTTCGACGCATTGGATCACTATTGACACTAACGATGTCCAATTTGTTTAGATGATTAATTGATTAACAAATTAAAAAAAAAAAATCGAACTCTGAACAATGAGTGTTCACTTTGTCACTCTGAACAATGAGTGAAGTTCTATCATAGCAAAATGGAAACTGTGGATCGGAATAGAAATTTTTACGCGAAAAACATTTCATTGAGGGTTAATCTGAGGGTGTTTCACAAAAATAATTACAAGTGAATTAGTTTATCGAAATATTTGTATTAGCGCGCCTTGATAAATCTTGTCAATTTGAGGAAGCCTGCCAAATTGTTTGCCCAAAATCTCGAATTAGCTTCTCCAAAACCTCCATAGCAACTGCATTCCTAATCTTCCTAATACCTGGCAAAAACAAAAGGAGAGAATTAGGGCACAACTGTGAGCAATTTCAGCCCTCGAAACCGAAAGAAAACTATGGTAGCGTTCTATTATTATCAACGCCATTGAAATCTATGATCAGAATGCCTCTGAGTTCACTGTGTTGGAAAGGCATACACAGAAGAGAAAGAACGCCTCATAGCTTAGACAGACGAGCATAACTGTTAAACATGATGCAAAGACAGACAAGCTCTCATAGCTCTAGGACCGGGCCCCTTAGCAAGTGCCTAATCTCGTTTATTTTAACTTCGTACACTAAAAGTATGGATTCATCTCCGATAGCTTAGACTAATATTCTAGAGGTGATGCACAATCAAGAGTTCGAGATCAAGGATACAATGGGATGGAAATGTACCAAGTTACTAACGATTAACAAAGGTAAAAACACAAGTAGGGAATGCAGAGCACACTTACCATCATACTTATCAAAGTGTACTTCATCGGTTCAGCCTCTTTTGGCAAGTATCCTTCTGCACCTCAGCAGCATCCTCCTCTTTCAGTCTCGTCATTGAAGGACATCCCTTTAAGGAAAAAGAGTCGAACAAAGCATTTAGCCTTGTGAAATCGCTTAAAAGTTGAAACTATGTATAGCATGGTACAAGAGCACTGAAAGAAACTTTCAAGAGAACAAGTCTATGAAAACAATTTGATTAGCATAATTACTAGCAGCCAAACACATGCCTAACGAGCTTCGAGCATTTCCAACTTGGGCAATCATAATCAAAATGCAAAAGATGTTCAATCTTCCTCAGTTCCTCATAATACAGTTGAAAGGGAGGACTATAATAACTGGTTATGCATCATATATCAAAAGAATTTCCAGAACTTCAGTAATACAGTTACTTAAAGTTACTTGCAACTAATATTGCACCCAAAAACCTAAAGAAACTGGCAATAACGATTTAGAGACCCCCTTCCCCTCCTTTTTATGAGAGCTCGTATCATAACAAGGTCTGTGCAACCCATTCAGTTTACAAATCATATAGTTGTTGGCCTAACAGCAGTACAGACTTACGTATATGAAACCTGTTAGGAAATCGTGCTAACACACATAAAATAGAAGAAAAGTGCAAGATGACATACAACACATATCAGATCAGCATAACATGAATGAACTACAATTGAAGCTCAAGAAAATTGCCAAACTTTCCAAGATAGAAGCAAATCAAAAGTCCACATCTCAACTACGTCCAACCAACGACTCGTAACACACATGTCCGAAACTCAAGTTAGATAACAAAACACAAACATGAGCAAGGCAAAAAATAAGATCAATAACAAAACAAATAGTGCACATTCTATAATCAGAGAGACCTGCGCTGACAAGGGATTTCACATAGAGAAGTAGAAGGAAAGGAAGGGCTTTGAGATTGGGAAAAACCATTACATAAGTTAGATAATCAAATGTATACAAAGAAAATGATAATACGTACCTGAAGGAGAAGGGTTTCATCATTTCAACTCACAAGCCGATGGACTAGAAAACGTGCAACTTGAGAGGAGGGGAGGGGAGGGGAGGGGAGGGGAGAGAGAGATAGTATGACAGCCAGATTGAGGGAAGAGACAGAATCAGAGACAGCACATCCAATCCAAATCCACTGTCCAACTACCCAATTCCATTTCCCATCCACCAAACTGGAAGTAGCTTAATCCACTGATCGCAAGTTCAGAACTGTCAGAAAGAAAGAAGAAGTCCACTTAAATCTTACCCTTTCTAAACGTAAAATTTGTTCAGCAGAAGACAAATAATGGAGTGGCGTTAAGGCTAATACCTTGCAAAAGGAACACTATGAATTTCCAGCTGCTATGATCAATACCCAGCAGGGCCTTTCCAGACAAAAGCTCAGCAATATCTCAACTTGGTATGCTGATTGCAGATGCATTTCACCCCATAGCAGTCCAAATAACAACATATTCGTTACTCCACTGCAGCACCTATTGGCCAAGCTCTAAGCAAGCTCCAGCAGAAAAGAAATTTCATTCTAACCCTTCATTAGATTTTCAAACAGGCTCAATGACTGTGTATGACTATCGGTTCTGCAGTATCTTTTGACCATAATGTGGGTTGGGACGTGATCAACTTGGATGTTAGAATTCCATATCTTGGCAAAAATTTCTTCCGCCTCTTTGAAGTGACCCTTCAAGCAATGACCCTTTATCAGTTCGGTGTAGGTTATAACATCTGGATTATACCCAGTGCGAAGCATTTCATCATGTAGCTGTAAGGCAAGCTGAACCAATCCTACATTACAAGCAGCACCTACTAACATATTGTATGTCACTAGGTCAGGGGAGATGTTCCTTCGGACCAATTCTCTCAATGTTGATAGAGCTCCGTTAATATTAGCATCCTTCAACAAGGCATAAATGATGGAATTATAGGTATAAATGTTTGGCTGAACACCACATGACATCATCTGATCTTTGATGGCCAATGCATTGTTGATGTCTCCAAAACTTCCATAGCTATATATAATGACATTCCAAATGAAAGGTTCTGGAACAATTGAATTTTCTAACATCTTATTCAGTAAATCCGAAGCCTTGGAAACCTCTCCACATAAGCAGAAGCCCCTCACCAACAATCTGTAAGTGAGCCAGTCAAGGGAAACTCCATCAGCACGCATGGTACCAACAAAGCTCAGAGCCTCAGCAAATTCTCCACTTTTATGAAAGTAACTTAGAAATGTATTGCAAGTGAAGACATCAGGAAGTATTCCTTTCTTGATCATTTCTCCCAAGCAAGCGAATGCATATTTTATCTCATGGTTCAAACAGAAACCGTGGATAAGAACATTATATGCAACAATATCTAGTCGTCTACCCTCTCGCAGCAAATTTGTCTGATAATGAAGAGCTTCTGCAATTTCCCCACTCTTAAAACAGCATTCCATTAGAATGGTTGAAGTGATTAAATCAGTGGGCACCTTCTGGCATTTATCATCTAAGATCTTCACAAAGAGATTTTTGGCAGCTTCCACCAGTCCTTCCTTGCATAAAGCATGAAGTAGAATGTTGCAACTAATCTTGTTTGGACTTACGCCATGTGTAGTCATTGAAGAAAATATTGTCAGGGCTTTATCAATATCTCCCTTTAAACAGTAGCCTTTCATAAGTGTGTTAAAACTTACACAATCAGGCAATGGACCTTTAGCTAACATCTCTTGGATAAGACATTCAGCCTTCTCCAAGCGACCAGCTTTACAAAACGCGTTGATTAGGTGATTATGTGTAACGACATCAGGAATACGACTTTTTATCACCAGTTTATTCCGTAGCCAAAGGGCAGCCTCCAACTTACCTTCCAAAGATAATACCCGAAGCATGGCTTCACTTTCATGGAGTTCAGCATTTCTGTAGACTTTTGGGGAAATAATTTCGGGCACTGAAACAGTTTCCCTGTAATATCAAATGAAAACATATTACAGATCACACAACGGATACAAATATCATTTCCTGGATTGAAGAAAGTTGTCCCTACGTAATAAATCTAATCATACGACGCCGTGTTTATTGACATCAATGAAACTATGAAAGCGTTGGAGAAATAATCAATGATGGCAAACAGAAATCAGATTTTTTATGAAGTTGAAATGACAAAACATCCTTGTCAAAATGATATGACAGACAAACAACCTGTGTTCAATATCCAAACACATTGATGTCAGGTTCACGCACACCATAGTTCAGTTAGACAATTACAATGATATACAAAAAAGGTAGTTACCATAAGGCTACCTTATCATCTTCAAGCGATCCAAAGTGTTCTTTAGCATGGTGTCCAACACATTAAAAACAACTTGGGGGACTTCATTTTCATTGGAGCCATCATTTTGTGAGTGAGAGCCTTCATAAATATGTTCACAAGAGTCCCGCACATTTGCTGCCAGATCTTTAACAAACATGGCTACAGAGTCATATCCAAATTTCCTGTACACAAACATTCAACAAATCCTCAGATAATAGTAGTTCAACAACAGTCCGCACATCATGAACGAGGAGATAAGTGCAGCAAAGAGCGCACCAATAGTACACGACTACACATTAACACGCATAACATACATGTAAGACGTCTCACAGCCAAGATGGCAACGGAGGGCATAACAGACATAAAAAAATGTTCAGTTAGACTGTCATGCTTACTAAGACGTAATACAAAGGGGCAATTTTTCTGCTAAATATCACAGGATTTGCCATTATATTTACAGGTACCCCAAGACACTTCTTGTCTCCCACTATGACTATCCTCCCAAAATTCAGCACAACACCACAAAACATACATAAACCGCATTTCTCCAGTGTTCAAACTACAGTCATTCGGACAGGCGGAAATCCTAAGACTCGATTTCCAGCTAAAAATCTCGTAAACCCTTGCAAGTAAACCCTTGAGGGTACTAACCCTACGATTTTCTACAACAGAAAATGACGGTATCACGACCAGAAACGCTAATACCAACTTTATTTCCGTATGACCAAGCGAATTAGGGTTAACTACACACTAAAATATGACACTAATGGCCACTACAGAAACCTCAAATTGTCAACTTTCGGATCAAAACACACCACATTTCGAAACTCCGATTTCGAAAACAATCAACCAAAACACAACTAATTACTAGTGAAAAACACAAATTATAGGCAATAATTTCATGAACATTATCACTTAATCTAATTCCAATAATCTCCAACTAAAAACACCTATTTTACGCAACAATTAAATCCGAATATGAATTAAAACATCATGAAATTATGAATCGAATTTGCAGGAAATTAGGATAAGATTAAATTTAGAACAGAAAGCTTACGAATGACGCGACGGGAAGATGGAGGTGAACCTCGCACTCGCCATAGCTAAAAACACAGGGTAAAAAAAACACAGTTGAATTAGTAAATAAAAAACCGAAAATATTATTGAAATGTGTGCATTTGGAAGAGAGAGAATTAGAAATTACCGAAGAGAGAGAAATGTGAGGCAGCCGCCATGGAAATGCTTGAGAAGCTTGAATCAGAAGTTTTGTTGGGGGAAGAAGAGAGAGAGAGATTGAGAAGACGATCTATCTGACTGCTCGAGAGTTGAAGTGGTTTTTACAAGTGAATTGACGATTTTGCCCTTGGTGGGTTTAAGTGGTTTGAGCCCTTGGGTCCAAAGTCCAAACGCCGAACTGACACTCGAGCACGGTTTCTCGTTAAATTAATATGAGATGACGTTTCTCAAAAAGCTCCCTAATTTTGCAATTGATGTTTGACTTCTCGAGATTCTTTTGAAACGAATCAACGATGCCTTGGCTATACAGAGGTGGTGGAGGCTGGAGAGTATGTCGATTCTCGAGCACCCAACCACGGTGTAGATGATGATCGATTGTTGATGACACAACTGAGAAAGTGAAGTCTTGCCTATTACTTAGCACATTACCAATGAAGAGATACAGCCAGCATTAGTTGTTCTGGTCGTAATTCCACCTACGATTTACAAAAGCTCTAGACCAGCGTATTTTGACCTAAAAAAAAAAAAAAAAATCAACAAATGGGCTTGGAAAGTTTTACAGGACACCGATTCTACAAACGCAGGCGCTTGCCTAAATCAACTGACGGGAATCACCAGCAGCTTGGGATGTTTTGCACAAAATTTGCAGCTACTATCTCTCGCTTAAGATTTGTTTGGTTGCTCCTGGGACTTGTGAGTTGCATATACAATCTGGGAACGGGTTCTGATAAAAAGATTCTTCAAACCTGAGTCGTGCTCGGCCTTTTATTCCCGGTGGTGGGCCGCTTCTTCTCCTTGGAGCTCCTTGCCTGTTTTGATAATAGCGAGAACTTGAGAAATGAAATACTTTGGTACAACAATCTATTTCTGTGGATGCTCTTCGAAAATTTCAGACAAAAGGAGGGGAAAGCGGAAAAAGAGAAGCATGTGGAAATCTTACCTCTTTCTGTGCATCTTCTTGACAATCTCAGACAATGGAGCTTCGTCTAATTGTCCAGACTCGAACTTATCAAATACTTCAATCAGACCCTTCCTGCAAAAATAAGTTGAATAATTAGCTTAGAAAGAAATCATACATCGCAGTCAGGAAACTGAACACTCTAAAGTTCAAGTTTCTTGCAATTAGAACAATTTCAAGAACTTCTGTGCATTTATATACAATTGATTCGAACAAGTACAAAGCTGTTAGCTTTAACGCCATATAATAAAAGGAATCCCTGGTATGGCATAATATTCAAGAGACACTGCATATATGATGATGAATAAAATCGCTTTCTCGCTGAAACCATTCATGCATTTCTTGTTTCTTTTCAAAATAACAAGTAGCAATAGAATTATCCACAAGTCCATACACAATTCTTATTTTTCCAGGTCAGTTGCCAATTACCTGTCTGGTGTGATTGTTTTCCTGTGGCCCAGGAACCGCCTGTGCCCCTCAACTGCCCTTGCCATGTTACCGGAATGAGATGGAATGAAAACATTGCTCTCCACAGAGATGATATAATCAATTGCAGCAGACTGAGAAGCATGGCCAGAAAATGCTTTTAACTCATCCTTGGTTGCCAATGTTTCCTGCCACCAAAAAGCTACTCGATGACAAACATGAACCAGTTCTCTCTCTCTCTCTCTCTCTCTTTTTTTTTTTTTTTTTTTGTGTGTGTGTGTGCGCGCACTTAAAGTCCTGCACTTTTATAGCACATAAGCACTCAAAGATAGCAGTTCAGGATTTACCTTAAAAACCACATTAGGAAACCTTACTGTCAGGTCTGAGAGACGCCGTGCACCACCATATATTTCTCCAGCTGCAATATATATTAGTGTTGATGAAGAATAACCAAGTGCCTGGATGAAAATCCCAACCTCCTTTGGTGTTAGAGGACAAAGGCCTGCATTCCTCTGCTCCACTGAATCTATTTTCTTTACCTTCCAGTGATTTGTATTCTCCCTGACATATGTTAGCGATAGATCATCTTAGTTAAGTAGTAGGTTTCATAAATTTGTGGGTAAAATTGATTCCTGTATACCCATACCTCATAATCCTCAACTCCTCAGATTCTGCATTAGAGAGGCCATATGTACAGCCAGTAAAAGAAAGCATGTCCTTCTCATATCTAAGATGAAGAGCGATGTACTTGCCCCCACGTGATCTTAACCGCTCCACTAGCCTCTGTGGTGTCACTGTCAAGAAGTCAGAATCTCATTTAAATGAAACTGCACTGTAGGCTTCAAAAACACCCACAAACTAACTACTGTCGGGACATTGTGATCTTGTGATAGGTTTAAGTTTATTAAGTGACACCTATGACAATAATATGTCGCTCAGAAAATGCTTCCAATAGCAGAAGAGGTTAACTTTACATCGTGATCCTCTTTTGTTGCTTAATTTTTTCAATGATAGAAACTAAAGTGTTATTTAAAAGATATGTAAAACTTTGAGAGGACAAGAAGTTCTTTCAGCCACGAAATCGCAAGTTTCTCCGATTCATTTGGTGGAAAGTCACTAAAAAAAGGGACTTCTATCATCCTGTGACGAGATTCTGTGGATTGAAAAAGCTTGCAATAGCAGAAAAAATTCACGTTTCTCAAAACTAGCCATGGGGGTCTTGTGAGAACCATAAGTTATTCTTTAGAGACCTCTAGGACTAGAATCTTTAGTTCAGAGGAAGATTTCAATAGCAGAAGAGGTTCACCTTTCCCAAAAGTTCGATAGGCGGCGAGAAACGTAGAGCACGGTATAGGGCACGACATCTCAGCCTTTGAATGTCCAGAGGTAGATCATTGTTTGCAAGCCGGGAATCTGATTTTGCAACATGAATCACCTGACAGTGTCACTAAACAAGTTAACACAACTATAAACAACAATGCCAAATTTCATACGTAGTGGGCATTTTTTTCTTTTCCCAACTGAAGTATATGAGTAATTGCATTTACAAAAAGAATAAAAAAAATGGGCAAAAGGGTCAAAGCCTCAAGCACCAATAATGGAGCAGTAGACTCCCAGCTATAAAATAGCTTTGAAAAGACAAACTTGACTCCAATCTTAATGCACAGATGTAATATTACCGAAAAGTAAAAAACAGTGTAGTTACGCAAGAATAAGATATATAAGCCCACAACATCAAGAATTTGTATGCCATATTCATACAAAATTAGAAGGTAGGAAATCCACTGGGTTAGCTACTTTCATAAACAATATTAGTCAACTGTGGTTTTCATGATACTCTTAGGCTTTCTTCTTCAGCTCATTAATTACTTTAACAATCCTAGAAACAAGGCTTCCTTAATTGTGAGGGGTGCATAAGGGCTAACAGGCTAAATTGCAGTATAAAAGCCTATCACGTGAGGTAGAAAGGTCTCACTTAACCGGGTTTTTTATCTTATATTTTGGTGTGTGTGTGTGTGTGTGTGTGTGTGTGTGTGTGTGTGTGTGTGTGTGTGTGAATAACTAGCTTCATCAACTCTTCTTCAATAACCATTCAAGTATTGCTGAGAAGTTAAAATATTATATAAGCAACTTTTCGTGGCCACGGTAAGTGGAATGATGAAATAGGAAGGATTATTCAGTGGAGCAAGTCAAGTGGGATAAAGATTCTTGTAAATTCTTTCGATGATGAAGATAGGCCGAGTTACTCGGGTTTAAGATCCTAAAACAAGTCTTAACATATCTAGATCAAGTTTTAAGATGATGAGGCAGGAGAAAGAAGAATAGAGCATAACTAAATCATCCATCCTTGTCTCATATGGGAGAGAAACCAAATAAACAAGTCTTTTGTTATCAGCCACTTAGTAGTGGTTTAAATCGTCTGCAGTGCTATTGAATAAGTAGAACTACTCAAGCCACTTTGAAGCATTTGTAAAGGAAGTAAACATGCTCACATGTTAGCAAGTCGATGTTTGTTATGCGACATGAAAAACAATCTCATCAAGGATAACTAAGAAGTTGAACCTGATAATCCTTCCATAAATGCGTCATATTTTCATAATAGCTCATTCCTGACCATAGACCGAAATGTTTACGAGCTCGTGGAACAGATTCCAAGTGTTTAGGAAGCTCCTTCACAATCCTCACATCCCGCTGCAAGCTTTTGATGAAATGGAGCTCATCAAATATGTCTGCAAACCCACTGTTCGAGAATCAAGAATCTGGCATGGTAAGTCACAGTGGAAACACCAAGCATCGAATTAACAGGTTATCAAACCTGGAATCTTGCCAAAATGAGCGTTTATCCAGTTGAGGAATCACTAATGTTGCATTCATAATTCGTGCCACAGCCACCATATCAGCAATCTAGGACATGAGAAGTTGATTAGGTAAAAGCAAAAAGGAGGAATTGGTGCGCGGAAAAATGCACACATATTATACAGGCACTTGAAGACTGGGACAAGCACTATATAACAAATGCAGTTGACTACTCTATATCATTCATCCACATGCACTAATATTTTCTGAGACATATATCCCTGTGTGTATCATACATACTACTAAAGGTCATACATTCGTGAGCAGCTGGGTTTGAATTTGCATAAAAGCATGCATCACCTGGGATTAGAGAGAGGAGAGGTGAAAGTTGATGGACAAGATTTCAGATTGTCATTTCACTAAACCGATGCACACACTGCATGCCAGCCATGGCGAGTGAGGACCCAAACCAAATCATTCACCACAGGTGAATAAAGCAATCACAAACCCGTATGGCCGGGGGGTCCCCGGTAGAACTAAAAAAATCAAGAGAAGAAATCGAAAAAGTCACTTACACCAGTGCGCATTTGATTGAGTCCTCCGTTACATTTCACAGTAATGTACCGATCAGAATCTAGAGAGGCAGCTGACAAAGCATTTTGAAAACAGAAAGCTCAAGTTAGTCATGAAGTACCTTATAGTTGAAGACATAGTAGACATAATTCTATTGCAAGAACCTGAATTATAGTTTCTCAGCAGCTGAGATAAACACTTTGAAACAGAATAGTTACTGGAAACAAAAGAGTGACTGCAAACTTGCAAAGTGGTTTTTAGTTCCATAGATACCTTCATATATGGCTGAGGGCTTAACACAAGGGCGAAGACTACGACTGAATGTTGAGACCCATAAATACTTATCAACACCCTGCGAAAGGAGATGCCGCTCGTCTTAAAAAAAGGCAATGACAATATAACATTACACTTGGAAGTACAAATAGAGTGAGCCAAAAACAAATTACTAGATTCTCACGGTTTTGCGTAGCTTCCATATCCAGGGAAGGAAAAAAAAGAAGAAGCTTTGTCCAAATATCTTTTACTTGGTTATATCGTTTGGTAAAAGGAAGGATAAAGTGCAACGAGAACCTAGGAAAGTCGTATGCTTTAGACTGCGAAATGCTCATTATAAGGAAACTTCGTGAACATTATACTTCGTATCATGTAACCGTCAGCCCATGTATGAATATTTCTCTACCTTTCCTTCACATCATACTTCCGTTAACAAACTTTAGGCTAGTTCCAACAAGGCACCGCATCAGGAAGTTGGTTAAGGAGATAAGAGCTTCTAATGTAGCTTATATGAGCAACATCCTTTCAAAATGTTTAGTGGTCCTCTTAACATTTTTCAAGATACGAACTTTATTTTCCTCAACTCTCCCATTACTTCAACTCCTCATCAATCACCATCTCAGTTCATCAAGCTTTGATCTTTATCAGGTTGAGACCCTAACCAGCCAACCGAGCAATCATGATATAATTGCTTTCCTAAATTGGTAATACTCAGACCATCTTACACCATGTAATTAGCAAAATTGCTATGATTAGCAATGGCACCTACTCCACCTTGAATCCCCTAAACACTCTTCCATACGAAAATTCATCTTTCAAGTGATCAAACAACCTAAAAACCCAAATGTTTCAGGTCCAATTTACAGCATACTACACCTCAATTTCATATGATTTTACATTCAAATGGATCAAAACCCAACACATTTCTTCATCTCCACATTTCATTAAATCATTATAATATACTTCCCCGTTCTTTTGAATTGTTAACGTTTGGTTTAAATACGCGACTGACTCGGAAAAGACATTCATTTCCAAAACATTCAACACCACCACACATCCCAAAACATGAGAAAAAAACACAAAATTTCTAAAATTCAACATCAATAACACCCTAATCAAAGCTAAAATAACCCAATAAAAATAGTTTCAAATCACAAAACACAAGAAAAACAACAATTACCTGCTGATATGGGCGTATATGATGAGACCCAGATTGGAAATCTTCAGAAAGAAGTGAAGTTTCTTCATCATCAAGAACATCTTTAGAGTACAAGAAAAATATAGAAATTGAGAGGCCAAAGAGAAGGATTATATAGAGTGTGAGGTTAAAAGGTGAAAACTTTCTGGGTAAAAAATTGAAATTGGTGGAATTTGAGTTTTTGTTATTAAGTTTCGATGATATTCTTGTTGTGTTTCCCATGTTTGTTTTGCTTAGTGAGTGAGCTGCTCATGCGTGTGAGTGAAGTTTTAGTGTGATTCTTTGTCTAGGATTCATGTCAATCTTCGCAGATTTGAGAAAAAAATGGTGACAATCTGTTTGGTTTGGGCTGCAAGTTCAAAAACTCGTCTTTTTTTTTGTTTTGAAAGTATTCATATAATCGTATGTTCATATAAGTTATAATTCATGACTGACTCAATGCAAAATGGAAATAAAAATTTGACCTAGGAATAACGTAGTGTTGGGTTGATGATGTGTAAGTCGCAAATGTGACATGTGAGTCAACATTTGATTTGATGGGCTAGTAAATAAATCGCTCAATATCAACTTTTGAAATTTCAACACTTTTGTAAGAAGTTGATATCAAGATAATTCAATAGTTAAATCCGTACCAATTACTACTCATTAAAGTTGCAGCTCTAGTTAATTAAACTTGAATTTGTACTCGATTGTCAAGATACTAGACATATGATTAGTACTTTTATAAGTTCGTTGTAATCGCATAGACGATTTCTAAACTCCAATAGACTATTTGTAGTCCTCCCAATTTCTAAACAAAATTTAATCATTTTCAAATTACCAAAAGAGTAAGAAGACCCCGTAAAAAATATTCAAACACACATGTTAGACACACTCACACACATGACACAACCAATTACCGTATTTATTTCGAACATTTCACATCTTCTAGTTCTCCCACCTTTTCAACCCACTTTTATGTAAAATCAAGATCAATTATAAAACCCATTAGAGTCCTACTACAGTAACAAAGAGGCTTCATAAGCAAGAAAGAAAGAGAATGGGGTACAACCTGGAGGAGTTTGGACACATATTTGGGGAAGCAAAACCAGAGTGGGAAGGTACACCCAACAACAATGGTGCACCCACTTTGAACCCGTTTATTTTCCGGGTATTTGCATCCGACCCGTCTCACCTCACTTTCCATGTCTCCGATTTCCGGTCCTACACTTGGGAGTCTCGTCGCTCTGTTCACCAGCTTGAAGACTTGGTATATTTTCTTCATCCTACTTTTTTTTTTTTTTTTTGAATAAGTGGGTATGCAAAAGATTTGACCTTTATTATCTAGACAGTAAATTTGATTATCTAAGAAATTTGAGGGTATATGGTGTGATTTTTGTGGGTTATTTTGTGTTGGATGTGAAGAAATTGTTGATATTTTTTGGGATTATAGTTTGGTGTCATATATGTGGGACTTTATGACCTACACGAGACGGTTACATATAACGATTCATGTTAGCCGACCCCAAATCGTTTTGGTAATAAGGCTTGGTTGTTGTTGTTGTTGTTGTATATGATTATACATGAAAATTTTTTAAGGCAAATGGTGTGATTTTTTTGTTGATGATGTTGTTTTAGTTGGAAAGTGGGTGTGAACGATTGTTGGTGATTTTTTGGGGTGTACTCGTATTGATTTGTGTCATTTATATGATTGTGGTTTGATATGAAACCCTTATTTGTGTGTTGAAAGGGCTTTATGAATGCGGTCTGTGAATTTCGACTTTTGGCTTCTGTACAAGGGTATGTTTGGATTCAGAACTGTTGTTTTCGTATGACTACTGCTAAAAATGTTGCAAAGAATCCTACTTTTTGTTTGGTGTCATCTTTATGATTGTGAATTTGGTGATTGGCGCTTCGAAATGATACCCTTATTTGTGTGCTGGAAGTGTTTGATGCATATGGGTTACATGAATGTGGTCTGAATTTAGAATTTTGGTTTCGATAGAACGGTAAGTTTGCATTTTAGTAATATTGTTTTGTTGTGATTGCTGAACGTTGCAAAAAATCCTACCTTTTGTTCGTAGATGTGGATATACAACAATAGTTGGCATTCCTGGGGTATTCTTTGGTGGGTTTTGAACTTTTGATATGAAACCGTTACTTTTGTTAGCCGACTCCAAATCATTTTGTCCCTAAAGCTTGTTGTTGTTGTTGAAGCCCTTATTTGTATGCTGGAAGTGCTTTAGATTTAGGTTCTTTTCTGTTAGCCGACTCAGAGCTTGCGGTTTCTTAACACAACCTCCCCTTTTTCCTGCTAAAATGGAGCTTCACGGTGTTCGGGTCCAAAATGATGAGATAAAATAAGCGAGTTAATGTATTTGGGGGCTGAAAGCAATGACAAGCTCACTTGTACCCTCTTCAATGAGGGTGTTTACAATACTGACTTTGAACATTATGTTACTCTTTGTTTTGTGATTAGCCGATTATGTATGGAGTGGCAGCATGTTCCCCGGGGGGGGGGGGGTTGGAGGGCTCTCACTTTACTGATTCTTATAAGTTTGATTGATGGTTTCGGTATGCAGTCTCTAGGTACAAGGCAGTGTAAGATATGGTGCAATTGGAGCTGGAGTACTATGATACAATTACTTGTACTACTTGTCTTTTACCTCTTTGTTTTTACATGAATTCTTTGATCTGCGTGCAGAGGGACAGCATAGGAATCAGTGGTTCGTGGTCTGATTTTTTGAACTACCTGGTAACTTCTTTGAAATCCAAGGATGTGAAACTTGTTATGGAGTGGCAGTCGAAGTTAAATGGTAATGGAGCTTATATTTTTACAGTGTGCTGTAACTCTGTAAGAATTATTTACAATTTCTGCACTAAGATTCTAATTTTGGCTGTCACCTCAAAACCTCAAGCGATGCCCCCTTTTATTGAACTCGCTGGAATATGGGATAGACGGATAGTCTCACATGCGTGTATGAGTTCAAGTTAATGAGATGGTTTTTCAAAACTTTGGAGGACCACTCTTTATATACTTAACTTGTAGTTGGCTTCTATAGTTCTATGTGAGCATTTTATGCATTACCACGATAGTAGACATCGATTGTATATTTTAAATGCAAACTGTAAATATCTAAATTCTAAGGCACACTTATTGATACTGTATTCTAGGTACTGTCTCAGCAAAATTGGTGGCTCGGAAGTCCAGGGGGATGCCATTGTTGTCAATTTCACTTTCTAAGCTGGTCCAGTCTACCGCAAGTGAGGCTATGGCAAATATGTCATTGGAGCTTTTTAAGGCATACAATGTCCTGCAAGATTCCTTTGTAACAGGTTTCTCACTCCTCCATCCACGAAACTCTCTCATAGGTTATTTAATATAGTTTGATTCGTTTTATGACTTTTATCATTTCGAGCTTTGTTATGTATTTGGCTTCTGGCATTCAGCATAATTGCTAGTGGCATGTCGATTGTCCATGTCCCTAGAAGTTCTTTAAGAATGTGTGTGTGTGACATTGATGCAAGGAGTATAGTTTTCCAGTAGTTTAACACCTACCTTATGCGCAGAATTATATATTACATATCTAACTTGTACTTTTTAATGATTGGCAAAATTTGATGATTGTGTATTTGTATTCTTATATTTACCTTATAAGATTTACTTGTGAGAGTGGACGTACTAATCTTTATACGTGTTCTAAGACAACTAGATCAACCTTTAAAACAGTTTGTTTTAAATGCTTTTCAGAGCAAGATCGCTGCTGTCGGTTGGCCCAAGTGATTGCTGCCGAAAAGGTATGATTGCCTGAGAGATATAGGAGCCTAACTTTTGCATTTGAGGAGTTTTATGTCTTTATGGCATTGTGTCATCACTGGTCATGGCTTCCAATGATCTTTATGAATGAGCCGAGCCTTTCATTTCCCCAGGAGAAGAGTTTGACAGTCAAGAGGAAGCTGGATGCAGCTATGAATATGGAAAATCAGAGGTTCAAGACATCAGACATCGGGAGTACAGCCTCTCCTTTGAACTCTGAGACTTCATCAGTCACTGCTGCTCAAAATGCTACTGGTACATAATATTTATTTACTATTTTCTTGCACATTTTACGTAGAAGCTACTGTGCATCCTTTCTTAAAGTGTGATTGATTTAGAGATACCTGTTTGTTATCAAATTAGCAACGTGGCAAATGTGATGTTTAATCAAAGCTCTATCTCTTTCCTGGGAATACAGCCTAAAAAATGAAGTGATATTTTTTTTTTCTTCTAAATTATTCTTCTGGATGAAGTAGAGTTTTTGGACATGTTGGGAGTAGCCATGGTCATGATGGTGCTGAGGTGAAACCATGTAGCCTGAAGTTGCATGCTGGTTCATGTACTAGTAGATTATGACTTGATCTGGAGGTACTAAGTCAGTCGTGAACGTTGCCCATTCTATATGATACTATTTTATATGTGTGCTCAACTCATTGTGTTATCCTGTATTGCTGATAGTGTATTTTAGCTGACACATTATTAGCAGCCCTGTCTAGAGGGATCATTTAGTCGAAATTGGTCGCATGCTGTAGTTTTTATGTGAGGTTTTCCCTGTAATCGAAGCGCTCCAATAGTGTTGAAGTCTATTAAAATAACATGGGATATTGCAATCCGCATAATTAAAGAAAGACATTGCTCTAGATGTGTTGTCAGGATCTTTGTAGAGTGTATCTGCGTTGTAGATTCGGTTTGTTCAACTGTTTGAAACAAAATACTGTGCTTGATTCTAAGTGATATTCATACTTTAAAGCGGTTGCACCAAGTAGATTGATTAAGACGATTCTTGTTTCCCAAATGTCTTTACAGAGAAACAGCCAGCCACCGACGTTCAATCTTCAAAAGTTCCCCATCGAGTTGTGCCTGCATTTCGCAGGTATGTTGCTCCTAATAAGCCAGCACTGGCTTGATTACTTCTATTTTTACTTTCTGAATAATTTTCTAATTACCTTTCGTTGTGTGGTCCTATTACTGTATTGACTCGGTTAACCGTACATATCTTATTCAGAGCTAAAGTTAGAGGAGCGGTTCTGCATGACGCTGATGAAGAAGGCGGTTGATTATTTAGAGGTTGGACTAGGTGTTACATTGTAGTTTAATAGTTTTGGAGCCTGCCTGTAACAAAGAATATTTTGGTCACAGCAATGTATAGTCGAATGATGATAGGATTACAAATTTATAACTCGCCTTGCCTCTCTGTAAACATATTGAAACTTAGAATTGAAAATGCGTCAGAATATGTAGTTCCTCATGGGTAACTTTTGCACAGATCCTGTTGAGAAGAGGAATGATTAAACATGTGTGGCAACTGATGCCTGAGATTTACCCTGATCTATGGAAGTCTGTTACTCTCTTCTATTTTGGTTCACGCGTGGTTGTCTGATGGATGAATACGCTGTGTGTCATTACCCTCTACTGCAGCGGGGCTATAAAGCCATCTGAGGTAGCTAGGGGTTATCTTGTACCTGTAAACTGTCCAGAAACTGACGACCAATTTATGAGGACGACTTCCATCTCGACTGTGTAGGGAGTTCTCATCTGTTTTCTGTTTCCTCATTTGTCTTATGGTGCTAGATTGGGAATCCTTAAGATTGAGCCATTTTCAGCTCTGGGTGTAATGTAGGTGTCATGTACTCGTGTCCTGTTTAATTACATGGTGTCAGACACGTATGATCTTCAGGTTACATTGTCCTAGCTATTAATCGGATGTTCATGAGGCTATGTTGTCTCCGACTCTAAGCGTCGAAGCTATAAAAGCTTGGCTACTGCGACTGAGTTCTGTCCATGCTTACTATAATTTGGCGCAACATCATAAAAAGCTGATAAAAAGCAGCATTTATATTTCGATTGTTGCAAAGCCCTTTCTTTCGAGTTTCGAATTTGGACACTGTTGATGTGCTGATGATCCCTCACACAAAAGTAACCTGTAAGCGGTACAGACTACAGAATAATTTCAATGTTCAATTGATTGTTCAACCACAGTCACACAATTCGCCGTCTTCAAGATCTATTTCTGTACAGCAAGAATGTCCCACATCAGTCATTTGATCCAGTAGCTCATGAATGATCTCGTAGATGTCTTCCTTGCGGCAATGGGACTTGTCTTTGGCTACAAATTCATGTCTCGTATTCTTCACTTCGATCCAGCTAAAACCCGCTTCCTTCCTCAATCCTTTCTCACCCATGACCTTTCTCACATGACGGTAATCATCCCATTTATTGCCTGCAGCGTAAATATTTGACAGCATCACATATCTAGCAGTATTACTCGGCTCCAAGTTAAACAGCATGTCTGCAGCTTTCTTAGCTAGGACTGTATCACCATGAACGCGACAGGCAGCTAACAGTGCCCCCCACATTCCTATATGATCAGATCCACCAGGAGCTCTCTCAATCAATTCCAAGGCTTCATTGAGTCTGTTCTTCCTTCCAAGCAAATCGATCATAATTCCATAGTGTTCTGGTCCTGGATTCAGACCCTGCTTGCCCATTAAGTCCAGAATTCTCATGCTTTCGTCTAGCAGACCCGTATGACAGCAAGCAGAGAGCACCCCGAGAAATGTGACATTATTCGGCTTTACATTTGCAGTTATCATCCTTTCAAACAGCGCAAGTGATTCTCTAGTATGACCATTCTGAGCAAAACCAGTAACCAGGGAGTTCCAAGAAACTGTGTCCTTTTCCGGCATTGTATCAAACAGCAGTCTCGCTGATCTCATTTCTCCGCACTTGCAGTACATGTCGATCAAAGCATTATATGTAAACAAATTCAACAACGAATCTTTGTTGCTTGATCGAATAATGTAACCATGAAGTTGCTTCCCTTTCTCTATGAGAGCTAAATCAGCACAAGCACCAAGTGCAACAACATATGTAAACGCGCTGGGCAGCACACCATCCTTCCGCATTTGATCAAAGTGATTCAGGGCTTCCATTCCTTGTCCATCCTGCGCAAACCCAGCAATCAATGTTGTCCAAGATATTGCATTCTTCACTGGCATCTGACGGAAAACTCGACAAGCATCATCCATCCTAGACGCCCTAGAATAGGCAGAAACCATTGAAGTCCAAGTCACGACATTTCGATCAGCCATTCGACTAAACACCTTGTAAGACACTTCAGGGTACCCACATTTCCCATAAGCATCAATCAGAGCATTACAAATGATAGCATCAGACTGTAACCCAACCGCAACAACAACCCCGTGAAGTTGACGCAACAACCCTACTACACCTAAAACAGCACAACTACTCAATGCACTAACAACAGTATACTCATCCAAGAACAACCCACTGTACAAACTCTGCATCTTCTTGAAGAAGCTCAAAGACTCCTTACTGAACCCATGCCGAGCTAACCCGGAAACCACAGAATTATAACTAATAATATCTGGTTCAGGCATTTCGTCGAGCAGGTGGTGTGCACTGTCAAAAACACCATTTCTGCAGTACCCAGAAACCAAAATGTTCCAAGATCGAACACTTTTGTATGGGAGATCATCAAAAACTTTCTGGGCATTTTTAATTGATCCACATTTTGCGTATAATTCGACGAGGCGGTTCGATACGAAGGTGTCGAAAATGAGGGAGGTTTTTATGAAGTGGGAGTGAAGTAATCTGCCTAAGTTGAGGTCTTTATTTGTGATGCACTGAGCAATTAGTGATGCATATTGCTTAGAATTCATGAATACGCAACAAAAATAATCCTAGCTGATTTGTAAATATGTTGTGGTCATTACCTACATGACCATACCTAAAACGCGTCTAGAGACTTTCGAATAGGCTCACACTAGATCGAACTACAATATTACGAGTGTAACAAAACCATTACAAGTGGGAGAGACGGTTAATTGGATTGTTAGACTATTGTCTCGTATCGATTTATTAATAACTAATAAATTATAATTTTTTCTAAAAGTTAAATCATATATTTTATTTTTGATTCGAGCTTGGATGCTATTGTGAGATCAAGAGATCCTATATCTATCCAACTTCAGTGACACATGCTAACACGCACACAATTTTGACAACATTATCTGGACCAAAGGCGACTATGATTATAACTGAATATTTCAATAAACAGAAACACGGGTTAGACGATACACACGATATAAGTTTTGAATGACGATACAATTTGAAATTCATCGTACGTAGGAGTAATACAAAAATAATATCTCAAGCAATCAAGCCAAATATAGAAAATAATTAAGGATATTAACCTAAATTTGGTAGCATAAAACAGCAAATCATTTTATTTGTTACCCCGTTCTCTGTACGTTCCTCCAAAAAAGGAAACAAATGTCGCCCTAATCTTAAATTCATCCCCAAATCAATTTTCCCGCGTTTTTTTTTCATACCGTGCAACAGCCCTTATTCAAGCATTGGGGAAATCAAATCTTCTGTCTGAAGTTTCCCCGTATATTTATATTAATCTTGATCATTTTTTCCTCAATTTCTTTGCATTGCTCAATTTTCCAGGTATTTGCCGTATTTCCATCTATTACTTGCCACCTTTTTGATAACGAGTCATGTTAGCCGACTCTAAATCATTTTGCGACTAATGCCTTGTTGTTGTTATGTTGATTTGTATGTTAATTAATCATTTTATTTTCTTCTAGTTTAACTAAACCCTAATGTCCCTAAGTACGTAATAATACAAGGTGTTTAGTTGAACGGGTGATCGAGATGTCGTTCTAATGTTACGGGTGCTAGTAGTTGCGTGATTGTTAAGTTGGATTAACTAGCATGCGCTAACCTCTAGGAACGTAGCAGTGTTAAAACTCATTTTATTCATTTACGTCACATCCGCACCCTCTAATGGGTGATGGGTGTAGTGACGGAGATAGAAAGTTCTCAAGAATAAAGGGTTAAAATTGTAGTATTATACGTGGCAAGGTTACTTTTAAAATACTTTATACTATTCTGTTTGAAGGGTCAAATTACGTTAAAAATAAGTTTTTGTTGGGTAATGATTTTTATACTCTCGATTGATATTTACACTTTTCATTGTGAGTCACATTTGCCTGTGCTGGGACTATATATACTCCTCTCACATAAAGAAGTGTAAACATCGAATCGATATGGGGAGTGTAAAAATCACTATCTTGTCGAGAAATATACTATTTATGTACTCCAAAAGTGTGATTTTGTTTTACTAGGGTGAGTGTTGTGATGAACTTAGCTATACATTTTAATGTCCATAATTCTCATTTTTCTTTTTTGGGATACCTAATTATGCAGATTCTTTGAGAGTTGGGTTGTTTTTGGAGAAGATGTCGTCTCTAGAAAAACCTCTTTTGGATGGAGACTCTACTTCAAATGGCAAGGCCAATGTAACAACTTACGCAAATGTAGGTGTTTTTCGAGCTCTAACTTTCTCTTGGATAACTCCTGTATTTGGGTTGAGTCATGAGAAAGCCTTAGAACTTGATGATATTCCTCAACTCGACCCTGGTAATACAGTGTTTACTGCATTTCCAGCCTTGCATAAGAAGCTTGATTTGCATCATGTTGGTGGTAGTAGAGTGACTGAGTACCCCTTGCGAAAGCATTGTTCTTGACAGCTTGGAAGGGAATTGTATGGACTGCTTTCTTAGGAGTTATTTATGCTGCAGCTCAGTATGTATCTCCCTATCTTATTGATAGTTTTGTTCAGTGCCTTAATGGGGGAGCGCGATTTAGGAATCAGGGTTATGTTTTGGCTTTGATATTTTCAGCTGCAACTCTTCTTCAAGGCTTTGTAAACAGGCACTGGAGCTTTAAGCTGCAGCAAATCGGGATGAGGTTTCGAGGAGTGTTAGTGCTATGATTTTCGATAAAAGTTTGAGGCTTTCATCTCAGGCTAAGCAAGGTCAGGGCAGTGGAGAACTCATCAATCTTGTGGCTGTTGATGTGGAGAATGTCGATAGCTTTATTCGGTATATGCATGATCCCTGGTTGATTATCCTGCAGGTTACCTTAGGATTGCTAGTATTATATAAGAATTTGGGACCTGGATCTTTTGTTGCTGTGGCTGCTACTCTAAGTGTCATGATGTTAAACTCAGCTGTCAGTAAGTTTCAGGAGAAGTTTCAGAGAAATCTCATGGGGTCAAGAGATAACAGGATGAAAATGACTGCAGAGACTTTGAGGAATATGAGAATTCTAAAGCTTCAAGGATGGGAAATGGGGTTTTTATCTAAGATTTTTGAACTTAGAGAGGTGGAGGCATCATGGTTGAAAATATATTTGTATAATTCCGCGTTTATGAATTTGATCTTTGGGGTAGCTACTACTTTTGTGGCACTAGTGACTTTCGGTTCATGTATCTTAATGGGAATCCCACTTGAAACAGGGAAGATCTTATCAGCACTTGCGACATTTCGTGTTCTTGAAGAATCCATCTACATGCTTCCTAGTACAATTTCAATGATGATACAAGTTCGGGTTTCTCTTGGGAGAATTGCCGCGTTTTTGTGTCTTGATGAACTACCAGCTGATTCTGTTGAAGAGCTTCCTTTAGATAATTCTGATGCGGCAATTGAAATTACTGATGGAAGTTTCAGTTGGGACATGTCTTTGTTTGCACCAACATTGAAAGACATAAATCTTAGTGTGTATCAAGGTATGAAAGTTGCTGTTTGTGGGAAAGTTGGTTCTGGCAAGTCAAGCTTATTGTCCTGCATTTTGGGAGAGATGCCTAAGATCTCAGGGGGAGTCAAATTATGTGGTACAAAGGCCTATGTTGCTCAGACACCTTGGATACGAAGTGGTACAATTCAAGAGAATGTATTGCTAGGTCATGACATTGATCCCGACAGATATGATATGGTACTCGAAGCGTGTTGTCTGAAGAAGGATTTAGAAGTCCTCTCATTTGGTGATCAGACTGTTATTGGTGAGAGGGGTATCAATCTAAGTGGTGGGCAGAAGCAAAGATTACAAATAGCTCGCGCTGTCTACCAAGATGCTGATGTCTACCTATTTGATGACCCTTTCAGTGCTGTGGATGCTCATACTGGCTCTCATCTATACCAGGTGAAATAAACTATGCCTTTTGGCATTTCTTAGTACTGTTGCCGATTGTGGCTTTACTGCATAGTTCGTGTTTTTTTACGTTCTTGTATGAAGTGTCTTGTTATTTTGGATGACAGGAAGTTTTTATGGGTATTTTACATGGAAAGACTGTTGTTTATGTTACTCATCAAGTTGAGTTCTTACATGCTGCTGATCTTGTTTTGGTAAGGAATGCAATCTTCAACATTTTAACTGACCTTACAATTTATTTCATTGAAATGGGATAATTGAACTATTTTGTTGCTCCATTTTTTTTCAGGTGATGAAAGATGGAAGGATTGCACAAGCTGGAAAGTACAGTGACATTCTCATTTCAGGTTCCGGTTTTACAGAACTTGTTGGTGCAGAACATGTGCTATCAGGTCGTGATTCCAGTGCAGCAGGACAAGATGATGAAACACATGTTGAAAGTGGAGATAGGAATATCAGTAATAGTGCTGTGCAAGAAGGAAAAGAAGGTGTGCAGAATGGCGAAGCAGATGAGAAAACTAGCTTGCCACTAGCACAAATCATACAAAAGGAAGAAAGAGGGAAAGGCAGTGTTGGGTTTTCAGTGTATTGGAGATACATTACAACTGCATATGCTGGAACTTTGGCACTTCTGACTTTGCTAGGCCTGATTCTGTGTGAGATTATTCGAGTTGCCAGCAACTTTTGGTTGGCTTGGGCAACTCCTATATCTAAGGATGTTAAACCTGCTGTTAGTGACTCTACTCTGATGATTGTTTATGCAAGTTTGCTGTTGGTGTGGCTTTGAGCACCCTTGCTGCAGACATGCTCGTTGCAACTGCAGGGTATACAACTGCGACTATTCTTTTCAGAAGAATGCACGACTGCATTTTCCGTGCTCCCATGTCTTTTTTTGATGCCACGCCCAGTGGAAGAATTATCAGCAGAGTGAGTGCATTCTGCATTTTACAGATGTTCACAAACAACCAGTAATTCTAGAACAAAAGTGGCTAACTTCAGCACCTGACGCGATTTCTTTCTTACCTCTCAGTGTTCAACAGATCAAAGTTCATTAGAGAATCAAATTCCAACTTCCATTAAGATAATTGCCCTTGCAATTATTTTACTTATCGAAATTCTTGCTGTGATGGCTGCTGTAGCATGGCAAGTTGTGTTCATTTTCATCCCCATATTTTTCGTTTGCATCTGGTATCAGGTAGTCTGTATTCTCGATTTCTCGTGAAAAATGTTTTTTATGATTGCCGCCTTTATATGTCTTGGTATAGCCTGGTCATAGATATTATGCATGACATACACCTGATCTGTGCAGCGGTATTATATGCCTTCAGCCAGAGAACTATCTCGATTGCCTGGAGTGTGCCGAGCTCCAATTGTTCAGTATTTTGCTGAAGCAATATCAGGAGCAGTGACCATTAGGAGCTTTGGTCTACAGTCAAGATTCCAAGCAACATATATGAAAGTGTTAGACACATATTCCAGGCCTGAGTTTTGTGCTGCTGCAGCAATGAAATGGCTAATGTTACGCGTGGACGCTTTCTGTACTATCATATATGCTTCCCTATTGGTTCTGTTTGTTTCCTACTCCGAAGAAATTGATCCTGGTATAGTCTTTTCTTCACTGTTAAGTTTCGGAAGAATGACATGCTCACCAGCTGATCAGTGATCCAGGATAACCTGAGTAACATTTTTTTCTCTTTTTTACAGCCATTGCTGGCCTAGCTGTGACATATGGACTCATATTAAACAGCGCGTTTTCTGGATTGGTGTTGAGTTTATGTCGCTGTGAGACGAGCATGATCTCAGTAGAAAGGATTCTTCAGTTTACGTCTATTCCTAGTGAGGCTCCTCTTATAATTGAATCTAACAGGCCTGATCATTCTTGGCCGTCATGTGGTGAAATTTGTATTAGGAATTTACAGGTAAGTTACTGTGATTCATCAGTTCTGTACAATTCTCTGGACTGTAACTTCTTATCAGTAATCTTTTAGCTGATTTTCAACGTTCAAATATGATTGTACAGGTCCGTTATGCGCCCCATATGCCAGTTGTGCTGCATGGGATTACATGTACATTTCCAGGAAATATGAAAACTGGGATTGTTGGAAGAACAGGAAGTGGTAAATCAACTCTTATACATGCATTATTCCAGATTGTTGAACCTACAACCGGCCAAATTTCGATTGATGGCATTGATATCTCAATGATCGGACTTCAGGATTTAAGGTCGAGATTAGGCATCATTCCTCAGGACCCAATCATGTTTCAAGGGACTGTACGTAGCAATTTAGACCCTCTTGAACTGTACACTGATGAACGAATTTGGGAGGTAACTTTTTCTTTTTGCTGTTGTGGTTGCTGTTGTTGCTGTTGTTGTTGTACTGATAAAATGCTCTATTTCATGCTGAAATCTTTAATCCTAGACACTGGATAAATGCCAACTCGGAGATGAAGTCCGGAAGATGGAAAGAAAGTTGGATTCAGAAGGTTAGTCTTCATCAACAAGTCACCAGTTTTCTCATTACTATATGCACATACACCACTTTTGTATTATATCTGTTCTACTGAAATGGTCATTTGTTTCGTACAGTCATAGAGAATGGCGAAAACTGGAGTATGGGGCAAAGACAACTTATTTGTCTTGGGCGCGTACTGCTGAAGAAAAGCAAGGTGTTGATTCTTGATGAAGCTACTGCCTCAGTCGACACAAACACTGATCATCTGATACAGCAAACACTGAAGGAGCATTTTTCGCATTGTACGATCATTACCATTGCGCATAGGATGACTTCTGTTCTTGACAGTGACATGGTTTTGCTCCTGAACAACGGTAATTTTAATCATTTTCCAACTAAAATAACGGTTTAGTCTCTCAATGTTTTCCACGTGACATACATCCAACCATCCCTTACCTCGACATAAGTCATGGGCTAATATTCTTGTTGTTTTAAGTTGGTGAGTCTCTTGTTGAGTCTGTTAGTGTTTTTTATATATACCTCTAAACTTTGTGTCGCAGGGCTAATCGAAGAATTTGATTGTCCAACAAAGTTGTTGCGAAATTCTTCATCTTCGTTTGCTAAGCTTGTTGCAGCTTGGTCTTGTTCGCGTTAGAAGATATCAAGTAAGTATTGAGAACGACAAATTAATTCACGTATCTTAGCTTATCCTTAAACTTGCAATGACATTCAGCGTTACGTTTACGCCAGCAGAACTTTTAGAGAAAGAATGAAGGGGAGCAAGATGATGAAGTGTCTGATGATGTTGAACAGTACACGAATAGTGAAGAACACGCGAAAAATGCAAATATATTCCATTTGAGAGCATCCGTTACCATGAGAATATTTGTTCATTCATCAAAAAATTTCTTGTATGAATGAGAAATTGTTTTTGTTACCATGAATGATTTCATTCATCCGATGAATGAATTCTACACCAAAAATAAGCACAGTAAGTGGGGCCACTCCCCCCAATTTCCCAGTTTTTAATTTTTTATTTATCAAAATTTGCAATGTCCATATATTCTAAAATACTTTATAAAAAATTATAAAAACATATCAATAATTCTAATTTTTCATTAACTACAAATAGAGACCCATTTTGTTATATTTCGACACAAAATTTTAATTTTATTATTAGGAGAGAGAAGATGTAGTGGGGTATTGGATGAATGGAAATTTTATTCATGGTAGTAAGAGGTGAATGAAAAATGGTTTGGAAACATGGGAATGAGAGAGAAAGTGGGTAGAGAGATGTGAATGAATGAAAAATTTATTCATGGTAAAGGATGCTCTGATGTACGGTTCGGAATGTTCTTTTTTTGTTTTGTGGTTTATGACCGATCATATGAAAAGTCACATTTATATCAAGTGAAATATTCATTTGGTGCGAAAATTAGCACACTTCATGCATTTTTCCAATTGTACTTGCTTTTAGGGGAATGGAGTTTTTTTTTATATGGCCTAGACATAAGTCCTAGTGGCTCATACGCCTGGTCAAACAAATAAATAGGAAGATTATTTCAATCAAACGTTCGAATATGTTTTGTGCAAACAAACGAAAGAAGTATCGACCAACACGAACATAATTAAATAACAAAGACTATTGAGCTCGTAAGTTGTTACTAAACAAAAAGAATAAAGATAAACAAAAACCACTATCTACACGACTTCACCCACACACCAACTCTCACTTGGAACTCTTTCTTCAGCTTCTCTGAACTTATTTTAAGAACAAAGTCAAGCACTCAAGTAGTGCCGATCTTTGTTACACTTGTTAGTGGCTCATTTCATACACCACACCGATAACATTTTGATATGAAGCACTAAAGTGGGACTTAAGATCAACACTCAAGAGCAAATAGTCCGACTCAATTAAACAAAGAACTTCCCGCGTTTCTATGCCGTCAGACGCCATTTGATCTAAACAAACAATTATATTCATAATTTTTGTGCTTTTTGAGTCAACAATCGGTCATTATTTTAATCATCAAATATGGGGAAATCGAATATTCAGTTTAAAAACTCCTCCTCAGTTTCTTCATATTATTGCTCAAATTTTCAGGTATTAATTTTCATCAATTATTTTGCCTTGTGTTTATTTTATTAATTTACCATTTATTTGCTAATTACTCGCTAAATTACCCTCTACTCGTATTAATTATGCTGCAGGGACGTTGGATCACTGATTTTGATGTTGCGGCGCTAATCCCTTTGTATTATCGGGAAAAAAGAAAAAGGTTTTTCTCCTCACTAATTATTGCACGGTTGTTCACTTGGAATAAGTAGGAATGCAGCAATGTTAAAACTCGTTAATAATTTAGTTTGAACAAGCTCGAACTCGACTTCGAGCTTATTTCAAAGTTAAAGTCATTATTATAATCTACCAAATTTCATTTCCTTGTACACTTAGATATAGAAATTACAATAGATATAGAAGATTGAATAAAATAAAATTAAGTGGTTGTTTGGTTGCATACGGGGATTAGAAATTCATGAAAATTAAACGTGATTACCCCATTTCGTAATAACTGTAAATTCCCATTCATTCTCAATTCGCATGATTTTTAGCCAAACAGCTCCAATTTTTTCAATTCATGTGAATTCTGAATTACACCAATCTCGGGTTACTATAACCAGTAGTTGTGAGTCTTGTGACACAAGTCACACAACCTGCTTTCTAGTGGGTGCAATGAGGGACCTTGCAAGTCGAGAATGGAGGTCAAAATTGTTTGTGAGAAAGTTTAACTCCAAAAGAAATACTACTTTTACTATATACCCAGTTTTTTTAGCTGTCTATGACATATGAATGTTAGTTTTGCAGCCTGATTGTAATAGTCATGAATCTCATAATGCTTCTTCTTTACACGACCTAATTATGCAGAATTTTTTGAGAAGTGAGGGTTTTGGAGAAGATGTCATCTCTAGAAAAACCCCTGTTGGATGGAGACTCCACTTCAAAGAGTAAGGCCAATGTAACAACTTATGCAAATGTAGGTCTCTTTCGAGCTCTCACTTTCTCTTGGGTAAACCCTGTGCTTGCTTTGAGTCATGAGAAAGCCTTAGACCTTGATGATATTCCACAACTCGACCCTGGTAATACAGTGTTTACAGCATTTCCGGCCTTGCGTAAGAAGCTTGATTTGCAACCTGTTGGTGGTAGTAGAGTGACTGAGTACACCCTTGCAAAAGCATTGTTCTTGACAGCTTGGAAGGGAATTCTATGGACTGCTTTCTTAGGAGTAGTTTATGCGGTTGCTCAGTTTGTTTGTCCCTATTTTCTTGATAGTTTTGTTCGGTGCCTTAATGGGGGACAGCAATTTAGAAATCAGGGTTATGTTCTGGCTTTGGTATTTTCAGTTGCAGCACTTCTACAAGGCTTCATAATCAGACACTTGAGCTTTAAGCTGCAACAAATTGGAATGAGGTTTCGTGGAGCGATAAGTGCTATGATTTTGGATAAAAGTTTGAGGCTTTCTTCCCAGGCTAAGCAGGGCCAAGGTAGTGGAGAACTCATCAATCTTGTGGCAGTTGATGTGGAGAATATCGATAGCTTTACTCGGTATATGCACGACCCCTGGTTGGTTATCCTGCAGCTTACCTTAGGATTGCTAGTATTGTATAAGAACTTGGGACCTGCAACATTTGTGGTTCTGGTTGCTACTGTAGGTGTTGTGCTGTTAAACTCTGCTGTTAGTAAGTTTCAGGAAAAGTTTCAGAGAAATCTCATGGGATCAAGAGATAACAGAATGAAAATGACTACAGAGATTTTGAGGAATATGAGAATTCTTAAGCTTCAAGGATGGGAATTGAGATTCTTGTCTAAGATTATTGAACTTAGAGAGGTGGAGGCTCTATGGTTGAGAAGGTATCTGTATAATTCCGCGTTCATGAATTTTGTCTTTGGGGTAGCTACTACTTTTGTGGGACTTGTGACTTTTGGTTCATGCATCTTAATGGGAATTCCGCTTGAAACAGGGAAGATCTTGTCTGCAATTGCGACATTTCATGTTCTTGAAGGACCCATCTACATGCTTCCTAGTACAATTTCTATGATGATCCAAGTTAAGGTTTCCCTTGGGAGAATTGTCGCATTTTTGTGTCTTGAAGAACTCGCGGCTGATTCTGTGCAGGAGCTTCCAAGAAGTAATTCTGATGCTGCTATTGAGATTGCAGATGGAAACTTCAGTTGGGACATGTCTTTGCCTACTCCAACATTGCAAGACATAAAGCTGAATGTGTATCACGGCATGAAAGTTGCTGTTTGTGGGAAAGTTGGTTCCGGCAAGTCAAGCTTATTGTCCTGCATTTTGGGAGAGATGCCTAAGATCTCAGGGACAGTCAAATTATGTGGTACAAAGGCCTATGTTGCTCAGACACCGTGGATACAAAATGGTACAGTTCAAGAGAATGTATTGCTAGGTAAGGAGATTGATTCAGACAGATATGATATGGTACTCGAAGCATGTTGTCTGAAGAAGGATTTAGAAGTCCTCTCATTTGGTGATCAGACAGTTATTGGTGAGAGGGGTATCAATTTAAGTGGTGGGCAGAAGCAAAGAATACAAATAGCTCGCGCTCTCTACCATGATGCTGATGTCTACCTATTTGATGACCCTTTCAGTGCCGTGGATGCTCATACTGGCTCTCATTTATATCAGGTGAAACAAACTATGCCTTTTAGTATCTTTCTGTATGGTTTTCATCTGTATCTTTTCGTTACCATAGTTTGAATCTTTTTAAGTGAATGAAGATATATAGAATAATTTTTCTTATGAAATGCCTTGTTATATTGGAGACGGAGTTTTAATGGGTCTTTTACGGGAAAAGACTGTCATCTGTATCTTTTCTTTACCATAGTTTGAATCTTTGTTAGTGAATGAAGATACATAGAATTGATTTTCT
Source organism: Spergularia bocconei (assembly GCA_963457585.1). Lineage (NCBI taxonomy): Eukaryota > Viridiplantae > Streptophyta > Magnoliopsida > Caryophyllales > Caryophyllaceae > Spergularia > Spergularia bocconei. The sequence continues at coordinate 1,558,056 of OY734945.1, read as the reverse complement.
TGTGTGGAATGTCTTGTTATTTTGGATTACAGGAAGTTTTGATGGGCCTTTTACGGGGAAAGACTGTTGTTTATGTTACTCATCAAGTTGAGTTCTTACATGGTGCTGATCTAGTTTTGGTAAGGAATGCAGTCTCCAATTTATCTGATTGGGAACTAGAGTAGTATTATGATTCCATTATCTTGTTGCTCCGGGTTTCTGTTAGGTGATGAAAGACGGAAGGATTGCACAAGCTGGAAAGTACAGTGACATTCTCATTTCAGGTTCCGATTTTACAGAACTTGTTGGTGCAGAACATGTGCTATCAGGGCTTGATTCCAGTGGAGCAGGACAAGATGATGAAACACATGCCAAAAGTGTTGTGATCGATAGCAGTAATGGTACTCTGCAAGTTGGAAAGAAAGGCGTGAAGAATGGCGAGGCAGATGAGAAAACTAGCTTGCCACTAGCACAAATCATACAAAAGGAAGAAAGAGAGAAAGGTAGTGTTGGATTCTCAGTGTATTGGAGTTACATTACAACTGCATATGCTGGAACTCTGGCACTCCTCACACTTGCTGGCCTAATTCAGAGTGAGATTTTTCGCGTTGCAAGCAACTTCTGGTTGGCTTGGGCAACTCCAATATCCAAGGATGCTAAACCTCATGTTAGTGAATCTACTCTAATGATCGTTTATGCAGCTCTGACTACTGGTGCGTCTTTGAGCACCCTTTTTGTAGACATGCTTGTTGCAACTGTTGGCTATACAACCGCGACTATTCTTTTCAGAAGAATGCATGACTGCATTTTCCGTGCCCCCATGTCCTTTTTTGATGCTACACCAAGTGGAAGAATTATCAGCAGAGTAAGTTCATTTTGCATTTTTCTGATGTTCAGAAACAACTAGTACTTCCTGTTATACAAGAGTGCTTTACTTTTGAACTTACTTAAGATGTTTGATTTATTTCTTAACTTTCAGTGTTCGGCAGATCAAGCGTCATTAGAGAATCAGATTCCAATTTCCATTAAGATAATAGCCATCGCAATTATATTAGTAATCGAAATCCTTGCTGTGATGGGTGTAGTAGCATGGCAAGTTGTGATCATTTTCATTCCTATCTTCTTCCTTTGCATCTGGTATCAGGTAACATTTTTTTTTTCTTTTTTGAAGGGATGGTATCAGGTTTTTTGCATTCTCGTGAAATCTTTGTTTTTTGTATTTTTTTTTTTTAATGAGAGAATAGAAAGGGGAGCCTTAGCTGCTGTAGAAAATTAGAATGTTTGTTTGTAAACAGACTAGCTGATTTGGTAGACATGTTGTACCACCTTAGCTACAATATTGATTGCCTTCTTCTGATTTTTCCGAAAATTGTATAAGAAAGCGAGTACTGTAGTTTTGGCACTACATAACTTGGTAGAGCGTAATCAGGAAAACCAGTCAAGTACAACATTTTTCTCTGACAACTTGAACATGCCAAATCCATGACAGCAAGAGCTTAGAGAGGACAATTTTACCTGTATATGATTGGGGAGGCATTGAATGTTTGGGAATGCTTGCATTATCCACTGCATCACATTTGACAATGGCAGTCTTGATCTCTGGTTCTACCAGATTTCTGATGGATCCTATGGATAACATTTTTTCCTCGAATTTTTTATCTCCGGTAGTGCCTCTGCCCTAGTTTCTTTCAATCTCTCTTAACTTCCAACACTGCTCGTCAACATCCCCTTTTCCGTGACAGTAAGGACATTCGTTGAGCCTAAAACAGTCTTCTCTGATGTGCCCTTTTTGGGACAGTGTGTACATTTTATCAGTATTGATGCACAGCTTCTTCTAGATACCATCCAAGAAAGTCTTTCTTCAGTCTACTGCTGGCATAAGCTACCCTCAGCCTATATATGAACATCTTAAGCTATCTGATTACCTTTAGTTAGGCTAGTTTATGATCAACACATGTAGCATTACGAATCAAACACGTAGTTATTTGATAACTTGTTCATCGGAATACATTTAGCAACATATAGCTATAAGGTACTTGCTTGACTACTGATTACTCAACCTTCATTCGCGAGGCATTGTAGGATTGCCATTTTCTTATTATGCCTTGGTGTAGCGTGAACATATATTGTTCTGTTAAAGGAAAAAAATCGAGATGGAAAGCACCAACAGAAGATCATGTTTTTTAAAAATGATTTAACTTCCTAGTTCTTAGCTTCTTCTAGCTCCTCTTTTAAGCACCCCAAGATTATGTGTATGACATACCATTCTGAAACACAATAACATAGGACACACCTGATTTGTGCAGCGGTATTATATGCCTTCAGCCAGAGAACTATCTAGATTGCGTGGAGTGTGCCGAGCTCCAATTGTTCAGTATTTTGCTGAAGCCATATCAGGAGCAGTGACCATTAGGAGTTTTGATATACAGTCAATATTCCAAGCAACATATATGAACGTGTTAGACACATATTCCAGGCCTGAGTTTTGTGCTGCTGCGGCAATGAAATGGCTAATGTTACGCCTGGACGCTTTCTGTTCTATCATATATGCTTCCCTTCTGGTTCTGTTAGTCTCTTATTCCGAAGAAATTGATCCTGGTATAGTGTTTTTCCCCCTTTTAATCTTATCTTTTCTTACTTCAGTGGCCCCATCAGGAATTCTCGATATAGGGGTAAGGTTGTATACATCCAACCCATCTTTACTTCGCCATAGGCAAGAGTATTTGATGCTGTTGCACCTGCTGTTCCTGCAGTCGCAACCTAGTAGATAACCTGAGTAACACTTCTTATTCTCATGCTTCACAGCCATTGCTGGCCTAGCTGTGACATACGGACTCCTATTGAACCGCGCGTTTTCTGGATTGGTGTTGAGTTTATGTCGCTGTGAGACAAGCATGATCTCAGTGGAAAGGATTCTGCAGTTTACGTCTATTCCTAGTGAGGCTCCTCTTATGATTGAATCTAACAGGCCTGACCATTCCTGGCCGTCATGTGGTGAAATTTGTATTAACAACTTACAGGTAAGTTACTGTTACTCATCATTTTTAAGCTGAATTTTATGATGCTGCTGCTGCTTCTTATTGACCCTTTTTCTTATTTTACAATGTTAGAGGCAAGCTAATTTTCGACATGCAAATATGATCGTGCAGGTCCGTTATGCGCCACATATGCCAGTTGTGCTGCATGGGATTACATGTACATTTCCAGGAAGGATGAAAACTGGGATTGTTGGAAGAACAGGAAGTGGTAAATCAACTCTCATACAGGCATTATTCCGGATTGTTGAACCTACAACAGGCCAAATTTCGATTGATGGCATTGATATCTCAATGATCGGACTTCAGGATTTAAGGTCGAGATTAGGCATCATTCCTCAGGACCCAATCATGTTTCAAGGGACTGTACGTAGCAATTTAGACCCTCTTGAACTGTACACTGATGAACAAATTTGGGAGGTAACTTTTTCTTTTTGCTGTTGTGGTTGCTGTTGTTGTTGTTGTTGTTGTACTGATAAAATGCTCTATTTCATGCTGAAATCTTTAATCCTAGACACTGGATAAATGCCAACTCGGAGATGAAGTCCGAAAGATGGAAAGAAAGTTGGATTCAGAAGGTTAGTCTTCATCAATAAGTCACCAGTTTTCACATTATCATATGCACATACACCACTGTGTAATATATATGTTCTACTGAAATGGTCATTTGTTTCTTAAATTCGTACAGTCACAGAGAATGGCGAAAACTGGAGTATGGGGCAAAGACAACTTATTTGTCTTGGGCGCGTACTGCTAAAGAAAAGCAAGGTGTTGATTCTTGATGAAGCTACTGCCTCAGTTGACACAAACACTGATCATCTCATACAGCAAACACTGAAGGAGCATTTTTCACATTGTACGATCATTACCATTGCGCATAGGATGACTTCTGTTCTCAACAGTGACATGGTTTTGCTCCTAGATAACGGTAATTTAGCCTCTTCCAACGATAATAATGGCTTGTTTAAGTTGCGTATGGTAAAGTTGCGTAGATTGAGTGCATCCAAATTCCCTATGTAAGAGCCTTTTGGGCACTAGGGTCATGTTTAATTCACAGGTCTTTTATTCAACATTTTCTTGCGCAGGTCGTATCGAGGAATTCGATTCTCCAACCAAGTTATTAGATAATGATTCATCCTCGTTTGCAAAGCTTGTTGCAGCGCTGTCAATAAGTTCTCATTCAAAGATATCAGGTGAGCGAGATGGATTAATTTCTCCAATTAGCGCTGTCCATTTGCCATAGCATCGCGAGAAACCATCATGAAAGTTTTGGCTTGCGATGAAAGATTCAAGTGTCATATTCATGTCTCGAGTGTCGAGAGTCCTAGCTAGTACCTTCGATATGTATATCTTGCATTCCTTGATACATTATGTAAACCTTAAGTTGATATATATTAGCTCGGATTTGTTACCGTTTGCCTCGTCTTAGTCAAAAGCCTTTAAATTATTGGGTCATGTTCTTATGCTAACTGATAAGCAGGACATGCTCCTCATTCTCTTTATCAATTATCACTGATGGACATTAAATTTAGGGGCCTTAGCTGGTGATTTGGGCCGTTTCTCTCTCGACGATGAAGTTTATCCCCTATCGTCTTACTTGTGTGCCGACCTTAACCCCTGTTATTTGGAGGTCATATTTGGAAGTTTATCCCCTCTTTGTTAGCAAATAATTTCAGGTTTGCTAACAAAGAGTCGAGGAAGGAATGGAACAATTAACTCCATGCCTTTTGTCTTCATTATGGAAAAGAGAAATGCTATTTTAAAACATAGACTGCTCGCGCTACGGGGCGAGGCTTCCTGATTGTAAGCTAAAAACTAAAGAGTTTAGTTGATTTGACGATTGATTGATGATGTATGTTCCTTCAGTTGTCTGATCTTTAAATAAGAATAGAACAATTACCTTCCTGCCTTCTGCCTTCTAACGTGTGTCCAATAAACACATGTTAAGATTTAATTTATTTCCATAACTGATTGATATTCTCACTTGAAAATACAAAATATGGAATCTAAAATTGATTGATTCACGACAGACGTTTAAAAAAACCAAATTTGAATAGTCAACGTTTAATTTGAGCACGAGCATGTATATATATATATAGAAAGAAAAAAAATCCTTGCCAAAACTAACGCGGGAAAATACCAGCATATTTAAAAATACAGTTAAACCATACACAAGAAAAACCCGCCCAATATTTTGAAAGGAAACCCGCCCAATCTGATTTTCGCCCTAGCAAATAAGTCGTATAAATGAAGCTACAACAGTAGAATTGCTAATCTATATGATGGGATGGCAAGAAATGTGTTGGTTAAGCAAATTGTTGAAAACCCATCTCTCCCAAATTCGTCACCTTTCGCCAAATTATTGGATTTGTGTATACAATCGAATTCAGTTCGCCATGGCCGTTGCGTCCATGCTAAGATCATCAGATCCCGCTTTGCGGCCGAGGTTTTTATCCACAATCGCCTGGTTGATATGTATGGGAAATGTGGGTTTGTTGATGATGCACGTAAGGTGTTTGATAAAATGCCCCATAGAAATATTTTTACTTACAATTCGATTTTGAGTGCTTTGACGAGGTGGGGTTTTCTTGATGAAGCTGAGGAGGTTTTTGAGTCGATTCCTCTGGGTGAGCGTGATCAGTGCTCGTGGAATTCGATGGTGTCGGGGTTTGCTCAGCGCGATAGGTTTGAGGAGGCGGTTGAGTATTTTGTTGGGATGCATAGAGAGGGGTTTGGGCTGAATCAGTACTCGTTTGGGAGTGTTCTTAGTGCTTGTGCCGGGTTGGGGGATTTGGATTTTGGGACTCAAGTTCATGGCGTGATGTCTAAGTCGTGTTGGTTGATGGATGTGTATATGGGGTCTGCTCTTTTGGACATGTATGCTAAATGTGGTGAAGTGGAATGTGCTAGGTTGGTTTTTGATGGTATGTTTGAGAGAAATAGAGTGACCTGGAATAGTCTGATTTCGTGTTATGAGCAGAACGGCCCTGTGAGTGAAGCTGTTGAGGTGTTTGCGAAGATGATGGATCATGGTATTGAACCAGATGAGGTCACACTAGCTAGTGTTGTTAGTGCTTGTGCCACGGTAGCAGCAATCAGAGAGGGTAGACAAATTCATGCTTTGGTGGTGAAAAACGACAAGTACAGGAGCGACCTGATACTAGGTAATGCATTAGTTGATATGTATGCAAAAAACGGTAGGATTACTGAAGCGTCTGTCATCTTTCAAAATATGCCGTGTAGGAATGTGATATCTGAGACTACTATGGTTAGTGGGTTTGCTAAAGCAGCAAGTGTGGAGAGTGCCAACTTAATCTTTACGAAAATGAGGGATAAGAACATAGTATCCTGGAATGCCCTTATGGCAGGCTACACGCAGAATGGTGAAAGTGAGAAGGCACTCGGTCTTTTTCAACAGCTAAAGAGAGAATCTGTTTGGCCTACCCATTTCACTTTTGGAAATCTTCTCAATGCTTGTGCTAATTTGGCGGACTTGAATCTTGGCGTGCAGGTTCATACCCATTTGTTGAAGCATGGATTTTGTTTTCGTGCTGGCCCAGAGTCTGACGTGTTTGTCGGGAATGCTCTAATAGATATGTATATGAAATGTGGGTCAGTTGATGATGCATTAGGGGTTTTTCGGAATATGGTGGATCGAGATCATGTATCTTGGAACGCGATGATTGTAGGTTATGCTCAAAATGGATATGGAGTTGAAGCTCTTGCGTTGTTTAAGAGAATGATGATATCTGGAGAAAAACCTGACCATGTATCTATGCTCGGAGTGCTGTGTGCTTGTAGTCATGCTGGTTTAGTTGAAGAAGGCCGCTACTATTTTCGCTCAATGATCAAGTTGCATGGTCTGGAACCGTGGAAAGACCACTACACTTGTATGGTTGACTTACTTGGTCGAGCTGGTTGCTTTGATGAAGCGAAAAAATTGATTCTGAGTATGCCAATCCAACCTGATACTGTTGTATGGGCTGCTTTGCTATCTGCATGCAAGGTTCATCGAAATATTGAAATGGGGAAGTATGTAGCAGAGAGGCTGCTGGAGATTGATCCTACTAATTCTGGTCCTTACGTTCTTCTTTCAAACATGTACGCAGAACTCGGAAGGTGGAGAGAGGTTACTGGGGTTCGAAAACTTATGATTAACAGGGGAGTTGTTAAGCAGCCAGGCTGTAGCTGGATTGAGATACACAGCCGTGTACATATTTTTATGGTTAAAGATAGAAATCACCCCCAAAGAGATGATATCTACTCTATCCTGAAGATTCTTACCAAGCAAATTAAGCTAATTGGAGTTGTCTCTTCTCCTGCTGGTTTAGAGACCGACGAGGACGAGATCATTTGTGAAGGTTAATTACCTTTGTTTTTTTTACTGTGAAAAAATAATTACAGTTGCAGACATCAGGTACAGATTGCTGTCTTATGGCTAAGTAGATATATATCTTTGTCCTGTAAACTAAGCAGACTCTGAATATGTATGAAAACAAACCCATTCAATCATTCAAAGTATCTGTTTCTAAAGCTGTGTCTACTGTGAACATTTCAGTTATAAGCTTGCTATTGTCGGTGTTGCAGAAGAACAGGAAGAGAGTTCCCTAGCCTGCAGAAGCTGCTTGGCTCCCAGAATACTCCTCACAGGTGTGCCAGCAGATGCTTACTGCTAGCAAGTTCATTGCTTCATAATTCATCTACAGCCGAAATTTTGTGTTCAATGTCGGTCTCAGAGTTCATCGAACTATGGTAAATGTCTCATCTTTTCTAAAGCTGAACTTGAGTTAAAATGTTGCTGCTTGCTAGTTAATCCGCGCTTTTCAAACTGTTAGCTTCTTGATTTTTTGTAGGTAGTCTAGGTGATACTCATAAGAGTGGAAAACTTTTATGCTTTTCATGGTCATCAATCAAAACAACTCAGAATCAGTCTAAGTGTGTATTGTATCATTGCCATACTAACTGTAAGCTTCCTTTAAGGACCTATAGCTAATTGCCTAATATTCCAGTTTCATCGCCAAGCTATGTTTGGTCTAGTGGCCAGGCGAGAACATGTAGAAGTTACAAGTTTCAATATCATTAGGGACATTGTGGTAGGGAAATCCCGCTATCGTCGACCCGGCCTAGCAGCCCAAACTTACCAATCTAAAATTTGGTTTCCTCATTAGTCAATAATTATTTCAATGTTTTGGATACTAGTGTCTTGTTTGTTGAGTAATCATTACTTAAGAACTATATCTGAATAAGTCTTGTTATTAGATTCCAAGTCCCTGTCACGATAAATTATTGACAGTAGGCCTATTCTGTGGAGCTGGACTAGAATACTGTCATACCTACTGTAAGAAATACGTTTGTGGCTATGGTAATATAGGACAAAGGCGACTTAATCTGTAGCAGATTTGTTAAAATACATCAAAGTTGGCAGAACTAATGAAATTTTGAGCCACATATAATCTCATGCACGTGAAGACCTTAGCTTCTAAATAGTAGAAATGGTAGCTTCCAAAAAGTAGAATTGTAGTTGACAAAGGCTGAACAAGAGCAAAGGACAAATAGATTGAAGTGGAATGCCAAAATTTGTAAAGTTAAACGAAGAGATATTGTGAGGCAAGAATTACAGAAGTGTGGTGGAGAATATCCAATTATTTAGGGATGGAGGGAGAGACTACTTCACAATCATTTTGCTTAATATGGAGTAGCAATAGGCCAATAGCTCTAGAAACCGTGGCAAATTAAGCTCAAAATTCGACAAGGTCCAAACTTAAAACACCTTTCCTCTCCTAATCTTTTCGTTTTCAAAGTCCTTGTTATGGCCATACTGGCACATGGAAGAAAAAAGTTTTGATCTTTATATGGGTGCTTGGTGAACATACCATGGAAACTCCATATGTGTATATATTAGCTTTCTTGGGGGAATATGGATACGTCGTGTGGATTTGTTACTTGTGCTTAGTGGTGAAATAAGTTTAGTAGGTATTAATAATGGTGATAGGATAGAATCATTTTCCTGAAATCAAACTTTTGTAATCTTATCAGGTTGTAGTTGTTAGGCTCACTTACTAATTTATGTTTGAATTTGGTGTGGTGGTAATAGAATATGGATCCCTGCATTTGAAAGAGTACTGACTGCAGAAAAGCAGCCAGTGGAAGTGTTATAACCTTATCAACTCAAGATGTACTAGTTTTTCCCTCTGTTTACGTCTCCTTGTTTGGTACCCTTTCAGTACTGACTAGTACGACACCTGACTTGCAAAACAGAGTATATAAATCTGATTAGCGTTACTCTAGGGCTCAAGAAATCAGAGCTGGAATGTATTTGCGCAATAATGCAGTTCGGGTTTATAATCTATCAATTCATTCACTGGAAAACTATGAAAAGGCGATATCTCTTTGCAAATATGAGGATAGGATTTTTGTACCTTCTTTGTGAGTACTTGCAGGATAAGATGGACAGAGCTTAGCAACAATTTATCACAGGGCATATAGTCATAGAATCATGCATATAAACATTAACGAAATCTATTCACTTTTTTTCGAGCCACATACTTTCGATGTTACAGTAGGATTAGAATTCAGATATAAGCTTGCCCATATCAGCAGAAAACTGGCTGCAAGGGATAACCTAAGTAAGGATGTTTGCACCTTTTAGAGGAAAAAAAAGGTATGTTTTCATTGTGTATATACTGAAAATCAGGAATACTAGATACGTAGTAGTAAACAAACCGCAACCCAACTTGACCACTGGCTCGAAATCGATTGATCTATTAGTAGCCTTTTGAACTTCTAGCTTTTCTGATTAACTTGCCAGTTGCCACACACAAACAAACCCATTTCTTCAGTCATAAACTTACAATATGGTGTTAAAGTTGAGGCTCTTATGGAGTAGCATCATTGCATGATGTTTGCTGTGTTTTGTAGCTGTAAATTTGTACTCTACTTGAATGATTTGTCTTTAGCCTGTTTTCTGTTTTACAGCTACACTCTTCAGAACAACCTGTTAAGTGAATGAGACAGAAAAAGAACTATGGTTAGAACATGCCTTGATTTTTTAACAACTTTTTCTAATGAAAATGGTCAAAATTGTTTGATTTTCCTAAAAAGCCTGATTTTGTAAGAATTGCAGACTCAACTAATTATTATTAAATATATTCTTCTGGAAAGTTGTACTTATATTTTTATTTCAATCTCATCTTAGAATAACAACCTTTTCTGTTTCTTTATTTCACCCTTAATGAGTATGTCTATACATTGATACTTGGTCTGTCATGAGGACGATTCATGTTAGCCGACTTTATCTTGAGATGTATGACGATTCACAGAGTCAAAAAGTCATTTTTCTCTAGGTGAAGTGTTCTCTTCTGAACTTCAAGAAAGATTTGTACAGCATAACTGAAAAATGGGGATGATATAGGACCGCCCTATCAAGAATAAAACTAACATGTCTGAGATTAATTGAAGGTTGCAATGTGCTTACATTCATGGCTGGGGGTAAACGGAAGGATGGACATATGGAGAGAATGGAATACAGTAAGACAATCTTATAGAAGAATTTAGTTGAGAGTAAATTACCTAGGTGTCAAAAGAGGGCAGCTTTGAAGCTCCTCTTGGAGCATCTACATCTGAGAATGACATAAGAAGAAAACCTGTAAACCAGTATAAACCCGACTGTAATCAACACATTCGTCCACCTACTTTCATCTTCTAGCCCTGCCTCTTTCAGCATATCCTTGCCACTCACCACACACTTTCCAAATATGCTCTCCAAACACGCCTTTGAGTCGGAGAATTCGTTGATCAAGAATCCTTCATAAGGGTATTTAAATAGAGATACATAGTGCATTGGCATCCAATATCTTGGAATCTGCTTCTTTGATATAAAATAGCCTGAGAACAGAAAATATGATCCCATCACTCCTTGGATAATGGAGTTCCCAACTATAAAATTTGGCGCCAAGGCACTGAAGCACACCACGACCGAATTAGCGGTGTAGAGTATTAACCATATAAGGAGCAGAAAGTGCGAGAAGGCTGTGATGTCGCAGTTTAGACCCACTAACCAATACACTGGCACAGTGAATAAGATGGCTAGGATTAGTAAAAATGGCAAGTAGACTATTGAATTGGCAATGACATAGGATGAAATTCGATAGCTCCCTGAGGACGTCTCCTTCATTAGTATGTCTCTCTCTTGCAGGAAGATAGGCAGTGCTTCTGTAGTGCAGGATAGCAAAAATGTTAGTATAAACGCGAATAATCCCACCCTCTCAAGTGCCCCTTCTAGATCACTCCTCAAATCGTAGAAAATAGAACCTAGCACCAGCCCTGAAATTAGCATCTGCAGGGTTCTGCAGGCGAAAAGCTCCTTAGTCCTGAAAACTAGCTTGGAGAACCTATGGCTGAGTATCACTATTTCCCTCCCCCTTGAGTTGGCATAACTATGGGTTTCATGTTCAATTCCTATATAAGCACTTTCCTCATCCATCACCTTGGATTGCTGAAAGAGCTGCTGTAGGGTATTCCTCCTTTGCTGTGGAGCAGCTGCAGCAGCTGGTTGTTGTAGTACCGGAACTGAATTTTTCTGCTCTTCTTCTTGTCTAATTGTTTCCAGGGCATCAATTGCAAATTCCACCACATTGCAGTGAGGAGGGAGCTCAACACCCATCAGCCTGAGCCTGGACCCGAGTCGATCAACTGTCCCATGGTGAAGAACAGTGCCATTTGCGAGTAGGAGGATTGAATTGAAGAGCTTAACAATCCGAAAACCAGGCTGATGGATGCTCAAAATGATCGTTCGGCCTCTCTTCTCCGCCATGTTCTTCAACATGTCAATGATTTGCAGAGCTGAAGTACTGTCCAGCCCTGATGTTGGTTCATCCAGGATCAGAACTTTAGGGTCATGGATGACATCAACACCTATGGAGACTCTCCTCCTCTCTCCACCAGAGATTCCGCGTATCCCATCGTTGCCAACCCGGGTTCCTGCAACATGATCTAGTCCTAGCTCTTGCATGAGTGACTTCACTCTTAAGCTCAATTCGGAAGGTGACAGTTTAAGCCGTAATTTCGCGCTAAACATCAACGTTTCTTCCACAGTTAGGAGGGGGAAGAGTATGTCTTTTTGAGTAACATACCCTGAAATCTTATTAAAGTTGGCCGTCTCAATTGCATTGCTGTTAATCAAGATAGACCCAGCTTGTGGGGTAAGCTTACCTGCTAGTATCTCTAGCAATGATGACTTCCCGGCGCCACTAGGCCCCACAATAGCAAGCACTTCCCATGGCTTTGCCCTGCAGCTGACCTGATTGAGCACAGTTCTCATTCCGCACGCGCCCTGCGACGTCTGCTGACAGTGCTGATCATAAGTAACCTGGGGCTGTTGATCATTCTGCTTCCTGAAGAAGCTAGGTGGGTTTTCATTGCCATGGTTGTAGATTCTATAACTAATTCCTACTGCTTCAATATCACAACCTTGCTTATTCATGGAGTGTTTTTCACTATTCTCTGCTAAATTTGTGTTTTTTTATCTCTTGAAATGTTTTCTTCAAGTATCAAGTTGTTACTTCTGGGAATTAAATACTTTGGCTGATGTTGTTTCTGGAAAACTTGACATTGAAGACTGTGGAATTCTAAGTATGTTTTTTTTTGCTGAAGTTTAACTCTGAACTGGTATTGAGTGGTCACCTTACTATAACTCTTGTGACTGTGACTGTGTAACGAGTTCACGTGCTGCTTTTATATAAACTTGTTCTTGTTTCCTATTCTGTATGAAATTTGGTTGGCATGGAAAATTGTGTGGGGAGAGAGTTCACATGTTAATGTAATGGTTGGTACTTTGGCCATCACATTACTTTTCTACTCTAGTTTATTTGTGTTTTCCGTCCCTTTTCAATAGAGCCAAAGACGTATTATTGTTTTGATCTCGGACTTTAATCAAGAATGTCCGGTTAAACCCTTTACGCTTCTTCTCTCATGGAGTAACAATAGTGAAAATGATTGTCCAGTCAGAAGAAAGGTTGCGTACATTGCATCTCTGTCGTACAAATTTCGGATAGTTTATTCGGGTTTCAGGTGTAGTTTTGTGACATTCATACCTGTACACAGTTTTGCTGTGCTCAGAATGATAAGCTCAGGAGGTCAAGAAACCAGCATATGATGTTCACGGGTGTAAATAAGAGCATTATAAAACAAAAATGTGGCATCAGTACAGCAACCAACTGCTGTTATTTTAAGTATCACTTAAATTTAGAAAATCTAGTTTATTTGTTGTATGAGCAGTTGTACACTTGTACTCTGTACTAGCACTGTATTATTTGGGAGTCAACCACCGTTGTAATGTCATGTTACTGCTCTTATAGAGTTATCATTGTCTATAACTAACTATAATAAGCTTATCAGCTATGCTTAATATCATAGTACAATGATTAATTGTTGTAACTTGTAATAATTCCTTCCTCTCATGGTTCCAGGTGTATCTCTCCGAATCATATGATAATTGGGGAGGATAGTGGCGTAACTCGTGAGGATTATCGCTTTGAATCGTATGCTATTAGATATGTCTAATTTAGACGGTAACTATGAAACCCATGAACACTGAATCTAAATCCGAACATTTGGAAACTTATTTTTATGATTCATTTTCTCACAATCGTGTTTGTTCTTGTATCTTTAAAAATGACCGAAACAATCAAATTATGGAGCGTAGCAAATCATCGGGTTAGGGTAAATTCATCTAACGTTCTCGTGCCACGAAAAGGAGCACGTAACATGTGGTATTAGGTCGTCTCATTATGGACTTCGGAGGTAAAGATGAATAGACCACACATAGTAACGCTTTGGCATTTGTGGCCCTTTTCACTAGAACTCACACTTAGGAAGTAACTTCAACCAACGATTGATGTGCCATGGAGCTTCAACTTCAAGCTTTCAATCCTCTTTTATCATCCCATGGTACTCTCTTTCTCTCTCCTCTTACCCACTTTCTCTATTCTCTTCAGTTCTTTTTTTTTAAGTTTTGCCTTTTGATTGTTGATATTGTTATGTTGTTGAAAACCCATGAAATAAACTGTGTTCTACAAGTTTCGAGTTTGATCAAGTGGGTTATAATGTTTGCTAGTGAAGAGTTGATTGTATTCTGCCTTTGATGATTTGGTGTGACACTGTATAGAATTGTTGGAATCTCCTAGCACACTTTGTCTGTATTCTGTGTATGAGATATCATTGATGCTGCATTTGTTCGTTCAAGATTTCAATTTTTGTTGTTTGCGTTTCTTAAATTGTGAAGTAGCAATCGATTGGTGGTGCGATTTTCGAATCATTTTTCATCAGGTGTCATCCGTTAGTAGCCTCTCTATGTTTAAAAATAGGGGTAAGGCTTGTGTACAATTGAAACCTCCTTACATAGCCGGGTGCCTTTGCGGCACTGGGATAATGTTGTTGCTGTGAATTGCTTTGTTATGTGAGAGATCTTATGTTGAGGTGAACTCTACAAGGCACAGAAGTGGATTAGAAACTTGAATTAGTTTCTTAATTGCAAAGGGGATTTTCTGATTATAAAGACAATAGTAGAACATAGTAATTGGTAAGAATTACTGATTTCGGAGGCCATGTTCAGTCTATCACTTTAGGTTCTACCGGATTCTATTAGAAGTGTCGGAGATTTATACTCATCAGAAGTGGAGTATCTGATATGGGAATTGCAAACACTTTTAGGCTAACCTTTAGCTCGAATTAATACTTGTTTCTGTAGAAAATCTTGAGTTGATAAAAAAGAAGATATATCTGACAGAACAAGAATACATGAAATGGATTACTAAAGGTGTGATACATTGGTTTATACGCAGTGCACTTGAATGCGTCAAGTTTTTTCCTTGGTTGTGTCTTGTAACATAATCAGATTTTCAAATTAGGATGCCCAAGCTGATAACTTTACTGGTGCTGTAGCCAAAATGCTATCTTTTTTTAGACACAGTTCGAGGAATGGAAGGGATAACCTCGAGTCAGGATCCTGCATTGGTGTTGCAAGACATACATATATCAAGAACCCAATTTGGAAAAGAAAAGTATACACTTGTTGCTCATATAATACAGCAAAGGTGCCTCTTGTACCTTCAGATTTGGAGCTAGCTGGTGCTAAAGTGATCTACAGTATCGCTCCTGCTGCTGGTCATAACCAGGTATATAGTGGTGGATTTTTCGTATTTTATTCCGGGTTTTTAGCAGCTCTCTTGAGTACGTCCTGCTCACCTAGGTGATTGTAGCATATATACTGATGTGGTGGAACATACTAAGGCTTAAGGGAATGTACTGAATGTTCTGACTAGCTTGCTTATGGTACCCCTTTAATTTCAACAGCTGTTAAGGTGGCGCCTACTAGCGGTTATGCTTGGGTTGTCATTGAACATCTGTGATTAAAATTTGATAATTACATTAGTTTGATTTGTTTTGGGGGGTGGGGGAGGGATTATTTCATCCTCACCTTTATTCAATTAAGAGTACTGATACTAAAAGGAGGCCCTCCTTGTTTCTCCACAGGAGTCTCATCCAGAGTCTAATCAAAGAGTTCCAGCGATTGCAAGTGCTCTTGAACAGATGAAGCTCACGCCAAAGGTAATCTGTCCGGCTAAGCTTTAATCCAGCAAGTATGCATTTCGTAATCTATACCATATAAAGATACATCACAACCATGTGTCATCTTGGGACAATGTTTTATTCGAAGATTTCCCTCAAGCTTTTCTCACATTGTGGCATTTTCTTCAGACCCACTGTGAAATCTGTACTCATTTTTGCTTCAGTACATTTTTGTTTTCCTGAATCGCATTTCCTCCTTTCCTCTTGGTATAATATGCTATCTTTCTTTTTCTATAACCTCTTTTTATTACCATGTAAAAATAACAAAACAATCATTGTCCTTCTTTAGTTATGGAGTATATCCTTTCTTTTGGCTGGTTGTGTTGCTTAATTTTGACCAATTGTATGGCAGTATCGTTGTTCAGAGATCATTGAGCTTAAACATTTCAAGCCTGCTACAACTGGAGACATTATTAGTGTACACAAAAGTGCCTATGTATTAGGCCTTGAGAAGGCAAGTGCCCAGCTGCTTTGAGCTTTGTTTCCAAGTTTCCCTGTATAGGTTGTTTCCTTATCTTACAAGGTTGCATTTGCTATCTTATTCTTAGGCTATGGAGAAGGCATCAAAACAAGGGCTCATTTTCATCGAAGGATCCGGGCCCACGTATGCTACTTCTTCCGTAAGACAACTGGTTCAACTTCATTAATTTATCTTCTTTCAGTTGTGTTTACTGTCGAGAGTCAACTTAAGTCGTCACGGCTCTCATGTTTGTTGCCTCACTAAATTGCCCACTGTGGGCACTGTCTACCAGGTTTTATAGAATTGTGGAGATAATTGGAAAGCAGTTTGAAGAGATCTGGATGAGTTTTGAATTGCATGTACCGTAGTAGTTTAGCTTTGTCATTCATTTCTTGCCACATACACAAGCTGAATAGATTAGAATGAACAAATTGAAGCCACTTTAAAATTAGAATTCTTCATGCTGCTCTCCTTGCAGCCCTGGCCAAAAGGGCACTTTCAGTGTTTTGTCACAAAACTGTGCATCACCTGATTTGCCGTCAATATTCTATTTGCAATCTTGTCATCTGATCTCATTTCAACGTTTGTTTTAGAAAACCGTGTTAGTAGTTGCAAGTTGATCACAATTTCATACTGTTACGCAGACATTTCAAGACTCATTGATTGCCGCTGGAGCGGGACTTGCGGTTGTTGATTCAGTGGTAAGGCCTCAGCTCATCGTTATGGTGTACATATGTCTTAGATTAATGTCAGACAGAATCCTGGTGAGAGCACCACTACAAACTAATTCCACAACCCCTACCTCCGACTTGAAAGTAGTTTACCATGGTGAATCAGGGATTGGCTTCACAATTGAAAAGGCAAATCCAAAAATGAGCATATTTGTTAGTGAGAAAGCTTTCTTGGCTGATAATTTTTGTTGTGAGGGCAAAATTCTCGGAACCGGTCATGAAGCCTGCAAACCAGCTTTTCTGTGTGAAAAATGTTCTCAAAATTTTAGGATGCTTCAAAATCTTACCATATGTATCAGATTTTTTTTTTTTTTTTTTTATTACTTCTTGCGGTGTGGGAATTCCAGTGAAGAGTGTTTATGATCTGGTGTGCATCTGAGTTCTGACTGAATATCATCAGGGCATTCTAGGTGGCTGCAGCTAGATACTCTGCTGAACCTCCTACTGGATTTGCTTTGATAAGGCCCCCTGGTCACCATGCTGTTCCAGAGGGACCTATGGGCTTTTGTGTTTTCGGCAACATTGCTATTGCAGCTCGCTATGCTCAGCGTGTGCATGGACTAAAGCGTGTTTTTATCATTGATTTCGATGTTCATCATGGTAATGGCACACATGATGCATTCTATGAGGATCCAGATATATTTTTCCTTTCAACTCATCAGGTATCACACATCCTTCTGCACTGTCTAATGTGTATCGATGTGAATTTCTTCAATGTATCCCCTGCTTAACTAGTGGCTTTCAGATATGACCCCATGAGTGCTGTCACGTTGGTACACAATTGCCGAATTCACCACCAAGCTGATTAGGTATATATTCTCTCCTATTACAGGATGGAAGTTACCCAGGTACAGGTAAGATTCATGAGGTTGGACTTGGCCGAGGTGAAGGCACATCATTAAATTTGCCACTACCGGGAGGGTCCGGAGATATTGCTATGAGGACTGTGTTTGATGAAGTTATTGTACCATGTGCCCAAAATTTCAAGCCTGACATAATTCTTGTATCTGCTGGGTGAGTTGGCCATAACCTTCTCGTTGGGTTTCTATAGTTGATCAGCGCAGAGATAATAAGATCCTTGGTTAATGGTGTTTTCAGGCGTGTCACGTGTGATGAACATAGAGCTTTGATTACCTATCTTCTGTGTATCTTATAACTTTATTTATATGCAGCTACGATGGGCATGTCCTGGATCCTCTAGCGAGTCTTCAGTTCACGACAGGAACATACTACATGCTTGCTGCTAGTATAAAACAGCTAGCAAAAGAACTGTGTGGAGGCCGCTGTGTATTTTTCTTGGAAGGAGGGTACAATCTCAAATCTCTTTCCTACTCAGTGGCAGACTCATTCCGTGCTTTCCTTGGGGAAGCTAGCCGTGCATCTGAATTCGACAATCCAGCCATTTTGTACGAAGAACCTTCAACCAGAATCAAAGAAGCAATTCAGAAAGTGAAGGCTATACATTCCTTGTAAATACCTGCAAACTGTATATATTTAGCACTTAGCAGAGAAGAGCCATCGTATTCTAATTTACTTGGCTCGACTTTGTTGTATACTGCTGTATCATACACCAGAGGAGCCGCGCTGCTTATAGTCTGAGCATGCTTTTGTGGTTATTCAGTTTCATTTGTGGTACAGGCTACTACTTCCCTTCTTGTACACTCAGTGGTATTCTTCTAATGGCTGCAGTTTATGTATATATAGGAGTATTCATTATAGCGAAACTGTCTGATTGTCAGACCATCCTGAAGAGTTTGTGTTTTAGGTTCTATGAAAAAACTGATGCATCCTGGCCTGCAGGGGGCGTTTGAGCTTGAGCTCGAGCTCAAATGCCAGCATCTCTGTTACTGACATTCTGTGCAGTTATGCTATACACTCATCTGTCTTAAAAATGAACCAGGGGAGTATAAAAACCTCCGGCCTATAAGTTCATACGTATCCACATTTCATTTTTTTTCTTGATAAAAACAGAGAACGTGTCATTCATTTTCTAGGCGTACTTATCATTTTTTATTTCGTCTTGATGAAAGAGGGGGGTATTTTCATAATTCAAAGTTATGCAATACACCATCATTTCTTAGTTGATTGAAATAATGAACACAATAAGTCAATAACACATCATACGATTTTAACACCCTTTTCTCTTGATTCTTGAACGACCTAATGTGAACTATCGATATTTTTACATAGTATAATAGAATTCTTAATATATATAGCAATTGCGAAAGAAAAACATGTCTGAATTTGTGGAAAAAGAAATCTAAACTTATTAGTCTAAAATCTTTTTTACTAATAAACCTACGCGATTATTTCAAGTTGTGAACAATAATTCACATAATTGTAGTCAACCATTGAATACGGATCCTAATAAAAACAATCGAATAGTATCTTGAGAACAGAATTATTAGCAAGAAACATGTGGGAAACTAATATGATTACAAATTTTCTTAAGCGTTATTTACTAATAATTAAAATTTTAAACTACTTAATTAAGGATCCAAACCAATCTGTCAGAATCTATGGTTGACGAAGTTGACAATTTCCAACAAATTTCAATACGATTTTGAATCACTAAAATTTAATTTGTTGACCTCGTGAAATTAATTTTTCATTTAAAAAACACCCAATCAAATATTTGGCCAACCTGATTGGATCTGATCCAGCTCCGGAACAAATAACATGATGAGATTTACACGTTATGTGCTGATTTGGTACGAAAAGCGCCAAATTTCTAACGGAACTCCTAAGCATTCGGAAATAATATCCTCGTATTTCATAATGTTTTTGTACCATTCGATGATCGATATATATATATATATATATATATATATATATATATATATATATATTCTCGACGATCTCTTATAAATACATTTTGTGTAGGCCAGTAGAACACCAAAATTAGTAAAGTAGGGAATTTCACGTACACCTAATAACGCCATTGATAAAGTAAATCAGATATTTCCTTGCGTGGATTGGTCCAATTAAGTCGTGGATTTATGATTACCCTTGATAAAAGAACGCTAAGTCATGTCTAACAGAAATGCAGTCCGATCCCTAGACACCGAACTATTTGAAACTACTTGATTAATAAATAAGGTGATGATTTTGTCAAGACAAATCAGCATCTTCCAAGGCAAATATAACCCTTATATGGACCAGATTTAATGAATCTGTATTGACGGTAATAATTCCTGGTTTGACAAAATCATCGCCCAATGAATAATATTCGTGTACCATCTGTAAGATATGATATAGAGACGTTATATTATAATATCGAAGTTTATGCCACGAGATAACGCCGAAGACATGCAACTACGCAAGGAAACAAATCGTACAAATGTTCAGTCTTTAAAAGAGTAGTTCTCTTTTTTTTTTTTCTGAAATCTGACTCATCTCTACTATCTCTTAGTTGACACATAATAACACACACATTTAACACTTCTAGTAATTGTCATCTTTTGTACTTCTTCCTATCTTGTATCTTATGTAACACTCATCATCATCTCAAACTTTTGATTAATCATCAAAAAAATGGCATCATCATTAGTGAGATCAAGAGCTTTAATTCAAAGATTAAGATCAAAATCGGGTTTGATTAGTTATGATCATCACCATTTTCATTGTATAACTTCTTCAACAATCCACCACCAAGTTAATAATAATAATTCCTCTGTAATTCCTCAAATTCTCAAAAACCCAGTTTTAGTTTCTGGTAATTTGCCAACCCTTTTTGTTTCTCAGCGTTTTGAATCCACCAAAGCTCAGAATCAGTTGGATATTTCTGCTTATGATGAAGATGATCAGGTTCGTTTTTTTTTTGGGTGTTAAAGTTCAATTCAATTCTACTGCTTTTTCAGTTTTTCGTGTAAGTAACTACGTAACAAGTACTTCGTCCGTTCTTTTAGATTGTTATTGTTTGGTTTTTTGAGTACGCGAGAAGATTTTAATTTGAATCTCAACAATTCAAGGGAACGGAAAAAGTACGTTACAATTGGTAGATTGTACTGTGATGTTATGCATGTTCATCATGTGTTGCTTAATCTAATTCAACCGATTTTTTTGGTACATGAATAATCGCGAGAAATCGTAGGCATGTGAAAGATACTGTAACAGACTTTTATGTAACATGGTGGATTATCTTTATAGAATTGTAGTTCTTACGTAACATGATTTTGGAAAAGACGTGTTTTGAGTCCTGATCATGCTTTACCCTCACTTACCACCCCTAAAGCATAAATTAATTATTATATTATACGGAGTATGTTGTAAAACGACCCATCTTTGCACTAAAAAAGAAAAGTGATGCATGCTATGCTATGCATATTCAGATATTCTAGATTGTTATTGAAGCTTGCAATAATTTGTTTTACACTGATTTGTGAGAGCAGACCCTGGATTTTCCTGGTGGTAAAATTGGAATTACATCTGAAATGAAGTTCATTTCTGAAACAAATGGAACCAGAGTTCAGTGTTATAGACTTCTTGATGATTATGGCCAGCTGTTGGAAGATCCTGTTTACGAGGTTATATTCCATTTTCCATTCACTAAATTAATTGATTCTCGATATTAAGTTATTGTGAGACGGTCTGATACGGGATTTTTGCCATCGTTTGATTGGAAATTGGTACTCATTTTTTATGTTACTGTAAATCAGGTTAGTGAGGAACTTGCAGTGAAAATGTATGAACACATGGTCACCTTACAAGTTATGGATACCTTGTTCTTTGAGGCTCAGAGACAAGGGAGAATCTCATTCTATCTTACTTCGATTGGAGAAGAAGCTATCAATATCGCGTCAGCTGCTGCACTCAGTTCAGATGATCTGATATTCCCTCAGGTGACATTTTCAGAAATTTACAGTAATGTCAGAGAATAAGTATGAATTTTGATAATTTTTATCACCCTTTACTTAACATTTTCCAATGAATGTTGCAGTATAGGGAGCCTGGTGTTCTAATGTGGCGCGGTTTCACCCTGCAAGAGTTTGCTAACCAGTGTTTTGGCAATAAAGCTGATTATGGGAAAGGCAGGCAGATGCCAATACACTATGGATCAAAAGACCTCAATTACGTTACTATATCCTCACCTATCGCGTATGTTCAGTGGTTTTCAGTGAATCTTGGACTTCAATTTTCAGAAAAATGAATTTAATGTCATACTGAATTTGTTTTTGCTCTGTTTCTTTTCAGTACACAGCTTCCCCAAGCAGTTGGTGCCGCATATTCTTTAAAAGTTGACAGTAAAGATGCTTGTGCAGTCACTTATTTTGGTGATGGTGCTACAAGTGAAGTAAGTAACATTTAGTTACCAGTCTTCCAGCATTCTGATTCCTGATTCGGGCATCTGTAAACGTCTACTGTCAAATGTAATTTACTGTTGGCCTTGTTGACTATCTCAGGGAGATTTCCATGCTGGAATGAATTTTGCGTCAGTTTTGGAGGCTCCTGTCATATTTTTCTGCAGAAATAATGGCTGGGCGATCAGCACCCCAGTTTCGAACCAGCTAAAAGGTTTTCTACAGTTAATTTCTTTTCCTTTGGTTTTCTACATGAAGTTAAATAAATGTGTAAGTGAATGGAAGTGAGTTTTTACAGGTGATGGAATAATTGATCGAGGGCTAGGGTATGGCATCCGAAGCATCCGTGTTGATGGCAATGATGCCCTTGCTGTTTACAATGCAGTGCGTGAGGCCCGGAGAATGGCTGTAAGTGAGAAAAGACCAGTCTTGATTGAGGTGAGTACTGCCTACAGACCCGTCTCCCTCTTCTGTGAACATTGGACAATGATGTATTTTTTTCACTTTTTGTTGAGCTGATCACTAGTGATCTTTTTCTGTAGGCAATGACATATCGAGCAGGTCACCACTCTACTTCAGACGATTCCACAAAGTATCGGCCTCTTGAGGAAATCGAGTGGTGGAAGAGGACACGAGACCCTGTAGCGAAATTTAGAAGATGGATTGAAGGGAACAGGTGGTGGAATGAGAAGAAAGAATCGGAACTACGAAGCAGTGCAAGAAAACAGGTAAAATGCTGCTCCAAAAAAGAGTTGTCATTGTCTGACCAGATTTACTTCATTACATTATCTGATTAACAAGGTTGCAGGAATAACATCTAACTGCTGTATTTTTACAGATGCTGAATGCGATTCAAGTAGCCGAGAAACTAGAGAAGCCACCTGTGTCTGGTCTTTTTACTGACGTCTATGATGTCTTGCCACCAAACCTCCAGGAGCAGGAAAAGTCTTTAAGGGAGACCATAGCTACTCACCGGAATGAGTACCCACAAGACATTCCTGTGTAGTCTGATTCTAGAGCACATAAACATGTGTTTATATATTGGCAAAATGTACATGAACATGTATATCAGGAACAACGCTTCTGTCTCGTGTATGCAATCTGCAACCATTTATTCATGGTCCTTTTTTTTTTTTTTTTTTTGACAGGCATTTATTCATGGTCTGAAGCAATAAAATGGTGTTATTTAGCCCTGTTCTGTATGAAGTGTCTTGTATTGTACAAGTATCAAGTACTAGCATTTGAAGGATTGACATTACGCCCCATAGAAAAGATCATCATACTCAATGTCTCAAAGGCTCACGTCTATAACAACAGTGTAGGCATAGGGTGCTGAAATACCGCCTCAGCAAGACAGATCCTTCGCTTTCAGAAACAGTCAAATATTTCAGTAATGAACTGTAACCTGTATCAAATTTAGATAGAGAAAGAGAAACATTGAAGATTTCGGGCAATCATGACAGATCGCATTATTTAGATTTAAAGATTCCCCAATTGTATCACATGGTCCTCATGCAGGACTACAAGAGAAACTGCATCAAGTTATTCATGAGATGCAGCACCCTGATAGCTACAATACACTATGAAAGGTGATTTAAAGCATCAGTCTCCGAAAGCTGATCATGGAAACTCGAAAATATCACAACGACGAAGCTTTCTCATCCAGGGACTCCTGAATAGCCTTCAAAAGGGAAGGCATCAGCTTCCTGTTCGTAGCAACTATACCATGGTACAAGTCAAGGTACTTCCCTTTGGAGAAATCCAAGGGGTTTCCAGCAGCATCACCGACAACACCTCCAGCTTCTGCAACAATCAATGGGTAAAAGAGTGCCCAAAGTTAAAGGACTGAAGAAAGCAACACAAAAGGAAAAGTACTAGGACATGGATGACTTCCTTACCAGTAACGACAATGGCTCCAGCAGCATGGTCCCAAATTTTTTCACGATACCCTGCATGTGGGAATCGTAGATATATAGCACCATCGCCTCTGCTCAAAGCACCATATTTGGCCTGGCTATCGATCCTAACAGGGGGTGCTTTGACACCAAGTTTCTGCTCAACAAATTAAATGAGAATGAGATGTTTCTCCGTTTAAGAACAAGTACAATTAAGCAAACATTCTAAAGGGCAGAGAGGTTCATGACTGAGCCTAAATCTTACCTTCGCTATAGAGCTAGTCAGATCATGCAAAGAATGAGCTGCTTCAAATGATTCAAAGAACGAAGCCTCTTCAGAATTTTCAATTGAACTGACATTCACCTAAGATAGTTGAAACCACAGGGATATATCATTCAGATATATGCAAACATCATTCCTGTAAAAACTGAAGCAGAGAAATCACATGAGCACATACTTTTACAGGTGAAGAACCATCAAAAGCCTGCATGTAAGTTCCTTCTCCGATGACAGCTGAGAAGAGACAACCTACTTGGCCGGCAGTTGATTGATGACTTTGCGTGCTAATAGATGCCAAAGGAAGATTTGGGCATGCCAAGACTCCAAGGACTACTTTTCCTTCATCTATTAAAGCCAATGCTATCGCATACTGGTCCCCTCTTACAAACCTATTTAAATAACCTTGTATGCATCAAATTCAGGATAGGATAGCAAAGAAAACAGGAGATTAGAGGTCAAGACTCGAAGTCAAGAATTTACATATTTAACAAAATGGAAGTTAAATCAACTCCGAGCGTATATAATCCACAAGGTCTGAGAAGATATAATTAGGAGGGATAATATGGGCTAGTGAGAATGAGAAAACTAAAATATTCACTCAGTAGTGAATCTGTTGTAAGCCTTCACTCTTTGAGACTGTTGACTATACTGCAATGTGTTCTACTAGTGAGAGCGTGGCGTATCATATATGCTTATAAAATTGGAGAACAAATCAATAGAAGCATGGGGATGGAAGTGATATAGTTCGAAACAGATTTACAGTTGAAACCACAGAGCAAATGGTTTGTCTCCTAAATGCAAGCATCTCCGGATATTGTGTTCAAATATTCAAATCAATCATGTCCATCATAAAATTGTAGCAATAGAAACATGTAACAGCTACAGTTTTAATATACTTGCCATCTTTAATAAAAGAAAGAAGAGGGGAAGGCCGAAGGGGGCACATAGCCAGCGATTACACGCAATTGGATATTGAAAACATAAACTGAGCTCATTCTACCAAGTGAGACTGCCACAGAGATCTTTTGCCAGAAGAGTACACTCAGGATCAACCCCCTGGGGCCGTAAAAGAAAAAGGGGGGGGGGGGGGTTCAACAGGATCATGTACATTTGCCAATATTAACAGAAATCTACACAATGAACGTGCATATCAAGAGAGAGGAATGAAATGGCTGGACAAAAGAACTTTTTCAATGTATCAATGCATGAGTAACATATGAACCCCATAATGCAGTAGTATTCACGATATTAGTATTCTTTAAACTTACCCTTTAGTGCCATCTATAGGATCCAAAACCCAGTGGCGACCTGAAGGACCTCCTTCAGACCTGCCATTATCTATTGCAGTAAGCACATCTTCGCCTGACAAAGGTGAAATACTATAGGAGTTGTCGCTGACAAGAGTGTCATTGACAAGCAATCTGATGCGCTCCAAAATTTCTTGTGCACCATCTTTCCTTAAATCCCCAGAATCCTGAAAGATTTAGAAGCTAAAAAGCAGGTTCAGGAATTCAAACATAGACGTTCAGCATATTTTTTTTAAACCACCACTCAGATGGAATTTTTATTATCCAGCCATAATGATTCAGACTTACCTCCTCCGCCACCATAGAGAATGGCTCTGCCGAAAGCTCATGTCCAAGCACAAAGCTAACAACAGCTTGTGAGCCTGATAAATTCAGAAGTGATAAATAAACGTCAGTCATCTATTGCCAGGAGTGTCATGACTTAAAAGCTGGAAAAAAAACCTCCTGAACAGTCTTATTCAATCCTCTTATTTTGAACCTTAACAAGCTATAACCTATCGGCAAGACGACAACAACAACAACAAAAAAACAACAACAATGACAAAAAAAAAAGGAAACACGAGTACGCCTTTGGATAATTATACAGTTAGTGTAAAGACATGAATAGTTATGTTCTTAATCTTGTGTGACGACTTAACATTGACAGGTTAGCATCAAAAAACCAAAGACCCTTTATTTTGGCTCTAGCCGTCTAACTTCCTCAAACATTCAACACATCACACTCTTGCCAGGATATACATAATCAGTAATGCAAATAGCCACACCACACGCCCACGGCTTCCACCAATGACCAACATGTATCTTTACAACATCCAATCAAACCCTATTGAGACAATATTCAGGTGATAAGAAAATAACTCCTTTTAGAAACTGTTTGATGACATGCATAGATCCAGAATCCACAGACAAAAGTATACATGTACATTATAGTTACATCACATACCATAGTCAGCAACTGTTACAGGGCTCTTATCCAGTTTCGACTGTACATCAGATTGCGCTAGTGACTTTTGTACTTTCTGCAGACAGGGGCCAAAACGTACAAAAAATAATCAGCATAAGCATCATTACACAGTGATCGAAGGCCGCAGAAAACATTATAGTTCCACTGACAACATCAGCAAGTATGACCTCAAATGTATCACCAATCTCTTCTCTGACCAGGACGATACAGAAGTCATAAAATCCCTTTAGAGACTTGCCACATCGAAAAGAAACATGAAGCAAAACATAGCCAAGAAACCAAGTAAAACTACCATAAAAACGATAAGTCTGAGTGAACTGAGTACACTAGCTTAAAGAGATTTGTACCCCTTCCCTTCTACCCTAGGAAGCACGGACACTCTCTTTAGGTCTACGTATCCGTGTCGTATCCGAGTCGTATCCGTGTCCAATACCGACACTCTTAGATACTCTCACTATACTAGTCACTCTGAAATACAAAGCAATGCTTCTTCAACCTAATCTCCAACCAGAAATGGAAAAGAGCAAGGGGCTAGGAAACTATTAATCCATATTAAATCCACATACCAAGAGTGTTTATGTATTTTCTGATTGTTTTTATCACTGAAAATGTTGATTTTATATTTTTATTTTCCGTGTCTACTAGCGTGTCGTATCTATGTTGTCACAAAGAATCGCGTATCCCCGTATCCGTATCATGTCGTGTCTGTGTCTCGTGTCCGTGTCTGTGCTTCATAGCTACCATGTCAATACTTTTTTGAATCTCGAAAGTTGATACAGTCGCAAACATCTTTTCTATTCTTCAAGGTGAAGATAGTATCAATCTAGGTTAAGTGACACAAAATGTACCATCATTACATTATTCACAATCGATACCCTAATCTCAAGCTGCTCTTTAGAACTGACATTTCAACAAATTGAAACATAGAGAGACTGCGCACGGATGACCCAAAATGAAAATTGCTTCTAGAATCGCACCGACTGACATTCAATCCCAATACACAGAAAGCCCAAAACTTTACTACTGTACAATCATCATTGATCATATACTTACCAAATGTAATACTAACAGGCTAAAATATCTACCTACCCCAATTTCATAAAAGAAAAAATCCCCAAAAACCATCTTATTAATCACAAATTCACAACTAAATTTACATCAATTCACAATTACTGATCTGGGTTTGCTTCAAACATCAATTTAACAAGGAAAAGGTCAAATCTTTTCAAATTATCAGAGAAAAAAATGTAAAGGGCACAATCAATTAATCGAAAAATTAAAGGAGAAGTTAACAATCAGAGATTTATATGTAAAGAGAGAGAGAGAGAGAGGGTGCCTGACAGAGACGGGAAGCGAGAGAAGCAGCTTTCTTGGCAGCAGCAAGCTCCTTTTGGTACGCCATTGATGAACAAGTGATGAGTGAGAGTGCTCGACAAGTTTTATTGTGTAGAGGAGATACGACGAGAGTTGGGAGGAGTGACTGACAAGTTTTCACTCTAAAGCAGCTCAAGCTTATGTTATACATGGTGGTAGGTGTGTGCTTTGTTTTCCCGGACACGGCAATGGTGCATAGTATTAGTGACTAGTGAGTGGAGTTATTGATCGATTTTGTCGGGATTATCTGTCGCATTTGGTGTCTCATTAATTGTTTTTGTCGAAAATGAGCGGTAAATGTATGAGTAAATAATCGACTAGTGTTTTAACTTGCGATTAGGAAGGGTAATATCGTGTATCACCATGTCGTATGGATTTGTGGTATAAATAAATGAATGGGTGGAAAAAAATGAGAATTTGTGTGTAAGTATGATAATGAGGGTAAACTGCTTTAGTGGACCGTGATTGTGATTTTTACATCGAAATGACGAAGTAATTAACCATACAAACTTTTGATTTCTCATCGAGTCAAGTGTCAATAAGCCACTAAATAACCGATGAGGCTATCAAACAACCATTTTCTCACTAATGGTAGTTTATAAAAAAAAAAATTTGCATTATCATGGTATTTGTAGTATTACTTAATAACAACTTGATATATGGAATTATTGAAATTTATGATCTAAAAATAGTTCATTATCTAAGCTAAAAGCTCTGGACATATTAAATTTGCTACTAAATGAATGGACAAATCAAAGGTAGCTAAAATTATGCTTTCTTTAGATTGTCACCCTTTTATCTCATGAATTAATAACTCCTAAAATTGGATAATCACCAACAATAAAAAGGAAGCTAG
This sequence comes from Spergularia bocconei, assembly GCA_963457585.1. Lineage (NCBI taxonomy): Eukaryota > Viridiplantae > Streptophyta > Magnoliopsida > Caryophyllales > Caryophyllaceae > Spergularia > Spergularia bocconei. The sequence goes on along the minus strand of OY734945.1, from coordinate 1,529,248 downwards.
AAATAGAAAAATTGTTTTACACCCTTCACCTTCCTATGTAACCCCAACCATCTTTCTTAGAGTAAATTTTTTGTTGCCATGGTTATGTTATTTGGTTGAAAAGGCGGTGTAAAATAATTGTGGTAATTTAATAAAATTTACAATTTTAATCGTCAGAAGTTAGATGTGTTAAAATACGTTATAGGGGTAACTAGTTCATTTTTTCCAATCGGATAAAAAGTTTACCATACAAGGTGAACATACAACATTTTTGTCTTGGGTTGCTCCTTGTATAATTTCTCTTGTTTCATAGTTTGATTTTCTTCTCTTTTTTCTTTTTTTGTTTGAGAAGAAACTAAGGACAAGATGTCGAATAATACTACTGCAACCATAGGAGCAGGGACGGAGAGTAGCCCTATAGTTTGCTATGCACCCACAATGATAACAACAAATGGGGTGTGGCAAGGGGATAATCCATTGGATTACTCTTTACCCCTCTTCATCCTGCAATTAACCATGGTGGTCGTTACGACTCGTCTCCTTGTGTTCGCCCTCAAACCACTTCGCCAACCCCGTGTCATTGCTGAGATTCTCGTAAGTATTACTCCATATCCATTCGTGTATATCATAAGTTCGAAATTGATACTAAATGATTTTGGTTATAGGTATTACCCCTAGAGACGAACCTGTTCCACGGAATAGTTTTGTTTTCGTGAAACAGGTTCATCTAGAAATTTGTGAATTTTTTTAGGGGAAAAACATCCATGCATGCACAATACTTCAAATCTTGATACTTCTGTGAAAAATATTGAAAAAAACCCTGTAAAAAGTATGGAGATTGTATCAGAAATTACTTCAAAGTATCATTGTAGTACTCCTGATATACCTGTGCGCTTGCTTCTTATGCTACTAGGGTGGTGTGATACTCGGACCGTCGTTGCTGGGAAGATATGAAACTTTCGCCAAAGTGATATTCCCGCTAAGAAGTGTGATGGTACTGGAGACCATGGCTAACATTGGCCTCCTGTATTTCCTCTTCTTAGTTGGGGTAGAGATGGATCTAGCAGTTATCAGGCGCACAGGGAGGAAGGCGATAAGCATTGCTATCGGGGGAATGATCTTGCCCTTTGTTATCGGATGCACGTTCTCCCTCGTCATACAAACCACCACAGAGAAAGGACCGCACCAGGGAACTTTTGTCCTCTTTCTGGGAGTTGCCCTTGCTGTCACGGCGTTCCCTGTGCTAGCTCGGATTCTTGCTGAGCTGAAACTCATCAACACCGAGATGGGGCGTATAGCAATGTCGTCTGCACTTGTGAATGACATTTGTGCCTGGATTCTCTTAGCCTTAGCCATTGCCCTTGCAGAGACAGAAACCTCTTCTCTCACTTCACTCTGGGTGGTCCTCTCAAGTGTTGGATTTGTGGTGGTCTGCATCTTTGTGGTTCGGCCTGCCATCATGTGGATGATCCGACGAACACCAGAAGGAGAGCCCTTCAGTGACTTCTACATATGCCTCATCCTTACTGGGGTTATGATCTCAGGGTTCATAACTGATGCCATAGGAACACATTCTGTATTCGGAGCCTTTGTGTTTGGCCTCATCATCCCGAATGGACCTTTAGGCGTAACCCTCATAGAAAAGCTGGAAGACTTCGTGTCAGGGCTGCTTCTTCCTCTGTTTTTCGCGATCAGTGGCCTCAAGACTGATGTTACCAAAGTCAAAGGTACAAGTACTTGGTGGAATCTCATGATTGTCATCGTGCTGGCTTGCACTGGCAAGGTTGCTGGCACTACTGCTGTCGCCTACTTCTACAAGATGCCACTCCGAGAAGGAATCACCCTCGGTCTGCTTATGAACACTAAAGGACTTGTCGAAATGATCGTCCTAAACGTAGGAAAGGATCAAAAGGTCAGACTCAAAACACCGAAATCATGTTCTTTAATTTCAGCTAACCATTTTGTTTCATTTTCAGAAAGAGGAAAAGGCAGGTTAGACATAAGACTTAAAAGAAACGGAACTTAGCAACTAGAATTTGAAGCATTAGCAACAAAAATGAATGAACTTTACCAGCAGCAGGCATTGGTTTTAAAGCCTCTGACATGACTAGAAGCACATCATCTAAAACTGTGTATCCGATGATCTTACAGAGCTTTGTTCTTGCAGGTGTTAGACGATTCATCATTTTCAATCATGGTAGTTTCAGCTGTCATAATGACTAGTGTCGTTGGTCCCCTTGTAACTACAATATATCGGCCAGCAAGGAGATTTGTGACATACAAGAGAAGAACCATACAGAGATCCAAGCCAGATGCAGAGCTGCGAGTATTAACTTGCGTCCACACTCCAAGAAACGTACCAACCATCATAAACCTCCTTGAAGCCAGTAATGCAACCAAAAGATCGCCTATATGCGTTTATGTCCTGCATCTTGTTGAGCTAACTGGGCGAGCATCAGCTATGCTCATAGTCCACAACACCAGGAAGTCTGGCCGGCCTGCCCTCAACCGAACCCAGGCACAATCTGATCATATCATCAATGCCTTCGAGAATTATGAGCAGCATGCCACAAATGTCTCTGTTCAGCCTCTTACCGCCATTTCCCCATATTCGTCAATGCATGAAGATGTTTGCAATTTGGCGGAGGATAAGCGAGTGGCATTTATCATCATCCCCTTCCATAAGCAACAAACAGTGGATGGGGGAATGGAAGCAACCAATCCAGCATTCCGGATGATCAACCAGAACGTATTAGCCAATGCCCCTTGCTCAGTCGGAATCCTTGTTGATAGAGGGCTAAGCGGCTCCAACCGCTCTGCAAACCAGGTATCACATAATATAGCAGTGCTCTTTTTCGGTGGGCCCGACGACAGAGAAGCACTTGCATATGCCTGGAGAATGTCAGATCACCCTACCACCACAGTAACAGTAATGCGATTCATACCTGGTGATGAAGCATCCAGGACAGCAGTAGAGCCTAGTCGCGAGCCCAATGATCCGAGGGTGTTGACTGTGATGACTGATGGCGAACATGAAAGGCAACAGGATGAGGATTATATTAACGAGTTCCGCTCGAAGACTGCCGACACTGAGTCCATCACCTATGTTGAGCGTATTGTAAACAATGGGGAGGAAACAGTGGCCTCCATAAGATCAATTGAAAGTGTTCATGATCTGTACATAGTTGGTAGAGGGCAGGGCATGATTTCACCACTTACAGCAGGTCTAACAGACTGGAGCGAGTGTCCTGAGCTTGGAGCAATAGGTGATATGTTGGCATCATCAGACTTTGCAGCAACAGTTTCTGTGCTAGTGGTGCAACAATATGTTGGGGCTGGACCACATAATGACGCTTCTGCAACTCCTGACAGTCCTGCAGGTCAAATTGATATTGATGAGCAGTTGAACGCAGGAATACATCAGATGAATCACCGACAAACTCCGGCAAAGGGTCAGAATATATTTTAACCCCTAAAAATATGACACTAAACCTAGAAAAACACCTCACCAGCTGAGAAGTCGTTTGTACATCTGTTACAAAGCAAATGAAGCATTTTATTGTGGCACATCTTAGCTCTAGTTTTAAAAATAGTTTAACATCTTTAAAGCCTTTGTTTGCAAATGAGAAGACGTTAAACATGAGAGACTCAGTTTATCGGAAGATTTTCCCCTCCCCCACTATATGTGACCCCTCTCCCAATACTAATTCTGGAGATTTAACACAAATATTTCTTAGTTAGCACAGTTTTCTTTGTATTACTGGTGAAGAATTCATATACTCTGAAAGAAGTCAGCATAATCTTATGAAGCAGTATTAACGCAGAGGAGTAAGTTATGAATAGACACATAAAGATTAAAAAAAAAATGGATAAGCACTATGTGAGGGTAAGACCAGTATAAATAAATAGTTAGCCAGAGACAATTCAGGTGAAATCGACCTTAAGCATCTTCAATACGCAAACAAATTCTTGTGTATTGCATAGCGAAGCTAATTTGAAGAGTTTGGGGGATTGAAAAAACGGTAAGAGGATTTGACTCTCTTAATCAGTGCATAAAAGAGTTACTTGAAGAACACCTAGTTTGCAATTGAAGATAATAAGAAGCGAGTCAGAAACAGACCTACAAAGACACAAAGATTCTCCAAAACCAAGTTCTGCTTGCTGCTTCTCAATAAGATACAACGTGTGAACGGGTATATTTCCTCCAGAGAACTGTTCTCGATCCTTCATACTGGATCATGTCCAAGAACCAAAATCAATACATTGAAGTGATATGTCACCTACATACAGATCCTTTAAGTGTTGCCCGCACAATCCTATTCGTCTTTTATTCAAACTGGGATGAATACAACTGGAGAATCCTGTATTCCAACTAGGAAACTTCTGTCTTTCCATCACATGAACAATGTAAACACACGGTGCTGGAGCAGAGCAACCAATAACAAAGCAATCACATGGTCTTGACTGGCTCACTGTTCTTGCAAGAGATAGCCGACACACCCCGCTATAAGAGATGCCAAACATCAATCCCTCATCACAATCCAAATCAAACCAATCCAACAAATCTTCAGAATCGTCACCCTCCATATCCTGGCTAAGTGGAATTCTGCTCAGCTCAGACTCACAACGCCTTTCTATCTCAGACTCATGTATTCTATATTTTACAGCAAGGGTGCGGATGCAAGACATCCTAACTTGACCTGAAATAATGAGCCTTAACTCTCCAAAATTATCACACTCACTGTACCATCTCACCCATCTACGGACTATACCACAAAACCAGTCAACGATTTGACATTCATCCTGTAAAATGAGTGCAGGGACTGCACAGGCATATCCTCTGGCATTGACGATTCCATAGCGTAAAAGGCGCTGCTTTATCAAACTGACAGGTGCTAGAATCTTAGTCGTGGTCTGACATTCCTGCGACAGGCCAGAACTTGGTAAAAGGGAAAGAAGAGATTCAGTTTCTGAGCAGCTGTATTCTTCTACAAGTCTCTGAAACTCGTAAAATGAATCTTGCAGTGCTGGAGGAAGTGAAGGTTCAGCAATGCACTTAGATAGGATGTATTCCTCGCTGCTGATATTGTTTTTCATTATCTCTTGCATCCAAATTTTTAGCAAGTCCTTGTACCAATGATCCGTTTCCATGCCAGCTTTACGGTAGTGGGAAATTTTGCTCATAAGGAAGTTATTACCAGCTAGATGTCTTATCTCTGACTCCTTAGTCTTTTTCAAACCATGAGCTAACCACTTCTTACCTATTCTAACAGTACCAGCATCCCATACTTCTTGTTTTTGTAAAGCAAATAATTTCACCTTCTCCTTTAGCTTATGGATGGCTCTCACCGCAGGACTATCTTCAATGGATTTAACAATTGATGCGCCACAGAAATGAAGGCCATTGCGGCGTTTGCAGGGAACTATTTCAGAATCGCTATTTGTACCTAAAAGAAGGCAGTCCTGAAGGTAGTTCTGTACCTCAGACTTCAACGAGAATGCAGCATCTTCGGAACCAGACACTGCAAAAAATATCTCATCCATGAAACGACAACAATGTACTCTCACACCAGAAATCTTAGAAGCAACATCTCTATCTGCATTGCTTTTTATTTGCCTCCTGAACCAATTACGCAGCTTTGACTGTGGCTTTTTTTCATCCCACACAGTGCCTGATTCAAGAGCCTCGTATTTCAATGACATTTTGTGGAACTCATCATCAAATAAATCAAGATAAATATTCATTAATACAGGGGTTAAAACACCCTCTTGTGGGAGACTTTGACCTTTAGGGAAACCCCCAAATTCAAGATTCAAGGCTTGTGCATCAAACATTCTCTGGATCATCCTACTTAGTTGGGGATCCTCAATTTTGTTCTCAATAGTCAAAATCAACTTCGCAAGTACTGAAGAATCAAGCTTCTTAGTTACAAGCACACAGAACCACCAATCAGGGTTTTTGATCTCCTTGCAAATATACTTAAATGCTGATGATCTCCCTCTTCCACTTCGACCACCATGAGAAATCTTCGAGAAGTGAGGCTTATACACAACTTCCAAAACTATCCTCATTGCTTCTTGAACTACCTTTAACTTCAACTTAGGAAGCACAAGTACCTCTTTTGTATCACGGCCCTTTGTCGAGACAGTGAACGTATTAGCTTCAACATCAAACTCCCCATCAACAAGCTCTTTCGACAATGACTCAAAACATATACCAGCATCCTCAGATGTAGTCACATCCACATTCGAGCATACTCTAATACAATTATAAGCATCCACTAGAGTATTAGGATCAGCAACCACCTTCCTAAAAACATCATGAAACTTCCCATTCACATAATGCTCCTTCACTCTCTTCTTTACCCGCAATTCGAGCATCCGTTTCATGGAAACCCTACTTGTCAAAGGTTTAACATTGCCCTTAACCTCCTCACTAGATGAAGACTCAACAACAATTGATGCTAAACTTTTTGCTAAAGGCATTTTCACATCACCATCATTCTCATTTCTTTGAAAGCTTGAGAAGTAAGCTTCAACAGCATGAAATCTACCCACATAACTTCCTGACAAAATTCACCCAAAAACCAATTTACCCATGATTTTTACCATCATAACTAAGCAAATAACAAAAGCACTAACCTTTTAACATCAAACAATTAGAAGAAGAAAAAAACACAATAAAGATTTCACATTACATTCACATGATAACAGTAAAAAAAAATATTGCAAAATTTACTGCTATTAATTTAGGATGAGAAAGAATTACTTACTTGGAGTAGAAAGCAATGGAACATTGTTTACAGAAGAAATTGGATGAGGGAAAGAGTGAAACTTTGAGAAAAACAACCATTTTCTGCTGATATTCGTGAGCCTCAAGCTGGAGAAAAACAACATCATTCAAATTCACTTCGGAAAATATGCCCAGTAATTTTATAGTCAAAAAATGACTTTGCCCAGATTTTAATTTTACATTTTTCTGAAGGAGAGTTTGGTGGAGTTTAGAGAGGAGAGGAAAGAGGCTCCTCCTTTGGTAGCAAGTCCGAAGTCCGATCTTCGTTTTTTTTTTTTTTTTGGCTCTTTACTAGTGTTAATGGCCTAATGGGTGGGGTACGCATAAGGTGTAGGCATGTAGCTAACCGATTGTATTGTGAGTTCGGTTTGGATCAGGTGTAGGTATGTAGCTAACCGATTTTATTGTGGGTCCGGTTTGGATCAGGTGCAGGTATGTAGCTAACCGATTGTACTGTGAGTTCGGTTTGGATCAGGTGTAGGTATGTAGCTAACCGATTTTATTGTGCGTCCGGTTCGGATCAGGTGTAGGTATGTAGCTAACCAATTGTACTGTGAGTTCGGTTTGGATCAGGTGTAGGGTGTAGCTACCCGAGTGTGTTTTGCGTGTCTGTGGCAGAAGAAAATGAAGGATATTACAGTGATCTTGGACTCAACCCTAGGCGATTGAGTAAGACCATAAGTTCATAACCCATGTTTTTTATTCTCACACAAGTAATAAAAAGTGTAACAAAATTTAGTTCCGGCCGAATATCGCACAAAATTGTCTTTGCAATCACATATCAGTTCATATGTTACTCGGACTAGTCATATTACCTCTCAAATCTTGACTCACGTATTCTTGTTGGATAAGTACTTAATATTGACACAATAATGCTTGTGACACTTGAATTTTCTGTTTCAGTCAAAGAGAACATAAATAGCCGAGTCTAACACTTGAGCACGTAGTTACATTGGCGTATCTCAAAACTTCATAAAGGGCAGTTAAACTGGTGCATACCGGACAAAATACAAACGAATGTAACCGAACAAGACTTTCCTTATTTGCCCCAAATATCTTTGCCGCCTTCACATAAAAACCCAATTTAATTTAATTTTTTTAATTGGAGAAACACACATCTGACATCCCCCTTGTTCAAATCAGCAGCAGCAGAGACATGCCACAAGGTTTGAGCTTCAAGTTTCTTATGATGATGATCTTAATAATAATTGTATTGATTGTAATAATAATGAATGGAATTGTTGAGTGATTATTAATGTTTTAATTGCAGAGTTACCAGGGTTTTATTTCGACCCAGAAAAGAATAGATACTTCTCCTTGAAGGGTCAGATTCCTGGGACTTTCCGTAAACCACCTGCTCCTCCTCAAAAGCCTGTTTCACCACCTGCCCAGGTCTGTTTTTTCCCCCAATTTGTAGGGTTTTTTGTGTTCAAATTTTATTAATTTTGAGTTTTTTTTAATGTATACCCAGTTTAGAGAATCTTGATTTTTTGCTGAATTTGGTTGTTTATGGGGTTAAGTCAAGTGAAATTGTCAGTTGGGTAGGTGGGTGTGTAAGTTTGGTGATTGTAAGATATTTTTGGGGGTGTAATTTCCTCAAAGTTTGGTTCTTTTTGGTGATTTGGTGAAGACATTGTGCAATTAGATATTGATTTGGGTTGTTTATGGCTTGAATTCCGAGCGATGATGTTAGTTGAGAAGGATATTTCGTAATGATTTCGGAACAATGCTGAAACATTGGGGTTTGTTTCATGTTGATTTGGGTTGTTTATGGCTTACCCCCTCCGGTCCTATTTAAACTTCCTTCTCTCTTTTGCGCACTCCAAAAGAAGAATTAATAAATAATACTTTATGATTTATTTTGCAAATAAATTTAAAAGATAATCTTAACCAACATCTTTACGTTGCCTCTCTAATTTTTCACTCGACAAAAACCGTAATATTTTGGTAATGGGAAGAACAAAGTCGAAACCCTGAAAAAGGGAGAAGGAAGTTTAAATAGGACCAGAGGAGTATATTGCAAGCGATTATGTCAGTTAGGAAGGATATTTCTTAATGAGTTGGAAATAGTGCTGAAAGTTTTGGGTTACGAAATTGCATATGATTATGTTTGTTCGTGTTGAATTGTTCCGCTTTAATTTGTGATTCTGAAGGACCTGAAGGATCAAGCCTGTATGGGGATTGTAGTGAATGCAATGTGTGCAATCGCATTTTATATTGGGGATTGATATTAAGGTTATGCTTGGGATTTACTGCAAGAACTAGGAATCTTGTTGTTCCATTGCCGTGTCTGATTGTTGAAAAATTTGTATAGGGAGAAAGCCCACATAAGAAGGGTCTTTCCAAGCTGCTTCACAATAGAGAGCTATATGGTAGTATAATTAATGTCAGCAGCCGGAAGCGGAACTTTGAAGAGGAATACAGGAAGAAGTTCGTGTCTAAACCAAAGGTATTTCCCTTGTGCATATATTGATGCTTGTATTTTGTGTATTCACGTTTGTAAGATACACTCATTCACCCCTTCGCTATCCCAAAATGCTCGTCATAATTGATCTCTCTTTTTAGTACAATATTGGGTTCACACTTCACGGTGATTTTACATTTTGCTAAAATGTATGGTTTATTCCCATAAATGAAATTTCCCTCAGAACTTCTCTGGCTATTTAAGTCATGGTGGTGTATTGTCCTATGTTAATTTAATTTATCTCGCACCTGATAAATTGCTACGCTGTAGGTTTGGAGCTATCAGGATGACAAGATTAATGCACATTCATTGTCCCTATTAAACATAAACGTGGACACGCCTGAGGGGCAGTACAGAACAGATGGTTTATTGACAGGAGGTGACTTTTTGAGGTAGGTTCGCTCCACGTTTCCCTGATCCTTGAAAATCTTCAGATTCTTGTGTTCTCGTTCGAATCTCAAATATGACTCAAAACCAGCGTATTCTTCCCTTTTACCTCCTCTATTTGGTCTATTTTTGTAAGACTTGACGATAATCATACTACATTATGAAGTAAATACGAACTCAGACTTTTGTGATTGTCTTGTCTAAGAAGCAGAGTGGTGGTTTGAAATAATAGGATTGATCTCATAGTCTAGCCACTACTCCATAATACTTGTATTATGTTACTCAGACACGGTCGGAAGTGTCAAACGCGGGTTCATGACTACGTGTCGGGGTGTCAGTCGCGGCTATTTTATAAAATAAAAAAAATACCTTGATTTTTTGGCCTAAAATGGAGTGTCTAGGTGTTGTGTCGGCCACGTGTCGTGTTCGACACACGACACGGGCACACGGCAGGTAAATGGAGTGTCGAAGTAACATAGCTTGTATGATGTGTTGCCGCCTACAAAGAGTTCATTCTTTCACTTTATGAAATAATAGTAGCATCTCAAGTTTTTATACTTGCTTCACAGATTCTGCGTGTTTTGTTTTGTATGTTGCCTACTTACCTTTATTGAGTTGTTTCTGATGTGATTGTTCTTTTTTGACACTTCAGTTTTTGGTTGCAGCCTTTTTGATATTGGAAACCTTGGTGAACATTTCAATCATGGTGAAAACACCACGGCTGACTTTATTTGGCCTAAAGCCAATAAAGCAGATTGCTCTGGTATGTCAAAAGACATCCGAAAATTCAGTGGATCTACAGTTTATATGCCTTCGACCATCTCTTGTATAAGTATGCCACGAAGAGGACCCTTCCATGAAGATACCGGTGGTGCGGCTGTAAAACATGCATTGTATCCACCCATGTTGAACCACACTTACATATTTTATACATATCTGTTCAACCTGACCAGCCAATATCTAGCAGCGTATAAAGAATCAATAGTCAGTACTTTGTCGACTGCTTTACTTTTATTTAGAATCAACACTCAAATGAGAATGCCTTTCGGTAACTGTGGACTTTTTGATAGAGTACCTGTTAATTTAAACCTTTGAATATTTTCAGTCGTGCTGTTATAGTTGACTTTATCTGATTTCAACTATATATGGCGCCCTTGCATATTGATGTTTCTTTGAAACTGATTGTGTTTTCTGGTTAGTTGTAAATTTGCAAGTAAAAATCAGAGACCTAATCTTCTGAATTCCTCTGTGATTCGTTTTATATGGCAAATGGCAATATCTTACCAATTTGAAATCTCTTAATATCCATTGTTGATCTCAAACCTGGATAAAGGAGGAGAGTTGGGGTATGCATGTCTGCCATGTTAAGACATTATTTCATCTCACAATACCATCTGTTTAACATGGAAACACAGTTTTGTCTGTTATTTACTTGATAGTTACCTGAAGTTGTCTCAAATGTTAGTGTAATAGACCAGCCTACCTGAAGCAACCAAGCTCACCCTACCACATAGTATACAGCACACATATTCCAGATGGAGTGGAAGTGGAAGTATATCTGTCCTGCTGTAATAAGTGGGTTTACTTGGGGAATGCTCTAGCTAGGGAGTTCATCAACAAGAATTTACAAGGAGAGATGTTCATAATATCAGTTTTGTCATATTCCCCTAGTTAGTTGTGGTCTTATGGAGTCAGAGAGTGTAAGTACCGCTCCAAAGCCCCTTTATTATCCTTTCCTACCCTTGTTTATAAGCTTGTATTGACCTTACAGAAAGGTGGGGGACCGCGTACAAATCTGAGGAGACGTGGGATCTCTGTACCTTTTGCTCTCACCCTTCACATCCTGTTTGCCACTGTTTGAAATTGGTTTTTCTATGTCTATGCTGCCTTTATCTTTGCTTTCTGTTAGCTCTTCACTTGTTGAGATCCATATTTTGATTTCTTGAATGTGTGCTTGAAATTTGGATACATCAGTTTCCCATTTACTTTTCTTTAACATGAGAAAAGAATTACCACTTTGGGATCGGAGTTACATGGTGGTGCACTTTCTGTTCTCAATCTTGCTGATCCAGTGGATTATGCCAATATTAATCTTACTCGGAGATTGCGCACACTCACCTCACTCAACTGTACTATCTGGGGAGCTGATGTCAATTGCAGTGGTAACAAAGCTGTTGTTGGTGAGTTCATTAAGTCTGTTTAATATATAACCTGCTCCAAAACATGATCTTTTCATGGCCACTCCAGTGTGTTTAAAGTTGCATCAAAAGCTCATTCAGTGTGTCTTTTTTAATTAGAATGTGAAGCTTCATACTTATATTTGTATAATGCTAATTTGCTCTCATTGGCACTTCATAGGCACCAACCTTGGAGCTACATTGGTAAACCTGGAGACCGCAGTATCATCAGTGATATGCCGTAGTAAGAGTGATGTCTTATCAGTGCAACTACTTCAGTCGGTAATATAGGTGTCTTGAGTTCCATTTGAGTACCATTATAGTGCTTTAGTGGACACAAGGCATCCAAGTACTCTTTTTAATTATGGTGCAGCTAAAGAAGAAATTGTAACTAATACATTGATGCTGTAGGGCAATATCGCGCTCTGTGGACTGAGGAATGGAGCTATAGTGACACTGGATGTTCGCAGGCAGAACCGTGAGATGGCTCGGCATAGAATTACACATCCTTCTCACGTTTCAACTAGGAGTAGAATTGTTCAGAGGACGAGCAAACCGTGGTTTACGGTAATTTGATACGACGTGTTAAAAATGCTTTCTTTTTGCCTGTAGTGATTCCCCTGGTTCTCTTCTGGTGTATCTTCTTCCCTATCGTCATTAAAATCTTCCTTTACATAATCTGAAAAACAGATGTGATCCCCCCCCCCACCTAGCTATAGTTGGTTAGTTTGAGGCCCTGGGACACAGTTGATGGTTTATCCTTTGTATTTTGTATTCTGAAAAATAAAGCTGTCACTTGCCAAATGCAAAAAGAAAAATGCTGTTCTTCCATTTCTGGCTTATTGTATTTGTTTTTTCCAAGCCAATAATGCCTTCGAGCCCCATGTTGATAGGATGAACATTTATCATAGGAAGGGGTGGGAAAGGAAGGAGAGAAATGGTGGAGCGGGGGCTGTTTACAAATTATCTCCAGCCTCCTGACCTTGTGGGTCTGTCTGTAATTATAAGGAACCTTAAGCCTTGGTTATATAAGACAATTCACCATTTTGCTGTCATACATGGGTTTGCCGTTTCTTTCCTGCGTTGATACTTAAATCTGTTGTAAACTTTATGTTGTTGCTGGTGCAGATTAGAGGAAACGTACAACCTTCTTGCACGACGCACATGCCTTCGTCAATTTGTTGGTTAGTTGCCCTAACGAGAGCTTAGCGTTTGATATTTATGTGTTTATTTTCTTACTAAGCTTTCACCTTCCTGACGCTGTAGCTTGGAAGCACTTCAGACGTACGACCAATACTTCTTGGCAAGCTCCATGGACGGATCGGTTAGTAGCTATTGAATTAAATTATCAATTGAGTATATATCTTTAGTGACCATTACTTTTTTTTTTCTTACATGCCTGCATAAGTACGGACTGGATTTCATGTTTTAGCAATGACTCTTTCTGCTAGTTGGTGCAATTATTTGATCATTGCTTTGGAATTCCTAGATTACTTCTGGAAGATTGGCTGAACTCTCGGATAAAATACCTTTTATCTTAAACGTTGTTAGTAATAATCAGTCCAGTTCCCCTGTGGTAGAGATTGTTTGGGTCTTATTGTAGAAATATGGAAATAGACCCCTTAGGGTGTATCTGATCATATGCAACATAAATGTATAACACTGATGACCTCAGAAGCTGACAAGTTGTACTCATTAGTCATTACACCGCATCCTTACATTTACCAACCGTCTAATATCTATGTAAAACTAGAACCTTATGGTCAGGAATCTTGTTTTTTATTTTTTATTTTTTTTAATATGCGGAGTGTCCTATTTCTTGATATTTGAATTCATCAAGCTCCTGATTTTGCAGATCAGGTTATTGGATCATCGCTTGACCACTCGAGGCCCTGTACAGTCTTACGAAGGCAATGTGAACTCCCACAGTCATATAAAGCTTGCAACTGATGCAAGTGAGAGATTTGTAATGTCAGGTATGGACAGTTGTACTTAACTTACCTACTGGATCATTTTAGGATATAGCTTGTTAAGTTTGGAGTGAGATAGTGTTGCGCTTTTGTCTAACTGTAGGAGGCGAGGACTGCAAGATGCGCATTTGGAGCATCAAATCTGGTGAACTGCTGTTTGAGGAGAAACTTTCTGGTTCTATCCCTCTGACCTCTTGCTGGCAAGGAAATGGAGGTATGGAACTGTAGAAATATCGTCTTCTTTCACGTCTTCCTTGTTCATATAAAAATATGAATGCGACCTTTGTCTTGGTCCTGCTGTAGTCTTTAACTTCCTCTGAAATCTTGTTAGGGTTTTCAAATTCCGCTGATGAAATGCAAAATATGGAAGATTGCCATGACACACAAACTCGAAATTGGGATGCATGGGTGGGATCTGCTGAAGGCTTACTTCGGATGCAATTTTCTGGATGATCTACCTCTCCATTCCATCCCCTGACCCTTCTAATGATGCTCTGAGAAGATTGCCCTCATACAGGTGTGATCAGCCGGACAGCAGTCGTGATTTCCGCGACCCATGGCTGGTAGTTTTTGTATGTTAGGAATTATAAGGTTGATGATACGAAGTTAGGGCTGTTAGGATAGTGAAATAGTGATACGACACTCCTTCCCGGAATAGCGAGATACGACAGCGACTCAGGGAAGTAGGCCAGTATGCATACGCTAATATTACCCGAATACCCGGTAGACTAGACATATATAGAATGAACTGAACTCTTTGTTTATATATCTTTATCCGAAAATTTTGTCAATATGACTACCTTAAATTTTAATCCGAAAATACGATGCAAGTAATGTTGATGATGCGAGTCTCACAACTTTAGATCATCGCCCTTAAATTGTGGCCGTTTCCTATACCATTGTCACAGAGTTAATAATGAACTCGCGCCATTCAAATCGCGTTACAACAACCGATATTATCCCACTTTTGTCGAAATCGTCATGTATTCGATATTCCGTATCATACAATATTACTTATTTTAGAAATTTAAAAAAGATTCAACGACTTTTGCTGAGTTAATAAATCTCGTTTCCACCCGAAACAATATCACAAGTTCACAACAGCGAGTTATACCGAACACGACCGACAACAAACACAAACATGGTATCTCCCGAACTGTTGCATAGGTGGCACAACTCCACTTTAACTGAAGAAAACAAACAAAGGAAAACAGAAACATCATAGTACCCGACATAATTCTCGGCGGTTTGCTTCTCTCTTACAGTTTCTCCACGTTTCCTTCTCCAACAAAACAAAACAAAACAAAATTAAAAATCCCTAATCCCCAATTTAATTTTTTCAATTGAGAATTAAAAGTAATCATCTTTCATCGATCTTAATCCTCGCAACATTGCATCATATCATCATAATCGTCAACAATACGAATCCCAGGTAATAGTTTTTTCTCTCCCTTCCAGAATTTCGTAATTAATGGCGAATTTTTTCTAATTAGTTTTGATTTGATTTGATTAATTTGAATTTTGGGGGTTTAATTATGAATGTAAAGATGGATACGTCGCCGGAATTCGAGTATTTATTCAAGCTGTTGATGATCGGAGATTCGGGCGTCGGAAAAAGTAGTCTTTTGTTGAGCTTCACTTCCGACACTTTTGAAGATCTCTCTCCTACTATTGGTACTTCCTTCTGTTTCACGCTAAATATTTTCTGTTCTTTGTATTTTATTAGGGTTAAAGTTAGGGTTTTTGGATAATTTGATTGCGTAATTGTTGTCGGTTGGGGTGAATTTTAGTGTAATTTTCATGGGTTTTGTGGAATTTTGGCTGATTTGGGGTTTTTAAGTGGTGGTGAATCTGTTTATTGAGTTGCATTGTGGAGTGTATATTTATGAAGTTGAGCTGAGAAGGTTAACATGGCTAGTTTCGCCACTTTTCGGACATCAGTTATCGATATTCGACACCCATTATTGACTGAAATTTGCTCAACCGTCTGTTGGATTAGTGGACGTTTCTTAAAGCGCGCGGTAGTGGAACTTAATTGTGTCTTGCATGGCTGCATGTATCTTTAGCACAATGTTCTGTTTAGTGCTATACTGGAAATATGAGTAAGAGAAGGTGGTGTTAGGATCGGGCAAATTCTTACTGTTTTCACGAGTTGTATGCCTTTCTACACGGTTCTGTGTCATGTGCTTCTGTTCTCTCTTGTGCTCTCCTATGAACTATGAAGTGGCAAGAAACAATTGCAAGAAGGGGAGATAAATTTCCTCCGTTTAATTCGACTGTGGTATGGATAGTAAGTAGGAAACACATTGTTGATGGTTGAAAGATAGAAATTGTCTTTTTACAGGCTAATTACGTATGGGGTGCTCAGTTAGAAGGGTGGTTGGAAGTGAGTTTTACAGTGTAGGTCTATTGATTAAGCTTTTAGCTGTTCTTTTGATACCTTAACCCTTAATGTCATGTCTAAAATGATTAACATTTTGTGATTTACTATATATGAAATCACTATGGAAGATAATTGCAAACGTATTGGTAGGCATAATAGGGTTTTAAGAATGAAGGACAATTTTGTTATGGAGGTAACTATCATTTTGGTGTGAATGTCTATGCGGTTTTAATTAGATGATTGGTTGATGTCAATACCAAGGTTTGGCTCAATTTGAAGGATGGGGGGGACATATTGTTAGGGTGCCTTTGATATTGTAGACTAGTGGTAGTGGGTCTTATTGTGGATGGATGGCTAATAGTAATATGGGTGCTGGTCTTAAGTGACAATCTAATTTGTCCTGCACTCTCTCTTTGTAAATGGCTACGACACTTGGGAATTAATTGGCACTGAATGGACTGGATAAACAGATGTTTAAGGTTGAAAACTGTGGGAAGTGATTATGCTTCTGTCATTTAAATTTAAAGCCGAATCAGTAGGAAAAGATAATTTGATGATCGGTGTACCCGTATAGCAGAGCAGCGTCTTTTAGTACCTGTTTCATCGTAGCTGAGTGCTTTACCTGTCATGTTTTACTTGTAGGTGTGGATTTCAAGGTCAAGTATGTAAACATTGGGGGCAAAAAGCTTAAGCTTGCCATTTGGGATACAGGTAAACATCTTGTACTCTTAGGTGATCTATGAGATCTTTCTTGTATAATTTATCTGCTATATTTATTTGCATGCGTTTGTGTTCTGATTTATCATGTTGATTTAGTTTGCACTTCATTACTGGTCTTGTGAATGTCTAAGTTTTAAAAAAAAAACAGTTTTTTGGACCGTGAAATGAGGTGGAAAATGTTGGAAGGAGCTCTCTTATTTGCTTTTTAATGTTGATTGCTTTCTGAAAAACATGTCTTTCTGCATGTGATTTCGCGGCCATTTGAACTTTCTTCATTAAGTATTGATAGCCTCTGTTAAAGATTCCAACTTGGTTTGACATTATAGGCTGTTGTCTATTGTTATGCTTTTTGGATCAGATATACGATCACTGCCTGTGTTATGTCAGTGACAACATCTGTTATCAAGATTTAAAGCAGACATTTTGAATTATACAGCTATAAAGTCTCAAAAATAGGAGACTGTTGACTTATATTACCCCCTCCCCCAAGAAAGAAGACCAAAAAAAAAGGAAAAAAAGTCCAAAGATTTAAGATTGTAATGTTTAAACATTGTACTTCCATGTCCTCTGGAATTCATAAGATTCAGAATTGGCTTCGCTATGGCGCTGTTATGTCTGATGGGAACAAAGTCCTTTTAAGAGACAGGTTTGATGTATCATCACAATGATGTTAAATGTGTTTTCTTGCAGCTGGTCAAGAAAGATTCAGGACATTAACCAGCTCATATTATAGAGGAGCTCAAGGAGTCATCATGGGTAATATTTGAATTCTTTTTCTTTAAAAAAATTTCTGTCTCTGTGGAGGAATTTTTGAGATTGCATTGCATTGAAGGCCTGATAACTTAGGTATTTACCTCCATAATTTTGACAAAAACCTTACCTCTAGGGGCTTTCTCAAATATCTGAGAAATTTTTGTTCCGGGACACCATTAGCCTGGTTTTTACCAAATTTGGCGATTTAGGCCATCTTCGTTAAACTGCTTAATCATCCTCAAAAACCTGACATGGACACCCTGAGTGCCCTTTAAGAATTCGAGGGTCATTCTCCTGTTTGGGAGTCCTCTAAACCCTTCTGCCTCCCGTCATCCATTAAGGCTCGCGTGTATCTTCGAATGATTTTGGCACTTATAGTAGGTTTTTGGCTCTAATTTTTGCTACATCACCTAATATGACCCCCAGGAGCTACTACAAGAATTTGAGTCATATTTGTTTTTGTGCTGTTTAAAGCCAAAATCCATGGATTATATACTTCGGTTTTGCGTCAATTTGACCACTTTTTTTAAAGTAGCCAAATGTACTCGAAAGTTTTCAAGTGACAGCCTTTGCGTGTCCATATTTGATATGAGGGCCAGTTTCCTTATTTGGGTAGTTTTTTAAGTCCATTTGGCATGTCACCAGATGAGTTTAGTTTGCGTTTATTTGGCTGATTTCAGGCATCGGTCATAAGCTGTTTTAGCTCTAATATTTGCCTAATTTTTGGAACCTACCATAGTTTTTTGGCTCTAATATCTTGATAAAACCCAAAATATTACCCTTAGAGACTTCTATAAAAATTTGAGCCGTTTTTGTTCTTGAGCCATTTTTTACCAAAAACAGTGGATTATAGCCTTCGATTTTATTCAAATTTAGCCACCTTTTCCAAATTATTAACTTTATCTTAATACATCAACGTAGAGTTGTAGACACCCTGAAAGCGCCCTTGATGATGTTGGGAGGTGTGAGTTCTGTCCTGTGGGGGTTTTTTAAGCCCCACTTTATCGTAAAACATTATCGTAGACACCCTGAAAGTGCCCTTGATGAAATTGGGAGGTGTGTGTTCTGTCCTGTGGGGGTCTTTTAAGCCCCTCCGCCCTTATCTACAGTTTAGGTTAGCGTGTGTTTTTGGCTGATCTGGGGCACTATCAATGGTTTTTAGCTCTAATATTTTGACACTACATACTATATGATCCCCAGGAGCTCCTCCAAAATTATGAGTCATGTTTTTTCCAGACTTCCAGTGCCATTTTGAGCAAAAAGACCATGGGTTATATATTTTGGTTTGGTCAATTTTGACCAAAAATTGGTATTGGGCTACCATTGATCATCGTTTGCAAAATCATTAGATTTCTTACTTCGTAAATTACTATATATTTACTTCTTAATATAACATGTTTTTCCAAAAATCATCAGGTGATTGCATGGCAAGTGTCCTATGAAAGACTTGTTTCAAGTGCATATAAATTGTATTAGATTAGACATCATTGCCTGTTTTGTCGAAAAAAAACAAGATTACATTACAGGAACTCTGTTGACTGTTGAGTCTGTCCTCACAAGCTTAGGATTCCTGAGATTTATGTTTGGCTCTTTCAGTTATGTGTAATCAGTAATACTTTAATGTTTTTTTAACAGTATATGATGTAACGAGGAGGGATACATTCACCAATCTCCGTGATATATGGGCAAAGGAAATTGACCTTTACTCCACTAATCAAGACTGTATCAAGATGCTTGTAGGAAATAAAGTTGACAAGGTATGTATATCATCCGTCATACCTTTGCTTCTGCAAATAACGTTTTTATATATATTATTTTGGAGAGGTATTAAATGCGGGTACTAGAGTTTGCCCCTCGTAAGGACCACTTTAGAAGTAAGCGAAAGTATAGGAGCTTTGTGGGAGGGGTAGAGCTACTTGATTGTGATGGCAACATGATATAATTTTCCATGATTTTTACTCCAGGCGATAAAGGAAAATTAATTGAAGAATTGAAATGGCCCTTGTAGCCTGTAGGTTTATGTGAACCTTAGTCCTAGTCATCCAATAAAGACAATGACAACAATGACAAATTGTTTTAGGGTCAGCTAACATGAATTGTGAAATGGAATTGTCATATTGTACTCGCTACGTTGAATGCCTTATTCTTACTTCCTGAAGTTTAATTACCGTTTGTGTTTTGTGACTAAATTAGGAAAGCGAAAGAGTTGTGACAAAGAGAGAGGGCATCGACTTTGCTAGAGAGTATGGATGCCTGTTTATTGAATGTAGTGCAAAGACACGTGTAAATGTACAGCAGTGCTTTGAGGAGCTTGTTTTAAAGGTAAGCTTTTGCACTTGAATATATTATCGTAAATATGCCTTCATAATCTCTTAATTGATCTTGTAGATGCATTTGTTAGTTGTTACATACATGATCTTCCTCGTCTCCAAATAATGTTTGTGAATTTTTCTTCCTGGTCCACCAGGACTGATACCAAACCATCAGTTGTAATGTGACTACATAGCCAATCTGTGTTAGGGACTTCATGGATTGTGCACCTAGTTGAAAAGCCCTGTGACAATGTTTTCCCTGTGACCGACAGTGATGGTTTGGGCTTATGACTTAGAGGTCCCAAGTTCGAGTCTGACTAGGGCTCATGGTCGTGGAGTTGGGATCCCCTATTCCCCCCCCCCCCTGTAAGAGTCTTCTGACCTGCAAAGTTGGGCTGGTTGTCGGGTCTGGTTCTTTTTACCTTTCATAACAAAACAAATAAGTCTGTCTTTATAATGATGGATTTAAAAGTTGTGGCTCATGATTTAATTAGTGATTGATAAGTGTCCGATGCTTGCATAAAACACACACTATAGTTGTACAACTGGATGTAAAGTTTAGGTTCCCTTTCTGTGGAGGCGTATTAGTCGTGACCTGAAAATTGGTTTGATAAATTGCAGATTTTGGATACTCCTAGCTTATTAGCCGAGGGATCAGCAGGTGGGAAGAAAAACATCTTCAAGCAAAAACCACCTGAATCTGATGCATCCGCTAGTGGCTGTTGCTGATGTTTGCACTTATGCAACGCCAACTTTCTGTCTTCTGCTGGTTGGCAGTCTCTCGTGTACATGATTGCTTCACTAGCTCGAAACAAAGTCTGTGCTTTCTTGTAATTTTCTTTTGTTGCGGTTATTAACTTATAAGTGTCGTGACTGCTCACGGTGTTTGTAACTTTTAGTATGGAAACTGCTTTGATACTAACAAATACACGTCGAAATGGTTATATCAACGGTGTTCTGGGTGACCTGCCCACTTTACTGTAACGCTTGAATTCATAATGGGAGTACCTTATACCGGAGGGTTGTTAAATGCTTGTGATAACCCCAATTTTCGTCCCCCTCAGAAGCAAATGTGTGTGTTTGCCTGCTTGAAATCCAGATTTTTGGACAGTGATCGTGGAACAGTGGAGCACTCATTGCATCAAACCAAGTTTACTTTCGCTTGACAGGTGATGGAAGTGCAAAATCTACTCTTCCACTATGTGGATGGTACCGTATGATAGCCTCTTTGATTTTACAGGCCCCGAGTCTCATCGGTGTCATATCAACATTACAACATGTTTCAAAAACCGCCATTTAGTTGCAACAAAGAGAAATGTCTACTTCTACATAGAGGAGTTTTGGCTCACACAGGGACCTCCTGTGGGTGGAAACATTTCAATGTGGTCATGGGACATGATCATTGAACACCCAGACTAAATATTAAAGGCGTAATTAAGAAGCTTGGTCAAGAGGTAAGTATGATGTTGATGGTCATTGTGACATTTGCATGATTTTTACTTAATATACATATATTTTGCGCATGTAAGCTTATGCTTTTTACTACATTTTTATGCATGCTGGTTGGCCAAACTTTGTGTGGATCTTCTTCCACTTTTCCCATAGGCCAAATTTTACATTCCTTTTTTGGACCGCCTTTGTCTTGACATGGAAGTCCACACAAGCAAATCAATGTTTAGGGTACCTATTCTTCCTAATGTTTTTAAAGCTTGAGTGTTCTTTTTCTTCTTTGAAAGACAAAAGAGGGAGTGTTAGAGATGATCAAGAGTTGGCTTGTCCGTTGAACAATCAGTAACGATTTTCATTGTAAGTTAGCGAGGCGTCTGTTCACCAATTCAAGCGTAAATTTTTCGCTAGAGCTCGGATCTCATACCTGAGTACCGAATATTTTGAAGGTGTGGCAAGGCAATAAAAGTTCGTGCATAACACTTTGAGGTTTATAGGTGAAAGTCAAATTATAAAGGTGTTGTCAGTTTTCCTTGTAATAAAACGCATATTCCCGATATCTTTCTTACTCATGTGGAGGGTAGGTAGTCACCCCCTTATTACTCTATATTGATCTTACTAGTTGCAACTATATCTATCAGTTTCCTAACAATGTGATGGTATCAACACTAACCATACATTTATACACTTAACATAAGTAGTAACATTTCCATCTTAACAACATAAACCAAAAATTTAAAATCCATCTCATCTGTGTCCTATTTCATATCACAAACACCACAAAAAAGAAGGGTCACTTTCCAAATTTCCATTGATCTTTCCATTCAAAGAATGAATCCAAAAAAGAAAAGGATATCCAACTAGACATGAATAGGGTCCTGAACCCACATGGATCTGAGCAGCTTTAGCAGTATCCTTGCTCTTGTCTTCACTCTCACGCTACACTGGCTTTGTAGCAAGAACAACAGTTGTGTCAAAACCCCACCACATATTGCAGCTTCTCTAACTTCTTCTGATTCACAACATAATTTCATCAGACAATTTACTGCACTTTCACTCCCTTGATCATCTCCTGAAACCCTAAAAACCATCTTATTAAGTGCTTTTACACCATCTTTCACCTCATTTACAAGCAACATTTCCTTTGCACTTTCCAATTCTAAGGCCAAATCAAGAGCTTTTGTTGCTTTGCCTCCCAAGTTCTTTTCTTTCCCTTCCACTTCCAAAATGTACTTCACCAGGGAGTGAATTAGCCCTTCTTTAACCAAGTTTTCGCGGTACCGATACGATACTTGTGAGCTTGATGATGACAGTGCTAGTATGGCTTTGATACCAGCTTCTGAGACCTCAGGGTTTTGTTGGTAATCATGAAGTGATGTGATTAACATTTGGAGCAATTTGGTGTCATTAGCAATTTTTGTTGCTAACAATTCATTTTCCAAGGGAGGTGGTGATGATGAGGTGAAAATGACCTCTATTAAGTTGCACAAGCATATTTTGACCAAATAACTCCCATCTTGGAACAAAAGTTTGAAATTCTCAAACTTGGACTCTTCTTCCACAAGCATTTTACTCAAATCTCTCAAGCAACAAAAGGGCATCAATTTTATTGCACAATCAAGTGATTTCTCCACCAAAACCATCATTTCTTGGCTGATTTTTGCTCCAAAAACCAAACCCAACAAAATTGAGAAGAAACCCATTTGGATTAAACCCTCATTTTTACTTGGCAAATCTTCTGACAAGAACCTAACTTTCTCTATTGCATGAACTTTCTGCTCAAAAGTTGAATCTTGAGATTCAAGAACAAGCTTCAATGATATATTTTCAGAACAACCCATTTGGCAAAAATCATGATCATCATGATCATATGATATGATTTGATCATGATTATGAGTATGATTACCTATAAGAAGCCATTGATCAATCAAATGTTTAAGGATGTGGTTAGGAACCAAGGATAAATCATGGAGCTTCTGCATTGTAACAGGGCATGTGAAGTTGCCAGCAGAAAGCCACTTCTCAATGCAAGGCCTGTCATATGTTTGGCCTGTGCAAAGAGTCACAGGATCACTCAACAACTCTAAGCTTATTGGACATGTGAAATATTGTGGTATTGACATTCCAATTTCTCTCATCATAAACTTAAGAAAAAAAAATGGGAATTATTTTTTTTTTCTTATTGGAAGAATGAGAATCATCAACGAATAAAAAGAAGGTATATTTAAAGTGGAAGTGCTTTGAATAGTGAAAAAGAGTGTGCTTTATAGTATGTGTGTGTATATCAGTATATGTGTATAATTTTTATTTTTTTGAGGGTGTATGTGTGAAAGGAAACGGTATGTTCGTGGATGAGATTTATGAGGTTACTTTAGATCGTTTGTGTCCTCGTTACCAGGCACATAAACGAGGAATCATGATAATTCATCGGGTAAGATTTTTAGAGGTTTAGAAAGACCGTATAATGTATAGATTAAATATTATACATGCACGTAAAACTAGTTCCTAGATTATAATAAGTGGTAAGGATTAAGAGGTGGTGTAAGAGGGGGAAGAAGGATTCATGTAAAAAGAGGGAGACAATACACATGAGATATGGGAGGGAAATGAGGAAAAGTTGAAAATCAAGATGAAAACACTAGCAACCAAACATCTAATCTTAAAGTTTTAAGACAAAGGATAGGGACTAGGGACTAAAGGGAGAGATGGTGGGAGGGGACTAGGGTGGTGGGGCTTATCCTAAGTGGTATAGTCATACTGAATTACTCCATAGATTAACTCACTAGTACTCTATCAAATACTTGGTCCCCTCCACATTCCCTTCCCTTATGGGCCTATGCCTTCCAAATGAGTATATTCATGTCTTAATAAAATGGGAAGATGGGAAATGGCAATCAATGTAGTCTTTGAACATTAATGGATGCATATATTATGCATGAAAAATGTACTATATATATTAAACACAAAAGAAATATTTTTTTTAGCCACCAAAGTGATGAGGTTGTGATTTAAAAAGCACTAAAATTGTATTTGGTATATATAAAACACCAAAGTTGAAAAACTTGTTTTAAAAACACACTTTGAACTATTTGGGTATTTATTAAACACCGAAACTAATAAAAAAAACTAAAAAAAAATAATTTAATAAATTGATGTTGGTACTTACTGAAATTAAGAAAGACTAGGCTCGCTTCACAATCAACTTCATTGATCTAAAAAAAATCACATAATTGAGCAAATGTCAAAAAAAAGATCTAGGAACATGATTTTAAGGTACTATAAAGTTCAAAATATAGCATAAAAACTTATTCGTAAAATTCACGTGGTACCCTCGAACTTTGACAGATTGCACATGGTACACAACTTGGCAATTTTGTGCACATGGTACCCCTGGACTTTTTTTTTTTGCACATGGTATCCAAATAGTAACTTCCGTCAAATTATTTCGTTAATTGATGATGTCTTAATTAGTTATAAGGTAAATTAGTTAACTATTAAGTTACTCCCCTCTACCCAAAGAGATTTTCCTTTTTCTTTTTGCAGTTTTGAATTGCCATGTTGGGAGCTATATTAGGGCCGAAAACCTAAGAGAAAGTTAGAAAACAACCAAAACGGTCATAAATCCATACAAAGTAACGAGTGTCGAAACGCATAAAATAATTCACAAAATAAGGAAACAACAATCAAGTCCAACAAGTATAGTTTTTAGGCTATCTTCAATCATTTTTGGAAGACATTTGGCTTTTTTCGAAAAATTTATCAAATTTGACCAGAATCGCAATACATAATCCACGGTTTTTCGATAAAATGGCTACGAAGCAAAAACGGATCAAAATTTTTTGGTAGCCTTTAAATATGATATAATGAGTGTGAGAAAAATATTAGGGCCTAAAACCTAAGATAAGGTTAGAAAAACAGCCAAAACGGTCATAAATCCATACAAAGTGACGAACGTGAAACGCATGAAAGTAGTTCAGAAAATGAGGAACTAACAATCAAATCCAAAAACTATAGTCATAGGATATCTTCCATAATGTTTGGAGGACATTTGCCATTATTCGAATGATTAAATTTAACCAGAATCGCAGTGTACATAATCCACGATTTTTCGATAAAATGGTTACGGAGCAAAAACAGCTCGAAATTTTGTGATAGTCTCTAATAATGATATAATAAGGATTGGAAAAATATTAGGACCGAAAATCTAAGAGAAGGTTAGAAAAACAGCCAAATAAATCCATACAAAGTAACAAGAGTCAAAACGCATGAAATAATTCACAAAATAAGGAAACAACAATCAAGTCCAATAAGTATAGTTCAAGGCTATTTTCAGTAATGTTTGGAAGACATTTGGCTTATTGTCGAAAAATTTATCAAATTTGACCAGAATCGTTGTACAAATCTACGGTTTTTTTATAAAATGGCTCTGGAGCAAAAACGGCTCAAAATTTTGTGGTAGTCTCAAATTATGATATAATGAGTATTGGAAAATATTTGGGCCGAAAACCTAAGAAAAGGTTACAAAAACAGCCAAAACGGTAATAAATCCATACAAAGTCACGAGCGTCGAAACGCATGAAATAATTCACAAAATAAGGAAACAACAATCAAGTCCAACAAGTATAGTTCAAGGCTATTTTCAATAGTTTTTGGAAGATATTTGGCTTTTTTAGAAAAGTTTATCAAATTTAACCAGATTACCAGAATCGCAGTACATAATCCACGGTTTTTCGATAAAATGGCTACGAAGAAAAAAAAAGGCTCAAACTTTTGTGGTAGTCTTTAATTATGATACAACGAGAGTTGGAAATTACGACCGAAAACCTAAGAGAAGGTTAGAAAAACAGCGAAAACGGTCATATATCCACACAAAGTGACGAAAGTGAAACGCATGAAATAATTCACAAAATAAGGAAACAACAATCAAGTCCAACATGTATAGTTCTAGGCTATCTTCAATAATGTTTGGAAGACATTTGGATTTTTTTGAAAAATTTATCAAATTTGACCAGAATCGCTATATATAATCCACGGTTTTTCGATAAAATGGCTCCTGAGCAAAAACTGCTCGAAATTTTGTGGTAGTCTCTAATTATGATACAATGACGGTTGGAAAAAAATATTAAGGCCAAAAACCTAAGAGAAAAATAGAAAACAACCAAAACAGTCATAAATCCATACAAAGTATCGAGCGTCAAAACGCATGAAATAATTTAAAAAATAAGAAAACAACAATCAAGTCTAACAAGTATAGTTGTAGGCTATATTCAGTAATGTTTGGAAGACATTTGGCTTTTCTCGAAAAATTGATCAAATTTGACCAGAATCGCAGTACATAATCCACGGTTTTTCGATAAAATGGCTTTTGAGCAAAAACAGCTCAAAATTTTGTGGTACTCTCCAATTATTATATAATGAGGGTTGGAAAAATATTTGGGCCAAAAACCTAAAAGAAGGTTCGATAACAACTAAAACGGTCATAAATCCACACAAAATAACGAGCGTCGAAACGCATGAAATAATTCACAAAATAAGGAAACAACAATCAAGTCCAACATGTATAGTTTTAGGCTATCTTCAATAATGTTTTTAAGACATTTTGATTTTTTTGAAAAATTTATGAAATTTGACCAGAATCGATATATATAATACATGATTTTTCGATAAAATGGCTCTGGAACAAAAACAGCTCAAGTTTTTGTGGTAGTCTCTAATTATGATATAATGACGGTTGGATAAATGTTAGGGCCAAAAACGAAAGAGAAGGTTAGAAAACAGCCAAAACGGTCATAAATCCATATAAACTAACGAGCGTCGAAACGCATGAAATAATTTACAAAATAAGGAAACAACAATCAAGTCTAACAAGTATAGTTCTAGGCTATATTCAGTAATGTTTGGAAGACATTTGGTTTTTTTCGAAAAATTTATCAAATTTGCCCAGAATCGCAGTACATAATCCACGGTTTTTCGATATAATGGCTCCGGTGCAAAACATCTCAAAATTTCATGGTAGTGTTTAAATATCATATAATGAGGGTTGGAAAAATATTAGGGCCTAAAACCTAAGATAAAGATAGAAAAACAGCCAAAACAGTCATAAATCCATACAAAGTGTCGGACGTGAAACGCATGAAAGTAGTTCAGAAAATGAGGAACCAACAATCAAATCCAACAAATAGAGTCATAGACTATCTTCTATAATGCTTGGAGGAAATTTGCCATTTTTCGAAAAATTGATCAAATTTGACCAGAATCGCAGTACATAATCCACGCTTTTTCGATAAAATGCCTCCGGAGCAAAAACAGCTCAAAATTTTGTGGTACTCTCTAATTGTTATATAATGAAGGTTGGAAAAATATTAGGGCCGAAAACCTAAGAGAAGGTTAGAAAACAGCCAAAACGGTCATAAATCCGCACAAAGTAACGAACGTCGAAACACATGAAATAATTCACAAAATAAGGAAACAACAATCAAGTCCAACAACTATAGTTCTAGGCTATCTTCAGTAATGTTTGGAAGACATTTGGCTTTTTCGAAAAATTTATCAAATTTGACCAGAATCGCTATATATAATCCACGGTTTTTCGATAAAATGGCTCCTTGAGCAAAAACAGCTCAAAATTTATTGGTAGTCTCTAATTATGTTAAAATGAGGTTTGGAAAACTTTTAAGGCCGAAAACCTAAGAAAAGTTTAGAAAACCAGTCAAAACAGTCATAGACCCATACAAAGTAACTAGCGTCGAAACGCATGAAATAGTTCACAAAATAAGGAAACAACAATCAAGTCCAACAAGTATAGTTCTAGGCTATCTTCAGTAATGTTTAGAAGACATTTGGGTTTTCTCGAAAAATTTATCAAATTTGACCAGAATCGCTACATATAATCCACGGTTTATTGATAAAAAGGCTCTGGAGCAAAAACCGCTCAAATTTTGTTGTAGTCTCTAATTATGATATAATAACGGTTGGAAAAATGTTAGGGCCAAAAACCTAAGAGAATGTTAGAAAACAGGCAAAACGGTCATAAATCCATAGAAAGTAACGAGCGTCGAAACGCATGAAATAGTGCACAAAATAGGGAAACAACAATCAAGTCCAACATGTATAGTTCTAGGCTATCTTCAATAATTTTTGGAAGACATTTGGATTTTTGTTGAAAAATTTATCAAATTTGAGCAGAATCGCTATATATAATCCATGGTTTTTCGATAAAATGGCTCTGGAGCAAAAACAGCTCGAAATTTTGTGGTAGTCTCTAATTATGATATAATGACGGTTGGATAAATGTTAGGGCCAAAAACCTAAGAGAAGGTTGGAAAACGGGCAAAATGGTCATAAATCCATAGAATGTAACGAGCGTCGAAACGAATGAAATAATTCACAATATAAGGAAACAACAATCAAGTCTAACAAGTATAGTTCTGGGCTATATTCAGTAATGTTGGGAAGACATTTGGTTTTTTTCAAAAAATTTATCAAATTTGGCCAAAATCGCAGTACAATCCACGGTTTTTCGATAAAATGGCTCCGGAGCAAAAACGTCTCAAATTTTTGTGGTAGTCTTTAAATATCATATAATGAGGGTTGGAAAAATATTAGGGCCTAAAACCTAAGATAAGGATAGAAAAACAGCCAAAACGGTCATAAATCCATACAAAGTGTCGGACGTGAAACGCATGAAAGTAGTTCAGAAAATGAGGAACCAACAATCAAATCCAACAAATAGAGTATAGACTATCTTCTGTAATGCTTGGAGGAAATTTGCCATTTTTCGAAAAATTGATCAAATTTGACCAGAATCGCAGTACATAATCCACGGTTTTTCGATAAAATGGCTCCGGAGCAAAAACAGCTCAAAATTTTGTGGTACTCTCTAATTGTTATATAATTAAGGTTGGAAAAATATTAGCGCCGAAAACCTAAGAGAAGGTTAGAAAACAGCCAAAACGGTCATAAATCCGTATAAAGTAACGAGCGTCAAAACACATAAAATAATTCAAAAAATACGGAAACAACAATCAAGTCCAACAACTATAGTTTTAGGCTATCTTTAGTAATGTTTGGAAGACATTTGGCTTTTTTCGAAAAATTTATCAAATTTGACCATAATCGCTATATATAATCCACGGTTTTTCGATAAAATGACTCCTTGAGCAAAAACAGCTCAAAATTTTTTGGTAGTCTCGAATTATGATATAATGAGGTTTGGAAAACTTTTAAGGCCGAAAACCTAAGAAAAGTTTAGAAAACCATTCAAAACAATCATAAACCCATACAAAGTAACGAGCATCAAAACGCATGAAATAGTTCACAAAATAAGGAAACAACAATCAAGTCCAACAAGTATAGTTCTAAGCTATCTTCAGTAATGTTTGGAAGACATTTGGCTTTTTTCGAAAACTTAATCAAATTTGACCAGAATCCTACATATAATCCACGGTTTATTGATAAAAAGGCTCCGGAGCAAAAACCGCTCAAATTTTGTTGTAGTCTCTAATTATGATATAATAACGGTTGGAAAAATGTTAGGGCCAAAAACCTAAGAGAAGGTTAGAAAACAGCCGAAACGGTCATAAATCAAAATAAAGTAACGAGCGTCGAAACGCATAAAATAGTGCACAGAATAGGGAAACAACAATCAAGTCCAACATGTATAGTTTTAGGCTATCTTCAATAATTTTTGGAAGACATTTGGATTTTTTTGAAAAAATTATCAAATTTGACCAGAATCGTTATATATAGTCCACGGTTTTACGATAAAATGGCTCCGGAGCAATAACAGCTACAAATTTTTGGTAGTCTCTAATTATGATATAATGACGGTTGGCAAAATATTAGGGCCAAAAACCTAAGAGAAGGTTAGAAAACAGCCAAAACGGTCACAAATCCATAGAAAGTAACGCGCGTCGAAACGCATGAAATAATTCACAAAATAAGAAAACAACAATCAAGTCTAACAAGTAAAGTTGTAGGCTATATTCAGTAATGTTTGGAAAACATTTGGCTTTTCTCGAAAAATTGATCAAATTTGACCAGAATCCCAGTCCATAATCCACGGTTTTTCGATAAAATGGCTTTGGAGCAAAAACAGCTCAAAATTTTGTGGTACTCTCCAATTATTATATAATGCGGGTTGGAAAAATATTTGGGCCAAAAACCTAAAAGAAGGTTAGAAAACAACTAAAACGGTCATAAATCCACACAAAATAACGAGCGTCGAAACGCATGAAATAATTCACAAAATAAGGAAAAAACAATCAAGTCCAACATGTATAGTTTTAGGCTATCTTCAATAATTTTTTTAAGACATTTTGATATTTTTGAAAAATTTATCAAATTTGACCAGAATCGCTATATATAATCCATGATTTTTCGATAAAATGGCTCTGGAGCAAAAACAGCTCAAGTTTTTTTGGTAGTCTCTAATTATGATATAATGACGGTTGGCAAAATATTAGGGCCAAAAACCTAAGAGAAGGTTAGAAAACAGCCAAAACGGTCACAAATCCATACAAAGTAACGCGCGTCGAAACGCATGAAATAATTCACAAAATAAGAAAACAACAATCAAGTCTAACAAGTATAGTTGTAGGCTATATTCAGTAATGTTTGGAAGACATTTGGCTTTTCTCGAAAAATTGATCAACTTTGACCAGAATCGCAGTACATAATCCACGGTTTTTCGATAAAATGGCTTTGGAGCAAAAAAAGCTCAAAATTTTGTGGTACTCTCCAATTATTATATAATGAGGGTTGTAAAAATATTTGGGCCAAAAACCTAAAAGAAGGTTAGAAAACAACTAAAACGGTCATAAATCCACACAAAATAACGAGCGTCGAAACGCATGAAATAATTCACAAAATAAGGAAACAACAATCAAGTCCAACATGTATAGTTTTAGGCTAACTTCAATAAAAATTTTAAGACATTTTGATTTTTTTTTTAAATTTATCAAATTTCACCAGAATCGCTATATATAATCCATGATTTTTCGATAAAATGGCTCTGGAACAAAAACAGCTCAAGTTTTTGTGGTAGTCTCTAATTATGATATAATGACTGTTGGATAAATGTTAGGGCCAAAAACGAAAGAGAAGGTTAGAAAACAGCCAAAACGGTCATAAATCCATACAAAGTAACGAGCGTCGAAACGCATAAAATAATTCACAAAATAAGGAAACAACAATCAAGTCTAATAAGTATAGTTCTAGGCTATATTCAGTAATGTTTGGAAGACATTTGGTTTTTTTCGAAAAATTTATCAAATTTGACCAGAATCGCAATACATAATCCACGGTTTTTCGATAAAATGGCTCCGGAGCAAAAACGTCTCAAATTTTTGTGGTAGTCTTTAAATATCATATAATGAGGGTTGGAAAAATATTAGGGCCTAAAACCTAAGATAAGGATAGAAAAACAGCCAAAACGGTCATAAATCCATACAAAGTGTCGGTCGTGAAACGCATGAAAGTAGTTCAGAAAATGAGGAACCAACAATCAAATCCAACAAATAGAGTATAGACTATCTTCTGTAATGCTTGGAGGAAATTTGCCATTTTTCGAAAAATTGATCAAATTTGACCAGAATCGCAGTACATAATCCACGGTTTTTCGATAAAATGGCTCCGGAGCAAAAACAGCTCAAAATTTTGTGGTACTCTCTAATTGTTATATAATTAAGGTTGGAAAAATATTAGCGCCGAAAACCTAAGAGAAGGTTAGAAAACAGCAAAAACGGTCATAAATCCGTATAAAGTAACGAGCGTCGAAACACATGAAATAATTCAAAAAATACGGAAACAACAATCAAGTCCAACAACTATAGTTTTAGGCTATCTTTAGTAATGTTTGGAAGACATTTGGCTTTTTTCGAAAAATTTATCAAATTTGACCAGAATCGCTATATATAATCCACGGTTTTTCGATAAAATGGCTCCTTGAGCAAAAACAGCTCAAAATTTTTTGGTAGTCTCTAATTATGATATAATGAGGTTTGGAAAACTATTAGGGCCGAAAACCTAAGAAAAGTTTAGAAAAACAGTTAAAACAGTTATAAACCCATACAAAGTAACGAGCGTCGAAACGCATGAAATAGTTCACAAAATAAGGAAACAACAATCAAGTCCAACAAGTATAGTTGTAGGCTATCTTCAGTAATGTTTGGAAGACATTTGGCTCTTTTCGAAAATTTATCAAATTTGACCAGAATCGCTATATATAATCCACGGTTTATTGATAAAAAGGCTCCGGAGCAATAACCGCTCAAATTTTGTTGTAGTCTCTAATTATAATATAATGAGGGTTGGAAAACTATTAGGGCCAAAAACCTAAGAAAATTTTAGAAAAACAGTCATAAACCCATACAAAGGAACGAGCGTCGAAACGCATGAAATAGTTCACAAAATAAGGAAAAAACAATCAAGTCCAACAAGTATAGTTCTAACTATCTTCAGTAATGTTTGGAAGACATTTTCCGTTTTACGAAAAGTTGATCAAATTTTACAAGAATCGCATAACATAATCCACAGTTTTTCAATAAAATGGCTCCGGAGCAAAAATTGCTCAAAATTAGGTGATAGTCCCAATGTATGATATAATGATGATTTGAAAACTATTAGGGCCAAAAACCTAAGAGAAGGTTACAAAAACAGCCAAAACATTCATAAATTTATAAAAAGTGACAAGCGTCAAATTGCATGAAATTATTACAAAATAAGGAACCAACAATCAAATATAAATGTAACAAGTATAGTCCTAACACTCTTAAGTTATCTTCATTAATGTTTGGAAGACATTTGACGATTTTCAAAAAATTATCATATTTGACAAGAATCGTAGTACATAATCCACGGTTTTTCGATAAAATGGTCCTGGAGCAAAAATGACTCAAAATTTGGTGATAGTCTCTAATTATGATATAATGAGGGGTTGAAAAATATTAGGGCCGAAAACCTAACAGAAGGTTACAAAAACGGCCAAAATGTTTATAAATTTATAAAAAGTGACGAGCGTCAAAATGCATGAAATAATTTACAAAATAAGGAACCAACAACCAAATCTAACAAGTATAGTCCTAAGCTATTTTCTGTATGTTTGGAAGACATTTGGCGCTTTTTCGAAATTTTGATCAAATTTGACCAGAATCGCTAGTCAACGGTTTTCCGATAAAATGGCTCTATGGAAAAACAACTCAGATTTTGTGGTAGTGTATAATTTTCCTGATGGAGAATAAACTTGTAAATTACGAGTTTACATAAAAATACATTTTTTTTTAAATGTTATGGGCTTTGTGAGTCTAATTTCAAGAATTGCGTTTACTTGAAATATAAACTTTTTTTCAAAATTATTGCTCTTAATTTGTTGTGATATTTGTTTAGGTCAGTTTACTATGATTTTTAATTCCATTACTTCAACATAGATAATTTTAAAATCATCAATTTGTTGAATACAATGAATTGGAAGATATTAGTTACAGATACTAGTGTTGTTACTAAATCCCGACAAAACCACAAACAATTTCATCATATCGAAATAATGTAGTTGATTCTAATAATGACATTTTCATATAGGAGTGGAACAACTTCATCAGTGATTATAACAAAAGAGCAAATTTATGGCTAGGAGTGGAACTAATTCCACGTATATAATAGGTACCGGGTTTCGCAAATCGTAAATAGTTTATCTAATACTATATATATCTTATACTATATATTAAAAGCTATTTTAGAGGCAACGACCACGTTCACCGGTTTCAGTTAGGCCATCTGCAATGCCACGTGAGATGTCTCTTCAATTTTTTTTAAAAATTCATTTGAAATATTTCTTTTGTAAAAAATATAGCGATGTTTTCCATATCAAAAAAATTCACAATATTTTTTTATTATAAAAAATCAATGTTTACTATTAATTGATTTTATCTTTACCTTATTATTTTGTACCTTCCTTATTCTCTTCCTTATTATTTATTTGAAGAATCACATCATATATATTGTAAGTGAAAGTTCTATAAATGATAAACGAAAATTCCCTCTATACGATATAGTGTCTTGAATTTTCCATTCCCCCTTCAAGCTATCTTATCTTATACTATATATTAAAAACAAGCTGTGTTAGAGGCAATGACCACAGTAAATTATATCATGAAGTGGAGACACGTTCACCGGCTTCAGTTAGACCATCTGTCATGCCACGTGGCATGTCTCTTTAATTTTCACATATAAAAATTTATTGAAAATGTCTTTTATGGTAAATAGTATAGAAGGACGTCTCATCCATGGTTATATATGAGTGACGTTTTCCATATGAAAAAATTCACAATATTTTTTTGTTATAAAAAAATCAATATTTATTATTAATTGATTTCATCTTTACCTTATTATTTTGTACCTTCCTTATCATTTATTTGAAGAATCATATCATATATATTGAAAGTGAAAGTTCTATAAATGGTAGATTTTATTGATAAAATTATTTGTTCACAAAGAAATAAAATGATAAAATCTATTCCGGGCGTAGCCCGAGCAGTAAACTAGTTAAAACCTAAAACCAAGTCTTTCCTAGAATGATACTTGATATTCATTTATTGGATAACATTAAATAATTACATAATATTCAAATTATTAACTAATTTATGGAAAATAAATATGAAAATTATTAACTAATTTATGGAAAATAATATAATTTATAGTGATTATGGTGGTAAGCTAATTTATGGAAAATAATACCATTGCTAATAACTTTAAAACAAAGATAAAGTGACAATTTCATAAATGAGTACAACTAATTAACCCTAGAGTAGGGAAGAACGTTTATCAATTGATGACTACTCCCTCCGTCCAAGCTCAAACGAAAGCTAACATTTTTTTTATTTGTTTGGGTGTTTAATTAATATTGAAATAGTTTAAAGTGTGTTATATAAACAAGTATATCAACTTTGGTGTTTTATAAATCTCAAATACGACTTTGGTGTTTTTTAGATCCCACCCTCCTTAGTTTGGTGGCTAAAAAATACTTCTTTGTATTAAAAACTCCCTCCAGTTTTATATGATGTTCATGTTTCCTTGTTTAATTAGTTCTAAATGACCTTCTACTTTTCTTATTCGTAATGTTTTTAGTGGTCCTAATGGTTTGTGACACACCCACTTTCATTTTCCACCACATCTTAATTTTTAAAAAAAATCTGTGCTATTTTATTGTGGAACATCATATAGAACATGAGGGAGTAGCAAATTTGCATATTTAAGGAATTGGTCAATTGCGGGACTCAATCTAGTTTAATCAGAGGTTTTGAGTTCAAAAGTTAGGATTTTCTTATGAACTAATCTGACTGTGATCATGGGCGGACCCAGGTATACCATTTTGGGGTCAATTGACCCCACTTGGAAATTTATAACTACATTGAATATTAGCATGTTCAATAATATTTACTTGGTTAGGTGGTTAATGTGTTGAGTTTTATACCAAAGATCATGGGCTCAAGACTTCAAGTCTTGGCAATGCAAATTTTTGACCCCACTTTATTCTAAGTATGGGTTCGTCACTGACTGTGATCAGATGAGTTACTTCATCTGTAAAACAATACGAGTAAGACTCATCTATCTCCTTGATCATTCACTCTAATTCCAATG
The DNA here is from genome assembly GCA_963457585.1 of Spergularia bocconei. Classification (NCBI taxonomy): domain Eukaryota; kingdom Viridiplantae; phylum Streptophyta; class Magnoliopsida; order Caryophyllales; family Caryophyllaceae; genus Spergularia; species Spergularia bocconei. Next base: position 1,493,230 of record OY734945.1, on the reverse strand, counting down.
TGATTTGAAGAAAGGGTTTTTACAGGGTTTCAATCATATCACTCTAATTATACAATTCCCACCTCTTAAGTTACCTTCCTTATTAATCATTAATTCTATGTGGGGGGGGGGGGGGAGTATGGTATGTAGCTGTTGTTTTGGGCTGTCATACGGAGGTAGCACAATTTATGGAGCAAAAGTGATGGGTATAGCCACTAGCTAGTAGTTTTGAAATTTGATTAGAAAAAACAAATTATGTAAATTTCGTTGCCGAAATTATTATGTGTTATCGAGACTCGAGACTCTCCAAAAGTGATCAAATTCTTCTACTTTGCATTGCTTTTCAAGTTTTAAGCTTAAGGTCTGAACAATTGAAGTTATCTTTATTGCACAAAACAATAACTATACGCTAAAATTTGGCCTATATATCATGGTTGATTTTGTGGATCACGACTACTTCTCTGGATTTCATCTGAAATTACTTTTGTATATAAACAAAAATGTCGATTTGAACTAAAGTCGTGGTGTACAACTCAATTGGGTTAAGCTTAGGGGAGTGTCACAAAAGTACATAATTAAACTGAAATTGTTCAGATCAGAGTGATCATAATAGGAATTGGCCTGGTAAAAAGAAACGGATTTCAATTTAAGAGAACATAACCTTATATGAACAGACCGGAAGTAGCGAAAGTAATACAAAAGTTGTGGTTGTGGAATAATTTTGGTGAAAGTAGTTGGTGTTTATATTAAAAGTTCTGGTCAGCTTAATTAAGGTGATGGAGAATTTTACTAAAACTATCCATACAATAACTATCAATATGTTGATGGCTTTGGCCTGAAGTTTGTTTTCATAGCAAATAGTATTTGACTAGTCATCGTCATCATGCCTTAAATAGTTTCTCCATTCTAAAGTGCTAAGTCACTATATTAATCCCCTCCACGGCTCAACTCCATGCGCAAATTAGTTGTTGATATGTAGTACTCGTGTGATTAGTTGGGATGAGGATCCTCCAGAGTTTAAAACAAACTCTATATGGTAGAGTTTACCAAGTAAGGAAAGAATTAAATATTTAATACTTTATTTATGCATTGAAGTAATCACCTTATTTTGTTTTATTACTAACAATAGTAAACTCTACAAACTCCACAAAAAAATAACTCTAGAGGATCCCTAAACGATTAGTTGGTAAACTTACTAAAAGTACAGAAAAAAATCATACTAATTAGAAAACAAATTAAAGTAGTATATTGATACGGTAGATTAATCTAATTAATGCTTATACGAATTAGCCGTAAGAGATCAAATCTTCATACCCTATACTTGTTACTTTTATGATCGAGTTTATCAAGGTCTGTCATTTATTGACCTATATTCGATTACACGTAAATCCACTCTCTTTTTTCTCATTTATTATAACTAATTAGTTCTGAGATCATTTTGCCCAGTTTTTGGCAATTAACTTTAACTCTCAACTTCATTTACATTGCACACTGTACTTTAGGCAATTAATTTCGTAGAGAATACTAACCAATTGACCATATCGAGTCATTCATAATTTCATAACAACAAAATTATCCGATTCGTAATCCATATAAGCCATGTGCTCAGATTCATAGGCCAAAAAACAAGAAAACTATGCATGAATAGATTTTTTTTTTCAAACGATAATAGTCAAAGAGAATGAGCTTCTAGTAAGTCGTGGGAATAGAGTAATAATTTAGGTATGTAGTAAATCATATGATACTCGTGAGTCGTGGTTATAGTCATTTTCCATTGTTAGACGACATTCGGAATATTACATATCTATCCAAAGTGGTCGTCTTTCTTTTGGATTACTATAGTAAACATCAACTACTAGTCTACTATTATACCACTAACTATTTTGAGTTTGACAAGACTTTACTATTGATGATCTTATTCATCAAATTTAGCCATTTAGGTTGTCTTGATATTGTAGATATATCGCTTTCTATACTAAAATGTTTAATTGTCGGTTAAATGTTTAAAGTCGATGCTAATAACTACAAATGTTTACATAACTCTCGATATAAAATTCAACGTATATTTTATTGTATTTGTAGGATTTGAACTCAAAATTTTTGGTAGGGGGTAGTCAATTTCTTCCTAAAAATATTCATAACTATAAGCCCTTGTGTTTTTACTTAATCAAATCTAATGACGAAATGTTATTGATCAAATTTGTTAATTTTTGCGAGGTTTTTAATGTGTAATCTAGCTTAAGTTATCTCATGATGAAATGAGAAAAAGCAGCCGTGGGCCGTAATATCCGAAGATCAGCGGGCCATAGGAATTAAAGCCTAAACATGGTATCTCGTGGGCTGTCTTATTATGGACTGGGCCTTTGATCAAAATTCTGAAATTTAAGCCCATATTTAGCCCAGTTGTGCATCATACTTCGTCCATAGTAATCCATTATTCACGTAGCCTTGATCAAAGCACAAAATCGTGATTTTTTTAATTCTTCAATTCTACTAGGACCAAAATAAGCAACAATATGAGCTACTATGCTTGCTAGGTATGCCATGTTATCATCCTACATGTCAATTCATTGTACTTTATTAGACATATAATGTGCGTGTGTAAGGACTATAATTTCGTCTGTCGTTGGTGACCTAATGCGTTTGAGCGTATAAACCGTAATTAAGAATGAATGTTGACTTCAAGTGAAATACTGATATCCAAAATTGTGCAGTAACATCTATTGATGTTGAATTTTCTTTCATTTGTCGAAGGGTTTATTATCCACAAGATTATCGCGATTTGGTCATTACTAATAAAGCAACAACATTATTATTGCTTGTGTTTGATACAGATAGTGGTAGTATTAACATGCCCAACACCTTGCAAGATGTTCTAATTTTGACCCAAGACTTAATAATTCAATCACATCGGTTTCCGGAGCTCAGTCAAACAATATATAGACTAATACACTTGATCGATTCCGATCCAAAAATGCGAATTTATTAGATCATCTATCACCATGAAGAAACTTAAAAATTCAAAAATATGATTGATTTATACAGCTACATTAGACTTGCTCGAAATCAAATACATATGATCCTACTAATTACATGGAAAACCAAGAAATTTGTGGTGCGAAAACAACCGCAATATAATATAGGCAATCAAGGCAGACGAATTTCAAACTCTAATCACTATTGCATCAGCTGATCGATCAACAGTAGCTGATATACATGCACGTTGCCAGATCTTTCCGAACTTGAGGGAGTATGATCACACATGTTGGAAGTCCTCCATTTGTATGGTGTTAGAAGTTAAAGGAACGTATTCTCCAAGATAAGCCTCAAGATGATTAGCCAAAGATGACTTATCAATACTCTCATGATGGTAAGACTTGCACACAAAATAGATGATTGTTTGAACAACAAGCCCAAACAAGAACAACAAAGTCAACAACACCAAACAAACAACTCCATACCCAATCTTCCATCCAATTCCATTACTATTCCAATTTGTTACCTCAGCTTTCTCAAAGATCATCTCTATGCCCAACGAGCAAAGGAAGAACACCAAGAAAATCGCGACCGCAATTCCTAATTTGCCCTTGATCAAACTCTTGCTCTTTACCATTGCTTTGATACCATATTTATCCTCCATGACGGAAACAACACTAGCCATTTGCCATATTACGCTCAAATAGACGAACCCGATAATATACACGATTAAAGATACGAGCGTGAATAGTAACCCGGGTACACTAATGTTACGATATTGGTCAATGAACAATATGCTCAATATGATTATGAATAGTACGAAAATAAAGTTGTACGCAAACATTATACCAAAACTCCATAAAAACGTGACCATGAGCCTTTTCCAAACCTTAGGAACAACACTCATAACCTTAGTGTACGTTATATCCTTACCAGTGTAGATACAAGCGACTGTATACACCACTGCTGCCGTGGAAAGGAGGGAAAACACTAGGGAAAACGTTAAATACACGAGTTTTATTAACCATAGTGTACTCAACTCTGAGGAGATTTGATTGTATTTTTTCTCAAAAGCCGGTGTTCCGACTTGCGTGGTGTCTAAGGTATCCTCATTTTTTCTAACCTTTTGGAGTAGGAAAGTGGAAAGTCCATCGTGTGCTAGGAAGATGATTGATAGAGGGAGGATCAAGGTAAGAGTAAGCTTAGCAAAAAACTTCGACCGACGAAATGTGATGTTTAATGCTTCCTTACATACGTCGAAGAAGCCTAAGAATTGTAGCTCTTCTTGTTCCATATCCATGGTGATGTGTGCGTGAAGGGTAAGTTTTAGGGGGTGCGTGGATGATGATACAAAGGAATGCTTGGAGATTTTAGAGAAGTTTATTGTTGTTGTAATAAGGATGTTGAATTGGTTGTTCTTTCGTAGAAATGTCAAAATTTGTGAGGGAGATGTATGTGAGGGAGTACAATTTGGTGTGGGTGTAATAAAGTTGTGCGTTGACTTCGTTGTTTTATATGCTTAAGTCTTGAATCTGAGAATTATTCAAAGAAAACTTAGTCCCGTGTTCGAGAAGTTTAGGTGTGTAAAAGTGGAAGTTTACAAGTCAAATTCATTAGTAGAACGAACCCTTGTGACGAGTTTGAAAAAATTAAATAATACTTAGCTTGCAGTTTCAACATCACCCCAACATTTTAAAGGCTACATCATATACAAAGTATCAGGGGTCGGGACTCAGGAGAGGTCAGAATGACGCAAGTTTTAAAATGGTTTATATTCTCTTTTACTTTTAGTACATAAAGAAGCAGCATATTGTTGTAGCCTGTGCAGATATAACTGAATTTGAGACAAGCCTCACACGTGTTAAATTTCTAACCATTAAGGTCGACGTTCATCTTCTTATATTCTCTTTTCTAAACAATCGTATGGAACTATGGATCAAAACAGAAGTTTTATCTATTCATGTACACACACACACAAAAAAAAAAAAAAAAAAAAAAGGTAAACTGACTTCACATGAAGATCGTCATTTTTACAATGGACCCACTAATTTTTCATGGGCTACGTTTAAATGCAAATTCTCGTCAAAATCGATATGGATCCAATAATTTGGACCTGCGGTCCATGGATTCGACTAGCAAAAGGAGCTTTAAAAGCCCATATTACATGATCCGCATCATTTTTGGGCCGAGAGAAGCGGGTTTTCGGAATTAACTGCAAGCCCAACCTGACCCAAACTATGGCTGGGCTTGGCCCATCTATCCAACTCCATTTCCACAGCTTGCTTTTGCCTTTTCCTTATTTAAGCACAACTGTTTTTTGGTTTTTGAGATCAAAAAGCACTCTGAGTATTCCACTTATCAATTATCTTATTATGAAAACAGTAAGTCTCATGTGCCATATAACTCGTGGTTTATGTTGTGATGTCACAAAAGGGGTTGATGGAGCTATATAGGATTGTCCAGACTCCAGTATAGTGGCGAAACCAGGATCAAAAGTTGAACTAAGTCGAAACTTATTTATCGGAGTTGGGGTGGACCAAATACTACGATTTACCAATTTTGTAACTAATTTTATAGTAAAAGTTCAATAAAAATTTTTACTCTCCGCAAACCTGGGGCGGGTCGTAGCCGAGGTAAGCCCCCCTTGGCTCCGCCCCTTGTACTCCAGTTTGCACCGACTATTTCGAACATTCTCTTGCTACGTCAGTTCGAGAATTGTGGGAGACTTTTACGGTTATTTGTAAGAGAAGACGAATTCTCAATGTAACGACCCTGATAGTCGAGTCTAATTAGAATAGAGTCTATCATTATTACTCCAGAGTCCACACCCTACAAACCACCCATCTCAGTATTGATGTTTATCCATGAGCAATTAATCTAAAAAGAGACCAAACTTCAACTTATATTCTGGGTATGAAATCTTATGGTTCTATTTTAGCCAATGGTTGCAAAAATGTTCAGACAATTCGTCGAATTACTACCACAAAATACCGTATAAAAATTCAACACTCATTAATGTACCTCGGTACAGTACTACCCTAGATGTGACAAACTTGTCATCCACAAGTTGGACCTCCTAACCAAGTCACATGATTGGAGAAAATTGCCCACATTTCGAATTTTCGAGTGCCCAATAAATGTCCACACAATAGGCAGATGCAACTCTTTTGTGTCGGACTCGGACCGTAGTGTTGCGCGACTTGTGGGTATGTGGAACGGTGGTTCATCCACCTCAGTATAATGCAAGTTTATCATCGGAAGTTGTCAGGATCGGCTCTGAGATTACGAGGGCCCTAGGCGAAATTTCGATAGGGGACCCTAAATCGTCAATATTTTTAATGAAAAATAAAAAAAAAATGAACAAAAAAATCAATATAAATAAAGTTAGATAGGATTTGAACCATGCACTCAAATATGGAAGGGTGAAACACATACCACTAGGCTAAACACATGTTTATGAGTATATGGATTGATCAAACAGTTATTGGGCCTCAAATATCAGGGGCCCTAGGCGGCTGCCTAGCTCGCCTGGGCTAATAGCCGGCCCTGGAAGTTGTACTCCGTATGGAACAAGAACCAAGTTTTTATTTAATAATTTAGTTCTTGTGGAAAAACTAGAAGAGAAAAAGAGTGAACATTTAGTTTGAATTAAGTAATAAGCATGTCATTATGTCAAGCATCTTAATTCACATCGATAAAACAGTGAACTAATCAATTGATAAAGATTTAGTAGCTTATATTAGTCATATGTCAACTTCTAAACCTGAACATACAATGCCATATGCTATTGTGTTAGTGGGTTTAATTACCTTTTTACCTCTCAAAATTAAAAGTGGCGCAATTAGCATGCATGTCTTCTTCTTATGTTGTGATGTTTTTATTTTTAGCCTCTTGTAAATGTTTTAGCAAATAAAGAAGATTGACAAGATGTTTTCCCCTCTTTGATGGAAATGGTGATGTAATCTTGATCTTCAAAATCGACCTTATCACATTGTAATATACTTATATATATATGACGTTCATCTGATGTTTTTCCAACGCAAGCCGCACATTAATTACAAAACTACATCTTATCTAATTTAACTTCATTCTTCTACGATTATTTACGATATGTCGAAATATTAGACCATTAGCAGAAATAACATTGTTGCATTGGATCGCCATATGGTGACAATTTATATGGAGTAGATGATATAAAGCAACGAAGATCAGAATAACCTAACTAATTAATAATTGTATGATTAAAGTGTCTCGCCTCTGAATATATATATTTCGGTCTTTTAGCAAAGATAATTTTTCTCGAATCATCGGTTGTCTCATGCTATAATAATATGAAAACCATGAGCTCACACTACCGTACCCTTTAATTTAGAAAAGAAAAACATATAAATCTATGGGCTTTAATTAACTAATTTACTGGCTCATCAAAAGGGAAATAAAATGTCCTTGGCAAAATCTAGTATCATCTTTTCTTTATCTTCTCTTTAAGTCAAAGTAACATTCTATTATTGGCTGAAGCCTGATAGAACCCATGCAACAATAGTATGGAGTAGTATGCTAGTAATAATACATACAGTAGAATATAAGGTCCATCGTCATTTCGTTCCAATAATGAGATGTTGGACTATTTCATTTTAGTGTGTTTCACTGATATGTTGACAATCCCTTATTAATGGTTAACATTGGTACGACACTGTATTTGGATTAAGAAAGTGTTTCTTGTTTTGGAATAAGATCGAAATTTACTCGTTTTGTTGTATCAATACTCTACATAAAAAAACATTGCTATCCTAATGCATTTATACATGATGGCTGCAAGCTGAACCAATTTGTGGTATATGAAATTTCTAAAAGATGGAACTTGTATTTTGTTTCGTTTAATAAAATGAATGATTCACTAATCACTACCTTTTATTTTAATTTTAATATAATTGTATTCACCTTTGATGATCTATATATGATTAATAAAGAAGATGGAACTTGTTTAGCGTTCAATAATTAAAGGTATGGATAAATTGAAAATTACAAATGTAAATACCAATAAATAACTAAAATGAAGAATAATCGGGAAATTGAGAGAAAAGGGAATTAATAATATAAGAAAAAAGGCTCCAAACTTGAAATTATTGCTACCTCAAAATTGCGCGAAATGGTGTACTGACTGTATTGTCCAATTTTTGTTCGGAGAAGGCTTGCTTTCATACGAAGCTACCAACCTTGTTGGGAAAAGTTGAAAAGGATATTGCATTGTAATTTGGTAAATTTGTAATGTCATTCTCGAAAGTTCAGCAGATGTACGTAGTTAGTAGTTACGTACATGTCGAAGTATATTGTAATCTATATGGTGTGACTTACTCCTTTCATAAATAAATATATGACGTTTTCGAATTACGAGATAAGACTTTAATTTGCTTAGAAAGAAATAAATATCGAAAAGTCATGAAACATATATATCGTTGGATTCGTCTTGAAAAATGCTTTCGTGCAAGTATAGTTTCATTATTTTACTAATATATCTTATGAAATATTCATGGATAAAGGGAACACATCAAAATGTGAGAAAGTCATACCCCCTCCTATTTAGAATTATCTTTCCTTTTGTTTTGTAGCTTTTGATGACTTGCCATATTGGGAGCCACACATAGATCTGATAAAATGTTTATTTGGTTTATTTTGCAGTGCATTCTACTGCAAGTTTCACTTGATTTTAAGTGAAACAGATTTTTCATTTAGTCTATATACTAGTCCTAATATGGCTAGTCAAAAACTAAAATGCTGGAATGATCATTCAGAATAGGAGGAAGTATATAATTCTATGGAGGAAGTAGTATTTATAGGAAAATTATTGCATAAATTCTCATAATTTTACTTCAACAAACAACTCTATTTTTCTAAATTTACGTGCTTGAAATCTGAATTATTTTAATAATTTTAACTTACATTACACATGAGTCATGGCGGACTAATCAAATAGCAATGTAGTGTTGAGAGCACCTTGACATTTTCTCGTATTTTTAGACATTTGAAATGTATTTATGGTATGACTTATGAGGTATGTGAGGAATAATTGTTATAGCCTTAGCCCTTATATAATTGTATTTAACTCAAATCTAACTATACTGTACTCTACGTTTGGAACCAAAAAAACTTAAAAACGGACACTACCAAAATCAAGATTACTGTTACATCAACTCACCAACCCAACCCACGCTGCGGCCTGCGTGCGTATATAAACACCTTGAAATAACTCCACTTTCTCAGCGACATTTTTGTTGCAATATACTGTATTATACACAAATTTAAAGTTCCAACTGAAAAGTTTTATAACCCAAGAGAGATTTTATTGAGTATTTCTAATTTATAATATAGTTTCATTCATAAATTAAACATAACCATGCATACTACGTTACACTCCATTTTACAGTCGGTCCAAAATGATTCTATATCAATGATACTACTTTTGTTTATAGCACCGATGGTTTTACTAGGCATTATATCAAGGCGCAGGCGTAAACCCTACCCGCCTGGCCCGACGGGTCTCCCGTTGGTCGGAAACATGATGATGATGGACAAGCTCACGCACCGCGGGCTAGCCGCGCTAGCCCGGCGGTATGGTGGGTTGTTCCACCTCAAAATGGGCTTCGTCCACATGATGGTGGTGTCGGGCCCAGAGGAGGCCCGACAAGTGCTCCAAGTCCATGACAACATCTTCTCTAATAGGCCCGCGACTATCGCGATAAGTTACCTTACGTACCACCGGGCCGACATGGCCTTCGCCCATTACGGCCCGTTTTGGCGTCAGATGCGTAAGCTCTGCGTCATGCGGCTATTTAGCCGAAAACGGGCCGTGTCTTGGGCCTCAGTACGTGACGAGGTTGACTCCATCGTCCAGGTCCTATCGGGCCATACCGGGTCGCCCGTCAATGTAGGGGAGCATGTGTTTAACCTTACTAAGAACGTCATTTACAGGGCCGCCTTCGGGTCTAACTCATCCGAGGGCCAGGATGAGTTCATTTCTATCCTCCAAGAATTCTCCAAGTTATTCGGAGCGTTCAATATCGCGGATTTTATCCCTTTCTTTACGTGGGTCGACCCGAACGGGCTTAATGATCGCCTAGTTAAGGCCCGGGGTGCGTTGGACCGATTCATCGATAAGATTATTGATGAGCATATGAGTAAAAAGAAGGGTACGAGTAAAAATAATGGAGAAGTAGTAGTGAACAAAGAAGTTACCGTGGAAGAAGAAGATATGGTTGATGACTTGTTGAATTTTTACAGTGATGAAGAAGCTAAAGTTACTGAGTCAGATGATCTTCAAAACGCCATCAAACTTACTAGGGATAACATCAAAGCGATTATCATGGTAAGTTTTCATCATCACTATTACTTTACTTAACGTGTTCCCGCATTTATTACTTAGTTGATAGGTAGTGTGTGCGTGGCTGATCTTACTTAGTTGTTTACCACATACGGTAGTGTATACTATTACAAAATAACGGCATAAATCCTTCCACATTTTACGTAAAAATTTACGAGTAAAAGATTTTGTGAATAGTGATCGACGATGCATGATTATTAAATGTGTGTCCAAAACTAAATATGGCCCGAAAGTGTAAGCGAGAGGTCGCAACAAATCGATACTCCGACTTTGTAATTAATTAACCGATAATATTATTTTAAAACTCGTGTAATTTTGCTTCATACACACACAAGATAGAAAACCCGACTTTTTTGGGCCAGAGAAGCCCGACATATCCTTCCAAAGTGCTTTCGAGTTTCGACAAAGACCCGTTTGACATTGCCGAATTCAGGCATTACGCGTAATGATCAAGGTCTAAGTTCATTAACGTATGTTCATTTTGGGATAATAATGCATATATAATGAATTAATGATCAAGGTCTAAGTTCAAGATTTTTGGATAATGAAAGAACCGTACCAATAAATATTTATTATTGTGGTAGCTGAGAGTTTGAGACTCCATCGTTATCCTACCTAGCCGATATTTACGCGGAGATTTTTCTTATGTAACTTCCCCGACAAACTTCTAATAGAGTAACAAAAACAACCACCAAATCTTTGTTCTAAAATGATATAGGTTCAGTTAACATAAATCGTCATTTTCAGCCTTCAGACACTCACTTTTGCGGATTTAGGGTACAAATTATAGGCGGGCTCCGGTGTCTGGTCCACAATTTTGTTCTCCACTCCGTCATTTTTGGGTTTACCCTTTGTACAAATCTTTTACATCAGTTAGTAATTAGGGAGTAGTTTACTTTTGTCCAATAATTATCGATAATTATATTTTGACATTTGGATCTACTAGTATATATACTCCGTACATTATTCCACATTAATCTAATTTGGACTTATATTGGTCTTGTTACAACATATAGGATGTGATGTTTGGAGGGACCGAAACAGTGGCATCCGCAATCGAGTGGGCTATGACCGAGCTAATACGGAGCCCCAAGGACATGAAACGGGTCCAAGAAGAGCTCATCGACGTGGTGGGCATGACCCGAAAAGTCGGCGAATCCGACCTCGACAAGCTCCGATTCTTTAGGTGTTGCATTAAGGAAACGTTACGCTTACACCCGCCCATTCCTCTTCTGCTCCATGAGACGGCCCAAGACTCGACTATTGGAGGGTACCATATTCCGAAAAAATCCCGGGTCATGATCAATGCATGGGCTATCGGGCGTGATCCAAAGTCATGGACCGAACCTGACACGTTCAAACCCGAAAGATTCCTCGATGAGGGTATGCCCGATTTCAAGGGTAGTAACTTCGAGTTCATCCCATTCGGGTCAGGTCGGAGGTCGTGCCCGGGTATGCAGCTTGGACTATACGCATTTGAAATGTGCGTGGCCAACTTACTACATTGCTTCACTTGGGAATTACCCGATGGTATGAAACCTAGTGAAATTAGTACCGATGATATATTCGGACTCACCGCCCCGAAAGCGACCCGATTAATCGCGGTGCCCCGCCCGCGGCTTTTCTGCTCGATTTGATTTTCGAAAAATTGAATCCGAAATTGTGACAAAAAAAAAAACTTTATAATTACAAACATTTTTTAAAGTTGTGCATATACATCAATTATATGTCACATATGTGCAAATTGTATTACACAAATTATTGTATAAGTACGATTAGTTGAGCTTACAGAAGTTTGATGTAATTTGCTGGTGTATAATTAATAAACTCTTGCTCGAATTTGTTTCACGTATATAATTTCTTTTTAATTATTTGTATGATTATTACCGTTCTTTACTTCTTTATAGATCTGGCCGGCAACAAAAACAAATTCGTCAGTGTTTATATCAACTCAACCCGGTACAATATCGAAAGAACTCGGCTCTGAATGTACGCAAGTTTAACCCTTTTTTTTATTATCGAAAATATGTATATCCTTATACTATGTTCAATCTTGAAATCAAATCACACGCAAAAGGTTAGTGAAAATTAATTAACCAAATAATTATGTAAAATGAGATCATTAATCATATAAAAAGAGCAAGAATAATCCGAGTCCAACGAATACACGTTGTGTCCTTAAGACGTTATTGCCCTCTCTACGGTACTCAAGGTTCATAGGCATACGTCTCCCAGGATAGAACGGATTGCGTCCTTACTATAAGTAGTACTCCAATATAGTAAAGCTCCGGCGAACTCAACATGTGCTTGTACTCAATAACGACGACACGGACAAGGGAGACAAGATGACTCGTACACAAGACTTTAGACGCTTAAGCAACATTTGCACAATTAATTCCGTCATATAAAAGACCCACATAAACGCCTTTATGTAGGCAATGAAGTGACACGAAGTGAAAAGGTACGAACGAAACAATGTATCTATTCATGATGAATGGAGACATCTTTTGGAAAATTAAGTGAATTTGGACAACCGTCAAGGTACACTGGATCGTGAATTTTTCATTCATAAATTAATTTTATTTTATTAAATAAAATTTCCAACATTTTTTTTGTTATTTTTTTTTATATAGGAACAATCCTTATATTCATAATATAAGAAGGTCGTTTTTTATTACAAGCGACTCTTGTTGGATTTGAATTGAATAAACAATCATACCAAGCAGCGAATTTTAAGGGTACATACGTAAATCTAAATTTTGTTACAAAACCGACCATTATGTCTTAGTCAACTTGAAGATTTTATGAATTTGGTAATCAAAATGGTGTGATGATAGTGAGCTTTTTTTTTTTTTTTTTGACAATGGTGATGATAGTGAGCCTAACAACGTAACAAAACAGTCTTCGTGCCCAAATAGAATAGTACAAACACGAAGACTCCATCATATTAATTATTATTGATCGATTCAATTTTCATGAGCGCATGGTATTTTGACAAATATACTCTGGTCAGTTTTCAGCATACATCTAACTTTGACGAGGTCGGCCTGTGCCGCATCTTAATTGGGAAAGGTACGTCGTCCCTAGCTTCTTCAATTATTCATGGTCGTCGTCGTCTCACTTGTCGCTGCAACTTCACTACGAGCGACTACCTCTAGTGCCGGTCTTTTCACGTTACATCAATATATTTCTCTCGTTTACATATTTATTTGGGAATCGTATTGAGCCCGAGGTCTTTTTTCGACATTTAAACTCATTGTATTAGATAGAGTTTTACTTGAATGTTAGAATTATTTTGTTTGACATCGTAATATTTGTTAAAATGTGGCAGCTACAGAATTCGTAAACATATAAGAGTGGTATTTAACATATTTTGGTAGTTTATAATTTTTTTTTTTACAATTTAATGCATTTCTCTTACCTCCTTACACCTCTGAATAACCAACACGCCATTCATATGTTTCAAAATGTATATTTCATATACAAGTAGCCTTAATCTTGTCTGTGATAGTTTGGAAAGATGGTATTTGGGCTTGTTTTTTTACTTTCCTATATATACATATTCATCACATTGCAACCCAAAAACTTATTTCGGGTTTTTGTTTTGTTTTTTCTTCACAGCATTAATATTATATTTAAATGTGAAATAAAAACTCGAATTTTATATATCGCCAAGTGAGGATCACACTTCTTTCTAGATGGTACTTACTAGAAATGTCTTTATAATACACTATCTCATGTCATGTTTCAACAAAAGTGTGTAGGAACACATTGATTGTCTAATTGATTTTGATCTATGAAGTAGATTTAGATTCAAAATCATGATACACATTTACTGCTCTAAGTGCGAAAAGTAGGATTTGAAAGTGAATTTCAAACGTAGATGCCCACATAAAGTCGTAGCTACAAATTTCTCTCCACACTTCATTTGTTGTTTCCATTATTTTGATTGGGACAAAACAAATACGGAGTACTCCGTGACCATCAAACAAAGTGTTACTCCAAGTTTGTTCACCTTTTCTTTTACGTCATAATGAAGCGCAAAAACCAACAACGGGAGAAGAAATTTAAACATGGAACTCATGGCAATAAGGTATACATATACTAAGTGTATTATACACCATAACACGTAACACGATTAACACCAAACAGTAGGGCAAACACATTACTCTAACATTTTTAGATAGCATATTCTATATAGATTATTCACATATCAAATAGATGCATGTAGTCAATCTAGTCATTTCGACGTGGTATCGAGAATTCCATGGTAATACTACAAGCAAGAACGAGCCGGATAAAAACGACACGAACCATTTTAAAAATACAATCTAAAGAAATAGAGAGAGTAACCTTTCTCCACTTTTCAGAGATGCGAGGAACGTTATTAGTCCCAACTCCCACGTGAAGCTAAGTAGCTGAGATTTTTGAGCAAAACGTCCGATATACAAGTGTATACTACTGACTGTTGGCTACAGACCAGGCCAACTACCCGGCAAGTGACGGTTGACATCTAACAATATGTGGGAGTGGGACTGATAGATGTACTATATGCTCATCAAAGAGTGGCAGTTCCCACTCTAACTTCATGTCTAATCTCTTTCACCACCCCAAAAAGAAAAACAGGGTAAAAAGGGCAACTCCATGGCCCTGATATTGACGTCCCCGCAAAGCGAGGGTCCGCGAAAGGGTCTCACCACAAGGTCGTAAAAGGGGTAAACCTTACCTTGTCATCTTGGACAAGAGTCTGCTCCTAATACTTGAACCCACAAATTTGTCAAGCTCTGAGAACTAAAAAAAAAAAAACTCAAAAATTGAAATAGTATTGCAGACTTGCAGGTGATGAATGAAATCCCCCACACTTTCCTTCAAAAAAAAAAAAAAAAAAATCACCCAGACTTTTCGGGGTTAAATTTGACCCTACCCATTAATCAACGCAATATCAACAAAACTTACAGGCGTGATGATTTAGGTCCAGAGCTAACAACATTTCACTAATATTGACAGGAGCCCACCGTGAGCAGAACACACAGGGACAAAAGACAAAAATTTTAGTATTTAGGAGTCTCTAATGACAGGTTCCAAAAAATACACACAGATGTAACACCACAAACACAAGGAATGCTTATGAAATCGCTTCATCAAGATTTTCAATATTGGACGAAAATGAGGTTACAGTTAAACAGACCGTCAACATGAAGCTACCAATGTTTCATACGCAATGTGTATGTGTAGTCCCATATGCGCAACGTTTTCAAAATCTTCTATTCAGAGATAACAAGCTCGTCTATGAGCTGAGGCTGCTGAGCACACTTTCTACAAACAGACATAGATCGAACTAATTCGAACATGAACTATAGAATTATAAACAATGAAGCTGTGACCTTGGTGAACATCATCCACAAGCAAGATGAATTTGCCAAGCTTTTGGTTTCTAAGCGTGTTTGATCCCAAAGAACCAGATACAAGGCAGATGATGAGGATGATATAAAGAATATTGACAATCCAACTATTTTACCATAACCAGTAGTGAAAAGAATAGTATTTACCATAAAAACTTGCAGCAGTCGGTCTCTTCTCCCATGCAATCAACCCGACCCAAGAAGGTGAAGGATGAATCTCCTCATCTGCTGAACAAAGAACTCTAAAGTTTGTCCTCCCAAAACACCTCATATAATCACATCGAACACGAAAGACATGATCCAAGATATCACAATCGAGGATATGAGCAGTACTATATTGTCTCGTTCGGGCAGAAAGATATCCTTACAACAAGACACGTGCCATAGCAATGCCAACAGCTGAGACTGCAACAAGGGTACCTGTGCAATACTTCAACACTTCAGCCTTCTGCGATTCCAACTGCGCCTTCAATGCATGAATTTCCTGAAACGAGCACCAGTTCCAAGAGCGTAAGTCAAGCAAGTAAGCAACTAAAAACTCGAGCAAAACTCTATCGACCTTTTCTCACAACAATTTACCTTGTCGAGCTTGTTAGTAAGTTTGCCTGTTTCTTCACTTTGAGTATGCAACTCATCTCGTATCCTCCTGCACAAATTGGTGGTAGTTGTAAGAGAGTATACTGAAAGGAACTGCAAAATTCAAATTAGAAAGATTCATGGTCTTTACTATTTACCCTCTTTCGAGATTCAAATCTAATTTCTGCCCAGCAGTGACTTTGTCAATTGCATACCTGCACCAGAATCAGGATGTAAAAGAGCAAACTTCCCTTGCATACATACCAACACATTTCATTTCAAAGTAACTACTCCATTACATAAAGAAAACCCGCATTTGCAATTTAGACAAGGGAAAACCAAGGAAAAATCAAATTGCACAATTTCTAAAGTCTAAACAGAAGCCAGCTGGAACGCAGACCTTATACGAAAATCAAAATTAGTAAACAACGACTATCAAAAGCTTCTACAAAGACCTTAGATGAATTACCCAAACAGCTATGCCAGTTAGAAATTCTTATATGACATCCAAAGTAACCTCTTCAAGTTTCAAAAGCAATGCTAGGACTTCTACGCCAAAATACTACAAGTTAGCTTTTGAAGTTTAATAATCTGGGTTGTCCATACGATGACGGTGTCTTGTGCTTTGCTGCATAAGATTTCTCAAAGCAGCTAATCTTCCAGATGATTAAGATTTATGAAAACAAGCTTACTTCAGTTCAGAACGCAGCTTCTCTATGCCATCCTGTAGTTTCTCTGTCTCCCTTTGCAACATGGAGAAATGATGCTCCTGCAGTTACATTATGGAAACATAACAAAGTTAGCACAAGATTATCGCCTAGAGTCCAGAAACATAAGTCAAACAGAATCATGCTAACGTTTTTCATGTAACTGATATCATGATGCTTCAAATGAAGATAACTTATTATAAAATATCTTAAAGCAAAATTTCAAGATCAATGCCTCGCTAAAGCTCAATCAATTAAGTATTATCAAGAGACTCATTGGCTGAAGTGCGTAAAGTATGCTATTCACATACCTTAGGGGCAAACAAAAAAACTGATTTGAAGAAAAGCTATAGAGCATCCAGAATATCACCATGCAAGCACTAAGACATGAGGTGTCCTCCAAGTAAAAGATTAACTACCATATTATCTTATTTTTTGAATCGACCAATGGGTACATGAGAAGTGTCCTCTGTTGGGTAGTTCTTTTAGCCTTTCCGCTACATGTCAACCCTTGAGGTCGCCGTATGATTTTTGTCGATATTCGAAGCCTAACATAGGTTTTTGGCTATAGTACTATTGAAATACCCATAATATGGATCCTAGGGGCTTTCACATAAAAATTCGGCAGTTATTGTTGCGCCAAATTTACTAAAAACCATGGATTAAATACTTCGAATTTGGCCACATCGGAGTAATATTATTTTAAAATAGCCATATGTTCACAAAACTTTACTATGGACAGCATTGAAGTACTCTTGGTAGATATAAGGGCCAGTTCGACTCTTAAGATTGTTCTAGAATCCCTTTAAGGACACCACACCCAAGAAGGTTACTCTGCTGTTTCTGCCGATATAAAATAGGTTTTTGGCTATTACACTTTGCCCAGACCCATAATACGACCCTTAGGGGGTTTCAAAAAAATTTGAGCAGTTTTTGTTCCCGCGCCATTTTACCAAAAACTAGGGATAGTAGCCAAATAATAAAGAGAAGTTACCATCGACAGCTTTGGACATCCCTTGTAAGATATGGCAGTTGGTTCAGCGGTTAGGGTAGTTATTGAAGCCTTTGCGTTACATGTCAGCCATTGAGGCTGCCATGCGATGTTTGACGATTTTGGGAGCCTAACATAAGTTTTTGGCTGTAGTATTATTGAAATACCCATAGTATGGACCTTAGGGGCTTCCGCAAAAACTTTGAGCCGTTTTTGTTCTGACGCCATTTTTACCAAAAACTGTGGATTATATACTTCAAATCTGGCCAATTATGACCACATTTACTAAAGTAGCCAAATAATCTCAAAACTTTACCATGGACAGCTTTGGAGTACCCTTGTAGGGTATGACAGTTGGTTCCTCTGTTATGGTAGTTCTTGAAGCCTTTCTGTTACACGTCACCCCGTGAGGCTGCCGTGAGATTTTGTCGATTTTGGGAGCCTAACATAAGTTTTTGGCTGTAGTATTATTGAAATACCCATAATATGGACCTTAGGGGCTTCCGCAAATACTTTGAGCCGTTTCTGTTCTGACGCCATTTTTACCAAAAACTGTGGATTATATACTTCGAATTTGGCCAATTTCAATCAGACTTACTACAGTACCCAAATAATCTGAAAACTTTACTACGGATATCTTTGGAGTACCTTTGTATGATATGGCAGTTGGTTCCTCTGTTATGGTAGTTCTTGAAACCTTTCCGTTACATGTCACCCCTTTAGGCTCCCGTGTGAATTTTGTCAATTTTGGGAACTTAACATAGGTTTTTCGCTATACTAATATTGAAATACCCATAATATGGACCTCAGGGGCTTCCACAAAAGTTTTTGTACCAACACCATTTTTACCAAAAACTGTGGATTATATACTTCGAATCTAGCCAATTTTGACCACATTTACTACAGTAGCCAAATAATCTGAAAACTTTACCACGGAATACTTACCTTTGTATGTTATGGCAGTTGGTTCCTCTGTTATGGTAGTTCTTGAAACCATTCCGTTACATGTCACCCCTTTAGGCTGCCGTGTCAATTTTGTCAATTTTGGGAACTTAACATAGGTTTTTCGCTATACTAATATTGAAATACCCATAATATGGCGGCATGTATACCATACTCTCGGGACTATGTACTCCCGAATTTGCTTTTATGTACTTTAGCGGGGTTTTCATGTACTTTTGCAAGTTTTTCATGTACTTTAGTGGATAATTTATGTATTTTTGTGAATTTATGTATAGTTTTAGTCAGTTGCAACCAAGATAGATTAATAAAACTTTGAATTGATATTTTTAGGTTCTAACCTATTTAAGTAAACATTTTTCATCCATTAAGAGACTCTAATGAATTGATAATCGATATTTTCATCTTTGTACTTCAAGATCGAGTACATCTTTGTATTATTCAACATATTTATACTTCTAAATACTATAAATATTAGCAAAACTATACGAAAATGGTTTGATGTGTAAATTTACACCGTTTAAACAAAGAATACACAAAATTGTACTTAAAGTACATTAAATTAGAGTAAAAGTACATCAACTTCTATGTTAATGTACACAACCAGATAAACGAGAGTACGTACTCTCGGGTGTATACAATAATTTTCCATAATATGGACCTAAGGGGCTTCCACAAAAAAATTGAGAAGTTTTTGATCCAACACCATTTTTACCAAACACTGGATTATATACTTCGAATTTGGCCAATTTTGACCACATTTACTACAGTAGCCAAATAATCTGAAAACTTTACCACGGACAACTTTGGAGTACCTTTGTATGTTATGGCAGTTGGTTCCTCTGTTATAGTAGTTCTTGAAACCTTTCCGTCACATGTCACCCCTTTAGGCTGGCGTGTGAATTTTGTCAATTTTGGGAACTTAACAAAGGTTTTTCGCTATACTAATATTGAAATACCCATAATATGGACAAGGGGCTTCCACAAAAAAAAAAATTGAGAAGTTTTTGTTCCAACACCATTTTTACCAAAACCAATGGATTGTATACTTCAAATCGGGCCAAATTTGACCACATTTATTAAAGTAGCCAAATAATCTTAAAACTTTACCATGGACAGCTTTGCAGTAAGTTGTAGGGTATGGCAGTTGGTTCCTCTGTTATGGTAGTTCTTGAAGCCTTTCAGTTACTCGTCTCCCCGTGAGGCTGCCGTGAGATTTTGTCGATTTTGGGAGCCTAACATAAGTTTTTGGCTGTAGTATTATTGAAATACCCATAATATGGATATCAGGGGATTCCGCAAAAACTTTGAGCCGTTTTTGTTCTGACTCCATTTTTACCAAAAACAGTGAATTATATACTTCGAATTTGGCCAATTTCAATCAGACTTACTACAGTACCCAAATAATCTGAAAACTTTACTACGGATATCTTTGGAGTACCTTTGTATGATATGGCAGTTGGTTCCTCTGTTATGGTAGTTCTTAAAACCTTGTAACACCCCTTTAGGCACCCGTGTGAATTTTGTCAATTTTGGGAACTTAACATAGGTTTTTCGCTATACTAATATTGAAATATCCATAATATGGACCTTAGGGGCTTCCACAAAAAGTTTGAGAAGTTTTTGTTCCAACACCACTTTTACCAAAAACTGTGGATTATATAATTCAAATCTGGCCAAATTTGACCACATTTACTAAAGTAGCCATATAATCTGAAAACTTTACCATGGACAGCTTTGGAGTACCCTTGTAGGATATGACAGTTGGTTCCTCTGTTATGGTAGTTCTTGAAGCCTTTCTGTTACACGTCACCCCGTGAGGCTGTCGTGAGATTTTATTGATTTTGGGAGCCTAACATAAGTTTTTGGATGTAGTATTATTGAAATACCCATAACATGGATATCAGGGGCTTCCACAAAAAATTTGCGAATTTTTTGTTCCAACACCATTTTTACCAAAAACTGAGATTATATGCTTCAAATATGGCCAATTTTG
Organism: Spergularia bocconei; assembly: GCA_963457585.1. Classification (NCBI taxonomy): domain Eukaryota; kingdom Viridiplantae; phylum Streptophyta; class Magnoliopsida; order Caryophyllales; family Caryophyllaceae; genus Spergularia; species Spergularia bocconei. The sequence continues at coordinate 1,472,265 of OY734945.1, read as the reverse complement.
ACCACATATACTTCAGTAGCCAAATAATCTGAAAACTTTACCACGGATAACTTTGGAGTACCTTTGTATGTTATGGCAGTTGGTTCCTCTGTTATGGTAGTTCTTGAAACCTTTCCGTTACATGTCACCCCTTTAGGCAGCCGTGTGAATTTTGTCAATTTTGGGAACTTAACATAGGTTTTTCGCTATACAAATATTGAAATACCCATAATATGGACCTCAGGGGCTTCCACAAAAAAATTGAGAAGTTTTTGTTCCAACACCATTTTTACCGAAAACTGTGGATTATATACTTCAAATCTGGCCAATTTTGACTACATTTACTAACGTAGGCAAATAATCTGAAAACTTTACCATGGACAGCTTTGGAGTACCCTTGTACGACATGACAGTTGGTTCCTCCATTATGGTAGTTCTTGAAGCCTTTTTGTTACACGTCATCCCGTGAGGCTGCCGTGAGATTTTGTCGATTTTGGGAGCCTAACATAACTTTCTGGCTGTAGTATTATTGAAATACCCATAATATGGACCTTGGGGGCTTCCACAAAAACTTTGAGCCGTTTCTGTTCCGAAGCCATTTTTACCAAAAACTGTGGACTATATACTTCAAATCTGGCCAATTTTGACCACATTTACTACAGTAGACAAATAATCTGAAAACTTTACCACGGAGAACTTTGGAGTACCTTTGCATGTTATGGCAGTTGGTTCCTCTGTTATGGTAGTTTTTGAAGCCTTCCCGTTACATGTCAACCCTTTAGGCTGCCGTGGGAATTTTGTCAATTTTGGGAACTTAACATAGGTTTTTGGCTATACTATTATTGAAATATCCATAATATGGACATCAGGGGCTTCCACAAAAAAATTGAGAAGTTTTTGTCCCAACACCATTTTTACCAAAAACTGTGGGTTATATACTTCAAATTTGGCAATTTTGACTACATTTACTAAAGTAGGCAAATAATCTGAAAACTTCACCATGGACAGCTTTGGAGTACCCTTGTACGACATGACAGTTGGTTCCTCCATTATGGTAGTTCTTGAAGCCTTTTTGTTACATGTCACCCCGTGAGGCTGCTGTGAGATTTTGTCGATTTTGAGAGCCTAACATAAGTTTTTGGCTGTAGTATTATTGAAATACCCATAATATGGACCTTAGGGGCTTCCACAAAAACTTTGAGCCGTTTCTGTTCCGAAGCCATTTTTACCAAAAGTGTGGATTATATACCCAAATAATCTGAAAACTTTACCATGGATATCTTTGCAGTATTTTTGTATGATATGACAGTTGGTTCATCTGTTATGGTAGTTCTTGAAACCTTTCCGTTGCATGTCATGTCACCCCTTTAGGCTGCCGTGTGAATTTTGTCAATTTTGGGAACTTAACATAGGTTTTTGCGCTATACTATTATTGAAATACCCATAATATGGACATCAAGGGGCTTCCACAAAAAATTTGTGAAGTTTTTGTCCCAACACAATTTTTACCAAAAACTGTGGATTATATATACTTCGAATCTCGCCAATCTGAAAACTTTACCACAGGACAGCTTTGGAGTACCTTTGTATGACTTGGCAGTTGGTTCCTCTGTTATGGTAGTTCTTGAAGCCTTTCCGTTACTTGTCACCTTAGTTTAAGGAGGCGCGAGGCGCTGGGGGGCCGTTGCAATGAGGCGAAGGCGCACGCCTCATGCACACGAGGCGCACTCATTTATCAAACAAAATTCTATTTTTTAAAACCAAATTTTCCAGAAACTAACCCCTTTTTTGGTATCTAAAGAGGGCCAATGGATAAAGAAGTACAAACAAGGGATTAAGGGGCAAAAGGAAGGGTAGATATAAGGTTACAAGAGAAAGAAAATTCGAAATCGCACAGTTGTGCGCCTCGCGTGCGCCTCAGTGCGCCTCAGAGACTGCGCCTCGGGTGCGCCTCATGGACACTTGTGCGCCTCAAGCTTCTGAGGCGATCTAGCCTGCGCCTCAGTGCGCCTTGCGCCTAGGCGCGCTTTTTTAAACTAAGCTTGTCACCCCTTAGGCTGCCGTGTGAATTTTGTCAATTTTGGGAACTTAACATAGGTTTTTCCCTATACTATTATTGAAATACCCATAAGATGGACATCAGGGGCTTCCACAGAAAAATTGAGAAGTTTTTGTTCCAACACCACTTTTACCAAAAACTGTGGATTATATACTTCAAATCGGGCCAAGTTTGACCACATTTACTAAAGTAGCCATATAATCTGAAAACTTTACCATGGACAGCTTTGGAGTACCCTTGTAGGATATGGCAGTTGGTTCCTATGTTATGGTAGTTCTTGAAGCCTTTACGTAAATGTCAGCCCTTGAGGTTGCAGTGTGTGTTTTTCGATTTTCTGAACCTATCGTAGGTTTATTTGCTAGAGTATTATTGAAATACCCATAGTATGGAGTTATGGACCCTAGGGGCTTCCACAAAAATTTTGTCCTGGGCAGTTTGGGATGAAAATCATGGGTTTTGTACTTCGGTTTTGACAAATTTTGAAGAATTTTTTGGAAGTAGCCAAGCATTCTTAAAATTTACTATATGTGGGCTCGTTCATCCATTAAGTAAGTTATTTAAGCCTATTGGCACATGTCACCCGTTGAGGCTAGCTTACATTCATTTGTCAATTTTGGGATTTACCATAGGTTTTTGGCTCAAAATTTTTGCTTATACCCATAATATGACGACTAGGGGCTTGAACATAAATTTTAGCAGTTTTCGTTTAAGAGCCATTTTGGGTCAAAAATCGTGAAATATATACTTTGATTTTGGCCACTTTTGAGCACTTTATTGGTAAGTAGCCAAATTTTCTTAAAACTTTACTATGGACAACCTTAAAGTATTATTGGTGGATATGACGGGTAGTGCCTTCTTAAAGAAACTTTTCTCTCACAGTATCTCTTCTACTCTGATTAATCCTCACATCATATTCGCTCCTCTTTCCTAATATTCCCCCACCCAACTTACTTTATAAAATGTTCTTATTCCACTAAAATTACCACATTGGGTGTTTGAAGTGGGACGGAGGGAGTAATTTTCAGTTTCACAGTCAATGGAACAAGATGAAAACTCCCTTTGTGCGTCTTTATTATTTTAAGGAATAGTTTTTGCCCCGTAGGTGTAAGCACGTGTTCATTCTGAGCCTCCCGATACTCAGTGACACTATTTCAGAATGGTGGTTGTTGCTGTAGACTGAACTCTTCCTAGCTAGATTGTAATACCATCTTACTGTTCTCTATAACTTTGTAGTACAATCAAAGGTTTGGTAGCGCTTTCCATATTATAGGCATATGGCTAGTCCTGTCTCGAACACTCTAACCCCTTGTACGCCCCTCTTCTTTCCTCCATCCTTTCACTTGAAATGTTGGATCAGACATTAAACTTACAGCTAACATTTGTTAACAGAAAAAAAAAAAGAATCCAAACTTGGCCTCTTTCAAGCAAAATTGTTGCGCAAGAGGAAGTCTTTCCACGGTACATGGAGTCACAGACTCTCCCTTAAACAATAAAAGTGCAGGTTGCCATGTCAGAGGCTAATTATTGATGCCTTTAGAATTACGAGTTCACAAAGACAGATGATTCAATTCATTAGATAAGTCCAGCACAGAAAAGACAGGGAAACTAAAACACGTCGATCAGTAGATGCTGCGAATATCAAACATTACCTGTGAGCTCTGTATTTCAGTCTTGAAAGTGGCCAAGCTCGACTCTCTGATTACCTCATACTACAAACAACAGAGAACATTACAAATGTTAGGAAAACCTGTACATGATTAGCACACACCAGCAATCGAAGTTCAACAGCCAAGATTTTTAATATAACTAGATTATAAATGTATTATTTACATAACTGTGATACAGATTTACATAGGTTTGTAAGTTTATTACGTAATCCCTCAAGTCTTACATACCACTATACCAGCTTATCAATGAGTCCCGTGATCATTCTCACAATGAACAAGAGAGATAGTAGGGGCACAGTATCTCTCAAGAGACTTTTACTCTGAAAAAAAAACCATCCTCAACTACTTTACAAAGCTAAACCCCAATAAAAGGTCCATGAAGACGACAGATTTTCCAGATGCAATCACAGTGTATGAACAAAATTATACATCACTTCATGACGGATTGCAAGTTTTGATACTCCATTACTAGTTACCATTGTTCCCCAACCAACCATTCGGTATATCCTCAAGGGCCTCTTACTTCAAATGCACTTACTCAAATTACTAAACTCGACCTACACCATTTTGTCCTAATATCTCACAATTAAACATCTCTACATGTGAACTTGTAACATTCGCGGTAAAATATCATACTCACATACATCTAGTTGACAGGTTCCCTACGCAATGATTATCAAACACACTTCCAAAGTAATCCAAAACCCTGAGTAAAGCCGATGTCAGGCAAACAGTTTAATCGAGACCAAGCATCAACACGAGATCAATAATAAGAGCAATTTAACAAAAGATACAATGAAATTCGAGTAGAAAAACACAAACACACACACATACTTTGTGCATTTCAGGTTTCGTAACGAAGAAGTAAGCCACACTTTCGAGACTATCATTCAAGACTTTGGTAATCGCGGTTGTTAATACTTCTGCCTGCTTCGGCGGAAAACCTTGTTCTTCCAAACTCCTCACCTAATTCTCAATTCCAATTCACATTCAATCAAATACTAATACACCAAAAAAAATCCAGAAAAAAATTAAATAAAAATCAGTACATTATACTAGATTATATACAAAAGATAGAAAATTACGAGAGCGTAAGTATCAACGATGAACATTCGCTTATCGGAAGATTCGGCGAGCTGAGAAAAATGTTTCGTATCGATGAATCTACTTCCGCAACGCGAATTGTTCGAAATCGACGAGTTTAATTGAGAATTAGCGGCGGATTTAGCATGATTTGCAGCGGTTAGGAGAGAGAAATCCTTCAATTTCGTCGAATTTAGGATTGAATTTGCGCCGAATTTGTAAAGTCGTCTACAAGCTGTAGACGCCGCCATTAATGGAGGAATCAATCGGCTTCAAATATACACCGAGTCGGAAAATTTGGGATTCGAAACCCTAGGTTTATGAAGCTTGTTGTTGAAGTGATAGAATTTTGGGGGGTGATTATGGCGGAAGTGTAGGAAAATTTATCATTTTGGGAATTTGTTTGGGTGGGGTGGGGGAAGTGTGATTTTGGTTGCTTGTAGTTCACTGCAAAATTGTATGCCGCGGAATTATACTGTACTAGTACTTCTTTCCGATCGGGTTTATTTCGGATTCGAGTCGGGTGAGATACTAGCACCGTAGGTAGCATTTTCCTCAAGAGTTTTGACTTTTGACGATGTTTTAAACTTATTATGCATATGCTAGTTAATTGAGTTTTAAGCTGGACTAAAAAGAGTTAGATGATTTACACGACCTTCAAATTCAAATACGATGATATGAGTTTGTCCTACATCCAAGTATGAGTTTGTCCCACGTTCCAAGATAAAGGGGATGTTGCTAGGCATATAAACAAGTGGAATACTCCTCATATTGTCTACTGGATCGATTTTCGGACGGAATCCCAATTGGGCTTCCGTGCTAGGGTTTGGCTCCGTCGTCTTGTCTCTCCGCCCTGAACGGTTTTAGCAACTTGGAATCAGCTAATGAGGGCCAGTTCGGTATCACTGCCGTTTTCAGTTTCTGATTTTTTTTGCGTAAAAAATTTAGCTAAATAAGTTACAAAAATTTATTTAAACTATATATTTCTATAATAGTCATACAGAAAATGAAAACTGAAAACTAAAAACCACTTTTTCTAGTTTTCAAAAACTGGACTTTGGTTTTAAAAAAAAAAAAAACAGAAAACGATACCAAACAGTCATTGTTTTTTGTTCTTGTGTTCTCTTTGATTTTCATAGATCGAGCTGGGTTGGGGCATAATCATAATGTATCAGCTAGGGAATCGTGACTGGATGAAGTCATGACCTGAGTCTCATAACTTGAGGGATCTTATGCTTTTTATTTCAAAAGAAAAAAGGGAAAGAATTACACATTGGATTACTTTCACTAGATCAACGTTGAATCATTATGTTACACACGCTGAGAACGAGCCCTTCCGAGGACAAAAACTTGTACACTCTCACGACACAGGATGAAAAATGAGAAGGGCATAAAGCTCAAACATCGAGTAAAATTCAAACATAACTTGCTCAGCTCCTTATAAATAAGTCAGAGCCTCATTTGGGGCGCTTGTACAGCATGTCATCAACGCTTTCTTTTATGTAAATCCCCACTTTGCGCATGTTCCTAGCTACTCCTGATGCAACTACGCCTGCATTTCTGGAAAATCTGTCACGCACAATATACCACAGAATTAGTTTGATGGAACAAGAAGCTACTTATCTCTACATGGTTCAAGGATGTAAACGAATGAGTGAAATGAACAACTGGAATGTTGCATCTTGCCTAGTAAGGAACTCCTCCCCCATGGGAGGTTTCTGAGGTCGAGGTTGGGGGTTAGCTCGATCATCTGTTCAGAAAGGGAAACATTGGACCAGTCAGTCCTGCCCAAAGATCATGTATAACAACTAAGTAGTATCTCGTCTCAAAAAAAAAAAAATAGTAGTGTTTGCTACACATCAGTCAGCCAAACATAATGTTTGGAGTTTGGACCTACAATGCGCTCATATCTAGCCATGACATGAGCCAAAAACAAGTTAATCCTTGCCAAAAAAAATCACAAAAATAGAAGTGCATGCACCAAAAGCTCAATGCTGTATACATCTTATACCTCTATACATCATGCAGAAAAATCCTCATCTTAAACCACTTCAGTAGGCACTATGAAGCCAAAACTCTTAACAAAGGTTCATAACGTGAAAATATTCTACATTTCTATCGTACTATGATGACTAGTATGAAGTATCGGCTACACTACACATATCAGGTCGGCAGAAAAGTCAATAATATTTGGAATTCTGACCCATGATGTGGTCACATCTAGCCATGACATGAGCCTAAATGGGCTAAGTCTAGTTACTTCTTGCCAAAAGATAACAAAAGTGATAGTGTTTGCACCAGAAGCTCAATGCTGTACAAATCTTATATCTCGTAGACACCATCAAAAAATTTCCTCGTTTCTATTCAAGTCAGCGGGCACTATGAACTCAAAACTCTTAAAGAAGGTTTATAGTATGAAAATAGTCCACATTTCTCTTATTATTCAGTAAAACAGTATGCAACCATACAAATTCCGCATCAAAAGCAATGACCATTTAAACTTCTCATCATTGAATAACAAAAAGGCACCTTATATGGAAGTCGGAACCACTTTGATTGGAAGTTGGCTTAAAAGAATTATAACCTAATCTATAGAGTCAAAAGAGTTTAACTTATTCACAAATTAAATCATCATCTATGAAGCCAGCAAAGCTCTTCTACTGCCGCTTTGCTTCTTATGAACCTCTTGTCCCCCCTCCCCCTTGATTCACCCTACCCCACTGAAGGAGAAGTGGCTACCTGTTTGATTTGGAGAACGGGGACTCGGGAAGAGGTGGAGTTGTTCCACACCCTGCCCCCGTCCTCCCCAAAGAAGAATGTTATTTGACCTCATTAATCTCCACACAATCTCATTCCATGAATTGATTACCTCATAGCTCAAAATATACAGGACAAAGGTATAAAGGAGGATAACAGAAGAATGTTGCCCTGACGATGGTGGCATAGCTACTGGTTGACCTTCACAGAGGCGATAAGGTGACTATCATCAGTTCTGATGCATAAACTACTTGTCTCTCTAGCTAAAAGAACGAACTTATTCAGGAATGGGAAACGTAGTAAGAGCAGGCGGTCAAAGCACTGGCAATAATGAAATGCCAAATATCTATTGAGACTCAGGCTAGAATGCTCGGGGACCTCATTAAAACAATTCATCCAACAACAAATTATAAATCATGCTCTGCCATCCAGTTGTCATGTGCAACATAAGAAAAAAAATAAAAAAAAAATAAAGAACTACCACATAGTCAACAGGTGGTCACATGCCCACGTACACACAGACAACTGAGCATTAGGATCGCTCAAAGGTCCTCTGAGCATTAATCTACAAACTTATGCACCTAGGTTTTGCCATTGGCATACAGTAATACAGCCAAGCGTCTGCCTCCTAAACAATGGACTAGCTGCCAAGCGGTTCCTAGCGTAACTACCAAAATCTAAAGTACGGTAGAAGATGGGAAATTTAAAGTACTCAGTGAAACTATCTCTTGGCAACGTCGTAATAAAGAAATTGGATTATAAGGTACCAAGTGGCAGCATAGGTACCAATTCATTAGATGACCAGAAAAGAGAACTCCTTCAACAATGGGGATGTACCTGTTTTACCTTCCCGAGCATGAGCAGGAGCCTGAGCAGGTGCTTCAGCAACGGGTCTTTTATCCACCAAAAGCTGCAAGAAATGGTGAAAATGCGAGAATTTAATGCTGAATACACACAAGAAAACAAAGTAACTAACTTAAAGCGTCAGCCAACAGGGCTTCTAACAGAAGCTGTTAGAAGCACTCTCCCCCAACTGAGTTAAGTGATGCTAGTAAAGGTGTTCTCATCTTTGACATGTATTAACTGGAGTAGTAGATAAAGCCAAAGCCAGAAAGACTCAAACCTCGAGGCCAACACAAACAGGCAACTCTGCTCGAGGTTTCTGATCACCAGAAGGATGTGCGCCTTTATTATCCAGATATACCGAATATCCAACACAAGCATACCTGAAGTCTGTAAGACTTCTTCCTTCTTTAGAAGCTTCAACTTCTGATTCGCTTACTATGTAGTTGGGCACTGGCCAAAAGAAGATAAATCATCATCAACATGCTAATTGCATCAACACTAAAACACACCAAATTACCAAAGATCATAGTCATCCAGAAAAATGGTAACTTTCAAAATCGATATCAAATCTTAAATCAACATCTTGCTAATATCAGAACCAGATGAAAAACAGAAATCGTCTAGCAAACCGACGCAGCTGGCTCATCCAAGTAAATCATCCAAATTAACCACAGCAAATACCATCAGATAAAATCAATTGCACAGCAACCAAACAATGGAAGATTCAATCTTTACCTAATTTTCATCAATCATCTGGGTGGAACAACATAACCCAAACTTCAATTTCCATTAAAGTTATTAACACACAATTTACCCCCATTAAAACAATCAAAATTACACACAATTAAACAGAATTACATCACCAAAAATCCAATACACAAATACCCACCACAAAAATGCAGCAAAAACACTAAAATTCAATCACAAACACCCCAAAAAAACACTAAAAGCAATGAAATTCATGCATGAAAAGAGCAAAATGAACCCTAATATTCAATAAAAGTTGGGTAAAAATAAGAAACAGAAGAGAAGAGGAGATATATAGAGAGAGAGAGAGAGAAAAACCTTGAGGAAGGGAACGAGTAAAGCCAACACAACGAGGGTTTTTACCCTTAGATTTAAGGACGGAAGAGAAATAAAGGGTACCCTTGCAAGATTTACCCTTCCTTGCTTCTTCTGGGTATTTCTGCTGCTGCGCCTTTGATTGACATTGTTGCTGTTCTCCTCCGCAATCTTCTTCCATACGATTCCCACCTCCCTCCTCTCTCATCCCTTCCATCTCTCTCTATCTCCTCTTTTTCAATTTGGGTTTTTGTTCAGCTGATTTTTGGTCGGATTAATTAAATTAATTAATTTTGGTGATTTTGGGGGAACAAATATTATTTCCGATCAGTATGTTCGTTCGTTCGTCACTTGTTTATATTTCTCTGTTCTAAACTAACCAGTTCTGTCTCCTGTTCACGTCACCGCCGTGTCCGTCCAACCCAACTTAAAAGTCAAGATCGTCTCGTAATAACTTAATCCGGACACTTTATATTGTTCGAGAAGTTTCTATTTCATCGGGATTTATTAAATATATCATCTTACTACTCACTCAGAATATAATAGTGGAGTACGGTTTACACCTACCTTTTCAACTCATTTAAGATGTGTAATTAAGAGTCGATTAGCGTGGAACAGGTGGTTTTTTTTTTCTTTCTTTCTAGTTTCTATTTGGAGTATACTTAAAAGAGTAGAGTTAATCACAAGGTCTATTAAGTACGAGGGCAGGGCATGACGAGCTGCACTAAATCGGGGCTAGTGTGGCAGCCCGACGAGTTTCAAGCCATTTAACTCCTGAGGCAAGCCCGAGTCGGTATAATGCCAGGTAAGGTCATCAGTCTCCAACACGGCCTAAGCCCATGCTGCGTAAGCCGTAAGCTGGGATAGCAGGCAATCCGGGACATACACGCTATAATAATAACTCGCAACAGAGAAAAATTCCAAGGAAAAAATTACGCCTTGAACAAAGCAGATTCGGTGATTTGCACTCCTCATTTAAGATGACCTACTGAATCAACAGTCTTCAGTCCACGGATAGCTGCCTTATAATGACATCTCCTGCTTTACCAAAGGATTAGATGCCGACCCGATCTCTTATTACATTGACACTATACACGTATGGAGGAAACCACATACGGCACCAGGTACTGGTTCATTTTCAACAGACTATACAGAATCTGAGGGTTCCGCAGAAAAATGCCTGATCACAAGACAATGACTTGCATAAACCAGTCTTCACGAAGCATAAAACCAGTTGCAAGATTATGATGATTGACGCTTTATTGCTGTGTCGATGAGCTATTGAAGACAGGGAAATATGTATCCAGATCAAGCCGATCCAGAATCTGCTGGGTGGCCCAGAGATAAGAAGAATGCCCTTCGATTATGTCAGTGGCATCCACCTGGAGAGCGATAATATTCAACACTCAAAGGAGTCAAGAGACAGGTCTGGACATAAACAGGAACTCACTTAAAGTAGAATTTGACGTAAGACGTGAACTTACATTCTCAATCCCAGGCACATTCACCTCCTGGATTCCAGCTAAACCCTTTGAAAGAAGGCTGTTCCAAGGAAGATTATCAGCTTCACTCGAGTTAAAATTAATTAGAGGTAACTAAAGCATTTTTTGGAAAAAAAAAATTCAAGTGCATGTGCCGACTTCCATATTCCATTCGTACACGTTGAGAAGGGACTGAACAGCTACTATAACAGTAAACGAATGTGTTTTCAGGTGAGAATGTGAAAACCGGATGAGTAAACTAGCAAGTCTCATCGATAACTTTTCCAGACTAAAAACAGTAACGACAGACGAAATATGCAGCAGCTAAAGTTGTAGGCTTGTAGCTGCATTGCCATTGAACTAGATAACACACACAACAGCCAAGTAGAAAGCGCACACAGACATCAAAAGATTCATAATTTTTAGATAGTTGGAAACTGGAATAAGGATTATCTTCAGATTAATATGCCAGAAGAGCTAAGCAGGAAGTCGTTGTGTATGTACCTTGCACGGAACGCAACGCCAAGTATCCAATCATTTCGAGAGAAGACATTAACAAATCTTCCAGCAACAACCTACAAAAAGATGCAACAATATAAAAAAGCATCATGCTCAAAAGTTAAGACTAGAAACAGAAGTCAGGAATGATCTACGCGTGCACCAAAAGACAACAGCATAGATCAATAAGAGTTGAGGAATTACGAAGTACCTTACGTACAGCTTCCCAGTTTTCATCTCTTATTGGAATGGGTGCCCCAAGAAGCACAACTCTCTCAACAAGGTTAGCTGTCAGAAGAGTGCAAGCACTTTCAGAATGAGAGAAACTAAAAAATCCTAGTATGTGTCCTCACTTGGTATTGTCTTTTTCCCTTTTACTTTTAATATAGGTTCGCAAGATTTTTACCTTGTTCAGTTTCAGACAAATATTGGAGGCACTTGAAAATTACTCTAGCTCCTAAAGAGTAGCCTACAAGTGTAACAGGCCTGAAAACATTAAGCACTAGTATCAATAAGAATGCGTGAGTGTTGATCCCAACTACTATCCAGCCACAACATACACGAATGCAATACCTGTTTCCTTGTAGTCCCTTCAAGAGAACTTCAGCAAGCAGCTTCCCAGCTTTGTCTGATCTGAAATACGATTTAATTGGCTATATAAAAATAGTCGTAATGGTAAGTGATACACCGAACCCGATTGAAGTACAAGTAGCTGGAACATCAATTGGCTGAATCAGATAAGAGGTAAGAGCAAGCTATCCCTAATTCCCTAGCTGGGGTACCCTAATCAGTCGTCAGTCATGATGTCATTTATGAAAGTTGAGAATGCAGGAGACCACTCCGAGCTATAATGTACAGTAGATGCAAACAAGATAGAAACTCGACATTATTCTCTCTGGTGGGGATACATCTTACACAATTTAAAATTAAAGGATACCTGTTCACGGCAATTGTCCACTTGCTGTCTATAAAATCAGTGACTGCGAGCAAGGTGGCCGGCCACGCTAATGCTGTAAGAAGCGTGCTAAGTACTGTCATCATAGCCCCTTGTTTCATCAACGTTAAAGCAAGACCTAAGAAAAAGTAGCATCTGAATATTACAACAACTTCATTGTCGCACTCATACCTACGGCTACAAGCATTGTGAATTGACTATGATAAAATTATTACTTGAAGTGAGCCAATCCTGTATTGCAGTACTGACAGCTATCAGATGCTTGGACTCCCATAAAAGCACATACCTAGAGGCAGTAAGGGACATAGTCAAAACCCACCAAATGAACAAAGCTTAACAAAGGTTTAAAGACATCATCGACCTCCTACTGCAGAGTCCATAAAGTTGATTCAAAGTTTCAAACTACCTTCTATTAGTTCAAGCAATACCAACAAGCAGATTTAATGTGACACAGTCCAAAAATCTCACAGATCAAACATCTATTAATATGTACAAGTTGTGGTCAAGAGAGAGGACATCAAGGTTCAGATCTAGTACACTCCCTTCACATTAAGTTTACTTATTTTATTTCCTTGCCATTTTACTTATGAGTTTATTTATTTATTCTGCAAATGAATCGAACCACTAAATGTTGACCGCACAAGAAAGTAATGCAGCCTTAAAATCGCCAAGCTATCCCTATACAATTGCACTTGCAGGTAGTGCTACTATGTATAGAAAATACAATTCAAAACTAAGGGACATGATACCTTTCAAGGTTATTAACTAGTCCATCCCACGGCATTACGAAATCTTCCTCATCAAAAACAAATCCAGATACAAAGATCCCAACTGCTAGACGCTGAAATGTGCAATCATATCAAACTCAAAGCGATAAGAGAAAACACCCTATCAAGTGTATGGCTAAAAGCCTACAAGACGATGGAAATGTATCACCACATAAAATTCTAAAGTTGAAAACAAAGCCAATATACTCACTCCTTGTCCATGATTCTCCCCTACAGCTTTGAACTCAAATTCCTCGATACTCCCAATCCTTCGGGCCATTTTTGTTCCAGTGAGGCCAGCTCCAGCAGCTGTGGAGATCGGACAATCAAACTAGTGATAAAAAGGCCTACAGAATACTCTAGCATTCATCTAGTTAAACATCACACAAAAAAACACATGAACACATCTCCACAAAATGATCAGGAGGAACAAGGGGAGAAAAGCATATAAAAATCATTTAAGCTTAGAAAAGAACTTCACCTCCAAATGAGGCAGCAATGGCGACAGAGCCAGCAACAGATCCGGCGACTGTTGCAGCAGCAGCAAATCCACCTGCTCCAATTACAGGAATAATAGTGCCCAGAGTAGGGGCCAAAGCACTAAATCCAGCAGCAATAGCAGGAGCGGCTAAGCCTGTTGAAGAATGATAGAAGTGACCAATTTCGGCAGAGAAAACATCAACATTTTTGAAAAACAACCGTCTCAGATTTACATGGATGATTACCCCCAGTAATGGCCATTAAGGCACCCCCAGTTACAGCAGCAGCTCCTATAATGCCCCCACGCCTCCATTTAGTCCATGAACTTTCTTCTGATTTAGCTTCTCCCTGCTTCATTTCTTGCTCCCTTGCTAAGGCCATGACAGAGCAGGCAATCATAGTCTCCATTGCTTCCTGCAAATAGTGGGGACATAAACAAAAAGATGAAAATGTGCCCCTAGAAACTTGTGAATGGCTAAAAATCAATTTCCGACCAAATATCTTCCTATCTATCAACAAAGAATCATAATAACCACTGAATATTTCTATCATAGCTAAAGGAAACCCCCAATAAATCTGAGAAATTTATAGTGAATTCATCCTAATGCCTAGAAATGCTGGTAATGTAGCATCAGTTAGTTACTGAAATTGAGTTATCAAATGATAGTATGAAACATGTCTTTTTCATGCCCTAAAGGCCGCAAGCAATACTGGACCTCCAATAGACTTACCACCAATTGAACTGCTCAAGCATGGAAATCAGAGAAGAGAATTGATTTGAAAAAAAACAAAGCTCATCAATTCTTAATTCTGCATACCACTTTCACCCACTTGATGTCAAGCCATGTCGCAAGCAGCCGTAAAGCAACACGATGTCGAGCATCATAACCTTTGCGCTGCTTGGATTTCTTGCTATCTTCGGACATATTAGCAAGGCTTGCTGATAGAAGCTCATATATAACTGTTAGTTTTCTTTCATAGCTAAGTTTTTTCTCCTCTTCCACAGGTTCCTCGCTGAATTTGTATTCCGACCCATGAGTGGCGTCTTCATCAGGAACAATATTAGCCGTTTTTTCTTGGATAACCTCAATCACTTGTCTCTCATCAGAGGTTGAAGGTGTCTCTGGCGTCTCCGGGATAGCACACTTTTGTTGACGTTCCTGGTGGTACTCACGCTGCTTATCTCTTTTACCCTCAGAATCAATCGAAGCTTCTATGCTGGCTACCATACCATCAATACCTTTTGCCAAGGCAACTTCTTGATCCTTCTTCTCTGACGAACCTTCATCAGTTTCTTCTGAAAGCAGTCTCAGAAACTGACATAAGACACTAGTAAGTTGTAGCGACAATTGAAGAGAACAATGGGATTCATCAGAATGTGTTTATGTCGCAAACCGAAAGTTGTACTAGTACTAGTACTTGTTTCAAGTTGGTTTAAATGGGAAAAAAAACAAAGTTCATACATGATGAAAATGAAAGATCAAGTAAGACCCTCTTTATCAAGCACATTGTGGTGGACAGTACATTTGCCTATATAAATCAATCAATTTTCATTGCCGTTCTTTTTTATTCCCGTTGCGATCTGAAGATATCCTTATTCTCTAGAAATCAATGGCACATGAAGAGAACTAGAGGGCTTCTAACTATGATCACACAGAAACAAGGTGGAAAATAATCAAGGAACCAGTTCAAAATGCCTAACCACCACAAGCATCTCAGATATATGGTGTAGGCTAGCCCAAACGAGCAGTGGTTACCCCCTGCCTCAGCTGATGAAACAACAGAGGAGGAGAAAGAAGCTATGATTTACGAAGATATAGTTGCATCAGGAAACACAAACAAACTTTGGCAAGAAGGCAACGAAAGCACAGAAAATGAGAATGACCCTCATATTTTCAGATACAAATACACACATTAGAGAGGTGAACTCATGGAAGATTCAAAAGCAGAATCACCGATACTCCACTCCACCAAAAGGTACACAAAAGAACAATGTAGCAAGGGAATTACCGCGCCAACATGATGGGTAGCTGGGGAAGCACCAGCAGTCTCCTCAAGCCCTAGCCACGCTGAAGGATCTATCTCCAAAAACCTACACACCAAATTCACACTAGTAAATCATGAGGCAAATCATGTGTCTCCTGTCACTCCAATTTCCACATTTCCGAATTATATACAACAACAACCTAACCCTCGCTTCAAAGACTCCACTCCAATTCTACCCAACTCCCAATAACCTCATCAGACAACCATGACCTAGCACTCCCAAATTCAGTAAATTTCGCATTATTCTCGAATTCACCTTATAACTTCCAATTACTCAGAAACAATGAACTCATGGACGATATTGATAACACAGGGTTATACCAAAATACCTAAAAATCAAGCTGAGAAACATTTACTACAATTACAACTACAAGCTTCATTTCACAGTACAAATTGTAACGCCATGAAACAAAATCGATATCGAGTCGGCTAACATGAATCGTTATACAGAAATAATTAACTGAGATACACACACTACTACAAGCTTCATTTCACAATAGAAAGCTCTACGAGTCGGCTAACATGAATCTTCATACGAAATTTATAAACTGCGATACACGTATACACGTATAGTACTCCTAACTTCATTTCACAATCATAAAAAAAATTATAAAGGCGTGACAGTAGACCAAAAGTCGTTTACGAGTCGGCTAACATGAATCGTCATAAATAAGTTAAACCGAAAATAAACGGAATTATATACTTGAAAATAGGGTGAAGGAGGCCGGAATTAGAATTAACCCAAAGAAGAGGATCGTCGGAGACGGAATCACTGCTATTACTACCGTTGCTACAGCTGCTGGTGCGATCCTTTATTCTCTCTCCGCCGTGAGTTTCATCGCCGTCGTCGTCGCCGCCGTCGCCGAGGAGGTTGTTCGGCGGCGTGCCGAGGGGCCGAGACTGGTGGATCTGCGCCTGGTGTACCGCCAGTGCGAACAACGCTCCGGCGGCGTATCTTTGCGTCGGCGATAACATCTTCGCCGCCATTTTTTCCGGTGGACGGTGGTTTGATTATTCACGTTTTTTTATTAATTAATTGATTTGTTTTTTTTTTTTTGTTATGCCGCGTAATCAGTTGAATTGATCGTCGTGTGTTTTGAGTAACTGTCCAAAAGGCGAATCGTTTGAATTGGAATTGGCGTGTCCGTTGTGGAAGTCAAGATACGGACGCGGAAACGGATACCAACACGAAAACACTCGGTCTATATAGTTACTTCAGTTTCTTAGGTAAAACTACACCGTTATAAGTCGTTACGTATATCGCAATATAAAATGACATCATATGAAATGGAGAAGAGTTAATTTGATGACTTTTATTTGAGGTCAAACGTTTTCTTGAATCTAATTGCTAAGTTGTATACTTGTATTGTATGTGAGATGGACACGGAGACCTACATCTAAAGATGGTGTGCTTTGAAGTTCTAACGGAAAAACGGAAACTTGTGGGCAATGGTCATGGACGATATATACTCCCTCCGTTCGGTTATAAAACGCGTAGGGTCGGAACACTGTTTTTAAGAAAAGTAGAATAAATAATGAGTTTTAGGGTCCACTTGGTGTAAAATTACACATAGGGGTATGTCTCACTTGCACTTTTAATTAAAAAGTAAGGGTGTTTTGGTATTTATATTTACAAATAAAGAAAGATTCCAAGTATGAAGTTTAAAGATTGTATTTGACCTCCATGTGGTGCACTGTAGTATAAAGTCGAACGGAGGGAGTAAATCCGAGTGAGATTGTATTTGACCTCCATGTGGTGCACCGTAGTATAAAGTTAAGAGGGTGGGATTTTAAGCCCCCACTTGGTACTAACTACAACGTGTTGTCATAATCTTTGACCCGATACCTATCGCATCACCATCAATATTAATTAAAGTCTAAATATTACATTGACTCTTCATTGATGAATAATTTAAGCTTATTATTGTCTTACCATATCTTCATTGAACTTAAAATGTAAAGTACTGTACAAGATACAACCACTTGAGAGTTAGAGCTTATCCTTGTACTAATGCAAGTACTCCATGCAACAAGCTTGAGTAACTTAATAGTAGTATAGTACTACTCGTAAAAGATGCACGTGACGCAGCTCCAAGTTTCAGAGAAACTCGCTCTTGCAGATTTCAATGTCAAAATTTTATAAACTTATACTGTGTATTACGTCTAAGCATTACATTCCTACATGCATTATTAATTCAATAAAAAAAAAAATTACCTTAATTCTTCGCGATATAATCTCCAATCTTTCGACACCCAAAGTTTTTTTTTAATAATCACGAGTATTTTTCAAAGCTAATATATTCACGAGTCTTTAATAAAGCTACTCGTATTTGACTTTCACTTAGCCACTTGCTATTATCATCATGCTCACTTGTAAAGAAAAACTAAAAGATTATGCCATGAATTACGGCGCCAGCAGCTAGCATACGCTCTTCCATCATTCCTTACAAATTAAAGCATACTGACTAATCATTTTGATATGATAATTAATTATCTGCTTGATACATAAATTAGTATTTTTATAGATCATTAATCATACGATCTAGACTAGAATACTATATATGAACAGATGGATGAAATTTTAAGTCCACAACTCCAACAATGGATACATTTATAAATTTATTCGTTCTCTTAATCTTAACTCACACACTTTTGTCTAGTGCCAATATATTTGTTGAATCATGTAATGCCGTAGACAAAGAGGCATTGCTTGATTTTAAGCATAAGATCTCTAAGGACTCATCCGAGCTTCTTAGCACATGGGTTTCCACCACGGACTGCTGCACCGCATGGGCGGGCGTGGGTTGTGACCCTGCCACCGGAAGGGTAGTGAACCTCACTCGGTCCAGTCAAGGGTCCGGTGATCAATGGTGGATAGAAGCGTCCATGGCAGGTACACTCTCGCATTTTTTAGGTAACCTTACCTATTTACGGCTACTTGACCTTAACAACCTTGTCAACTTAAAAGGTCCAATTCCACCTGGACTAGGTAAATTGTCGTATTTAACCCATCTTTTACTTAATGGAAATAAACTCGATGGTCAAGTACCCATTTCATTTGGCAAACTCAATAAGCTACAATTACTCTACCTTGCTGGTAATAAACTCTCGGCCACCATACCCGACTCTATCTTCCGATCAATGAGCTCCCTCTCCGAGCTCGATCTAAGCTGGAATCGATTTTCCTGCCCGTTACCCCCATCGATTTGGAATTTAACATCACTTACGTCTATCGAAATCCAAAACAACAACTTCCATGGTACAATTCCAAGTGACATAGGCAAACTTAAGAAACTTAAATCACTCATGTTAGATAGTAATCAAATTAGAGGACGTATCCCTTATTCCATAGGCAAACTATCCAAATTACGGTACTTATCCCTCCCTGACAACAAACTTACAGGACCTATACCTTCTTCCATAGGCCAACTTCGTTCTTTAGAGCACCTTCATTTGAACTATAACAAGTTAACGGGTACATTACCTTGTTCTATTGGCAATCTTTCAAAAGTCGAAACAATGTACTTAAACCACAACAATCTTAGAGGAACCTTACCTTCAAGTTTAGCCAACCTTCCCAAAATACTCGATTTAGTCCTTTCGAACAACCAATTCGTAGGACAAATCCCCAAGAGTTTTGGCAATTTTAAGACCCTTCAAACGTTAGACGTGTCTACAAATCGACTTATTGGTCCTCTACCTCGTGAACTAGCTAAAATAAACACATTGGTAAATCTAATCGTGTCCTACAATCCACTGGCTTTAGTCAGTATTCCGCACTGGGCCTCCAAAATGTTTAGGCTCAACGTTTTGGGTTTAGCCGGGACCGGCCTAAATGGGCGATTGCCTCTACACCTTACCTCATCTCGAGTTAGTACACTCGATTTATCGAGCAACCAACTCACTGGGCCACTTCCTTCTTGGTTAAGCAACATGAGCTTGAATACACTAAACTTGTCTAACAACGGATTTTACCAAACAATTCCGGTTGAGTTCAAGAAACTTACGAGCCTTGCGTATCTTGATATACACTCTAACCGGCTAACGGGCACGTTAGACAACATTTTCGACAAAGGTGCCGAGGCGTACAGAGTCATCGACGTGTCTAACAACATGTTTTCGGGTAGACTTGACAACGACATTGGCTCGAAACCGGCTATGGGTTCGTTGGTCATGTCCTTAGTGTTGTCCGGGAACATGTTGAGTGGATCGATACCGAAATCGATAGGGAAGTTGACTGGATTGGAAGTGCTGATCATGGCAGGTAACCGGTTTTCAGGGGTGATACCCAAAGAACTTGGGAATGCAGAGGAGTTGAGTACAATAGTGTTGTCGAGTAACAAGTTGAGTGGGAGTCTTCCTAAAGAAGTTTTGAACTTGGAGAAGTTGAAAGTGTTTGATGTCTCGAGGAATAGGCTAAGTGGGATGATTCCGAGTCACAAGGCTAAGATTCCTGTCTCTGCATTCTTGGGTAATCCTGGACTCTGTGGTGCACCTCTCAAACCTTGTAAGTAGTCTCATTGATACGTTGGTGAATTTAGACCCGTAAAGTTGGGATATATAGTTAGCCTCGTTTTGTATCCATTACTACAATGTTGTAGTACACGTTTTGTATACACTACACGTTTGAAATATGGGTTGGATCATCTATTATTGTTGAGACTACACCGTCTACAACAACTTAGTGAACCTACTTGCAAATCTCGATAAATGAAAGTAGCTAAAAAGGTTAATTGAATGCAATATTATTTCGTCCTCCAAGTTAATTCTATTCCATGACACCGTTTGTAAATAAGATAATTATATTGTAAAGTACAGCGTAAATAATTTCCTTTTTTTGATATCCACGGATGGCCATGGACCATGGAGTCGAACTAGTGCACCAGGATTTTCTACCCAACAATACAATGGGAGGGCCGAGTATGTTGTTTGGTGGGCTTAGGGAGGCCATGGGTTGCCAAGCCCACTGAATAGTTATACTCAAAGACATGCTTCTAACTTCTGAGGCTCAATAAATACAGAGTATGGATGGAGTAGACAGATATAGACCCAGTAAAACCGACCCAGATACAAATGTATTCGATCTAAATTAACCCCTAACATCACAACTCGAGTACTCGACCACGACAGCAAAAACCCCCAAATGACCCATTTCGACTAGCAATATGTACACCAAAAGTGACCAACTCGAATGATCCGTACGTTTGTCATGCTCACCCCACCAGTCTGGCAGTCCACCACCTCTTGTATGTACATCGTATGATATTGTTCACTTTGTACCAAAACTTACGGACTTAGCCTTTGAAGTTTGAACTCATTATTCTTAGAAGATCTGATTTTCTTATAAACACGTTGATTCTTCCTTATTTTTCCTACCGAGGACTTGGATCTGATTTATTTATGTACACCTTAACATTCAGGTTATATTTGTTGCAGCATTATACATTATTAAAAAAAAAAACCTTGTTATTTTCCAAAGTCACCTATACCTAAATTGGCTATCAAGTTGGAAAAAAAAAATTAGTTCAACATATTTGACCTTGATCAAAATACATACTCCGTATTAATTAGTGACACGCCCACATACTTGGGAGTGTAGTAATCTCCATTTATAAACAAACTTAACGATTGAACCACACTTCATGCATGCATCTCGCGTTTAGCCATTTTATTTTAACATAATTTCACGATTGAACTACACTTCATGCATCAATGCATGAATCTCACTTTATACTATTTCGATTATTAACCTTAATATCTACACTCTTTCACTTTTTTACCCCATTTTTAGCGTCAACTCCTTCCTTTATTACCTTATATATAGTGCCATTGTCACAAACCTCCCTCCAAACTCAAAGCAACACACACATACATACACACTACTAGTCCCCCATCCTCTATATATCTTCTCTGATAATCTAACCTTAACACAAACACGAAAACGAAAATGATGAAGGTTATATTCATAATCGCAATAGCTATGGTAATGGTAATTATCGGACTCAGTTCCATTAATGTCAGTATTCCCAACAACCAACACGACGACGACTACAAGTCTACCACATTGCCCCAACCTCTTAAGAGGGTGAGTCGATTCCTAGTCGAAACCAAGCCCTACAAAAATGAGAGGAGTAACTCGAAGGCTGCAGATCACTGCAACAAGGACAACGAGGTGTGCAACCTTACATATGGTAAGAATTACACAACAACAACATGTTGTAACAACAAGTGTATAGATTTAATTGAAGATGCGCATAATTGCGGAGCGTGCCACAACAAGTGCAAGTTCAGTGAGCAATGTTGTGGGGGTGTATGTGTGGACGTATCTTATGACAAAAGACACTGTGGAAGCTGCAATAACAAGTGCATGGCAGGAGGATACTGCATTTATGGGATGTGTGATTATGCTTAACTATACATTGGTTATTAATGGTCGATCTGTGAGAGAAACTCAAACCAACCATTAATAATTTGAAATTACAGCCTTACAAAATTATTCTTATTATATTTTTCATTTTTTTTAAAAGATGGGTGTATAAATGGGTCTTGCATTGTGGAACTATATCCCGGTGTATTATTCCCACTTGAGCTAGTACTTACTATATAAATTTGATACTACTATGTAACCAATCATAATCATATCGCTGCAGAAATAAATAAAAAATAAAAAGACTTTGTTTTGCAGATAAAATAAATTATGATATCCCTCCTAGTATTAGTGTTTATTTGTTGTTTGTTTGTTCTCATTCTTTTCTTGTTTATTTGTAACTTTTTTATCT
This sequence comes from Spergularia bocconei, assembly GCA_963457585.1. Lineage (NCBI taxonomy): Eukaryota > Viridiplantae > Streptophyta > Magnoliopsida > Caryophyllales > Caryophyllaceae > Spergularia > Spergularia bocconei. The sequence goes on along the minus strand of OY734945.1, from coordinate 1,449,806 downwards.
TGGTCTTTCTTTTATATTAACGCCTAATTTCCAAAAAAAAAAAATGATGAGTTGATGTGGTCATAAGACTCATCTCTCAAATAAATTTCTATTGTTTTTAGAACAAAAAGCTAACTCACAACTTAACCTCATTGTTATTGCGATAATTCTATCGTGGTTATTGTCTAGGGTTAATCATATGCAAATTGTTAGAGGTCTGTAAACACAATCAATTTGTCTAAAATGTAAAATTGATTTAGTAATAATAAAATTGAGATTGGAGTAGTAAAATTAAATTGTAATGAAAAATTCAATTAATAAAATTTGTGTGAGTATTAAAATTATGATATTACCATAGTAAAATTAATTTGTAATGAAAAATTCACTTCTAACATTGTACCAATCATATTATCGTGGGATTTTTGTACCTTTTTGTCTATAGCTCTAATCTTTCGAATCCGCCCATAAGCTTGTGTGAAGATGGCATGAAGCTTTTTGTTCTAAAAACAATAGAAATTTTAAGTTGTTGGATAATAACGATATTCACGTTTTAAAGTAAATTATTCTATTAGTTATTTAGTACATACCTTCTGATTTTTTGACCTCTGGCTTTGACACCCTCTCACAACCGTACCGCGTGTGACTTTTTTATGTCACTTCATCCGAAAACCCCAATTACACACATTCAGTTGTCAAGCCCTCGGACTCTCAGAGTACGAAACACGCCATGTACCATCATCTTGGGAAATCATTCCAGTCACAATAGAACTGAATTTGAGAAATGGTGCATCAGATGAAGCTTAATGTTGAATTTAAGTCAGATGTACCAATTGCGCTATGTGTCATATCCGTAAGCATTTCCCCATCGGTCTCTAGCGTATTCTTTCTCAACATGATGGGAGCGTCATATTTGGAGCTGATCACCTCCAACTCCAATGCGACTTCTTTCATTGTTGGTCTCTGCTTTCCGTCCAAGTTCAAGCACCGCCTGGCGAGGTTGGCAATAGCAAGGACGCCTTCTTTCCTATCATCTTTCGCGACTTGTGGTGCCAAAATATTGTACAAGTCGGACATATCCCTCGTGGACAAAAACCATGATACTAGACTTTCACTAGAAGGAGAATCAGCTCCACGACGAATAGCCTTCTGTCCTGTCAGAAGCTCCAACAGAACAACCCCAAAGCTGTACACATCGCTCTTATCAGTGAACTGATTCGACCGGAAGTACTCAGGATCTAGATACCCAAATGTTCCCTGAACACGAGTGGTCAAGTGGGTCTGATCCACATCTATGGCTCTTGATGTCCCAAAATCAGACACTTTTGCTCTATACTTTGCATCAAGAAGTATATTGGAAGTTTTGATGTCCCGGTGAAAAATAGGTTTTGAAGAAGCTGAGTGCAAGTAAGAAAGCGCACCAGCGACACTTGTGGCAATCTGCAAGCACATTTCCCATGAAACCGGAAAATCTTCACTTGGATCGTGGATAAGCCTAGATAAGGTTCCATTTGGAACAAACTCGTAAACAAGCAGAGGAACTTCCGTCTCCAGACAACATCCTAGCAACTTAACTATGTTCCTGTGATTTATTTGAGAAAGGATAACCACCTCGTTGATGAACTCATTCACCTGTCTTTGATCGCTCAATTTGGACTTCTTTACGGCAACAATACTACCATCCAGCAGCATACCTTTGTAGACAGTTCCTTGGCCTCCCTGACCAAGCTCTCTATTACTGTTGAAGTTGTCAGTGGCTTTCTTCAGTTCATCAGCAGTGAAAACTCGGGTTTTGTTTAAAACACCTTGCTCAGAGAACATCTGCTGTTGCAATAATAAACCACCATTTCTTTTGAAGTTTTTAGCTTTTTGCATTATTGCTCTTCTTCTTCTCACCACAGTAAATAGGAGAAACCCCACTAGGTGAATGACAACAGATCCCACGCCTACTCCAATTCCTGCAATTGAGAAATAGATTTGATGAAACATAAAGCCTTACTGATGAATCTAACAAGAAATATTTTTTGGATCTACATATTACCTCCTACCCTTCCAATTCACCCCAGTTCACAGTAAGGCCGTCTTACGGAATATCAACTTCAATACAGTGTTAACTCTTGCCAACAGAACTTAAAGAATACTGACCAGCTACACTCAATAAGTTTACCATGATATATTCAACGAAGCAACCAATAACATCTTTCTTGTGTTCCAACTTCCAAGAACATACCTAAACCAAGAAATGATCGTGAGGTCTTAGGGAAGCAACCGATCCCGCCTTTCAGGCCATCGCCAAAAAAGCCACTTGGGCAAGAGCAATTATAGCTTCCTGGGATGTTATGGCAAATGTCAGAGCAAGGCTTCCCTTGCCCAGCTACTCCCGTTACACACTCATTGATATCTGTAGAATTTGGAAAGGCGAAACTTCTGAATAAGTACAAAGGACCAATAAATAGCTAGACCAGACCAATGTACAAGAGGAATAACAAACAGCTAACCTTTGCAGCCCGGGGTGAGATAAGGATTACCCTCATACCCCGTCCAACAGTTACAGTGATATCCTTTCAGATTCAAATCCTTGTCAAGGTCAACACAAGTGGTATTTTGTTGACAAACATATGATGTCGAGTTCTGCTGAGCTTCCCTGCACATCAGATTGGGAATAAACCAGTCCAGCTTGTATGGCAATTTCTCAATTTTCTGTAAAAAACCAGCCTGCACAATATCAATAGCCCCCCGGAATCTGTACTTAGAGCTTTCGGCTAATAAAGCATATGTGCAGTTCCCAGCAGTGACATTGGTGTCATGATATACCCTTTCGAGATAAATGTTGAAATGTTGGAAGCTCTTGGGTATGGATACTTGACAACAGCCATTACCTGAACATGTACTGTCATATAGATCCTGATTTTTATCGCACAGGGCAACACAGCTTGTGCTACTTGTTCCTGTCATGCTCATAAATCCATAATGCTGACAACCCATGACTATGAACTTGTTATCTGTGGATGAGTAGGCAAAAGGCTTGCCTGCAACCACCCACGGTAGTCCAATTTTGTTAGTGATTGTATTCGCTTGTGACTCCCCGCAAACATAGGCACCAGGAGGATTCAGAACACGCAGCTGCATCTCTGATATCTCTAAGACCTCTGAGCCTAACGAGTTAAGCTTAGGTACAGAGACATTGTTTGTAGTGTCGCAGTAAATCTCAAAGTCCCTTCCCAAGGAGCACTCAGTGCCAATGCCAAACGGGTAGGGAATTGTCACATTGCCACACTTGTCTTTGCATCCAACCTTCGCTACATTGGTTGTAGTGAGCATGGTTGCAGGTATCGATGATGCACTCAGCTTTTCTACAGCTAGAACAACCGGAAACAGCAATGTTAAAATACAAAATCGGTATACCGGGCAAACCATCTTCCACGTTCCACCTGAAAGTAATGTGTATTTTAGTGGATTTTGACAGTTCTAGCATCTCCAATTTCAAACCCAATTGTGAAGAGAAGATCACAAGTTGCTTTATTCACATAAAAGAGCATGTTGCGAACACTTTTGTCTCCAGTCCACCCCCTCAACATGTGACGGAATGTTTTTTTATATATAAAAAGCATAGGAATCTTGGAAGACTTCCTTGGTCAAGTAAAGTGTAACTACCTAAAAAGCATCCATAATTGCTCAGTTGATGCTATATGTTCATTTATACTGCCAAGTCCAACTAGCCGGCCGAGAATGCTTTTGCCTTTCAACAATGAGTTCTACACATACTTCCATCTATAGTATTTTACACGATCTGAGGCGCAAAGAACAATGAGCCATATTTCGGGATCAAATATAGCCACATACAAATCTCGCCCACTAAGCAAGTAATTTAGACAAATCTGTATAAAGTTAAACACATATTCAAATCTGATAGATTGGTTTCTTGCTACTTAATAAACGAATATAAGACACCAAGGGACGGAAAAGATGCAACTAATTATCCAGAAAGCCTAACACATGGTGCCCCAGATGAGTCGTATTGCAATACAGTATAGAGTAATATGACTGGAAGTGGGAAACAGGGAAAGCAATAAGGTACCATAATTACAACAATATTGAAGAACGATTTTAAAACTACACATACCCTTACTTCAGAGAAAGCTCATCCAGCCATCAATATCCATCCTGGAGTGGAACTTTTGCCAGCCAAAAAGAACCTTGCGCCAACACCAATGCTTCTCAATATCTGTTATTTCAAAAAAAAAAACCAAAAAAAAAGACAAAACAAACAAGCATCCACTATTCGTGTGCGAGTCAAAGGGCTAATCAACTCGGCCACAATCGGAGCAGACAGCCAGACACTTTCCTCCCAAGCATTACATCAAAATCCAAGAGAGTGCAGAAAATAGAAATATCAATTACCAATAAATGTGAAGTTTTTACCAAGAATTTATGATCACGCAAATCAGGAAATCCAGAATCATTAACTTCTTCCTCCGAAAGCTCATGTCTCCTCCTACAAGTAATACACCAAAAACCCAGTTCCTGTACATTGTAAGGGCTTATAAATTTCTCACATTCAGTATATACCGCTATTACATTATCATTTATGATCCGGTTGTGAAACTTGGTGGTTGAATTCCCTTCGCCTCTGACGACCATCAATTTATGGAACAAATGTTATACAATTACAATCTACAGAAATTATAATTGATACAAATCGATGTGGGATCTGCAAACTAAGGGTGCAAATACTTACAGGATGCACCCTTCTTACAATACCCACTCTCATAAAATTTACACACACGCTGCCCCTGATGGAGAGGCCTCGAAGAACCTCCCCTTGCACCAAAAGAGGATTGCCTATTCCAAGTCGGCCTACTTTTACCAAAACCTGAATCTACACCATGATGATGGTGACTCCTGTCCTTCGGACCAGGATGTCTACCAACATTGTGACTATATCGTGGCGACGTCTGACTCACTCTGGTGCCTTGGTTCACCACTGAGGGGCTCCATTGTGTGTTAGCACCTACAGTAGGCATCACCTGCCCAGATTTACTCCAGTGCATGTTTGGACTTCCCAAAATGGAACCTGTGCCAGAAAATTTACCACTTGATTGTCCTAGTGGTTCCCGTCCACCATTCGTAATTTCAGATCCTTGTTTCCACGAGTTCTTGATACTTCCTGTCCGTGGAGATCGTAGATCACGAGGTCCCTCTTCTTCACGACGTACTGGAATGCTGGCAGTCTCCATTTCTCCCTCCTCTCGTGGGCTTGATGAGCAGTCCAGCCTCAAGGTGGAAGGCCGTGGTGCTAGTCCTGGTGCTGCCGCTGGTGGATGTGCTATTGCGGCAACTGCTGGTGGGTGTGGTATTGCAGCAGCTGCTGGTGGGTGTGGTGTTGAAGCAGCTGCTGGTAAACAGGCTTTTGCAGCACCAGCTGGTGGACGTGGTTTAGCAGCACTGGCTGGTGGACGTGGTTTAGCAGCACCTGCTGGTGGGTGTGGTGGTGATTGCATTTCTGCAGCAGCTGAGGGTGATTGTGGCGGTAATAGTGATATCTTAGATGCTGGTGGTACTGGAAATGGCGGTGAAGGTGAAGGTAAATTTTTGGCTGATGAAGGTGAAGGTGGTTTTTTGGCTGATGAGGGCGGTGAAAGTGATTTTTTGGCTGATGGAGGCGGTGAAGGTGATTTTTTGGAAGATGGTGGCGGTGAAGGTGATTTTTTGGAAGATGGCAGTAGTGAAGGTGATTTTTTGGAAGATGGCAGCAGTGGAGAATTTTTGGCTGATGGAGGTGGTGGAGGTGATTTTTTGGCAGTCGGAGGTGGTGAAGGTGATTTTATAGATGTTGAAGGTGGAGGTGGTGGAGGTGGTGGAGGTGGTGAAGGTGATTTTAGAGATGTTGAAGGTGGAGATGGTGAAGGTGATTTTCTGGATGTTGAAGGTGGTGACGGTAATTCCGTGGCTGCAGCTTCTGGTGAAAGTGATTCCGGGGCTGCTACTGCTGCAGAAAGTGATCTTAAGGCTGCACCTGCTGGTGGTGGCGATGTTGGTGGCTGGGGAGGTGAAGACGCCAACAACACCAAAGGAACTTCAGGAACAAAATTGTGGCGAGGCTCTGAGCGTGGTGGTGACGGAGGTGGCGGCGGCATTGATAACACAGAAGATTGAGAAAACAAATTGTGGTGAGGCACTGGATGTAAAGGTGAGGAACATGACGCTGGAGCTTGAGATACAAAATTGTGGTGAGGCACCGGGGGTGGAGGTGAAAGAGAAGGCGGCGACAACAATGAAACAGGAGCTTGTGAAGCAAAATTGTGGTGTTGTACTAAGGATGGCGATGAGGCAGGTGCTGGCAGCGAAAATGACACAGGAGCTTGAGAAACAAAATTGTGGAGAGGCACGGAAGAAAGTACTGGCTTGTCTTCTGCCTCCACCCCTGGACCTATGGTAGAGAGAATGCAAGAGGTCCTTGGAATATCACAAACATCAACATGGAATGACACTTGGGGCTGATCTCTTTGGTTAGGGAGTATGTGGTTAGCCTGCATCTGGAACTGTATATCAGCTGTGGAGCTCAAAGCATCACTTTTCCCAGGATCAAGATTCGGGCTCAATCCCCCAAGAGGACTAAAACAATCATCTCCTGGAGAACCAATTGAGTCATCTGCACAAGCCATCGACATGCCTCTCAAAGACTCCATGGCTTCGACTTCAGATAGCAAATCTGAAACAGATTCATCACCTAAAGTGCTGAGCTCAATTGGCTGCCAACCTGAAAAATCACAATTTGGATAATTTCTAGAGCAATCAGTCAACTGGCAACTAACAGATGTATGAAAAGCAAGATTACGGGAAACTTCAGTCAGCTTGGCTGACGAGCAGGAGCTAGAGTCTACAACAGAAGATTAGACATGCAAAGCAGAATACATACCCCATTCACCACCAGCATCAGGGAGATGCACTTCGCCTCCTAGGCTAGAAGCAGTGCTCCAACTAATACACGAATCTTGTCCGTGGACGTGTGGAGGTGGACACTGATTATTTTCCACTGCTACGCCTCTAGAGCCATCAACATCCAGCTTCAATGGGGCAGTAGCAATAGCAGAAAACCCTATTCCTCCAGTAAGATTACTCCAGCTGATTCCTGAGTCTTGGCCAGGAATGTTTGAAACAGGAGTGCCTTTATTTTCTGCAATTGTAATCTTCGAGCCATCAGTTTCTGGCTTTTTAGAGGTACTAGGTAGGTCAGAAACCATAATGCCCCCAGATAGGGTACTCCAGCTGGTAAGAGAACCTTGCTCGGGAACATTAGAAGCAGCATAATACATGCTTTCAACAGCGGTTGCTTTTGTATCCCCGTTCTTCGGCTTGGTGCTTGGCAAAACAGAGACATCTGTACCACAAGAAACAGTAGCCCAACTGGTACTTGGATCTCCTCCAGGCATATTTAAAGAAAGTGAAGGTCTATTTTCTGTGTCATGAGATTTTGTGCCACCATTCTCCACCTCTTGAGCAGCACTAGGCCACATAGCGACATTAGTACCACCAGAAACTGAACCTTGCTCATGGCCATACACAGCACAACGTTTATCGACTGGACCACTATAACTCTTGTTATGCGTCTTAGGCAAAGAGGTCGGCACATCAGAAACATTTAATGCACCAGATCCAGTTCCACAGCTAACCCTAAATTCTTTACACCCATTTGACTCATCATGGAGTTCATTGTCCACATGCACATCCTTCATGTTCTCATGATTGGGTATTGGTACGGAGCGTGGAAATTTAGATGTCATCATCTCTTCAGATTCAGATTCAATTGGTAAACTAGTTCCAGAATCTGGTCTACCAGCATCTGGACATTTACCATCCACATTATCAGATATCGACATAGCATTTGATGGATGAAAAGACTCAGATTTAAGGTCAACATGCATCATATCTGGAGACTTGTTGGCAGTAGCATCTGAGCTGGGTTCCTCGATGTTAAACAAGCTTTCAATCAGCTGAGCTTTCAAAATTTGCACAGAAGATTGGCCTTGACCATCAGAATCTGGTTGACTACTGTAACCATTCACGGATTGTTCATTAACCTCGGGGGTAGAGGCTGTGTCAGTCAAGTTTGACTTGCTGCATTCTTCATTTGCTTGGTCACTCACCCAAGGAGCGTCAGAGTTGCTGTTCATTACCCCGATAGAATCAACTTTTTCATCATCATTTTTAGCTCCATCATGGGACTGCAAACATGAAGGTTGCTGGAAGTGAGGCTCAATTGATTGTTGCTTGTTTAAGGCATTAGTCAAAAGTATCGACTGATTGTAAGCTTCATTCGCCTTCCACACTCTTAAATCATTCGGGAAAAAACCATTTGAATCCCACTTCCGCAGCTGTAATAAGCAAAATGGTCCTTGGACTTTGCCTGATGGATCCCGATAGTGCCAGATCTTCTCAAGTTCACTGATATCAGAGACGAGCAATGGTCCACTGGGGAAAACTTTTGAAGTATTAGAATTAACCTGAGAAGTGGAACCAATTGCTGCACCTCCAAGGTTACCACATGTAGCATCAGCTCGTTCAGTTTTCTGAGAGCGCTCAAGAGATCCTAAAGCACCTTCAGCTCGACCTACATGAAATTTAGCCGAGTGTTTTCTCTTACGATCCCCATTTGCAGCTGCAGGTTTCAAAGTCCTCGCTCTGTCATCTTTTGGCATATTCCCAACTCTTAAGGGAGAAATCAATTCCATACTCTTCGAATATGGCTTGGAGTATCTTGGTGTCAAGGCTCCATCTGAAGGCATTTAACAATATTAGATATTAACTTTCTGAAAAATAAATGACGTTCCAAACAAAATACATGGTCTTCACATTATGACTACAAGCTACCTCGCCTCTTCATGTCACTCTCTCCCGAATCATCATCAGACCCATAACTAGGATCCATCCTTGGATCAGCGTGAACTTCTGGAACGTCATTAATCCTACGTTGGTGCTCTTCAGGTGTTTTTAGAAGCTCTATTTTCTCCACAAGTTCTCTAAGCGTTCATGCGGTCAAGAAAATACATAGTACAACAAAAAAATACTGGAACGTAATTCTACAGTCCTCGCTTAAAATTTATTTAATACTGTCACCAAATGAACCCTTCACTAACAGGGAAGACATGCAAACAACTTTGTTTTTAATTACAAAATCACAACTCATATAAACATGTGCTCCAATTCATGGGAAAGCTTTTAGGTCTATATTTCATAATCTTCTTCCTTCATTGTCCCTACAACTTGCATAACAGTTTTTAATCGCGGTGTCATCTACAGGTATTCTTTGATCAAATCAACTAAAAGAAATCAGATTGAAAAGTAGAAAAACAGATAACAAGTACTTAAAAGGATATTCCTTCCGATGCCCCATCTCACTAGCCCGATCCCGGAGATGATTAAGCCTCCTAATCTCTGCTTCAAGCCACTACAGCAAACAAGTGACATAAATAATCAGTAATCAAGAACCTCAGAAACATCCACTACAAAACACATTTTTTTTCTTGTAATAACAAAAGCCTCTAAGCTGCAACCAAGATCACAAAAACCAACTACTTACATCTTTAACTCTCACTTCCTGTAGTGCCATTGCTTTTTCCTGGATTTCCCCCTGAAACCAAAAGTAGAAGTCACAAGTTTGAGATAGCTCCTTAAAATTGAGCAAAAAAAAACCCACTTACTCAAACACTTACAACTGTCATCCTCTCAACAAGGCCCAGTTTTATACTCTGACGTAACCGTCTGCACTCATCCTACAATTTCAGAGGAACACTAGTTGAGCAAGTAACAAACATAAGTTTGAACAATAATCAGTCATTCGACTCAGACGAAAGACTCAGATCATAACAGGACAATCCCATTTACCAAACCACTTGGCATGACCATGCCATAAAGAAAATTTGATAAGTAAAATCTCAGTGTGATCAAAAGATGACCAAGAAAGAGTCGCCCAGTGACAAAAAAGACACCAAGGTGCTGACACTCATATACAATAAGACTCTAAAGGAGTGCCACTCGGCCATATCAAATTAGAATTAAAAACCAAAGAAGGCTATTTAAAAATAACTCAATAAGTCTAGATCAGTACCAGCGTCAACTCTGCCTTGGAAGCATATAATATACATCAACTCCTTGAAACCATCCAAGTATCCAACCCAGACTAGAAATAAAGAGATAACCCAGAAAAGTAAAAAAAACAGAGCATCAATCACCTCGGAAAACTCCTGGTCTGAAATTACGTCAATGGTAATATCTTCAATCTTGTTTAGATTTAATATCTTCAGCATGAGATTCTCGACCTTATCACCAATTTTATACGGTTGAGTAGCTTTACTGGTACCTGTCCACAAACTTCTAATCATTTTAACAAGAAAACAGAAGCTTACACAGAGAAGTAACGATTGAGGCATCGAAACCACAACAAACACACCTATTATACGGACCAACCGATGCATGTCTTGCTTTTGATCATTACTAGAGATTTTAATTCGAACAACTGAACCAACAACTTTGTCATGAAATTTATCTGCATCAACTGTTAAGGTTTCCAACAAACCCCGCTTCAGGTAAACCAAGTTAATGTTATGAACATCAATTGCAGCATAGCCATCCAGATTAATTTGCCTGCCTTTATCATCTCCCTTTCTACGATTCTGACGCCTTGTATCTCTACTTGAAGTCTGAATATCTACAGTTATCCCCTCCTCCACCAGCCCAGAAAGAGGATTCATAGCTGCACCACGAATCACACCGTTTGTGCGAGATTCTTCTTTATAATGATACTCAAGCAGCTTTAGCATCTCAAAATGCCCAACTCGTTCTTTACCAAACAAATTCTCCAACCTTTTATCACAAATAATTTGACACTTCTGGCGTGGATCACGTAGATTATTTTTTCTTATGTAATCCAGAAGAAGAGCCTGCACATCAAACTGGGATACAGCTGACAAATCACCATTTTTCATGTGTGCAACAAACTCCAACAACTCTTTCGACGCCCAATCAGATCCTCCAAGCAAACTAGATACCCTAGTGTTCTCTACTTTGTCAATCTTTTGCAACTCCATGTCCAGTGGTTGTTGCTGTTTTCTGGTCTTCCTTCTTTTTGAAGTATCCGCTTCTACATAGGCAATACTATTGCTTAACACAGGCGCATTACTCAAATAGGTCCCATGAGCTTTCTGCTGAAACTTAGCCTTATTTCTAAGCCCAGTGCCTTTCCAGGGATTAGAGGCTCGAAGCAGCTCATCCAAGGTGAGAGCTTCTTTCTCCTTCAGATATATCCAATATACTTTAAAGAGATACTCCCAACTAGTACTGTCATCAAAATCCACTGCGGCCTGCATAATGAACACGCAACTGATGACAGCCTGAAATAAGAAAGCATACAAAAGGTATTCTGCTCTTTACCATAAAAGGGTTGAGAATTACAATAATGCACCACCATCTTCAGAAGAAACTTCACTAGGGTCAAACATCATAAGAAACACAACGCGAAACGAACAGACATTAATCCAGTCAAAATCCAAGCAAGGATTAGATATTAAACATTGTGTGAAAATTAATAGAACTACTATCGAGTAACTATCGGAAAGTAGATCTAAGATTTCACAAGAGATGAGTGAATAACCAGAGAACGTGGAAGTATGACCTTCAAATTCACATTAAAAAAAAAATTCAACTAATGAGACATTTCAAACCACCAGCCCTTACTCTCTCCCACCACCAACACCAACTTAATCTCAATCCTCATTACCACCACCACCAGTGCTAACCCTTTCTCTCTTCTCTCCATCCAACACCGCCAAGGCGCCAACCCACCTTATTGCTCACGAACAGCCAACCCAACCCCACCAATTTCTCATTCCACTGCCCAGCCACCATCGGCAACTGAACTCCCTTTCCCATACTTCATATCTAGCATCCCCTCTCCCCACTCTTATTCATTTACCCCCGCTTCCCCACACAGCCATCCTAAGCCCCCTGTTGAAGCCCTGCCAATCTGCCCAACCCCCCTCCTCACTGACTTCTCCCTCCTCCTATCTCCCCACTCGTTTTCCTATCTTCTCACCTTCCCTCATTATGATCTCTTCCACAGCCCTCCCACTTGTGTCTCTTTCCCATTGTCCCTGTGACTTATCTCTCCAATACCACTCCAAGCTCCTTTTAAGTCAACGGTTAGCATTAATGTAACAGAATATAAAGCCATTTTCTATATAAAAATTAATTTTTCCTTTTTCTTTACTCTACATCTTTTCCCTTCTGTTTTATCCACCAAAATTTGTGCCTCAGCCCCCCACCAACCCCTTAACACATGAACACTGCCTTCTCACTTTTTCTGATGCCACCAAATACCAATTCCACCACCACATAATTTGCAAATTGGTTGGCCATGCGGTTGGATAGTAAGAGGTGGGAGTGAAAGGGTCTGAAGCGGGCAGATAACTTTCCATCCTAAACTACAACAACAACAACAACAACAACAACCAAGCCTTATTCCCAAAATGATTGGGGTCGGCTAACATGAATAGTCATCTAGTAACCGTCTTGTGTATGCCATAAAATTTCAAAAGCATTGTGGACCATTTAGAAAATGGAAAAACTTTCAAAAGGAGTTTTAGAAAGCAAAAAAAGTTAGGGAAAACCAAACAAAGAAAAAAGAGTCAAATTAAATCCTCCGCATGGATAGAGTCCCTCCACACCGTTCTATCCAACACCATCCTCTTTTCAAGCCCTAGGACACTCATATCACTTCTAATCACCCTCATCCAAGTCATCTTGGGTCTTCCATCCTAAACTATTTCAAATAAAATAAAACAAAACATATACTTCGTATACATATAATTGCCATTGGATTTACTGCAGATAAGCCGAGTATCCCACAGTTGTGTTCGAGAAATCTCCAAACTACCTTAACAACATAAAATCAACAAGTTCAGGAGATAAGGTTTAGGAGGTACCAAAGCCATGTATAATACATATGGATCACCTTATAGACTTCAAGGAACAGAGATGAAGAAAAATATCCATTGCCTTAATGCCTATTGGGTGCATCCCAAATTCATAGAAGAATTAACGTCTCCTGTCCCTGATTTTAGATTCAGGCTGAAATCAGCTTTACCCTAGCCCACTTTTGGGAGGGGGGAAAAAGCTCTCCATTAAGTCATATAGTTTAAAGGTAAATGTATAGTTATCTTGTAGTGAAAGGTAAAAGAACAGCCATACAGGAGTTTAATGAGCTTCGCTCACTGAATCAGCATTTTTAAAACATAAGGCAGGAGAGAATCTTAGCAATACTATCCAAAAATAAAAAGATCTTAGCCATACCAATTCCTTGTTTTCCTGGGGAACCTTTTCAATTAGCTTTATAGTTGTCATGCATGTTCTACAGAATCCTTTGTTGCCTCTGACGCATAATATATCAGCCTGCTTAACACATCCCTTGCAAAGGGAATAAGGACATGTATAGCACATGAAAAGAGCGTTTCTCTGACAGATGTTACATAAATGCCAACCTGAAACGCACAGAACATAAAAACTTATCAAGCGGCAATTTATAAGACCCATATTAGGCATGACAATTTGCAAACACACACAAAACAAAGGAAAAAAAAACTTCAATATCAAAGCCACCGAAAGTTGTTCAGCACACATATCAAACATATGAAGTTTCAGGTTTAAATGATGACTCATGTCTCCTGACATGAAAATAAGTATGTGTTTGGCCTAGCTTCATAGAGTTTTTTAACAGTTACAAACTATTTGATAAAAAGCCCTTACTTAAAAATTGACCCTAAAAAACAGAAGCACCAGAATGGTGTTTATGTTTCTATTTCTCTAAAAATAATCTATTTGTGAGATATTTTTAATTTGGCAAAAAAAAAAAAAAGATTACAATAATAAATGAAGTTCGTTTGTAGTATGTTGAACCAAACACTCACTATTTTTCCAAAAAACATCATGAACAATAGAAACAGATTTAGAAAATTTCTCCAAACAAGCTCTAAAATAGTCTGAAAGGTATCTGAGAACATTCCTAGTGTCCTGGTTAGCAACTTAACATAGAGTTGGACAATAAGCGGAACGACACTCTTGTTATACGGAATCGCAGCACAACCTTTGCTTGCTTTTCTACTGGGCTTTCTATTCCATGTAGCAACAAGCATTCGGATTCTAGTGATATCTAAAAGCTCCTAATAGTACCGGTAAGAGTTACCATAAAATTAGAATCGGGAGACCCAGAAAACTCCTTTATTTGCTCCCACGCCAAATGTGTTAGGGAGGGTTGAATGTATTCTCCCTTTCCCACGAGCTTGTTTCTAAATGAGTGTTAAACGAGAATATGACAACCATCACCTACTTCATGAGTAATAAAGTGGAGGATTTTGAAAGTCATATTGATTTTAGACAATCCGATCCAAAGCCAGAACACTGACTCCTTGTCTCCATCACAAATGCAAGAAAAGTCCTTTTAAAGAGGGGGAGGGGAGTGCCTCGAAAAAGGAGAGACAATTAACCCACATAAGACATATTACTTTCCTTTTACAAGAGATATGTCGCATGCATTTCCTTCAATAATCACATCCTTCTCTAATTCTCTTTGTAAAAGCAAAAAATTTCGTACGGTGGGACACGAAGTAAAAAACTGCATACTAAGTCTGAGAACCACACACCTAAAAACCCTCTAGGCCCTCAGAGCTTGCTTCGACGTCAAACAACGAAGAAGTTTAAGATCACTATTTCAATCCGGCCCCAATGCCATAAATTGACTCACTAACACCGCTTTTTCGCTGATTCTTATAAATAAGAGACAAATAGAAAACTTAATTATGTCAAGCTAGCAATTCTTGCTTTCGAGTTCGACTTCCCATATCTGATCTTCCAAGCCGCTGAACGTTTCGAAAAATCAGGCATCCGAGCTAACTTTTTCTTCTCTACATTTTCCACAGATTTACAAGATCTTGAAACCCACCTAAGGATGAGTAGCATTATATGGCAAGGTTTGAAGAGAAACCACTCATATAAAACATCAAGCGAGCCCACAAATGTTATCCAAGGCTTCACCTCTAATCAGCATCCAGCTAGTGCATAATATAAAGATACTCTAACTGGCCTCAAAGCTTTGAATTGCTATATTTCTCAGTTATGACAACTTGACAAGACTACATATACCCAGCAGGTAGTGTGTCGGACTCAACTTGCTTGGGACAAGAGTTAAGCATATCCCGTTGGTCAAAAGTATGAAAATTCAGAGATCGGATTTGACATCTGGACATACACTCGAACCCACAACACTTGCAGCCAGACTGTATCTCATAGATCTGCATTGAGCCTTTCCAATGTTTCTACCCAACTGACCCAGTACTCCGGATACCACATAGTGAAACACACGTGTTCCAAGTGACAGGCCTAGGTTAAATCACTAAATAGCTTATATACAACCATCAAGTAAAACGAGGAAAGTATCTTACCTGAATATAATCCCAGCGGATGTACTACGAGACCAACAGCTAAACTACATTTCTGTCCATTAGTCGAGACCTTTTCCATCTCGAGATAAACATATCCATCTACTTTGAAACATGAGTGATAAAATCTCCATGACCTAATAACACATGTGTAGCCTCCTCCATTTGTCCGCTAAAGGGCGGGAATTCTACTACCCAGTATATACGCCCAAGCAAAGGTGTATAACAGCTCAAGAAGTGGATGTACCACACCCTTCTTGCAGCATTAAATCAAATCAGAGCAATGACACCAAGATAGACCAGAATTCAACCCAACTAATCAAACACCTTTCCATCTCGAGCAATAATATCCTTCTAAAAAATCATCAAAGTACAAGGCAGAATTACTGTCCTACATTAATTATCTTTCCAAATCAAGTAGTAGGTAGCAGCCTTCCAAACACGATCGACAAAAATGCTTCTAAACTCGAGTTTACTACTACTCTACCGCAGTTGCATACCTACTTAAGGTGATCCAATTACTCGCTTCTAAGTTCATCTATAAACAACAAACACAATGCACTTCCACTTAAACCCTAACATCTAACCAAACTATTCAAAATAACAAATTCAATGCTACAGCTGAAACACCAAGCGAGATTAGCATACCACAATTCCACCGTATACTCGGCCGAAAGAACGACTCGTCTCGCTTAACACAAGCTGGATGATACGCCTTTGGACAATCCCTAACCAAATCAACAAACAAACAAACAACGATAAGCGCACACACAAATCCGACACGAATCCGAAATGCAATCGAAGCGAAATCCGAAACGTAATCAATACGAATCCGAAACCCTAACCATTGACAAAAACCAGCACAAATTGAACTATTACAAAGAAGGCGAAGTTATACCGGTGGTCACACATAACGAGGGAACCGCCGTCGAAACAAATGAAGCAAACATCTTCTTCCTCCTTCCTACTCCGCTTACTCGCCGCCACCGCGGACGACGCCACCGCAGCAACAGCCGCCGCCGCCGATGCCGGATTCCTCGGAGGACGACCGCGCTTCTTCTTACCAACTTGAACATCAAGCGGAGCTCCAGCAAGCTGATAATCGGGTAATCGGACAACATTTCCAACCCGATCACTTGTAGATGAAGATGTACTGCATGCCGCACCACCACCACCAACACCACCGCCGCCACCACCACCACCAACACCACTACTAGCTAAAGCTTGAACTAGAATCCTAGTATCACGAACTTCCGCCATTAAAAAAAGTACAAATTAAACTAATTAATTAATAATTAGTCAGTAAGGCGAAATTATTATCAGTATTATTATTATTATAATTATTATTAATAACTAATTAATTAAGAAGAGATCGAAAGGAAAAGAAAAAAAATGATTGTGTAAAAGTGTGTTGTATTATGTGTAAAAAAATAAAATTAGGATTAAAGAGGAAACCCTAGATTATTATTGGTATTAGTTGATAGGGAGAAGTAGGAGGACGCCATGGAAAGAAGGGAGGTGGACGGCACATGGGGGAGGAGGAGAGAGAAAAATGAGCAAAAGGGGGAAAAGAAGAGAGAGATTGGTGCGCGTTGTTTTGGGTCGTTTTCAAAGGTTGCAATTTCAGACCAAAATTTGTAGAGAGAGATATATGGAGAGAGAGAAGACTATAACTCTACAAGCAACTCAGCAAGTGACACACGAGATAGCTGGATAGAGAGAGAGAGGGGAGTAGAGTAATTAATTAATTAATTAATTAAGGAAGGAAAGATTAATTACTCACTCGTCGTTCAAATATGAGTACTTGAGCGGATCATCTCAAGGTTGGCTTAGTAGTTAGGAACTCAATCTGTCTGCGGGATGTCCCATGTTTAAATCCTCATACCCCCTACCCCCTTAACGATTTTGGTTTTTGAGGTGGTTTATTGATTGACTTTCGATTTGACATAAAAAAAATTATTAGAATTTTGTATAGGTAAAGTTATGCTCAGTAGACTCGTAAAGAAATACGAGTAAGGTTTTGTAATATTGTGGTTTTATAATTTTTAGTCTTGTCGTTTATTTACGCTTGAATGTGTCACCTTGATAAGTGAGAATAGTGATTTTATTCGCATGTCAATGGTTCAGATTAATGTGCCATAAATTCAGGATTGTATATTGTTGACAATCTACTAATCTAATACAAAAAAGCTTGAGCATTAACTATTAAATCATCTTTTTTTTGTTTCAAAAAAAATATATTAACTAATTTTTCTCAAAAAAAAAAATTATCACGGTGAGAATGTAATACTACTACGGTCTTTCTTTAAATGTCTCGTATAAAAAAAACGGACTCTTATCAAATGAGGATATATACTCGAACTAATTGATTAATCAATATTTCCAAAAAATTGCATGGTGAGTTATGGGCATGAGGTGTACGGAGTATACATGAAGATGGAGTAGTAATTTGTATATGAATATCGACTATATTAGGGATGTTGGTAGCTTGGTTAAGGTTGTGAATCGAAGCTAAAATTTGTTGGTTTCAAGGACCAACTTATATGGTTGTTGGAAATTTAATCTAGTTTATGTCTCAACTTTACATGTTTTGTAATACTACTAGTAGTATTATACTCTCTCCATTTCAATATATATGACGTTTTCAAATAACGACACACTTCTTTGACCTTCGATATCTCTCAAAATATAACGGTAAAAATTATGAAATTATGATCTTGTGAAAGTATATTTCATAACGAATCCAATGGTATAATTTTTATAATTCTTTACTAGATATTTTTTTATGAAATTGGAAGTCAAATTTTGCCTCGTAACTTGAAAACGTCATATATATTGGAATGGAGGGAGTATAATTTATAATATGAAGTCATTAGTAATGATAATTGATTGCTCGGTCATACTGGTATGTTTTGGTTGTGTATTGCTCTCATAAATAGGTCCGATTGTAAAAAAAAAGAGAGTTTATGATCGAACTTGCTTGTGTGGGTTATGACTTATGAACATGTTTTTGGACAATTAAGTAGTTTGAACTGGTCTGACCCAATTTTTGTTGGGACAAACCCAACATGGCGCAACGCAACATATATGACTTATTATCTCTAGTTAGTGCAAATAAAATGAAGGATAAATTTCTAACTTCTACCTTTTATATACCAAAACTTCCAAACTCCTACCTTATTTTCAAAAGTTTCTAACTCCTACCTTATAAATTTTTTTTTATCAAATTCCTACCAAAACTTCTACTCCGACGAGTTTGACTCTATTTTCCGGCATTGACTTTCAAATTGACGCGATTTGTTTCGTTTTCCGTCCAATTTCTCGCTTCAATTTCACCTTATCTCTCCTATTTCCCACATTATATCACATTGCACTTCAATTTGATCGCAAACTGTGAGAAATAGAAGAGAGAATATCAAAATGAAATGCAATGTGATATAATGTGGGAAATAGGAGAGAGAAGGTGAAATTGGAGGGAGAAATTGGAGGGAATACTAAACAAACCAAAGGAAATCGCGCCAAGTCAAAGGTCAATGCCGTAAATAGAGTCAAACCCACCGGAAAAGAAGTTTTGGTAGGAGTTTGATAAAAAAAATGTTTTATAAGGTAGGAGTTGGACATATTTTGAAAATAAGGTAGGAATTTGGAAGTTTTGGTATATAAAAGGTAGGAGTTAGAAATTTTCCCTAAAATGAATTCAAAAATCCAAACAAGTTAGAGTTAAGCAATGGAAACAAAACAAATAAAATTATAAGTATTTCATACATAAATTAACTACTCCCTACGATGTTCATGTTTTTTTTTAGTCCGTTATAAATGATCTTATACTTTCATTATTTGTAAAGTTTTTTGTGGTCATAATGGTTTGTGACCCACCCACTTTCATTTTCCAACACATTTTACTTCCTACATAAAATTCCGTACTATTTCATTGTGGAATATCATATAGAACATGAGGGCGTATATATATTTTTTTAAATGTCTTAGCTTAGTATGGTATAAATATTGATGTTTGCTCTTCGAGCCACGAGGGAATATAAATATTAGTTTATATAATATTGGATATGAACAAAATACTAAAAACTAGGGAAGGTGTGATAAGCTGATAAAGTGTTTATGACTTATATATTAATCAATAATTATATCATTCGTTGTACAAATTTAGCGACTTTACAAACACCATATACTTTACATCGATCCGACCTATAACACGTTTGAATGAGGACATATGAGAAATGACTTCTACTTTAAAGAGGGATATAAGAAACAAAAATGAAAAGGTAAAAGTTAATTCATTCTTATTGTGAGTGGAACTACATCCAACTACACCTCACCTCCCTTATTACGCTTCTTCTTGTGAAAGATGTCTTCTCCTTTCCATCTTCTATGGGAAAACCTTTTTCAGTCCCTTTTGCTCCATTTATTATGTTGTCCTTAACTCTAACCTTCCCCTCTCGTATTTGACTAGTTTGTTTCTACTTTCATTTTTTTTTTCTTCTTTTCGTGAAGCAATAACATTTTTTGTTTTTAATGGTTACAAGACTTGAACAATGTCGCATCGTGGAAAAGCTATTGCCATTTTCAAAATAAATCTATTCTACGGAGTATTTAACTTGATTAAATAAAATACTCTATATATAATATCTAGGAAAATTTGCGAGATCGCACATTTTATGTTAAATTTTGTGAAATAACACCTTTTAATTCTATTTCATTGCGAAAAAGCACCTTTTTTTTCATTTTCGACCAATTTTGACCACTCTAAAAAGTTGACCCGACGTTAACTTGTTTTAACTATTTAGGGGTCTTTGGGGGGGGGGGGAGGAAGGGGGAGGGAATTGAAGGGAAATTGAAGGGGAAGAGTAAGGTCGGGTCAACGTTGAAGAGTGGTCAAAATTGGTCGAAAAAGAAAAAAAAGTGCTGCTTCGCAAAGAAATTGACTTAGAAGGTGTTGTTTCGCAAAATTTAACATAAAAGATGCGGTCTCGCAATAATTATTTTATAAGGCGCGGTCTCGCAAATTATCCTAATATCTACTATTTTATGATAACTATCCGAAAAATATTGTATGACAATACAAGTGTATATTAGGCAAAGGTACCAATCATGCGAAACATTTCGACAAACTCGTTATAATTGAGGGGTATCATAGTGGAATTGTTGAGCATCTACGGTCAAATTATTAGCTCAACACTATAAAAATGACGTATAATTTTACGTTATAAAAATGCACTATTAATCCCTCAAATGTCCAGTGATGTGTAAGAGTTTGTTCTTGACGGGAACATTTTCATTTCACTTATATTCGTAAACAAACGGTTACCATCACCGAATAGGAAAAATAATTTCAAGAGGTAACAATATATGAGAATGACTACCTTGCCACGTTTAATCATCTATCAACTATCCCTACCTCATTTTTTTTTGCTTATGGTTAAAAATGGGATTAGAAGAGAATGATGTATAAACGAACAAATCCCAATATCAAAGAGTCAAATACTATCCTAAAGATCGCGTCGAAATGCAAAAATGTTAAAGTGACACATTGAAGTATTATGTATCAACATTTTGGCAAAAAAATAACTTGTATTTTTACGTGGTACAATGTAGCACAGTGTTACACCAAACATTTCTCTATGAAATACGAATAAAACATTTTCACCCCAATACAATGAGACATAGTGTCTGTTTGGCCAAACTCCAACTTCTGCAGAACTACTTCTCAGAAACAGTTTCTGGAGGAGGAGCTCCAAATTGGAGCTTCTACTTCTGAAGAACAAATTTACACTAGAAGTGCTTCTCAGAAACCAGAAACAGTTTCTCAGTTTTGGGTGTTTGGCCAGTTTTCAGTTTCTAGGACCCAGAAACAGTTCAGAAACACTTCAGAAGCTTGGCCAAACACACCCATAGAATACTTCCCCTCGATACGTGCCACAAGCTTACATACTGTAGTCCTTATCATAAGTCGATCGCTAACAAACCGATAATCAACCCGAGTACAGGACAATCCACAAAAACTACCATCACTATCGAGCCGATAACCAACCCGACTACGGAACAATCCTCAAATGTTCCCACAAAACGATCATTCCCAAAAAAAATTCACACTCATACCAACGAAAACACTCAAAAGACCAAAAAAAAAAAAATAATGGAAAATTAGAGCTCCCGTGCAATACACTCATTCATCCATCCATCCATCCATATAACCGTAATCAAGTCAACATCTCCCGTCGCCGGACGTCTCGGTTAAAAGTTTCGGATAATCTTCATCCCCCAAAAAAATAAAAAATAAAAATCCCGAATTTCTTGCGAAAATAAAATTTGAACTAAAACCTATATTTAGGATAAAAAAAAGAGGGGAAAATGTTACATCAGCCGCAACAACCACCGCAACAAAGAGGTCGCCGTCGCTGTGAAGGCACCGCTATGGGCGCCATAGTACTCGATCTCCGCCCTGGTCTCGGAATCGGTCCTTTTACTCTTGGTAATTTTAGGTTTTACTTAATTTTTTTTTGGCGGTAAAATTGTTCGTGATCAAATATTATCTAGGGTTTATTTTTTTTTTGTTTGATTGAATTTGATTTTTTTGATTGTTATTATTTCAGGAATGCCGATTTGTGAAGCGTTTGCGCAAATTGAGCAGCAACCGAATATATATGATGTGGTTCATGTCAAGTATTTTGATGAGGTTTGTGTGATTATATTACTTGTGTAGATTACGCGACATTTCTTTGGTTTTATACTGTTATATCGGTTAATTATAGTTGATTTTTTTGTTGTTGCTATTTTTGGATGTTGAGAAGTAATTAATTTAACGTATTTGATTTCTTACCTAATTTGGTGGATTTTCGATTTCGATTGGACTAGTTTCTTAATTTGGCGTGTTTTCGTCTTAGAATATGATAATTCGTAGGTTATCGAAACAATCTAGGTAGAATGGGCGAATTGCCTGAAGTCGGAACGGGTAGAGGCGAGTTTTAGTTGTTAGTTGTGACTTGTGACTTGTGAGTTGTTTCTTATCGGTGCATTTTGCGTTTGTTTGATCGGTGTGTAAGAGGAATTGAACCTTCAGAGGGAAGTAGCTGGTGTCGGACTTGAGGTGTTACATATTGAGGCTTGAGAGTTGTTTCATAATGATGATTACGGGCTTTGTTAAGTAAGGATTAATGTTTCGTAAGGGGGGCTGTGTAGTGCTGAGCTTAATGGAGCTTGTCGTAATTGCAGGAGCCTTTAAAGCTTGACATTGTGATTAGCTTTCCTGATCATGGGTTTCATCTCCGGTTTGATCCTTGGTCTCAGGTAGGTCTTTCCTAGTTATGAGAGTCGCCATTTCGTTTTGTGTATCTATGTTCATTCGATTGAAAGTTGCTGATATTGCCAACATGTATGCTATGCATGTATTGTGTGTGCAGAAGCTGCGTCTTATTGAAGTTTATGATATCAAAAGGCTTCAAATGAGATATGCGACATCTCTTATTGGGTGAGTGTCAACAAATTTTCTCATTGGGACTCTTGCAATCACGTCTTTCACTTACTGACATTCTTCTCTACTTCAGAGGACCAACTACACTTGCTACTTTTGTAGCTGTATATCAGCTTTTTGGCCCCACTTACCCAGGAACATATGACAAAGACAGAGGAGTTTACTATCTGTTTTATCCGGTAGGTTATGTGGGGTGGCCATTATAGTAGTTTCTGATTCCGCCATTCCGGGACCCTTATGTATTACTTGAGTAAGCTAAGTGACTAGTTCTGGGACTGTGCAGGGGTTGTCATTTTCATTTCCTATTCCAACTCAGTATACAGACTGTTGTAACGATGGTGAAGGTGTGTTTTCCTTATGACTTTCGTTCAACATTTAGTTGTATTCTGCATCATATCTGTATGACAATATCTAAAACTTTTTTTTTTAAATATAGCGGAATTGCCACTGGAGTTTCCTGATGGCACAACTCCTGTTACTTGCCGTGTCTGCATATATGACAGTTCACTTGGTAAAAAGGTAGGGGTTGGACCTCTAATGGACAAAGCTGTTGTTCCTCCTCCTCCTGCCGGAAGCCTCTACATGGAAGAGGTTCATGTTAAGGTTAGATTTTGCCCTCATTGTGAAGTATATTAAATAAGGTTAGCTTCTGAGTCTTATTTTCACTTTGAGGAGCGAAGCATTGCCTTTGGATTGAGTTTAGCCAAGTCTATGTTTTTATGAGCCGGAAAACTTGTTTTAAGGTTTCGATGTTTGTATCCTGGCAGGTGTTTAAACTTTAAATTTAACACTCTGCTGACTTACTTTCCTATATTGCTTCGCTCCAGCTGATCCTGCCTAATGTTTTTATTAACAGTTGGGGGAGGAATTGTCATTTTCTATTGGCGGACAGCATATACCCTTTGGTGCTACCCCCCAGGTCTCTCTTTCACTTGTTTTCCTTCTTCCCTCACCCCTTCTTTTCGTACAAGTTGATTCAAGTTCTTAGCAGTACCTTTGTGTAGAATTCTACCTTTGTGCAGTATCCATGTTCTTACTATCTGGTGCTCTTTTTTGACTGGCAACTTCTCGGAGTTTGTTAGACTCTGGTCAAAGAAATACTAGATGAGCATTCAGGCCATTCACAATACCTCACTCATCGAACATACTTTATTCTTGGCTCAGGGATATTGTTCCTTTTGTTTTGGTCTCTATGTTTTACTTGGACATTTCGTAATCACTTTACTTTTACGGAGCTACTGCACAATATTATACGAATGTAATACTTGTTGCATGTTCTCTAGAATACAACATTAGTTGTGAAATGTTACTAATCCAGTGGGGCCTTGCAGGATGTTTGGACTGAATTAGGCCGACCATGTGGCATACATCAGAAGCAGGTACTAATCTTCTGTCTCTGAAATTGTTTTTAAACCAAAATAAGTCCCCTCTTTACTACGGAATTTTTTTTGTACTAGTGCGTTAAAGAATTCACCGATTTTCCAAGAGAGAGTAAAAAATAATGTTGAGTTTGGAAAATAAGTTTTCTAGGATATTCATAGATGCTCAGTCACATTTCCATTGTTAAGTTGTGTCATATATGGTGTGCTTTTCGCTTCAAACGTTTATCAGAAGCAAGTTAAAGCTTCAAACTCCAAGTTGTTCGTGATCGAGTGCTTTGAACTTATTGTGCATGATGCTTCGACAGGTTGACCAAATGGTGATTCACTCTGCTTCAGATCCACGTCCGCGAACAACTCTTTGTGGAGATTACTTCTACAATTACTTTACACGAGGATTGGATATATTGTTTGATGGGCAGGTATGTTTTAATCTATGTCAACCTCCTTGCTTTCAGATGTTATGTGGTTGGGTTTACGCTTCCAATATTCGTTATCAAATTTCAGACACATAAGATCAAGAAGTTTGTTCTGCATACAAATTATCCAGGGCATCCTGATTTCAACTCGTATATAAAGTGCAACTTTGTCATTCACTCTTCTGAATGTAAGTACAAAAGTTTGCGTCAGGATTTTCTTACTTATTTCTTCATTTATAGTATTAAGGACTTTTGTCGTGGTGACTGCAGATGGGGGATCCTTCCCCCCAGATGTAAGTAGTGGAAAAAGCTGCATTTCTCCAAGTACTAAATGGGAACAGGTGAAGGTAATGTGTATATACTTGAATAACAATTCTGATGGAACTCTGCAAATACTCAATTTCATTTAGACAAATGCCTAGCTTTTGCAGCATGTTTTTTTTTTGGTCACTTAAAATCACTTGGATAATGCTCAATACACCATGAGTTTTAAGAGTGAGCTCTAAACAATATGCAGAACAGTATGATATGATTTGTTGATTTAATCTTTTTATTTCTATTTGCTTTGTTCGTCTAGTTTCCCCTCATAGTCACCCTGTATGAGGGAGAAGCTTACTTTTAATTGCTGGAAGTTACTTCTGACTCTTTAATGTTTTTCAGTTTTGTTACTCTGTATTAATTCTCTATGAAACCTTACATCTTTTTCAGCTCTGAAATGTCGAGTTTTCTTGCCTGCAGGAAATCCTTGGTGATTGCGGTCGCGCTGCTATACAAACTCAGGGCTCTACAAACAATCCATTTGGATCAACTTTTGTGTATGGTTATCAGAATGTTGCCTTTGAGGTAGATTCCCTGACTAGAAATCTAATTTTGGTGGCTTTTGCTCAACCCTGTTGTTTTTACTAGCTCTTCCACCCATATCTTCAGGTTATGAAGAATGGATATATTGCCACAGTAACTCTGTTTCAGTCGTGATTAAATGTATGTTCCCTTTCCTTTCTTCTCTTTTCCTTAGTGCGTATGCCACTGCAAGCTGAGAGGCATTAATAGATTTGCTTGCGTTTGTATGCTTCGTATGCATGCTTGTTTTGTGGATAATTGACACAGTTCTGGTCCATGTTTAATCTGATTGTCATCAGGCAAATGCAGTATTTGGTGGAAGATGATTGGCATGTGCGGCTACGGTTGATCTGGCCAATGCCCGCCCGACCTCTTTAGACTCTTCAAAAGAGTTGGAAGTCCAATCTTAAATGTACAGTTACTTGATAAGTTGATATGATGTACAGTCGAGTCCTAGTGACTCAGAACCCGTCACACTATGTTCAAAGCAATTGTGCCCTGATACCTGGCACGTGTAATTAGTCGCTGTTTACCAGTCCTGTTATGTTAGTTCCCTGAACAGTCTGTGCTCTAATGGTCTTTGGTGTATGTCTGTTTCAGAATGAATTTGAGGTCTGATGTGTATAGTAATATTCTCATTTCCTCTCGTTAATTATTGTTCTCTCGGCATTAAGTTTTTATTTACTCTTTCGCAAATCAAGCTGCTGCAAGGAAGAAAGGAGGATTTAAGGATAGAATGAGAGGTAGACGAGAGAGCGAGGCGTTGGATGGTGTGTACCCAAACTTACAGTAGTCGGTCCAAGGTGGACTTGTGGGTATTCATCTTTGCTATTTTTGTGTTAGCGACATTCCCAAATTATACTAGTAGTGTTTTTAAAACGGGTTCATTTATACAGTAAAACGTTTGCGAATTTGGAGAATTGACAGCAATTGTTATGAAGAATGGTCACATTGGAACGGTAACTCTGTTTTGAGGACTCGTGTTATGTAAATAACCCGGTTACTAGTCCTCTGGTGTGTATCTTCTTCATGAATTCGAGTTCCAATCGTATTGCAGCTTCATCATTTGCTAATGAGATGTGAATCGTAATTTATACGCACTAAAAATTACAATGAGTGTAATGTAACCACATTACATTGGTGTTGATGAAAGTCCATTATTGTGGATCAATGAATCAGGCTCTTGAGCCAGTTATAGCCGTCAATGAAATCGAGGGAGATGAATGGTTGTGCTTCTTGTTGCGTAAGCTCCCTCGACCACGACACCCTCTTCCCGTAATCAGCTCCCGGTCCTGAGCACTTAAACTGCCCGTAAAATACAGTCCTGCACAAAACCAGCAGTAGCGTATTACATACATTATTACTCTCATCTCTACTACAGTCGTTTAATTAAGATTGAAATAAGAAGTGTATGTGAAGCTTACATATCTCTGCCCTTGTCTCCCCAGTCGTACCACCCACCGGGGGTGATGATTTTTTCCATGTAAGTGTACGCGAACACAACTCTTGAAAACGTCCCCCAAGCTCGCCCAAGGTAAAGCACGCCTGAACCAGTAATCCTGCAGTTGATAAACGAAAACCCGGTTTCTTCAAGAAAGCTTCCTCTTTTCTGTGCAGTGAGGGCGCCGTAGGTGTTGGTTACAGCGTGCAGATGGCAGCCATCGTAGAGGGAGAGACCGTTACCAAATACAAAATCGACTGAGCCTGCAATGTAACAGTCCTTGAAGTAGTGTCTACCTGTGTGGTCGTACAGTGTATCCTGTGATCCTATGAATTTGCAGCCTATGAATGCTGCTTTGTCTGCTGATATCCTCAGTGCTACTGCTTGTTTCCCTAGTGCTCCTGACGGGGGTAATGGTGCCGCATTCTGTTCCAAATACAAGGGAAATCAAACACGATTACACGACTAACAATCATTATAGAATCATCGATTCTGAAAATTACTTGTAGGCTATACGACAATTCTAAGGTGGTTGCCACGAAGTAGTAACGATTCTAATAATTAATATGTTAAAAATTTCTACCATTATCAAAAAAGTTAGAAAATGTTATAATGTACAGTTATATTAACTTTGTTAGTCCATGTTTGGAATTTGCTCAAATTTGTAACAAAATGATAATAATTAGGTTAGACAAACCCAATTTACAAATGATGATATGGAGCCAATAGAAGAGTGACAAATCTGACAATCGAGCTCTGCAATGCAACCTTCACGAGAAACGTTATCTGCTACTTGAACCGCTATATTTACCAAACTTTCCTACTTGCATTAGGTTTCGGAGAACCAAGAGCGTGTTTATTTATAAATAAAATCCGTAATAGTACATTCTTAGTCATTTCCACTTTGAAAGCCTTCGAAAAAAAAATTACTCCTAGTTTGTTAATAGGGTTTTTGATCATGGAAAAGGGATTCAAGAACAGTCATAGAGAGCCTCCGTCGACGAATCTTCAAGAAGAAGAATTGAAGCAAGGTAGTACGAGCGTTTCAGAGTATATTTTCAAATTCGAGAAACTTGCATTGTTGAGCAAAAACCAAGAATTTGAGTCACAAAGGATGTCGCGATTTTTACGTGGGTTAAATCCTAAAATTGAGTACATTGTTGGTTTACATCAATACGAGAGTTACAAGGAATTGTGCACGCTTTCCTTAACGATCGAAGTCCAACAAAAATCGATGTGCCGTGACCCTGTAACCCCAAAGGTCCCGACTTCATCGAACAAAGAAGATCTCGTTAAAATTCGATGCACTAAGTGTCAAGGGTTTGGTCATTATCCAGTTCAGCGTCCTAACAAGTGCGTTGTCTCGCCGGGGTACCATTCTTTGTGTACCCCCCGTTTTTTTTGTTTACAGGGTCCATAGATTTATTTTTAAAGCCCAACCCTTTTGTAATAGATCAGCCCAACACCAAACCCAATATACTACAATTAAATAAAAACAAACAAAATAAAAAACACTCTCATTCTCTCTCCTCCCTCCCCAAATCCGACCACCATCTCCGACACCAACCGCCACCCAAGAAATCCCCGACATACCAGATGCTTCGCCGTGGTCATGCGACCCCACCTCTCCACCCCGTGACTTCTTTCATCCCTCTTCCTCTTCCATTTTTCTCATCTCCATCCATTCTCTCTCCTCACATTTGTTCACTCTCATGGTGGCGGCGTACATCCGTGATAATCATGATGAGGGATGATCGACAACGGCGACTAAATCTGAAAAAAACGAAAACGAGAAGAGGAAAAGTAAGAAGACGTTTTTCGAGGTGTAATGGGGCTCGACGGAGGAGGCTAATGGCGACGATGACTCGCGGTATAGTCGGCTGGTGATGTCTTCGCCGGCGAATATTGTTTCCGGTGTATGCCGGCGGCGGTGGTGGGCGGCAACTGCAGGGGCGCGGGGAGAGAGAAAGGAGGGAATGAGATGAGAGAGAAATGTGAGGAATTGGGGTTTTTGGGTAGTTTTTTAATTTGGTTTTATAAATTAAATCTAATCATTATTGAACAATATCAAATCATCATAGAACAAAAATTGGTCATTTTAGAACATACCCAATAAATAGTTACGTAACATACCATTAATCCCGAAACAAAAACTAATCATTCTGAAACAAAAGTCGTTCATTCCAGAACAAAAACTAATCATCCTATGACAAAAATCATTCAAATCCCAGAACAAAAACGAAACATCCTGAAACAAAAGTCGTTCATTCCAGAACAAAAACTAATCATCCTATGACAAAAATCATTCATCCCAAAACAAATAATAAACTATCCTAAGTCAAAAATCAATTATTCCTATACAAAAATCATTCATCCCAAAACAAAAACTAATCATCCTATGACAAAAATCATTCATCCCCAAACAAAAATCATTCATCCTAGGACAAAAACTAACCATTTTAGAACAAAAATCAACCATTCCTAGTCAAAAACCAATTATCCCAAAACAAAAACTAATCATCCTGAAACAAAGTCGTTCATTCCAGAACAAAAACTAATCATCATATGACAAAAATCATTCATCCCAAAACAAAAACTATTCATCCTAGGACAAAAACTGTTCATTCCAGAACAAAAGTCAACCATCATAGGACAAAAACTAACCATCCTATGACAAAAATCATTCATCCCAAAACAAAAATCATTCATCCCAGAACAAAAACTAATCATCCTAAAACAAAAGTCGTTCATTCCAGAACAAAAACTAATCATCCTATGAAAAAAATCATTCATCCCAGAACAAATAACAAACTATCCTAAGTCAAAAATCAATTATTCCTATACAAAAATCATTCATCCCATAACAAAAACTAATCATCCTATGACAAAAATCATTCATCCCCAAACAAAAACCAACCATAACAATAAATAATCATCCTAGGACAAAAAACAATCATCCCAACCATCTTGAAACAAAAGTTGTTTATTCCAGAACAAAAGCCAAACCATCCTAGGACAAAAAACAATCATCCCATAACAATAAATAATCATCCTAGGACAAAAACCAGCAATTCCTAAACAAAAACTATTCACCCTAGAACAAAAACTAATCATCCTCAAACAAAAGTCGTTCATTCCAGAACAAAAAAGCAACTATTCTAGGACAAAAAATAATCATCCCAGAACAAAAACTGATCATCTCAGAACAAAAGTTAATTATCGTAGGACAAAAATCAACCATTCTTAGACAAAAACATTCATCTCAAAACAAAAATTAATCATCTTAGGACAAAAACCATTCATCACAGAACAGAAAATATTCATTTAGAACAATAAACATATTTCAGAAATAATCATTCATTTCGAGACAAAAAACATTCATTTCAAAACAAAAATCATTCATCCCAAAACAAGAATCCTTCATTTTAGGACAAAATTAATTTTTTTTTGAAAGCAAAATTAAAATTTATTTATGTGCTATAATAATCTAATTTTTTTTTTAGGTCTATAATAATCTAATTATGTTTTATAATGCCCTATTTTTGTTTTGAAATGATCCATTTATGTTATGTAATGATCGTTTTTATTGTATAGTAAACTAGTTTTTCATCTTGTTTTTTTGTTTCTTGCCTTTCCTTCTCTCTCCTCCCCCTTCCCCCACTCCTTCTCTCTCCAGCCGCCTGACCACCACCACCGGCGCACCACCAACCACACTACACTCCGGCGACACCTCCAACAGCGCTGGGAAGTGAGTGATATGGAGGAGAGAGAAAAGCGAGAAAAATAGAAAATGAAGGAGTGAGAAACAGTGACACGTGCGGTGGTGGAGGGGTGCCGTCGTCGGACGTTGGCGGTCTTTGCGGTGGGTGAAGGGGTTGCTGGGTTGGCGGCTAGTGAGTGATGACAGAGGTGGTGGCGTTTGGAGTGGTGGTCGGGTGGGAGGAGAGAGAAATGTGATTGAGTTGCTAAAAAAAAAAAAAAAAAAACCAACAATTGTCGTGGAAGAAAGTCGAACACAGGACCTTGGTATGGAATATTAAAGCAATGACCACTAGGCTATACAGTTTATCATGTTAAAAATGGATAGCATTAATTATTATATTCGGAGTCGGGGGGTACGCAAAGGAAGGTACCCGGGGGTACAATAGAATTTGCGTTTTCCAAGTTGTCCTATGAGACGGTTTTTTAATTGGTTTGAGCGATAATACGATGAGTTTTCCTTCTTATGCTTAAGATAGATCATTCTTTGTATAAATCTTTTGTCGTGCTAGTGCTAATACTCCCAAATTATATTAGAGCAATTGATTTTGTGAAACGGGTTCATCTGAGAATTTGCGTATAACATGAACATAGGTCGCACTGCTAGATAAATTAGTAGAAAAACTGACCTTAAAAGTGATGTTTTTGGCAACAAAATATGGAGAATTGACAGCAAAAGTTGCAGAGGCATAAGTCCCTAATAATTGCCCACCGTGTCCTGAAGACTTGTCCGCAGTGTCATCCCACTCAATTATAGTGTCATCCGCCCCTGCGCCTTTGAGTGTTATATAAGCCATTGTTGCAGGTATCTCCACCTTCTCCCTGTAGACAGTCACTAGCGCGATTTTAACATAAACTAAGCTGAATATAATGCGATAATAAACATAAGGGTCTGTTCGGTAAAAGTAGCTATGACAGGTCGGGTTTTACTAACCTGTATTTGCCACGACCAATGGAAATGACCACCCGGCACCAATTATTAGCCGGGAGTGAATTGATTGCGGCCTGAACACTCGAAAAATGGTTTTTATTAGATGATTTTTTCGGGTTTGAGCGAACTTTGATGGTTTTGCAAGGCTTTAGCTTGGTCTTTGTTTTCTGTTTCTGTGCTTTCCAAGTGTGCTTATGGTACCTAGACCCAATGTGGTTAACCCAATCAAGGTACCCTTTCTCGACTAGGCTCGACTCGTTCCCCGATGATTTCAGGCTAGCCTGAGCTACTACTGAAGAGCATACACATTGTAGAAATGAGATTAGTATCAGTAGTTTTACTACAATGTTTGAGTTTTTGGATACCATTTTCGCACAAAAAGAGTTAGTAAGATGGTAATACTCTTAAGTGTGTTTTAGAAGATACTACTATATACTCCTATGTGCCTCAATAAGAACGTATAGGAGGGAATTAGATCTTTGGAAGTTAGTCTAAATTTATTATATAGTGTACAAAAAGAAGAAGAGCAGGGCAATAATACAACACAAGTTGTGTGGAAATGGACCTACGAAATATTGACTTTGAGAAGATTAGTAGAGGTTTTCATCTCGTGGCTTCAAAAAAGTTAAGAACATGGTGTCTAATCTTTGTTACTTTTCACCATACAAAACACCAAAAGTGAGTCACGGTTTGACACTGTTCGGAATTTAGATCTTGATTCATAATCATGGCAATTGGCAAACCGTAAGTACTCGCAAAGTTTAGGGGCGAATTTTAAGTGTACTTTAAAAGCGTGATTTGCATAAAGGTTAGTAGTAAGTTACATAGTAAAATGTTTTAAAACTATATGAACATACATTGTCTAACAAGTCTTATAAGAACAGTTGAGAAGACTACCTAGTGTTACACAAATGAATTTGCCTATGAAACACGTTCATAATATGTTTTTTTGTTTCAACTCGCAAACATATACTGTATTCATTATGATCCAGTTCTATTCATCCTAGAAACACGATAAATTTAGCTTAACAATTCAGCTAAACTTCAGATAGGCAAGAAACTTCGGCCATAATAAATTAAATACATGATTGAATTGCATGACAGTTCAAAAGTGGATTAATTTGTTAATGCATATAGCTTCATGTGTTATGAGAAATATTTACCACTTTACGATTTAGTAGTAAGTGTATAATATACGCTCCTAAATGGCTAAATGATCATATGGGGTAAATGGGGAGAATCCCAAAGCAAAAATTGTCATTTTGCTAGAAACTCACATGTGATCGATACCTTAGCTTTCAGGGGATATGTCATGTGTGGTTGTGGCTAGCAACAACTGTGGGTGAGAGCCGATACCAAACGAACAATACAATACGATATGATATGATATGGTATGATTATTCGACAACGGACACAGCTATGCATACAAAGCATGTAACCCCAGCTATGCATACAAAGCATGTAACCCCTTTTAATGCCATTTGACTTGCTCAGTGTATTGTGTAAGCTACTACTACTAGTAACTAGTAAGTAGTAACAGTACATTTTTATGGGGGACAACGAGAAAGAACAACTGAAATAAGGTCATTTTTCTTGTAGCTCTAGTATTAGAAATTTCAATTTAGAAGTTAATGATATGATGCAGGATTTTCAAGATGTATGGCAATTTTTTGCCCACATTGGTCATATAATATGATTACAGTGGAAAGTAAATGCTTCTTGGTGCTGTAAAGACTAAAAAGTGGATGCCCGATTTTGGCCAAGTTTTGATTGCTTAGTTTGTATGGGTGTGTCGATGTTCGTCTTAAATTGGTTTATTTCGCTTTAGTGTTCTTACCATATTAAAGAAATTGGATGTCAAAGTTTTGGGAAAGAGAATGGAAGAGTACCTAAACTTTAGATCTAACCAAGTACTAGTAGTATCATTGTGCTCTAGTTTCACATAACATCTGATTAGAAATATATATTTTTATCTGCAAACGTTTTCACTAATCCGTTGTAGTCTAGTTGGTTAGGATACTCGGCTCTCACCCGAGAGACCCGGGTTCAAATCCCGGCAACGGAATTTTTTTGGTACTGTTTCTTTTGGGCATTCAGATTGTGGAAATTACACACTCCGTAATTCTTTTCGAAGCTAAAGTAAAAATAACGGAGTACGAGTCTGCACTTTCCAATTTTTAAAACAAGTCATATACAGAGTATGTCCAGTATTCCAAACTCAAGTTCATGTTTTGAACGTTCAGCTCATTGTTAGGTGCGCGACACAGGTCGGA
Source organism: Spergularia bocconei (assembly GCA_963457585.1). Classification (NCBI taxonomy): domain Eukaryota; kingdom Viridiplantae; phylum Streptophyta; class Magnoliopsida; order Caryophyllales; family Caryophyllaceae; genus Spergularia; species Spergularia bocconei. Next base: position 1,415,814 of record OY734945.1, on the reverse strand, counting down.
TCTTAATGTAGTCGATGGAAAAATGATGACTCTCACGGAAAAAAAAGGCGAACATAATTTCAAAGGTTGAAAGATCAACTAACCAAAGAACACGGATCATACTTAGATATTGTCGATTATATAATGTAAATCGATAGCATGACGAAGGCGATCATAATTCTTCCACAAGTTGAATTATTGAAAGACCAAACCAAAGACACACATTAATTAAAAAAAAAGTACAAAAAAAAGAGGTAACAAAAATGTTCCGTTGCCGGGACTTGAACCCGGGTCTCTCGGGTGAGAGCCGAGTATCCTAACCAACTAGACTACAACGGATTACTTGATTACTTTCGGTCAAATATTATAATTAACAAATTATTATCCGTTTATTTTTCGCGTATTTCTGGACTCTGAACTGCTATGTCTTTCTATCCGTTGCGCTTCTTGTAGAAGCTACTGAGTAACCCCCCCCCAAAATAAAAATAAAAATTGAAGAAGAAATTGGGAAGTTATTATTGTTCTGAACACTTGATAGAATCAGCAGGTTGCAGTATTTCCAGGTTATTTCTCGAATTTTATGTTTATTATGATTAAATTTTTATGTATAAACCCCCATTTTGCCCTAGTTTTTGTTTATATTTTTCATGTGAAAATTTGGTCCGTTTTAGGCTGATAATTGTATAATTCATGCTAAAAATTTCCATTCTTTATTGGGTCAATCTTAGAATTTTGTGGGTTTTTGCGAAAAGAGGTGTTTTCATGTTGCGTATTACCTGTTTGATGAAATGCCGCAATGAAAAGGGGTATTAAATTTTAATTGTAAATGTTTAGGAAGACCAGTTATTGTCACTGTTGATTGTTTAAAGTTGTGGCTTGTTGAGAAAGATTCAAACTTTGAAGTGTATATGATCCGATTTCGGATTCAATGCCAACTGCTTTCAGTTTTGTTGAGTAATCTGTGGTACATTGTGATGCGTAGCAGGTTTTGAGTAGGTGGTTAAGGTGTTGTTAGCAAAGTTCGTCAACTGGTGTTGTGTAGAAAATTCGGAGAGATGTCTGTTACCGGAGTAGCTGGTACTTTCTCGGCTTGTAATATTCATTTGCCTCCTCGAGGGCCGAGAGTTTCAAATGGACGACTTTCTGCCACTAAGATAGTTGGAATGCCTAAAAGCGGAAGATTTGTCAAGGATGAGAGGTATTTGTTGATCATTATGTTCATGTTTGGATGCATGTAGAAAGGAAAAGGACTGTGATTGAATGTGCTTGACTTGTGTCTTTTGCAGAAGTTGTATTGCGTTGAATGTGAACAAACGATGCCAAAGACGGAGTAACTTGGTCAAGTCTGCTATGGATGCTTCGTTTGGTGATGCTAGGAATAACCAACCCGGTAATGCTTGTGCCTTGCAGCTTGTCTTATGGTTGAACAAGTGACATGACTTTTCTTTCTTGCCATGATAGTTACGATTTTCTTAAAAGAATAGGTGTTTGGAAGTTCATTGATTACTATTGTGTCTTGTGCTGGACATATGAAAAATACTATAGTGTTTTTAATCTATGCACAATACTTTGGCCAGAATGCAGTAGATCGTGATTTTACAGTTTCGGGAAAATGCCACCTGCAACTTAATTCATTGTATTTCATAAAGTGAACAACGTTAGCTGTTTTGTCGAAAAAAGAAAAAAAAAGGGTTACCTTGTTGCCAGTTGATATTAGCACCCTTCTCTTTCCAACTTCCAGGTATAGGGACTTTTTCATAACTTTGAGTCTGGACATCCGAAAGCCGCCCCAGCAGTTTTACAGAATTTGTCTTATTTCATGTTGCTTTGCCATTAATCCATTATAGCTGGGAGTACGATCCTATTTCACGACTTTTTTTTATTGTACATGATAAACCTAGCTGTGGTCTTGGAAAATGTTTGACTGAAACCATGACGATCGCAGCTGGTATGACTTTGGAATTAAACTTTTAATCTTAGGACATGTTGTGTCTAATTCTCTAGATGGGAGCTAATGAAAATGGGACACTGCTGGGCCTGTTGCATTTGTATCTCTATATCATAATTCAGCTCTTACATGCTGTTCTGGCTTTGGAATGAGAGTCTTAGACATGGTCAAAAGATGCCTCCACTACATATTTTGTCACTAAAGAAAATTGTAGATTATCCTAACTTCCTAATTTATTTTGGTCTGCTATCTTAATCTTTGCCTTACCCTGTTTCTTGGTGTAAAGTCCTTAGTCGCCGCCGTGATGTTAAATTCTTGTATGAACTTTGCTTAGGCTCTTTATCCTAGCTTACTGTCTCCATTTTGTTTCTTAAAATTGTAGATGTCTTTCCTAGGATCAACATCAAAGATCCTTACAAAAGGCTCGGCGTTAGTAGTGAGGCCTCAGAGCAAGAGATCAATGCTGCCAGGAGCTTTCTGTTACAAAGATATGCAGCTCACCAACCAAGTGCTGATGCTATTGAAGCAGCTCATAACAAAATAATTATGCAGCAGTTGAATGAGAGAAGGCGGCCAAAGCTTCACATCAAAAAGAAGGTGAGAGATGTGACACAGTCCCGTTATGTGCAGGCAGTCATGAACAGGTTCCGGACTCCTGCAGACACCAAATTCATTGTAAAGACATCTGTTGCATTCTTAGTGCTTGGAGTCTTAACTGTACTCTTTCCCACCGAAGAAGGCCCTACCCTTCAGGTTGCCATTTCTCTAGTGGCGACGATATATTTCATTCATAGCAGGTTGAAGAGCAAGATACGTCCCTTTCTCTATGGGTACGTTCTTTATGATCCCAGATTTATTCATTGTCTTTATTTTTTTCATTCATGGTCTTTTGCTAACAATGTCTCTCTGGCTTTTCATTCAGTTTGTATTATGTAGACCACATAAATCTTTCACTATGTTGATTGAGTTGTTGGCATCAATTTTCTTGTCCATCCTATATTTTCTTCTTCTGGAGAACTGTATATCACTCATGAATCATGCTTATAATGGTGCAGGGCTGGAGCGTTTATTTTCTCATGGCTCGTGAGCACCTTTTTGATGGTATCTATCATTCCTCCTATTCCCCTGCTAAAAGGATTCAGGAGTTTCGAAGTGATGAGCTCATTGATAAGCTATGTGCTGCTCTGGGTGGCTTCTACATATTTGAAATAGCCAATCTGCCATATCCAAGATTTTGCAGGTTGTTATCGAGTATGCCATTTTTTTTTACTCTCCATAGAATGCGTGCAAGATTTGAGATTTGTAACACCAAAGCTGCTTGAGTAGATAAATTTTGGAATTAGTAGAGAAACTATATCCTCGGAAGAATTTTTCTGTGCAAACGGCCTTACTACCCTTAGCAACTAGATTTTTATTTACTTATGTATTGGTTAATGGCAAAATTCCGAATGTTTCTTCTTTGAGGATTATGCTTTTGTATTTCCTCTGGCTTGTTCTCTCAGCAAGTACTACTAGAATCACATTCTGGGTGAAGCTGTCGGCCTTACCAATTACTTGCTTGAACTGACTGATTTTAGCTAGTTACTGCTTTGTATCCTGCACAGAATTCTACTCATAAACCGCTCTATTGGTTCATATCATTGCATATTCTCTGACTATGTAGCTTATACGAGCCGTGTCTTTTTTTTTCTTGAGAGATACAACATTATCAGCTGCACTGAAGTGTTCACTGATTGCGTTTGTCAGTGTTATTAATTCTGTGACAGGGATCAAAATGTGCTTGTTTGTGTTATTTTTGCTGTAAGATCTTTGATGTTTTTGAGGAATTTTCTTGTATAGACTAGTTTCCGAATGAAGACGTTACGACATTATGTTTCAACTTTGGCTGCTAGTTGAGGAATTGATTGGTGTAGTGGACTAGTGGTGTTCCTTTTAGGAAGGAAGACAATGTTCAGAAAGCTTCTGATCATCTGATGTGAGAAGTATGATAGATGTCTTAGATATTTCAAGGCAAACTGGACGAACACAATTATTTCTGGTGGCTATGTGTCTGAGAGAAGCTAAGGTACAAGTTGGTTTTACGACGAAAAGTTCTGATATGGAAGGTGAAAGACAGCCTCAGCTGCCTTAACTGATTGAGATGGGTTATGTTCATTGATTCACATATGTACAATACTGTTCTTAATTAGGTAGGTTCTATTGTTGCTGAGGTGATACATCGAAAATCATCTCGTAAATTTCATTTACGAAACTGGAAACCACGACACTCGGGTAATATGTGAAATCCAATTCTGAAAGTGCAAAAATCATTTTTTTTTTCCGTAGACGATATAGTAGTGTAAAAAAAAATATTGATGATCGATGATTCGACATTCGATAAAAATAATCGGATGAAAAAAAAAATCCGAAAAAGTAGATAAAATGCCAAGTCAGAAATGGTGGGAAAAGATCATCCAAGGTGTGAAGCTGTGATTGGCTGAAGTATAGCAGCCTCAAAGGAGATATCTCATGCTGGCAGAGTGGGAGAGTAAGGAACTATAAATTGGAATGCATGTGGTAGAGAAACAGGCAGGAGAGAGACTGAGACTGAGAGTAAGATAAGGCATTCTGTATAGTGTAAAGCTGTGTGACATTTAACTGTACAAAAAAAAAATGGCAACTGCATCAGCTTCTCTCCTGAAGACATCCCCAACTAAGTTGGACAAGTCTGACTGGGTTAAGGGTCAGTCCCTTCGCCAGGTTTCTTCGGTGTCTGTCGCCAAGTGCACTGCCTCGTCGTCGTTCTCCATTAAAGCTAGCTATGCTGATGAGCTTGTCAAAACCGCGGTATGTCTTACCTTGATCTTAATCTTGCTCATAACCATCATATATTACATATGCATATGTGCAACCTATCATACGTTTTCATGTTAGTGATTCAAGGGTTCATGAATCATGGCGTTTTTTTTACTTTACTAGACAATATATGTTTACATGTTTACTAAATTATATTGTGTTATGCTTATGCATGAGGGTCAACAGTGTATATGGTGATCTTTGGCTTTCTTGTTAGACGGGTTCTCGGTTTCTCGATCATGCTTGTATAATGTTGTGTTTACCATAACTGATCAGTAACCAGTAGAAATGCTATAGGTTAAATTTCCTGTGTAATCTAGAGACAATGAAATTTCCCTTCCCTAGTTCCCTGTTTACATGAGTGTGGACTGCTGAAAAACTGAAAAATTTGTATGATAACCAAGGGATGTCGTTCTTTCCTGAGTAGTCTAGTTGATTACTAGATTGAGCTGCAATCTGAGTACTTATTTTTTCTTGTTTCGTGGACGTGTTCTGTAGAAAACAATTGCATCACCAGGCCGTGGAATCCTGGCCATGGATGAGTCCAATGCTACCTGTGGGAAGCGTCTTGCTTCAATCGGACTAGAAAACACTGAGGCCAATCGCCAGGCATACAGAACCCTGCTGGTTTCAGCCCCCGGACTTGGTCAGTACATCTCTGGAGCAATCCTTTTCGAGGAGACTCTTTACCAATCCACCACTGAGGGCAAAAAGATGGTTGATGTTCTTGTTGAGCAGAACATTGTGCCTGGGATCAAGGTGGACAAGGTAAAAAGCGCACCTGATGCAAAAATATATGTGAAACTCGATTACCTTAGTTGGCGATTCTGAATAATGCTGGGAGTTGAAATGATGGATGTCTTGCAGGGTTTGGTTCCATTGGCTGGGTCAAACGATGAGTCATGGTGCCAAGGTCTTGATGGGCTAGCTTCCCGCTCTGCTGCTTACTACCAGCAGGGTGCGCGTTTTGCCAAATGGTAAGAGTAGTGGATTGCCTGTCTAAACTTTCTGATGGAAGCAAATCCCGTTTAGGATGTCGTCTGACCAACTTGTAATGTTGTTTTTCATGTAGGCGTACAGTTGTTAGCATTCCTAACGGGCCATCTGCACTGGCTGTGAAGGAAGCTGCTTGGGGTCTTGCCCGTTATGCTGCTATTTCTCAGGTAATCTTACAGACTACTGTTTGTATCATGGTAATAGGAATTGTATGCACGAGGGTCAGACGTATGCAGCCTTACCTTTGAACTGTCAAGCACGCTTTCAATCTCGCTCTAAAATTGGTCGTGGATTGTGCAGGACAACGGATTGGTGCCAATTGTGGAGCCAGAAATTATGTTGGATGGAGAACATGGGATTGACAGGACATTTGAGGTAGCAAAAAGCGTGTGGGCAGAAGTTTTCTTCTACTTGGCTCAGAACAATGTCATGTTTGAAGGTATCCTGCTGAAGCCTAGCATGGTTACTCCTGGTGCCGAGTGCAAGGAGCGCGCTACTCCTGAACAGGTTGCTAGTTACACCCTCAACCTACTGCGCCAGCGCATTCCTCCAGCTGTTCCTGGAATCATGGCAAGTACCCAACAACTCACGTCAAACAACTGTCACTAAATGTGTAGGTAGAATACAACTAACTCACAGTAATGCTTGTTTCCTGTGCTGCAGTTCTTGTCTGGTGGACAAAGTGAAGTTGAAGCAACCCTCAACTTGAACGCGATGAACCAAGCACCAAACCCATGGCACGTATCATTCTCTTACGCCAGAGCTCTCCAGAACACCTGCCTTAAGACATGGGGAGGAAGGGCTGAGAACGTGCAGGCCGCTCAAGAGACCTTGCTGGTCCGTGCAAAGGCTAACTCCACTGCTCAGCTCGGAAAGTACACTGGCGAGGGAGAGTCTGACGAAGCCAAGCAAGGAATGTTTGTCAAGGGCTACACATACTAAGCTGAGCTTTGAAACAAGATTTGTATATGATGTTTGGGGAAAAGAGTGATTGTGAAGTTGGTCATACAAAAGTCAGGAAAACAAGCTCTTTTTCACCTCTGTACTTACAATTCATGATCTATGTTCAGATTCTTGGCAAATGTTGTTGTATTTTACCCCTTGTGTATTTTCTCCCATCTTTTGACCATGGTTTACTCCATGATCTCATGTAATGAAGCTACATTCAATCTTAGAAAGTTGGGAACCATTTACATTCTTGAACATTTCGGTATCAGCTCCAAGCCTTCCTCCACTTAAATACACGAGAATCAAACCCGAAACCTTCTGGTTTGAAGGTGGGGAACTTACCACCAATGCAAGCTTCCGGCCAGTTCTCGTTTCATCTTCTTGAATACAGAGGGCTAGGTCTTATCTGCAGCTTGCATCTTATGATTAACTTGATGTTCACATGTATATTCGCAATTTTCAGGCCTTTCAGATCAATCGAACTTTAAAACAAAATTATAATCCAACTTTAAAACTATTTGAGGAACAAATACTTTTATTATTATTATGAGAAAAATTCAGGTTATTCATAATTTCAAATGATCAACTATTACAAGGAAACACTGCTGTATTACAAATTATTCTAGGCAACGTAGTTTTCGTAATCTGGAACATCGTGAGTCGTTATCACTCGAACTGAACATTTTGCTGATGCTCTCGGCATATCCTGGATCAACCTCTGATTTGCAACTCCATAACAGTGCTGCACAACCAGTTCCTGTAGAACCAAAGCATTTCTCAGAAGAAACTTGAGCAGCTGTAAGTCTCGTTTGCTCCCCCGAAACGTCAAAACAAAGATTCTTTTTAGAGAAGACCCGCAACATGAAGGGATGTCTTGTGTTGTATCAAATACATGACGGTCCAATTCATCTATCTTGCTAGTGCGACCGCTTTCATAAGTCTGTCCCTGCAGCGTACGTAATACAGCAAAAATAATAATTAGAATCACATATACATATACATATACATTGGCCAAACAATGGTGAAGTAACAATAATAATGAAACAAGTACTAACCGATCGAAACTCGAGTGTTTCCAAGGAAGGTGAATGATTCAGAAACCCCAACAGCAATGTATGCCATCTAAAATCATTCCACATATGGTCAATGACAGATAATCTTTTCAAATTACCAAACACGGGCAGGCAATCATTTAACATGTCATGATCCAGAATCTTGAAGCATTTGCAATGCAGGCCTAAATCCTGTACATTGCTTGCTGCTTTGACGAGGGAAATCATACTTCGGAAACAAGCTTCCTCATCTACATCTATTGTATGCCTCACTTCAAACAACGCTTGAACAAGTGCACTCATGAAGCTCTTCAAGGCAAGGGCAACTTGAAACAAGCCTAGAGATGATCAAGCCATCCTCAAGAATGACGACAGGCAATTTAATGTCGACTAGTTTCAAGTTTGGGAGACGGAAATGTGGCAAGGCGAGAATCAAGCTTCAACATCTCCAAGGTTTCACAAGTGAAAAGTTCCGGCGGAAGCATACAATGGTTGCTCAAGTGAATACAGAGATCAATCTCCCGAATGCCACGTCGGGTTAACGGAAAGCTCATCCAAGGGTGAAGCTGTGAAGGGCTCACCTCAGGGAAACAGACTTCCTTACATGGTAAACCCAATACACCACACCCTTGAGCCCTCTGGGGTGAGTCTCCTCCAACTCGAAGTCGAAACTTGTCAAGTTGTGGAGATACGGATGCTTGGAGTACAGCATCAACAAACGTCTTAAAGGCCGGGAAACGCTCAGTTAGATGGGGAGTCCTTGAGCAATGATATATAGGGGAATCGTCAAAGTCAAGTTTTGTTAACCAAAGGAACAGACTCCTCATTCTTTTGGAGGTCGAACCCAAAGCAGCACCATCCTTTGTTGGTAGGGAGCCAAGTATTCGGGTTATCAGTTCATCTGGTAAACTACTCATCATATCTTCTTCATCAGTAACTTCAACATTACGACTCAATCTGGAATTCTTTAGCTTTGAAACAAGATTTGTACTCCATATGATGTTTGAGGAAAAGAGTGATTGTGAAGTTAGTCATACAAAAGCCTGAAAAACAAGCTCTTTTTCACCTCTGTACTTACAATTCAGATTCTTGGCAAATGTTGTATTTTATTTTTACCCCTTCTGTACTCTCCCATCTTTTGGCCATGTTTTTATGTAATGAAGCTACATTCAATCTTAGAAAGTTCGGTGCCATTTACATTTTTGAACATTTCGGTATCAGCCTCAAGCCTCTGCTTGAACACATGAGAATCGAACCCAAAACCTTTCGGTTTGAAGGCACCAAGTTTCCGCCTGGTTCTCAATTCTTCATCTTGAATACAGAGGGCTAGGTCGAAATACACTCGAAGCTCATAGCTAGAATATAAATTGAATTGATCTAAAAGAATGTACTTTCAAGTAATGTCGCGACTAAATCCCCAGACGTACATTCTGAAATTCGTATAAGTAATCTATCAGTCGCCTAAAAGAGAATTATTCGATTACAGTTGCATACGCTCGTTTCTGATGATAGTGTAACACACCTAAAGTTTTGATGATGTACAAAAGGACAGATAAAGCAGTAACTGTACACGGCTGAAGATGCAGGAACACAGGAAACTAGTTCTGGGGCAGGAAGAGATGGACTTTTGCAGTAAGTATGGCCAACTTTAAGAGGAACTTGACATCTGAATTTACAGAGCGCTCCAGAATCCATCAACATCCTGACACTCGGACAACCACAAATCTATGTGCTCTGTTATTTGTTGTCGGACTTTGTTGACAGCATCAGGAGAGCTGCAACCTTTAGAGTCGCCTGAGTCAAAGAATAAGACTGTGTTTAGCTAATAAAAACAATTGGAAGTTGGTGGGTGGGGGTTGCTTCTAGTAAGAAACGTTACTTCTAAAAACAAGGCCCTAGTAAGAGCAGTTTCCTGACTACTTTCCTGTCGAGTAAAAGTTTTCTCAGTCATATTAGAGCGATCATGCTCTCCGACAATAATCTTATGTCTACCTTTAAAGTCTCAGTGGGATTAAAGATAGGCAGATTAGCCAGTGCCCAAGTGCCTTCTCTTATATGTGACGAAATCTCATCATTTACAAGGTTAACATCATTATTATTTTAACTTTCGACTAAACCCCACATAATCTGATCTGAGAATTTCATGTAGCATTTTGTAAAGGTAACACGCTAGCATATACATACCTTCAATACTCAATGGTGATTGAGGGCAACCGCGCACGTCAGTGCAATGACCACAGTTTTGACATGTGATAATATAAGAAGGCACTGCAGATTTCAGAAAAGATTCAATCAGAAGAGAGAAGTTAGAACAAGCGCAGACACACACAAAAAGAAAAGGAAACCAATGCCACATCATGATGTGCCTAAACCTTTAACCAATGATCTAGAAAGCCAAGTTAAAATAAACCAGGACATTGCAAGGACAATGGAACTCAATCCACTTTTTATACAGAAGAAGATACTCACTGCCTAAGGATGAAATCTGTTTTGATGCATGTCGCCATGGGTCTTGTGAGCCATTTGCAAACACTATTTTCGAACCTGTCAATACAAACCGGAGTAACAAAATAAGCAAACTACCAAAGAAGTAACTTCCTGTTTATCTAAAGTGGGAACTCTAGATTATACATTGCTTCCACAACTGCCAGGGTCTATGGAAGAGTCAACTAGCAGCAGTGGACGTTGGCCCGAGCAGCTCACCCATTGCCTCCTCAGACCTCATGAAGGTTTATTTCACATACTGTACATCATCTGTGCTTGGGATCATAGTGAACTAGCTTATACTGAAGCTAGGAGGTAAGGGGATCAAAACTTGGCTCCTACGTGTATAGTCAGTTCTATCTAGATAATTGAATCTTCTTTTATTCAGCAACAATTACCAGGTAACACATGACTATTGGCATACACAATAATGCTAGAGTAACATAAGATCCATAAAACAGAGCAGCAATATAGATTTGAAAGGCTAGTGCACAAACCAGCTATCTTCGTGCCTCCATAGTATAAGTTGGTGGCCTCTACTTCAGGGTATACGTTCTCTCCAAAAATATTCTTGCAAAGATCCAAATGGTATCTGCATATACCACCATAAGAATAACTAGAAGTAGACTTGCAGGGTTTTGCGACTACCTAGCAGTCGATGTACTGAATGAGTGGAAATATAGAAGGCATAGGAAGGGACACATATAGAAGCATGCAGTTAAAGGGGGGAAAAACACCTTGTGTCAACTTTAGAAGATCGAATGCTATCATTTGCTGGAGCCACCTGGAAATATGCAACTTCACTGCAAACTTGGAACCACCACAGCCTATCAGAACTATCTTCATCAACAGTGGTGTTCTTCAAGTGTTCTTGGTTATAGGTTTTGACGCTAACACCAAATTTTCCAACGTAAAAGTCTTTGACGTATGAAGCATAGGCATCCTGCATAAAGAATTCCACCCAAAGGGCATAAGTTACACCTCAGAAAAATTCTAGAACAATAGAAAGTGAAAGGAAAAATGGGTGTAAGAGTGAAAGGATAATTTGGTTGATGGTATTCATTCAACCAATCTCTTTTGATTCACGATTAAAGTACGGTTTTTACTAGCCCAAGTTTTCATAAAGTAGCTAACTGAAAGGCATGCTATACTTGATGCTGAACATAGATTCAACAACAATATACAAGAAACCAGTTGAAACGATATGTAAAATTCTTCATAAGCTTTGGTGGCATAAAGAAAAAAGCAATAGATATCACCTAAAAGCCAATACATCAAAAGATACAAAATGACGGAAGAGAGCATACCAACAAATCTTGACCCGCCTTCTTCGCTTCAACCAAAGGAGGGCACAATTTATCTGGATTTCCATATTGAAACTGAAAGGTTTCAAAAATAGTTAACCACTGACAAATCACATAGGTTAATGGAAGCATGGAACTAATAAGCAGTTGTTAATTCCTACCGCTATAACTGCAGCATCAGCCAGAAAATACAGGAAGTCGCCATCAATTGTCAGCTAAAAGAAAATCAAAAGCAAAACGTGAGATGGGGGTCATCAGCAGCCAAACCTTAAGCAAAGAAGACAACGACAATTTGGCATGTATATGATTCGTTTATTGCCATTATTAATCAACTTAACAAGTAGTAAAAACATCATACCTCATCTGCATTAAAGAATGACTTCAATGCCTTATTATTAGTCTTCAATCGTCCTTCAACAAGCTGTGTAACTTCTTGTAATGCCGCTTTACATTCTGGGCCAGCTGAGACACCAATCTACAGGACAATGTCATAATTAGAAATACATGCTTATTTCCAGCGGACTGCCTTGTGAAAGACAATTTCAACAAGATATTATGAAAAGGTAAGCATTGTAACACTAGTACAGAACAACCACCTGCTGATCAAACTCTGTAAAATCCTGAACAGCAAGGACAACAGCAGAACTTGCGAGACTTCCACACGTCAAATGAGGAAACTTCAGCCGGAACCAAGCACTAAGAGCTCCAGAGTAGGAGCCACCAAACACAAACCAGGGATTATCACCATTAGACCGTTTTAGCTTCTGGTTCAAGGATTCCTAAAAAAACATAATTCAACATTTAATGCTTCTAACAATACAGAGAGCTCATGGTAAATTTAAAAGCTAAACTAGAGGGAGGGGACACAAGCACCCAATACAGTCATTGTAAACGAGTTCTTCTGACAGGTACTACAGAGAGCACCATTAACGCCCATACACCTAAATCATTAGTGCTCTTCAGTGAAAACTGGGACTATAAATCATCTATGATCTAAGGAAATCATGAATCAAACTTTAGGTATCATCTACTCCACAAGGTACGGACGACCAGCCCCAACACATGCTATCTCAATATATTGTGGGCCACAAACCCAACCTGTCTCTAATTAAGTCAGAGCCCTCCTAAATCAACCAGTTGGCTAACTACTGTAGCCCAAACCGATCCCACAATCTGCAGCATAGGAGCTATTTCTTCAACTTTTAAGTTCAAAGTTGTTGCACTAAATGCTAGACTTTATTCTATGTCCAATGACAACAGACAAGACAGCCAAAAATATAAACAATTAAACATTAGAAAAACTACAATGAAAAACACAAGATCGCACCTGATAATATTGACGAAAAGCTGCTAAATCGAAGAGTGCCTGCTTGGATGAAAGATATTTAAGATTTTCAGTAGTGTGTGATTTAAACGGGGAGCTCTTTCCGTAGTAGCGATGTTCTGGAGAAACAATAGTTGCACCAAACTTCTTAGCTAAAACCTGTAGTTGACAATAGATGAAGTGAAATTATAACAGATTCGTTGAGAAAAGTAGCTGAAGACAGCAGAATACCCGAACATATTGAGTTTGATGCTTCAGTGCAGATATATATACTTGTTCTAAAGAATCGCAATGGTAATATAGTACAGGATCATGGAGATGTAATGATACCATGCAGCAGCATAAAAAGAAATGAAAAATTACACCGAAGATGTTTCTACTCACACTTAAGTAGTCATTGACTATTCCCCTACATGCAGATTCACCACAAATTTGCAAGAATATTGGTCCATCAGGGGATCTGAAATAGTCAGAAAATTCATAATATCGTTGCTGAAATTTCCGATGGTCCTGCAAGTAGCAATGTCAAAGAAGGTTAACAGCAATCTACGACAGCTTGAATGCAGACTTTTTAAAAAAAAAAAAGGCCAGCATCAAGAATACTAGCATCTAACTTCTCACTTCCCAGCGCGCATGTAGTGACTTAAACTACGAGAATTGATAATAAAAAAAAAAAAAATCAAGGTTCAAACTAAAATCAATCGTTTAGATTAATCCAAGACTAACAGCATTAGGACTCAAAGACGTAGAGACTGGATCACGAGAATTCCAACCCCACACCACGCCCAATTAATCCATTATTACTTCACAATTTTTAAGTCGTACAAGGTCCAAATGCTACAAACTGAGAAACGTACCCTAGTTAGCCAGGTCTCACCCTCCAATGAACTTAAAAAAACCCGAAACCCCACCTCACTCAGCTTTTATCATATCATCTTGTAAGCGAAAACCCCTAATTCAGGATTGTTTCAATTTAATTTTCTGGTTTGCATAATAGATGATTCTATCTTTCGACTACAACGACCTAACAATGAAATCATAATGATGGGCAATTGCCCATGGAACGATAATACCATCAAAACCATTTGATAAGCCGCAACATGTCAACCATCAACTTAGGCTTTTGGCTCGAATAATTCTTTCGCGTGATGCATAAGATACAGTTATCAGAGTTCAAGTCGAACTAAGAAGGCAATCCCAACCGGCATTCAAGCGATGATACCTAAACTGTGACGCTTACGCTTTTGGTTGGAATGGTTCTCTCACACCCAGAAGTGAATCAACTAAAACAACCCCAAATTATTGAACAAAACACAGAAATAACCAAAAAGATCTAAACTTTATCGTAAATCTGAAACTTTAGCATATTATTATAAATGAACCAACACAATCAAACTCCCCAAAATAATCAAAATTCAGATATAAATACCCAGAAAAACATAATCATTTCTACTCATTACAATAACAAAATCATCAACATAACAACTATAAGGTAACAAAGATTGAAACTTTACAGTAAAAACTTCAGGAAGAAGTAAGATCAAGAACATACATAAGCGGAGAAGTGATCTACAGTCTGATTGAACCAGTGTTCTTCAGTGGTCAGGTATCTGTTGCTTTTGTGGAGCAGACGAGAGGTGAGGTAAGCAGAGGAGAGAGAAAATTGGGCAATGAAGAATACTACTAAAAACGGTAACTTGAAGAAGAAAGGCATCACCATGGCTGGCAGATTCTCTCTTTGTTGTTGCGTTTTCAAGTATTTGACAAGAATAAGGTTCCTAGTTTGGTAGTAGTATAGAAGAGTTGCGTTTGTTAAAAGACTTCATGTTGAAGGAATACTCTCAAAATCGCTAAGTAAACACGTTTCTCGAAGCAGTTTGGATCATCTGTCCCATAAATCTCATCACTAATTTCAGTAACGATGGTGAATGCGGAGAAGGCAGGTCATGAGGTGAGTCGTAAATTAGTTGTTGTTTTTGTTGGTGCAACGTGGCAGTTTCTGTAAATCGAACGGGGGATAGGAGACAATCGTGTGACAAATGATCCAAATTGTACTCGAAGTCGAAGGCAAACAAGAAAAAAAAAAAAAAACTGGAATTCCTGGACCCATTTTTTGGATTCAAATCCACAATCCGGTGGAGAATTTTAAAATGAAGATTGTCCGACCATATATTAAGTCCAAAGTAATTGTCCTTTAAACTGTTTGTTAAAAAGGTCAAATCATTAAGACTCATGACTTGAAAATCAAGGTTTGTTCTTTTTCTCGACCATTCGGTTTATTCTAAATTCAAGCCAATTAGAACCATAGAGACATAGAGTCTATAGTTAAGCTTAATCCCGTACCAACTCAACTAACTTCTTGAATTGCAAGGTGTCTAATGTCGAGGTATTAGGTATACCGTATACATCACAACTTCACAAAGTTCAAGTCTCCATCCTGGTTACTTCAGATGAAAAACTCAAACAGGACCTAACCCAGAGCACTGACAGAAAGATAGATCATTTTCGGTATGCATACGCTTGAGTTACACAACCTACAGCATCCTACATCAGTACATCGTTCCGATGGGAAGCCTGGAGAAACCCATTCGGAAAACCACAGCAGATGAATTTACCTCTCGACCATTTCAAGACATCACTCAGCTACAAAGAAATCCAAACAGCTTCAAACTTTACCACAACCGTCAGTTCCAGAGTCCGAGAGTAACATGCAGCGGGTGCACCCTGCCTTCTTATTCCATCATTCTTTCTATAATGACAGCCAAAGCTTTTGACACCATAAATAGACCCCGTTGAATAGATCAAGGCTGCAAAGAGCAAGTGATGTCAAGACAGGAAGTGAAACACAATTTTCAGAGGCAGAAACACACTGCAAATATGGATGAACAGACAGCATACAATCAAAGCATCACATATTAAATTCGATATCACATGGCATCATCAAACTTGTCCAAGTTGACAGCCTCCAAGACTTTTTGTCACATAACCGTGAACGTTAGTGCATGCATGAAGAGAGCCAAATCTTTTGCCACAACACATAACATGACCCCTTGCTACGAAAATTTGAGTCAGTTTTGTTCCCGTACCATTTTCGTTAAGATTCGAGTCGCTTCGGTTTTACCAATCTTGACACCTTGTTTTAAAGTAACCAAAGGTTTTCAAAACTTTACAATGCACAATCCTTGAGCACCCTCATTTATTAAGATGCCTGATTTCCCTAGTTCTGAAATTTTTTTAGCCTATTTGTCAATGCTAACGTGCGATTTTGACAATTCTTGAAAACTACCAAAGGTTTATATGCTCTAACATTTTTGCCAAAACCCATAAGATTACCTTTGGGGGGCTTCCACAAAAAAATTGAGCCTTATTTGTTTCGGGGACACTTTGGGCCAAAAGCCGTGGATTATAGCCTTCGTTTTTGTCCAATTTTTGCCATATTGGACAACATTTCCGAAGTATCTATTGCACATTTCTGTAAACACCATTGGGGTGCCCTTGATGACTTTGAGGGTCGGTTCTCTCGTATGTTGGTCCTCGAAGCCCCTCATCTTCTCGTCACTCGTTAAAATTGGAGTGTGTTTTTGGCTTATTTGGGGCACCAATTATAGGCTTTTAGGTCTAAGTTTTTGCCATAACACATAATATGACCCCATGAAGCTCTTATAAAAATTGGAGTCATATTTTTTCGAGTGCCATTTTGGGCCAAAATTCATGAATTATATTCGGTTTTGACCAAATTTGACATTTATTTTTTAGGTACCAAATGTATTCAAAATTTTATCAGGCACAGTTTTTCAGCTCCCAAATTTGATTAGTGGACCGGCTCCCTGTTTGTGAAGTTTTTTAAACCCATTTGCATACATCACCGAATAAGGTTAACTGCGTTTTTTGCCAATTTTTGGAACCTACCAAATTGTGCTCTAATACTTGGAAAAGAAAAACCATAATATTAGTTCTATGGGCTTCCACAAAAATTTGAGCCTTTTTTGTACCGGGGCCATTTTGAACCAAAAACCGTGGATTATCACACCTTCGTTTATGTCCAATCTGGGTCATGTTGGCCAGATTTTCAAAGTATCTATATCTACTTAAAACATTACCGTAAACATCACGGGGGTGCCCTTGAAAGATTTGAGGAGCCGGTTCTCTCGTTCTAGGATCTTTTTATTTTTTAAAGCCCATCCACCTGTCATCACCCATTAAGTCTCACTCTAGAGTGTGTTTCTTGCTGATTTACGGCACCTATCATAAGCTTTTGGATCTAATCTTTGCCACAACACATAACATGACCCCATGGAGCTCTTACAAAAATTTGAGTCTTTTTTGTTTAGGCACCATTTTGGGCCAAAATTCGTAAAATCATATACTTTGGTTTCAACCAATTTCGACACAAGTAACCAAATGTTTTCAAAACTTTACCACGCATAGTCTTTGAGAGCCCTTAATTGATAATGAGGGCTGGTTGCCCATTTGTGAAGGTTTCTAAGCCCATTTGTCACACATCACCTCATAAGACTAACGTGCGTTTTTAACCCATTTTTGGAACCTACCAAAGGTTTTGTGGTCTAATATTTTGCCAAAACACATAATACAACTTCTAGGGGCTTCCACGATAATCTGAGCAACTTTTTGTTCCGAGGCCATTTTGGCCAAAAACTGTGGATTATAGCCTTCATTTTTGTCCAACATTATGTAGCTTTCTGAATCTCTTCAACAAGACATATCTAATAGGCAGTTCTTAAGTATAGGCAACGAATTATAAAATGCAAATGACATTGACCTTTGATTTTTTTTAAACTTGTTGATCAGGTGTCGCGCTTCTATGACTAATCAAGGCCAGATTACTCGATCAAGCAAGTAAAATCGCCACCTTCGTGTGCATATAATTAAAGATGTACTCACCTGATGGTTTGGACGGACTTCTGATGATCGATGAGGAGTTGTATTTATATCAATCACTTTAGTATTTGCCTGTTGTATACTGTAAGGATGTGGAGGTGAAGCCAACTTAGGTAGGTTCTGATGTGAGTCTTGATTCTCTCCCCTCCTAGTCTGAGCTTCAACCATCGACTCTGAGGCCGGATCCTCAAATTGTCCCGGTTTATCTGTCGGAAACTAGATGTCCATACAAGAGTTCATACAATTAGAAGCAGCATGAGCAATGAAAGAAACATCACAAAAGACGCTTCAGCAAGCAGGAGCAGTCCAGCAGACCTCGATTATTTGCCTCAATAGAAGATACCTTCCATGTGTTCTTTTACCTCCAACGTGCACTACCATGTCACACTGTAAGCAGAGTGAAGTCCCATCTACCTCACAGAAGAAGTAAGCTACTTACACAGTACAAAGTCAACATCGTTTAGCAACTTAGACAAATTGCATCTAAAACAGAAGAACACATAGTTTAGGGCATGAATACCAGGAGCTTTCTCACATATATCACAGCGTAGAACAGCTTTAGGATCTGCCAGCTTCACTGTGACATGACGACTTCCAAGCTTATTACACTTATGCACCTACGAAAGCAATTCGATTAGAGAGACCACATAAGCAAACTTTCTACAGAGTAGTTACGTGAAAATTGTCACAGACTCCAATAAGAATATGAACCAACATTCCCCGACATTGGAGCTAACTTTCTTCTGTGGTTCAGAAGCCATCAAATATCAATGCCCAAACAAAATCCTTTCAATTTTAACACATACAATAACTACTAAATACGACCAACAACATAATTTACACTTAAATATCCTATGGGGTACTGAAGATTTCAGGCAGTGGCAAGTCAGACAAGAGAACCCTCGGGTCATTTAAGCGAACACCCAAAATATGAAATCTTGCGAGTGTTCAATCATTTCTTCGGCATATCTAAATATTGCAACGGGATAGCCACAAGTGTTCTAACATTTAATTGGAAGGATTCCTGGTGAATAGAATCTTCATCATGTCTCCTCTTCAAGCTTAACTCGGACGAAACTTACACTAACATAATCAAAGCTACCAAATACTCCCCTTCGAAATCCCACCTCAATAAAACCACCAGTCCACCACCTAGTTGACACAGAACAAAAAAAAAAAAAAAAAAAAGCAATCTACTTTGCTCTATACAACACAGCATAACAATTCAAACTCCATACAGCGCGCATAATCAGGTATATTTACGCAAAAACTTGGGTAAGACGATCCAACGACGACGAATTTCTAAACTAAATAAGAAAGCCCCTGGCTTCAATTCATAAGTTAGGCTCAAAACCCCAATCAAACCTTACACAAGTTAAGGTTCTTCAGAAATATACTATGCTGACCCAATTTAAACAAAAAAAAAAAAAAAAAAAAAAATTGGTAAAATTGGGTAACCCCAAATACAACAACAACAACCACGCTTTATTCCCAAAATGATTTGGGGTCGGCTAACATGAATCGTCATCCAGTAACCGTTTTGTGTATGCAAATTGGAACTGGGTAACCCCAGATATACTCCTAAATATCTAAAGACTCACAGAATAACTCAATACTAGCATAATCACACCACAAGGTAATCAAAAGGCACAAAATCAATGAAAGATCAAAACTTTATGATCTCTAACAAGTAAAGATTAGACCCTTTAAGTCCTTGGAAAGAAAGATTACTACTCCCTCCTTTAATTTGGGACGGAGGAAGTATATTATTATAGTAATCGGTTTTTCTAACGTGTGCCACAAGGGTACTCATAGAAATTATACCTTGTCATCACAAGAAGAGCAAAGGGCAGCTTGATCAGCAGCACAGAAGAAGACTGCAGGTGCACTTTCACAGAAATCACACAGTGTCCTCATTTTCTCTCTCCTCTCTCATTCATTTCTTCCCTAAACTTGACAATTACACCAAGAAACATTGCCCTGTTAAATGTTAATGACAAAAACAACACTACTGTTCTTGGCGGGTACGATATTCGCGTCTTTATAGTGCCGGGTTTGGTATGTGGCTCGTGAGTCGTGAGTCGATGTGAGCCCGGTGGGTTTGAGATCGGTTGACGTGTTTTTTGTTAGAGTTTCGGGTGTAACGGTTGCTTATACGAGTAATTGTTTTTCTCATGCAAAAATTTATCAATAAGATAATGATCGTCTGTTAATTATATTAGAGTCGTGAACTCGTGATAGCACATTTCATGCAACAATGTGGTCTGTACTCCCGGCTAAAGATGCCATCGTGACACGTTCGGGTTGTAACGACTAAACCATCCGACCAAAAAGAAAAAAAGTTCAAGGGGGTGATGGGTCAGGTCGGGTCAGCCAATCTTACTCAAAGTTTGATGTGTCACATGCTTATATTTAAAGGGAAAAGAAACATATCTATGCCAAACCTAATGTTTCTCTATATTTTCATTTCTACAAAGATATTTCTAGATATTTTAAGATTGTTAAAAAGTTTTTAAGTATAAGTTAACATTTAAAGTGCACTTTTATGAGTAAAATTATAAGTGGATTATATTTTTTTTACTTCTTTGACCCCAACAGTAAGAAAATAAAACATCTAATTAATCAGTTGTACGTAATTTATCACATCTCTTCCATCTACACATAGAGTTGGAAAAAGTCGTGTTCGTGTCATATTTATATGGGTTGGGATTTGGGAATCACTTAACATAACGTGTTGATAACCCGACACACTAACACGACACGTTTATTAAACGAGTGACAAGCTAAAAACACGTCTAACCCGCTTTTTCTTATGAGATTGTTCTATAATAATGGAAACATTATACGGAGTACGCAGTAACATAAATGCAAATTTAAGGCTACGAGTCTATGACAAATTGACAACTCTACGCTTTTTTACGAAGTATAGGACGACATGCTTGATGGCTACATAGCCTACATTATAGCTGTTTTACCATTGCAAGGCTATGGATTAGGAATTTAGGAGAAGTTATTTGAGATAAACTAACTTGCATGAGTAAATGGTTAGAATCGTGTGGTGTCTATTTGTGTTGAAACTATCAACACTAGGCCAATCCCTTTACTTGAACGTGTTAGACATGCTAACGTGTAATTAAACCTGGTTATACTCAACACTAAGTCACTAACCCGTTATTTTCGTATCCGTTTTATGTCGTTATAGATAATTTGAGCGCGTGATGAATCAAATGAGCCTCCACCTGATCCGTACTCGACCCATTGCCATCTAGACTCCATGTCTAAATTCGTAAAAGGTGTCCAAAGCTAATACTATGAACTATGAAGATACTCCGTACACATGGGTTGCAACAATCAAATTATCCGAAGTCCAAAAAACCAAACAATCAACAAAACACAACTCTATTCAGCATTTCAGCCCACATTACTTATTGAGTTATTGGACCCCTTTTTTTTTCTTCTTATTTTCTTGTCTCGTGAAGAAAGTTCCAACTTCCTTGTACAGAGAATCCAGTCATTTAGATTTATTTATTTATTTGAAGAAAGATGAAATGTCATTTGATAGCTTTTGAGATTAGGTTTTGCCCTAAATCTTGCAATGCACATGTATCCAAGCTGGCTTCTGTCTCGTGTCTCTCTATTTGTGTACACCATGATTTTACTACTACCAAACCTTTCTTCATTAGTACTTAATAAAATTAATTAATCAATAGAAGCATAATTTTGATAAACGACAGTATTCCAATCTTTAGCATGTTTTTTCGTCTCTAATCTAATAAATTATCTCGAAATTTGTTTTATCCTCTAAAGTTACTTCTAATAGACTCATCAGTCATCGTACATAATTTATTCCGAAATTATACTTTACTGGCTAACTCAATTGCAAATCACGGAAAAATTAAGTACATTACAAGATGGATCACTTGTTTCACGAGCCATCAACGCATGATTTCATACTCCGTGAAATTCAAGTTTTCAACTAATTCACCCGGTAAAATTACGGATAAGATCACTTTATCTTGAGTGTTTGGATCCCATAAAGTTGAGAATAAACTCCACATGGTGGAGTTTACCTAGTAAGATAAGAAAAAGTCATGTGACGTTTTATTTGTGCAATTAAATATTTTCTTTCATTTGCTTTATTACTATTTATGGTAAACTCCACCAACTCTACCAAATTTTAACTCCATGAGATCCAAACACTTACCTTGAGGTATACATGAAGATGAAACCATGAATAATTGGTACCTTGGGCTAACTTTAGATTGATGACCTCATGTGTTTTGGTGTTGAAAAGTGAAGACCAAACTTTAATGAGAAGCGACATGGAGTGGGCGAATGAGAGGATGACAAGTGGACGACGGTGGGTGAGTCTAAAGTCTTAACTCGTGAGAAAAGCACATGGGCTGATTATATGAAAATGTTGGTCAAATACTTTGGAGTGGTCCCAAAGCCATTTTTCACCACTTTTGCAGCCTTTATTATTGGACCTTTGAACTTTATGGGCCACGGCCCATATGGGCCCATTTTAACTTTTCCAATTATAATCATGCCGGAGTTGGTCGCCGTGATCGGTGCCACAGTTTAGACCACACTTTGATTTTTCATTGACGTTATTCGTAACTCATAATAGGTGCAAAGTTCCTCTAATTCCGACTTTAATGGGGGTTGTTCGAGGTTTCAATTTTCATATCATTGCTATTGTAACATTAGCTGCTCGCCTATGTATACAAGGGGGGAAAATGCATGGATGTTATTCATAACTAATCCAGTAACTTCTTATCAAGGTTTGATCTCGAAACTTAGCATGTTCTATTCCGATCATAGTAAACCATATTATTTGGTTTTGTAGAATGTGAACTCCATTTTCAACTTAATTTCCAATAAGTTCGATTAAATTTTGATCACATCTAAACTTTTAACATACCATGAGTTGCAAACTGATCTTAAAATTCAATTCAGGTAACATTAGTTTGGGTCAAAGACATCGTGTGTTCGGTGTTCATATTATTCCATACGAAAATAACGGGATCTAACCGATCGAGCAACCGAAATATCTCACGCAAGTTAATCAAATTACTCATGATTAACAACACCACCATCTTGTATAATTGTATCCCCGCCCATTCAAGTGAATTTTTAACCATTTCGAAAATATCCCGATAACCTTAAAGAGATAAGCAATTCACGGAGACGGTACAGTGTATAGAACTACTTGACGGAGAGTTCAATAACCAGCACTATCACAGAAAACAAGAAAGAAACCACGACCTTGTTTCTTTTGTCTTGGAACCCCATCACTCCAACACTCCACCATTGGCAGCAGCTAACCGTCGTTTTCAGCGCGGCAATTCGTTCAAACTTCTCTCACTCTCACTCTCACAGTCTCACTCTCTAAACTCTCACTTTCACTGCCAGTTTGCACTTGATTTGATTTTCTCGTATGTATTACCGTAGAGTCGTAGACCAGTCGTACTACATTTCTAAAATTCCTAAAAGTCCAACCATACTACTACGACACTCCAACCTCCCAAACCCACAACCCCCCCCCCCCCAAATTCTCTCTTGATCCACCTACATTCCGCTAATTAAAACTCAGGTAAGACGGTCTTACTCCTATTACATCGTCGTAGTCACTTCACTCGTATTAAATTATATAATTTTTCGTAGAGGTAAACAATTCAATGAACGAAATGTTATTTTTAACACTGGTCATCGGGTTAGACCGTCTCACCCAAGACATCTTAATTCATTAACATTGGTGTCGGTGCAATTAGAATTAAATGTTAATGCAACAGTAGTGTGATTATTATAGATCTCAGATCATCATTATATATTCAGATCTATTATTATTATTATTATTATTATTATTATTATTATTATTGCGTTTAATTTTTCTTTAGGATCACTATTTTATTGTCATTTTTGTTTAATTATTAGTGAATTAATTACCACCACTGCTCGTTAATTACTTCCCACATTTTACTACAGATTTTTCAGGTTTTATATATAGTAGATTTTATTTTTTATTTTTCGTATCAACCCATATTTTTGCCGCGGAAATTTCCCCGCCATTGATGTATAATTGATACACTTGGCAGCGGAAGAGGAGAGAGAAACTTCAAGAGGAAGATTTGTTGTTTGTGTTGTTGGGTTCTCGTGTGTAGAATGTCAGGGATCTTCTTCAGCTGCATTCTTTCTTAATCACGCCAATTTTTTTTGCAAACCCCAGGTTTGTTCGTTAAAATTATTCATTTTTGTATTTTTCTGTCTGTTTTTTCTTTTAATTTAATTATGTCAAGTATTCGGTAAGACGGTTTTATAATAGGACGAGGTTACAATTTAAGGTTTTGGGTCGAGCTACATTTGTATTTTGATTGTTACAAAAACATGGTAAGACAATTTTATACTAGAACGGGTTTACTTGTCTAGGTGACGGTTTAAGGTTATGGGTCGAGCTACATTTGTTTTCTGATTGTCACGAAAAAACATGGTAAGACGATTTTATGGTAGAACGGGTTCACTTGTCTAGGTGACGATTTATCTACATTTGTGTTTTGTGGCGTAGACATGGTAAAGACGATTCTATAATAGAACGGGTTTACTTTATGCCTCGGAATCTTAAAAAGAAAAGGTCATATGGCCGAAAAATTGTCTTATCCAAGATTTGTTGTTTAATTTTAATGTAGGGTTATACTATGAATTTGGGAGTAAATTATATGTTTTGGAAATTTGGACAAGCTGTATTTAGACTAATTACAATATTATAAGATAAAGTGTATAATTTGGGACAGTATAGTCAAAGCAATCAACACTAAAAACCAAGAATGTGATTGAGGTCGCGCCGTTAATGGAGTTGATTGAATTAAATAATAGGGTTTAGTAGTAGAATTATGGGACATAATAATAGAGCATATAAGCATATGTATAGAGAGATCTTTGTTAAATTTATCTTGTTAATATAGACTTAATAACATATGATTAGTTTTTGGCTTGTTGAACAGATGATGGGGGGTGTAAAGTTGTGGCTGGCCCATGTGTTCTTCTTCAAGACTTCAACTACTACTTCTCCAACCATATGTCACTTTTTCTAAGAAAAAAAGATTAAAGTTGTTTTGGAGGTGTGACATTCATGATTCATGTACATTGTTCATGAATGTATAATGTATGATGTATTGATGGTTGGAGTTTGATTTGGGGTTGTGAAAGTCTCGGGTTTTCGTGTTTTGAAGAGTGATTGTTGGAGAGCTGAGGAGATGGGTAGTGTTGATGGGGAAGAAGGAGGAGTGCAAGGGCAGAGCAGACAGGATAATGAGAGGATTTTGGTGTCTGTTCGTGTCCGGCCTTTGAATGAGAAGGAAACTGCTAGGAATGAGTTGGTAGATTGGGAATGCATCAGTGATACTACTATTGTACATAAGTTTAATTTGTCTCCGGAGCGTTCTGTCTTTCCAACTTCCTATACATTTGGTAAGGAAATGTTTTTGCTGTTCTGTGTTTGTTACACTCTATACTGTTTCCTGGTTGACTGTACAGTGTCCTTGGGATTTCCGGAATTCTGAAACTTGCTGAAATTTGTCCTCCTCAACAAGGAGAGGGCTTATAGTCACTTGGCTGATCTTCTTGGTTTCGGATTTTGCTTTTTAGACAGGGTCTTTCGATGTGATTGCTCGACCAGGCAAGTGTACGAGGAAGGAGCCAAATCAGTTGTTCTTTCAGCTGTCAGTGGCATTAACTGTAAGCTCTTCAGCTTAGTTATCTGTCTACTATTTCGGTTGTCAACCTTGGATGTCCTTTGTACTAAATTAAGGTTCCTTCTTTCGCAGCAAGTGTTTTTGCATATGGGCAGACGAGCAGTGGGAAAACTTTTACTATGACTGGAATAACCGAGTATACTATGGTAGACATATTCGAGTACATACAGAAGGTGAATAAAACACTCGTTTATCTTTACTCGTAAACCTACCTTTAGTCGAACTCTCAGCTCATGGACGATTGTTTCCATGTAGCATCAAGAGAGGGATTTTCATTTGCGGTTCTCTGCTATGGAGATCTACAATGAATCTGTCCGTGATCTATTAACAGCGGATAATAGTCCTCTTAGACTCTTGGATGATCCAGAGGTAAATTTTCCTTCTTATATACTACAATGAACTTTTAATCAATCACGAATGAAGTTGGAAATCTTATTCATCTAGAATTTTTTCCCTTCATTCTTTCTGATACGAGTTTTTCCAACACTAAGACATTGCTATTTCCTTTACAGAGAGGTGTAGTCGTTGAGAAGCTTACTGAGGAGACTCTGCGTGACTGGAACCATTTCCAGGAACTCCTCGGTATTTGTGAAGGTAAGGGCTGTTAAAGTACTTGGGATTTTAGATAGCTGTTCTCCTCTAGTATTAGACTTCACCTAAGTATTTTTCGTATGATTTTACAGCACAAAGACAGATAGGGGAAACTTTTCTCAATGAAGTGAGCTCCAGATCTCATCAAATTCTCAGATTGGTACGTCTCTTTAGTATGTACAGTACTAAGAATTATTCATATGACTGGCATTGGGTTAATAGGTACCAGTATTAGTGTGGGGTGTACTAGGGAACATGAAATTTGAATTAACTTTATCAAACATTATTGGACTTTGCAGACAATTGAAAGTTCAACTCGTGAATTTCATGGCAAGAATAATACGGGCACCCTTGCAGCTACTCTGGTAAGAACATTATTAGTATATACATGCTTTTCAGTCATCTGATTTGGTAGAAGCATTTACACAAGTGTAGTCAATTCAAAAGTTTTATCCTTTCTTCATGGCAGAATTTTGTTGATCTTGCGGGAAGTGAGCGTGCATCACAGGCATTATCTGCAGGGTCACGGTTGAAGGAAGGTTCTCACATAAATCGTAGTTTGTTAACATTAGGAACAGTGATTCGCAAACTAAGGTGATTTCTTATCCTTCTTCTTCTCCTCCTCTCTAGTACCTTTCATGCAAGTTTCCGTCTCCAACTGTCCTTGTCTCCATAGCTTCAATGGTGATTTGATAAACATGTAATTCCTCTACTGACACGTCCTTGTACATACAGCAAGGGAGGAATTGGTCATATTCCTTATCGTGACTCTAAGCTCACGCGCATATTGCAATCTTCTTTGGGAGGGAATGCCAGAACTGCCGTCATATGTACTATGAGTCCTGCGAGAAGCTATGCTGAGCAATCAAGAAATACACTCCTTTTTGCAAGCTGTGCCAAAGAAGTCACTACTAATGCACATGTTAATCTTGTCATGTCTGATAAAGCACTTGTAAAGCATTTGCAAAGAGAATTGGTGAGGATGGAAACCGAGTTGAGAAGTGTGAGCCCCGCCAAGAGAGCTGATACTCCTGATCTGCTAAGAGTTAAGGACTCCAAAATAGAAGAGGTACCAATTTCTTTTATAATCAAGGGCAGCAGATATACATATCATTCTGTTTGGATAATCATTTTTTATGTCAACTGTCTTAGCCGTAAACGTCAAATAAACATCTGTGTGCAGTGTCCTCTGTAACATTTTTATCATCCTTAGCTTCATAGAGTCATAGGGATAGAGCCATGACATAAGATTTACGGTAGCATTGTTGTGAGATTTTGCGGCTTTTGTAAGCTTCAATGACATTGAACATACACATATACACGGAATTTTCATCTTCCAAACTGAATGATGTTTAAGCTCTTCTAGTCCACCCAGGGAATCTTGACGATGAGAACTCTGTTTTAGACGTTCAAGTAAATGTTGAAGCAGCACAAATAAAGCTATAGTCTAATATTGGACTACTGTTATGTTCTTTCTATATGCAGCTGGAGAGACGTGTTAACGAGTTGACTCAGCAGCTGGACCTTGCTCTATCTCAGATTCATGAATTGCAGCAAGGGGGCGGAGACAGAACCCCAACTGTATGGGTATGTGATGTCAGACGCTGAAGACATAGCCAGTTTTGTCAGAGGTCCTTCATTTACTAATTCTCTTTCATTTACTTGTGTACAGGAAGGAGATGATGATTTTTCCTATCCAAAGTTGCATGTACGACAAGCTTCGGAAGTTTCCACTTCAGATGAAACCACTGTCACAGATCATCACTCTTTCAGTTCTCGTTCACCAGCCTTTGAGCTAACGCAGTCTCCAGACAGACACAGTACTCTTAGTTATGATGAACACTACTCAATATCTGACTTTGATGAAAATCTTCCTCCCACGTCACCATTTTCACGGATGTTCATTGAGACCCCGAGTGATTCCTCCACATTCATGGCCAGTGATTTAGTTGGAAATGACCACCATCAAACTCGTCAATCACTAGCAAAACACAACACTGATCTTTCAGAAGTTGATCCATACTTGGTATCTGGGGAAAGTGGAGCGCAAACTCCAAAGTCCTTCCAAAGTGATTCACAGCAGGCGAGCCAGAAGCAAAGCCCTAACAATTTTGAGAAGCGGCTCCAGGAAGTATCTGATGACCATGGAGGACAGTCTCCTTACTTTGTCGAATTTGATCCTTACCAAGTATCTGATGATTTTGGAGGGCAAACTCCCAGCTCTTCTGGAGTTGATCAGTGTCACCTATCTGAGGAAAGAGCTGAAAACCCCAGCATTGACCCACACCAAAATGAGTTAAATACCAAACAAACAGACAACCATGTAGATGACTGTTGCAAGGAAGTTCAATGCATTGTCTCTGAAAATGTACAAAAAAGTCCGTTGTCACTTGAGGAAGAAACGAAGTCTTTGCCACTGCATCATGAGAATGATCATGAGGATGATACAGAGGATGATCATGGGGATGATCATGAGGATGATAATGAAGATGATCAGGGGTATGATCATGAGGATGATACGTGCGCACATGATAGGCCAGATGAAGAAGATGAGCTGAGCAAAGCTACTCATTCACTGGAGAACCTGAACAAACAATCTGGCAGGCCGCAAACTGATGAATTACCTGAAGTCAAGAATGTGAATTGCATAGAGAGAAGTTCTGAATTAGAAAATATCAGCAACGCATCTCCTTCATCTATGGAAAAGGTGAAATACGAGATGACAAGTGAAAATGCAGGAAATCAAGATTTTGTTGTCAGGCTAGAGAACATTCACAGGAAGCTTTCTGCACTGAAGTCTAGATCTGATGACGGAGCTCCTCAGATTCCTGCCGGAGATATTTCCCGCGATGAAGATGAAACTCCAGTGACAGACATTAAGGTCTCAGACCACATAGATTATGCTGAAAACTACGCATCTTCTCCAGAAACAAAGGAAATAAGCAAGTCTGTCTCTGTAAGTCGACCTCAGCTTCCAAACACGCAGGTGTTTGTCATTTAGATTTTGTGTTCTTCTATTCAGAAGCTTGGGTCTCCCCATGATAATCTCCCCAAAAAATACCTTTCCGTTTCTTGATCTCGTGATCTAGTTTCCTTTTGATTTTTACTTCTAGGTACGCTTCCTATTTATAATTGTAATTGCCATCTCTTTCACTAATTCAATTGGCCTGTTTTAGGTACGACAGACACCACAGAGAGGAAACAACTCAGCAAGACACATGAAAGATATTGGCTTGAACCCTCAAGATGACTTGAATGCTAATTCACCTTGGCCCTCTGATTCTAACAGCCTCCAGAGGGAGATTGTTGATCTCTGGGATGTCTGCAACATTTCACTGGTGCATAGGACTTGCTATTTCCTCGTCTTCATAAAGGATGACCAGCCGCAGGCAGACACCATTTACCTCGAAGTAGAACGCAGAAGACTCTCATGCATCAAGGATGCATTTTCATGGGGGAATTCCATTGACTTAGATAACCAGAAGCTCACTCCTGGCTCAAGGTAACTTAATTTCTACGATTCACACTCACTCCAGTCAGTAAAACTTGTAAAACTGCTTGTGTGGTTTCACGTGCTTTTGAAATGTCATATTGAAGCATTATGTTCATGATTTATAGCAGGCGTTAACTTATTTATGTGAGGCTACTTTAGGTAGTTAACAACCCCATATTTCTGAGTTTACGGTCTATTTTGTGACTCATGCTATGAGAACTAACATGTCTTTCTTGACAAGCAGTCGAAGGACACTCCACCACGAGAGAGCAATGTTGGCAAGACTAATGAAGCGGAGGTTGTCAAGCCAAGAAAGAGTTGATCTCTACGTAAAATGGGGCATCAGTTTAGATACCAAAAGGAGGCGATCACAACTCGCTCATCTCTTATGGACCGATACCTTAGACTTGGATCACATTGAAGATAGTGCCAACATCGTGGCTAAGCTAGTTCGGTTCAGTAAGCCTCAAGTTCCCAAGGAGGTTTTCGGCCTCAACTTGATGACTAACCAATCACGGAGGAAATCATTCAGCTGGAAGTCTAAATCCCAGCCTTCGGTAGTAGAACACTTGTTCAAGGTCAATCATTAAGCTAATGTTCTAGTAGCTAACTGTTAATTGCGAACCGACTCCCGTACAACAGACTTATGTACTTAGTCTGGTCTTGTAAATTTTGTCTAAAGGCACATTTGTTGCTTAACCATCCTTTTGTTCTGCTTTTGAGAGCTTTCCAGTGCCAGCCACATATTATTTGGTCCCTGGCAAAAGTGAATGAAATGAGTGTTGGTGACTTGGTGTAATATACTAGGATAATGCCTCTTTTCTCAAGTCTGAACCAAGTTTGGTCTCTTTTTGCTGCTTTCTTTCTGTTACATCACAGGTCCAGAAATGACAGTGGACGAGCGTAGTTATCGGTATCCTTCCGGCATAAGTCTATCAGTGGAGCTAGCTATCACCTGCAACTGCATTATGTTAATTAGTGGCTAAATACATGACAAATGATGCGAACCTTTGAACAATGAGTGTGACAATTGGTGCAAACTTTAAATGTGACAAATGCTATGTTTTCAAGAGGACACTCTCCACTATAAAACTCAAGTTATATCACCAACCATAAGTTGTAATCATCCCGTAAAGTTAACTATCTTTTGTTGCAACACTATTTGAACCGAAAATACAATGCATGCAAACCCGTGTAATGACACTTTCTTTAATCATTTCAGAAACATCTAATGTCTCAAAACATGACTAATGATGCTAAACTTTAAACAAAATGTGACAATTGATGCAAAACTTGAACAAAAATGTGATAAATTGTGTGCTTTTTGAAGAGGGCAAAACTCTCCTATACAAAACTCAAGATATATTACCTACCCATAAATTCTTGTCAGCCCAAAAGATCAGTCCATTGGTGTGAAAGATGAAATGTGAATAAAGCCTAACCTACATATCATATGGATTTATGGACTTTCCTTGTTCACGGTGGGCCCAACTTTTTCAATTAGATAAGAGTTAATGAACTTCTGTCCAAAATTTCCCTCCTCAACTTTGAAATTTGGTTTGAATTTGCAACCAAAATTTCGAGAGAAAATGCATGATAATAGTATAGTACTATGTTTACTTCTTTCCGAAAGAAACCACAATTTGGGAGCAATAATTTGACTTATCCACTACCTTTGTCAAACCTTAAAGATAAAAACAAAGAAAGATATCAAAGAAGTAGATAAAAAGTTAAAAACAAGTTAGATCGAGTTAAAAGTACTCCGTCCGTATATAGAATCAAGGGGTGATATAATGCCTAGTGAAAACTAAACATTCGTCATATATCTTAATATTGAGATAAGAGGTCACGAGTTTGACTCTAGAAAATGATTTGTTCTCCTTTATTTAAAAAGTCTTGTAACTTTATCCAGCGTAAATGCGAACTAAATCAAATTGTTCAATGAAGAAAATCTAAATGAGAAAGAACGTACAAGAATCATATTTGAGCTGATTTTGAGACTAGATCACCAACTAACAAACAACATATGCTCGAATCTTGGTGGGACCCTATCTGTCCTCAGACCTTGCTGAAGCAAGTCATGTAGATCTGTGAACAAGCCGTATAGCTTTATGCAAACAAGGGAAGCGAAAGCTCCAACAATTGTAGACCATCAGTGACTATTTTGGACCCTAGGCTGGCGTATTATCGTGTTCCACTATTTGGTATGGTATTGGTGAAAGTTTGATCAAGTAGTAAACGATTTAATTTTATTTAAAACATTCATAAATCGAAACCTAGTGCATGAATGTATTAATGTATAGATATTTTTTCTCTTAGAAAATGACCCATCACTAGTTCACTACAGTAAAATTGGAACTGTTTCTTCTTCCAACGACTCAACGAGTGACTTTGTTGGATGATAAATAGTTTGAATAATTATTGGCGTTTTGTTGACTTAGCTTCCCAACTCCCGAGTTCAAAATATTACATCTCAAAGATTATTATATTAAAGTACTAGTCAATGTGAATTGAATGATTGATCTAGTCTAAAGGGTAAAGAGTTGCTCCATCATCAAGTAAATTGGATGCTCTAACGTGGCTATTAGGCTATATAAAGGGAGTGACATAGTATGATATGAGACGCTATAGTATAGTATAGTCAAACGAAATACGGAGTATATGATTGGTACGATGCATGTATGCGATTACACACAAAACACAATAGTTACTTGCTCACAATCTCACGTCATGTTCTGTGGGTTTCAGTCTTCTACTCTTCTTACACTTCGTCCTCTACCTTCTAATTTCCTCGTCAAGTGATGTCAATAGCCTGATTTTCCACTAGATGCATCGTTTATCCCATTATGTACGAGTATCTTATCTTATTTGGACAAAGTAATGAAATTAGAATCATATTTCTACGAACAAAAAAGGACTAAAAATGAGTAAGTCAATAAGTGTACGGTTCAAAGTGTAGGTATAATAACACGATCAAATTTTCTACCCTATATCTAACAATCAGAAAATACTTTCGTTAAGGAATTAACTGACCAGTGATATATCACGTTATCCCAAAAAAAAAACGGACCAAATTCAGCAAAAGTTATTATAATGTAAGCTCAATAATGTTTGTTTGAGATTTTTTCCATAGGAACAATTTCTCTAATCCAAATTCCAACCTTTCTATGCTACCTCTTGATTATTTTTATTTTTATATATCTTTATTTAATTTATTAACCTCCACCCTTCCCTTCCATTAATTAATAAATTACACCACAACTGGGCTCAATGATTCATTAAATTACCTAATTTAGACCCAAAAGAAAAAGAGCCCACACACACACACACAGTCACACAGAGAGAGACAAGGCTCCTCCTCTTCCTCCGCCATTTTCTCTCCTTTCCCTTATTTAGGAGAGAGAAACTCCCAAACACCCCCCAAAAGATTCCCTCTCTCCTCACACTCTGAGTCACTACTACTAGTCTCAGTACACAAAACTTCTTCTACAATCTACAAACCAATATTCAAAACAAACAATGGCTTCTTAAACAAGCTTCTCATTTTCTCCTCCTCTCCATCCTCCTAATCTCATGGCATTTCCACTTATACACCTCCTTCTTCTACTCCTCTCCTTCTCCGCCGCCGCCGCCACAGAAACCAACAACAACCCAGAAATCTCCGCCCTCCTCGCCATCAAATCCGCCCTATCCGACCCAAACTCCGCCCTTTCCAACTGGGACCCATCCACCTCCACTTGCTCTTGGCGGGGTATTTCATGCACAGCCGGCCACGTCACTGACATCCGTCTCCCATCCTCCGGCCTCTCTGGCCCACTCTCCCCACTCATATCCAACCTCCGTTACCTCCGCCGAATCTCCCTCCGTTCTAACTCCTTCAACGGTACGCTACCCCCTTCTTTATTCACTCTCCCCTCACTCACCACTCTCTTCCTCCACTCCAACGCCTTCTCCGGCCCCATTCCCGATTCTCTCTCCAACCTCACCTCCCTCGAAATCCTCACCCTGTCTCGTAACTCTCTCTCTGGCCCTATCCCGTCTCCGCTCCCTCCTAACCTCCGTTACCTCGACCTTTCCTCTAACTCCCTATCCGGCCCCATCCCTAGTCCTCCAGACGCGTCGAGCACTAGAGATTCCCCTCCCCTTCCCCCTTCGTGGTCGACGCGTCTGGAAGTGGTGAATTTGTCCGGTAATCGGCTTACCGGACAAATTCCCCCGTCCCTCTCCCTCCTCAGACAACTGAGGTTCTTGTACTTGGACGGCAATGCGTTGTCCGGGACTATACCGGCCGCATTGTCGAACTGTACCCACCTCGTACACTTCAGTGCGGATGGGAACAACCTTGCCGGGGTGCTCCCCTCGGTTATTCCGGCATTGCCGGATATTCAGGTGATTTCTTTAGCCAGGAATCAGCTTTCTGGTTCTGTTCCTTCGACTGTTTTCTGTAATGTGTCTGGTAGCGTGTTGAATACGAGTTTGAGGGTTGTTGATTTAGGGTTTAATGGGTTTGA
The DNA here is from genome assembly GCA_963457585.1 of Spergularia bocconei. Taxonomy (NCBI): domain Eukaryota; kingdom Viridiplantae; phylum Streptophyta; class Magnoliopsida; order Caryophyllales; family Caryophyllaceae; genus Spergularia; species Spergularia bocconei. The sequence goes on along the minus strand of OY734945.1, from coordinate 1,381,699 downwards.
TAAATTAGGGGATTTGGGAAATGGGTGTGTTAGCATTTTGCGGGTTTTGGTACTTCAAGGGAATAAGATTAAGGGTGATTTGCCTGATTGGTTGGGAAAGTTGGATACTTTGGTTAATTTGGATTTGTCTGGTAATTTTTTGTCCGGTTCAATCCCTACTAATATTGGAAACCTTGTGAATTTGACCGAGTTGAGGTTGGGTAACAATTCTTTAACTGGGAATGTGCCTGCTGAGATGAAGAACTTGAGTAACTTACAAGTTCTTGACCTTGGTGGGAATCGGTTTTCGGGTTTGTTGCCGGAGTTTTTGGGGGATATGAGAGGGTTGAAGACTCTATCCCTTGGTAGTAACATGTTTTCGGGGTCGATTCCGGAGAGATATGGTAGTTTGTCAGGGATGGAAGCTCTTGACTTGGGTGATAACAGCTTGAATGGTAGCTTGCCAGTGGAGTTGATGAGGTTGAGTAACTTGACCACATTGAGTCTTGGTGGGAATCGATTTTCGGGTGTGGTTCCGGTGAGTATAGGGGATCTGAAGCAGCTGGTTGTGCTGAATTTGAGTGGAAATGGATTTACTGGGAAGTTTCCTGATAGCTTGGGTAATCTATACAAGCTTAGCACTTTGGACTTGAGTAAGCAGGGTTTGACAGGAGAGTTGCCTTCTGAAATCTCGGGTTTGCCTAATTTGCAAGTTGTTGCATTGCAAGAGAACAAATTGAGTGGGGATGTTCCTGAGGGTTTCAGTAGCTTGTTGGGTTTGACTTACATGAATCTCAGCTCTAATAACTTTACAGGTCAAATACCATCCACATTTGGCTACCTGAACTCCTTGGTGGTTCTTTCTATGTCAAACAATCGGATTTCGGGTTCTGTCCCGGCTGAGATTGGGAATTGCTCTAGGTTACAAGTTCTTGAATTGGGGTCGAATTCTCTGAGTGGTGACATCCCTTCGGATGTTTCTCGTCTGTCGCATTTGAGCAGGCTAGATTTGAGTGGAAATGATTTGTCTGGTGAAATCCCTGAAGAACTCTCTAATTGTTCTGCTCTCAGTGCACTGCTTCTTGATCGGAATAACCTCTCTGGTGTCATACCGGCTTCACTGTCAAACTTAGCCAATTTGACAGCACTCGATCTCTCAGACAACGATTTGACTGGCGTGATCCCTGGAAATCTTACAGACATCACTACATTGAGCTACTTCAATGTCTCAGAAAATGAGCTGCAAGGAGAGATCCCAAGTGCACTCGGTGCAAGATTTAGTGATCCATCACTGTATGCTGATAATCAACACTTGTGTGGGAAGCCTTTAGATAACAGATGCGCATTAGGTAAAGCTGCTAAGAGGAGACTGGCATGGTTGTTAGTTATAGTCTTTGGTGGAACTTGCTTGTTAGCAGTATGCTGCTGCTTCTACTTATTTAGCCTAATGAGGTGGCGTAAGAAGCTAAGAGAAAGCGAGACAAAAGAGAAGAAACGCAGCCCTCCAAGGCGTAGTTCTGGAACGGGAAGTACAGGCCGCAGTAGCAGTGATAGTGGTGGTCCGAAACTTGTTATGTTTAACAGCAAGATCACATTAGCAGAGACCATTGAAGCAACCAGGAATTTCGATGAAGAAAACGTACTTAGCAGGACGAAACACGGTCTGCTCTTTAAGGCTAGCTACAATGATGGAATGGTCCTGTCAATCAGAAGACTGTCTGATGGCTCACTGGACGAGCAGAGCTTCAAGAAAGAAGCTGAAGCTCTTGGGAAGGTGAAACACCGCAACCTGACTGTGTTGCGTGGTTATTACGCAGGACCTCCTGATGTGAGACTGCTGGTGTATGACTACATGCCTAACGGAAACCTAGCAACCCTGTTACAAGAAGCGTCTCACCAAGATGGTCATGTCCTCAACTGGCCAATGAGGCACCTGATTGCATTAGGAATTGCACGCGGCCTGGCATTCCTGCACACATCACAGCTTGTTCACGGAGATGTGAAGCCGCAAAATGTGCTGTTTGATGCTGATTTTGAGGCTCATATATCGGATTTTGGCCTCGAAAAGCTAATGATTGCAACCCCCTCCGAGCCCTCAACGTCTGCAACCGGGTCATTAGGCTATGTTTCACCTGAAGCAGCTGTAACAGCTGCTGTCACAAAGGAGTCTGATGTGTACAGCTTTGGCATTGTCTTGCTTGAGCTTCTTACAGGGAAAAGACCTGTAATGTTCACTCAAGATGAAGACATTGTCAAGTGGGTCAAGAGACAGCTCCAAAGGGGTCAAGTTGCGGAGCTCCTAGAACCCGGGTTACTCGAACTCGACCCAGAATCATCCGAGTGGGAAGAGTTCTTATTAGGCATCAAAGTTGGTTTACTTTGTACTGCACCTGACCCTTTAGATAGACCCATTATGTCCGACATTGTGTTCATGCTAGAAGGTTGTCGAGTCGGACCCGATATCCCCTCATCAGCCGACCCGACATCGCATCACTCACCAGCGTGAACACGATCACGATCACGACCCGTTAACCCGACCCAACTGTTGCACAATTCAAACAATTCTTTCATTCAAAAATGATTGTAACAGTAGTAGTGTAATCAGTAATCCTCCTCCTATGCGTTACTTTAGATTTTTGGTTACTTTATTTGTAGTTAGTGAAGCTTTTAATTATTATCATAAATTTTGAATTTTCATATCAATTATTTTCAACTTTTTCCCGTGCCATACGAATTAAATCAATTAATTTGGGTTGGTATACGTAACTTTAATTCAAATCCAATTGAATTAAATTTTTCATTATTTTCCGGCTGAAAAGTGGGGTCCACAAGAAATAAAAGTGAATAGTCAATACTTTTCATGGAGAAATAAATGAGGGGGGGGGCTTCTCAGTCAACGATAGAGACTTTTTATTATAAAGAGTTGGTAGAAAACTGATGGGCCCCACATGCTCAGTTTTCCCGCCAAATGACAAACAACTAATCTGATTTGATCACGTGGACAAGAAATAGAGCCGTTATGTTTTTTTGGGGTGTCGGCATTTTGGTCTGGAAAACAATCTGGCAAAACGATAGTGAGCTAACTTACAAAATATAGTGTTGTTGTATCATGTAACATGGCATCAAGCTTTAGGCAAATACAACATGAGTATCTTCCTCAAGAAGGCCCTCAAATTGACTCAAGAGACAAATATGGAGTAACATAGTGAAATCACTAGTATGGCCTTATGGGGTCATTTCTTCACCTACGCTCCTAAAGTACATAACCAAACAATTTGACGCAAATGATTGAAGATATTAGATAAACTTAACAATATTTAGGGTCCCCGTCGTCGGGATCAGAGTCAAATCTGATTTGAAATTATAGAGTAGTAACATTACTGCATAGAACTCCCAAAGTACATACGAGATAGGGGGCATGAATTGTAATCAATTTTCTCTTCGGGTTTGAAGAATGCTGTAGTTGCGATCTCTTGCATACACCTAGTAGTCCTGAGCCAGAGGACGCAATTTGCCAAATTATATCATACATGCGGATATAAAGGATATTAGATAATCACAAACATTATGCGAGATATTGTGATTCTTAGACCACTTCACGTAAGTTGTTTAAACAACAATCTGATCTGATACACGCACGTACATTTGACGCATACAGAATCTTTGTACATCACTAGTAACGAACTAAAAAGACATGAGATAGACATTACATTTGATGATGATTTGATACCATGCAACATTATTTTGTATAAAGAGGGTGTAACATGGAGTTTGGAAGAACGCCAAAAGAGGGTGAAACCATGGAAGTGCGCGAAAGCATTAAAGAGCAAAGACATTGAGAAATGGACAATTTGATGGCAATTCAGAAACAGTTACCGTTACTCTCTGGGCTTCACTAATACTATATTACTAGTGATTAGCACTGTGCTTAGCGAGAAGGATGCTACACTAATTAAGTACTCTTAACCAGTTAACCTTATAATTAAGTCAGATTCAGAGGATGCCGCACGTTGCTTCTACATGATCATGTAGTTTCAGGTTACATACATTAATTCATTGCCCTCAAAGTTCCGGTCTCTCGAAATAAGTTCTATTAACCCTTTAACCGATGCGTTAATTAAGATTATTTTGTAATATGGTCATTTTAGCTTAGATCAAGGTTTGGTACAGTGGTATACTGGTTTCATCCTCACATTTCATCCACGAAAAAGGTGTTTTGATTAATTTTTTTTTATATATCGGTCGAGGTGTTCTTTAATTTTATACGACACTTGATCGAGAGTTTCTTTGGTATGTTCGATAGAGATATAGACGTAACTATTTTAGCAACATGTAACTTTTTTATGGATAAACGAAAACTACTATGCCTATCCATGGGCTCTAAGATGGACTCTTAGCGTTTAATGTAAAGTCCAAAACTCAATTGATGCACCAAAAGTACCCTCCTAGCTTTTCAGCTTCAATTTATTACTGGGTTTTTGTGGGTTTGTTTCCGGTAGAAACAAACAACATATGCGCACATGATTTTACTGTCAGATTTGTCAGTTACTGGTACTAGTGTACTAGTACTGACTACTGAATTAGTGAGTGATCAGGAAACCATGCATCTTCTTCATCAAGTTTAGTCCCCCACCTTATTATTGTTCATTGCTTACATTGTTACCCCCTCGCCCCTCCCTCCTCCCAAATTAGCACAGACATCATTAAGGGAGCTCATGCTACCAATTACCATGGGCTTGGTAAATAGTGATAAATAGTCATAACTAGGCTGAGAGAAAGGGTAAGTGGCCCAAAGAGTCAAGGACAACACAAATTTAAATGCCATGTGCGATCTCTATCAAAAGCAATGTGTACATGCAAACATTATTGTCATAATTTGTGTGGTATGGTAAATTTGTGCTTGAATACTCAACCAATTTGATCACAAGTAGTACTTCATCTTAGAGGTACAAACTTCAATCACAGACAGATGTTGAGGCTGTTTCCTAAGTGTACGCAAATATGTCTCACATCAGTAGAATAAGTGCGAGTAGATGGATTTATGAGTTTAGTGGGCTACTCCTTCGTTGTCAATTGCTTTTGATATTGTACCTCACTCGGTTTGTGGACGCATCTGCCACTTGTTGTAACAAATCTAACAATCGATTGGTATCTCAGACCCAAAATACCAAATACCGAAAACAACAATGATATCGAATATTTGTGGGCAATACTTACCTTGAAAGAATCTTTGGTAATAATGACCAATTACTATCATCTATCCACAGTAAAAACTGGTGGAATCATTCGAAACCATTGGTTAGAAATTGGGCCTAAAAGAAGAGCAGTAGGCCTTTTTTGAATGATCGAGACATTATTTTGGACCACATAGGTTAAAGTAAAGAAATTTTTGTTGCGTATAGAATTTGGGTTTTTACTATAAGGCACCACGTATGTTGGTTAACATGGTCCAGGCCCAACAAAAGTTCTCAAAAACCTCGTGACTTGGGCTTTGGGCTTTGCTTTTATGAGCGTAATCATTACCTTAGCCTACCTCCTTCAACATGCGCTCAAATTCTTCATTTACTTCAAAAAGAACTTAGTACTGTAGAAGAAATAGTCAATTTGTTAGACGACTGATCAAATGATCGTTTTAAGGACGTTATGGTGGAACATTTCACAATCACACAAGATTTATTCGAAGCAATACAAGTGTTTGTTGAGTTGAATTTGTTGGGGAGAGCCGCCAAGGAGGAGTACCGGCCCATGTCCATAAGTTAGTGAGGTTCCATCCTAAATCCAATTGGCAATAGGAGGAGTAACTCACTACCTTATAAACATGTTCCACCCACTTCTATTTTCCAATGTGGGACAACCGCTCACACATAATTCCCAACAGAATTCAACTGATCGTATCTCGATTTATTTGAATCCATCGGAAATTCGGAACATAAGGCCATGGATGATTCTATTTAAAAAAAACCGTAGGCTACGTTCAGTGCAGATCTCTTCACTTAATTGAGTCGATTGTCAATAAGTCATATAAGTTTAATTGAATACATATCAGATCAAAAACTTGCATTCGAGCTAAGTGCAACCAACTTTTCTAGTAGTAGAGTAAAATGAAGTACTTGACCAAATACAGCACACACTTAGGGATGATTATATGTGCAAAAACTCGTAAAAATCTGCCACTTGGTAAAATGGGGAGCCAATAAATTGCATGCTTAAGAAAGAAAACAATGTAATCAAGTTCTTGATTAAAAAAAAAAAAAGCTATCAATTATTCTCAAATTTTGGTGCTATAAAAGTTCTTTTCACACATAATATTGCATATTACTCATGAATCTGATGGTTATAAAGATGTGTCACATTGTAATTCCCAAAAAAAAAAAATTGCCAACAAATAATAATATGTGGAGCAACACTTTTTAATCGATTAGATTTCATTAGCTATGAATAATAATTTGTAATGAATATATTTATATAGTGTAGGAATGATTTAGTTTACCTGACCTACCATGATTTCTAAGTTTGACATTATATAACCATAAACAAGGTGATAAAATTGGAACCCCCACGTTTGCTCAGAAATCATGAAATCTATTTCTTTGGGCCATTCTTTTACGAGGGTGTAATAGAAGCCTCTCCAACCAGCAGGTAATCCACTACTTCATGTTATCAACGTATCACTGTCCATACTCGTTTCTTGCAACACACATTATGAAAAAAAAAAAAAGAAATCTGAGAAGCGCATAGGTCAGTATATAATGAGAAGATGAAACTTCAAATATGAACCTAAAACGACGTTCATATGCATGGTATAGATTAAAGGTATCTCAACTTTCGGTCACACTGTTTATTAAGATATAAAACTATTGGCTGTGATTAAACCTGCATCATTCAACTTAAACTTACAGTGGAATAAATCAATTCACATGCTATCAAAGCTAACAGTCACGGTGCGAAGTAGCCGTCAAAATAATTAGTACATACTCACATACTGATCGATGGTGCATTGAAACATTCTCTACCATCCGACTATGACGACTAGGACTGGTAGATAGAGAACAGAATCTCGTGATAAACGAGATGGAAATGAGATATACAGTAGAACCTCTATTTTTCTTAGATTCTGGTTGAAAGAGACTTAGCTTAAAACTTTTTTTAATTTATTGGACTTGTATACTATGTGGAAGCTAGGCCAATTAAATTTAGATTTATTATTTTTTGAAGCTAGCATGTTAAAAATTTGTATAGGCTAGCTGAGAAGGCTGGATTATGGTCGTCTGAAATTCGTCTACAGTACTAGTAGTATTCTTGTGGATCCATCCGAACCAAATAATAATCTGTTTTTTTTCTTTTCTTTTCTTCATAAACTAGATAATTTCTGTTTACTCAGTTGTAGAATCGATAAGTAAGACAACATCTTGTATAATATATAACGACTTGTTGTTCATGAGTCATGACCAATGATCACTTAGTGTAGAAATGACATTTTCCCTTCTATTCTGATCGAACTCATTTATTTCTTCTTGATAATTTCAAATAGCAGCAATTAACATCTATATAATTTAAAATCTATCTCTATTATTTGTTTATTTTTGCAAATTATAAATGCATGATACAATGATACTAGACATTGACAAAAATAAAAATAGAAACCCATTTTTGTGTAATTATTTTCATTGTAGTGGATAGTTATTACCTATATAGGGATGCAATGATGATCTACTCCCATTAAAAAGAAGCTTGTGCTTCACACCTGAAACATTTAAATAAACAGAGAGTACGATTGATGGCAAAAATATAGTGGGAGTTAAGGAGTGTACTTGAAGATCGAATTTTTGGTTTCAAATTGATTTATAAAATGCCAAAAGATTTAATTGATTTCCCTCTTCACCAACCTCCAATATCTGAATACTACTCATAATAATTAAATAGTAAATTATTCTATCAACCATAATAACAGACAAAAAGGTAAACCCTAACAAACAATAAATAGGATTAAATCTTTTAAATGGTAGCTCATTAATTAGCATTAATTAGTAGTAATTAAGAGGGAATGAGTTGAAAAACAATGAAAAGCGAAGTTTGGAGGGAAGTCGATGTCATCTTGTCCAAAAAGAGTTGAGATCCTTTTGTGGGACCCAACGATCTCCTTTTCTTGCTTACGCTAAGGTCGTCTTCTAGTTTCTCCTTTAGTAAACTTCGTTTGGCTTCGTCTTTCATGTATGTGTGTTGAAGTAAACATGGTGAACCTTTTTTGAGCCCACATGTGTGACACAACCAAAGAGGATTGAGACTCGAATCGGTTCAATAATGTTATTTCAAGTCACTTAATTAAAGGTCTATTTATCCTTAAACCGTACAATCGTAGCTGACACATCTTATAGTAGTACGTGTTTAATCAACATCTCTTATAACTAGTGGTGAAATGAAGAGTCTGAGATTTTCATCGAAGTTGATAAAGGTCTACATTATACAATAATGTTGCAACTGATATATGTACACTGTTTATTCTAGACAAAACACCTTTATACGTGACCTGGAGATCAGAGATACTAGCTTTCTTATGTGCTCATTTTAATACATTTAGGTGATTAAATTATGCACGAAGTTACTTCACTAGTTCACTACTAACTAGCTTAGAGTAGTAGATGTGCCATTTGCTCAAACTATAAAGTTTTAGATTTAGGCATCGAGCTATAAATTGAGAAATTATCGATCGAGATGTCAAAAAGAAATTAGTTAAAGATGGACAACATACATGTTGATCGATGCAATGACCTTCACCGGCCCAGCAATGGCGGGAGAGTGCCGAGGGTGGGTCCACAAGGAGGGGTTCAATGATGCGGTCCGCCGCATAAATGGTGACTTCTAGCCGACCACACCGTCCTACGTGTACAACTTTGTCAATTCCTACCTAGTTCATTTTCTCTTTTTACTACACGGTTATATATTGACTTATTTGTTCCTTAATTAGCTTGATCATTTATCGTTTTTCATTTTTGCAAATCGTTAATTAGTTTTGAATTATTAATAAGATCAGATAAACATATAGACAAGTAAGTATGTGTTTGTCTAAACACCAAAATATTAATGAGCAAGGTTTGTACGTGACATCAGGTAGACTAGCTAGTAACGTACAAGAGTTTATCAAATCATCAATAAGCTTGTGAGCTTTATATTCCCGCCAAGCAATAATGGTGTTGAATAATAATTTAGAACGATTAGTTAAGTCTAGTGCAGTAGTGCATGAGTCGATTACAAATTTACCATTCATTATAGAACACAATTATTCTTCAAAACAAACGTATTCACCCTATGTTATCGACAATGAAGTGTTCGTTTCTACTATGCATATAACCATATAAGTACATACATACTGTACAATGTTATGTGGACTTAACACAGTACTATGCATGTTGTAGCAATTCTCGCACGTGTAGACCATCTCTCGGGACAAACCGTACATAGGAGACTACTCGACTAGGAGTGTATAGAGAAGTTAAACGAGTAAATTGAAACTTACCCTTCACTAGCTCGATCACAGAAGAGAGTAAGTAGAGATCAGAGCAGTGTCAAAAAAATAAAGAAAAAAAGATGGGGTGGCCAGACTGGCCACCATGGACGACATGTTTTGTCTTCTACGTAAAGTTTTGTTGCAATCAGCCAATGTCAAACTGCCACGTTGACACGCACTGTTCGCTGAAACGTACGTTGAAACTTTTCCTTTTCTGTTCCTTGTCCACAATACTTGTCTACTCCCAAATCATTTGCACTTTCTCTTTTTAGTATTTTCTCTCTGTTGCATTTATTCACGAATCTCAATTGACCATTTTATCCTTCTCTCGACAGTGAAGAGTCTCACTGCTGCACCTTCCACTAGGCATATCAGTCCACGAGTTCATGACAAGGGGTAATTCGGTAAAACAAGTGAACAATCAGAACGGCAGCTTGAATCAACGGTGGAGGTTGGTTTGGCGGCAAAACGTGGCAGTATATATAATCGTGAATGGCAGGTTTAATACTAAATACAACAAATGAGAAATGTTTAACATATAATGCCACCACACGTATTTATGGACATATTTCTATCTATCTATACAATACTATTAATAGGCTAACATTACGTCCTACATGACGTTATATCAGTGATTATCCACGTATACAATCCACCTAAATGCTTATTTGTCATTTCACTATCACATCGCAACAACTTATAAATGAGGTATCTACAAGCAAGTTATGTTGTAAAAGCGCATCCGCGCATGTTAACACAATCTCAAATTCATTATATAGTATTATATACTATGTATATAAAATCATATGAATTTCTTTGTCATATTCATCAAAATTATCTTATTCATTAAACTATCTCTTATCCTCGTCAAATGTTGTATTCATTAAGTAGTAATTGTCGTATTTTAAAAAATCACATAATTAACCATAATCATTAAAATTTATATAATCATTTTCACGGTAACTAATTAGCTATTGTCGTCTTAAAAGCGTTGTGCAATACTTTGTTTAATGTTAGCTATCTTTAGAAGGTGATAGTAAAATTAAGCACAGAGGCCATGATATTATCTTGATCGAGAGAAGTCCAAATATATTGTACTCCGTAAATAAAAGTATCACTTGGATCTTTTATGAGACACGCACACATAGTTTCAATTACGAAAGTATTATATATTATCTTAATCACGTATAAATTTCCCATGTTGTAAATAAACGTAATGTAATGTGTATATATAAGGTTCATTTTACACAAGTACATAGAAGATTTATTATTAGGTTAGTGTATATCATGCAAGTAACCATGTAAATTTAAGACGATATTTGAATAAGACTATTACACGGATGTTTAGATGAATAGTTTATAGTTATTTTAGAACAATTTTACCAATAAATCTAATTCATTTAAAAACTTGTACACTAATAAACCGTACCAGTATTACAATATACCACACATAGTGTAAATAAGAAGACAAGAAGAATTAGAAGAAGAAACATTCGAAAAGGGGGAGTGACGTCAAAAGCAGAGACAAAGCATGAAGACATGCGCGCATTAGAGAGAGAGAGAGAGAGAGAGAAGAGAGAGAGAGAGATGCGGTCCTTCATTCCATCTCTTTTAAACCCTTTTCTTGGTCTCCCTTCCTTCCTTCCTTCCTTCCTTCTAAACCAACTCTCTCTTCATTTCCTCTCTCCATTATTTCTTCCTCAATCTTCATCCTCACGCTCCTTTTTGTCTTAGCTTATGATCGATCGTCGTCGAAACAAGAAACATAACACCAAGGTAAGCTACGCTCGACCAACCTATAAAGTTTTCCAAGCTACCCATCGATCTTCATCTTATTATTATTTAATATTTTTTCTTTTTCTAAAATCTTACTACTTTTTTTCATTTTTTTCTCCCTAATATACCATGAAACCCCTACGATTTTTCAAGTGTTTTTTATCAATCTTTTAATTTAAATATGTAAGAAGATGGGATTCGTTGGTACTAAACCTTATAATTCAAAGGAACAAAAATAGTACTAGTGTTTTTCATCTTAAACTTTCAGCAATATAAAGAGTTATATAGAAGTGTGAGTGAGGTTGAAAATGTTCAGGGTATGAAGCCCTAACTATGTGGACACCTCTCTCACGAATTAATCTTCGACATTCAATTTTAAAGGCGAAGACATACGTGAGATCGAATTTTCATATTCCCACTCTCTCAAGTAGCAGAAGTCTCAAAGGCCGAAGCTAAGAAAAGAGAGTAGGGCAGGAAATTAAATGGTCGCAACATTCTCGACAAAAAAGGACAGTAACAAAGAGAATGCAGAGTTCTAAAAAGTGTAAGAGAGAAGCTAACCAACGCATGCTTGTGTTTAGCCTGCCTTGCTTACGTCACCCTCCATATATATCATCTCTTCCATCCATCCCACAAAAAAAAAAAGGGAAGATGTGCACAAAGCTCTTCCTTTCGAGTATTTACTACAAGACATTATAAATCGGCATTAGGATAAGACTTCCTTCATACACTACTGTTCAAAACAACGAGTTCTAATATTTTGATATTTCCGTATTTCTAAAAAAAAATCGATACTAATTTAGAATAATAGTGTCAAGATAACCAAGTGTAAAAGATTTATGCTTTTTAGGTACCAACTTCTAGTAATTTTATTGTAAATTTTTTTTATTTATAATTAAGCCATTTCACAAAATCTTCAGTGTTTTATTGAACTTCTATTTAACGTACTAAAATTAGCTTTTTATTTTTATTTTTTTAACTTTAACCTTGGGATTGATCATCACATAATTTTATATTTGGTGGCCGTACTATATACTCTATAGTTTTTTAGAACAAGATAATTAATCATATGATGATAATATATCAAATTAAACCCCGTTAGGTTTAAGGCATCATTTGAGGCATTCCCCTACATAAGACAACATGATTAGCACAAACCCCCTGTACATGTCCCCGTTTTCTTCAATAATCTTAATATTATTCTTCTTATTAATTTATATTAATCCCTCGTAATCCTCCATAGCTCATCATTCCTTTCTTCCATTTTCTAAACTTATCTAGTAATTACTAATTCACATTTTGTTGATAAAATAAAATAAAAATAACATACATTAATTTTATTTTCTTATTAATTAATTAATTGATAAACAAACATTTATTCGTATTGGGAGGCACGCGTTTTTATTTTATATATTTTTCAAATAAGAAACTTTTTAAAAACTTTATATAGTTAACAAGTGTATTAGACAGTGACTCATGGAGAGATATAAGATTACCACCAAATTAAGATGATGATTAACCCCTCAAAACAAACACTTGTTACCCATTTTCACTAATTAGTAGTAGGGTTCATCATTTCCTCTTCTTCTAGACTTCATCAATAACATTATTTCTTTGTCAATTTCTTCTTTTTACTCTCTCACCTTGTTTTTTTCCTTCTCTCTCTATTTATTCACCACCCCCTCGATCTCTTTCATTATGATTCATATATCATGAAGTTCCAAGCTTTTTAAGAGTAATTTTGTTTGTGAATTTTATGCAGCTTGGTAATAATAAACTTTATTAGTCCTTAATTATCACAAAACATAATGGATTCTATGGAATCATCAAGTGTACCGCCTGGATTCCGATTTCATCCAACTGATGAAGAACTGGTGGGATATTACTTGAAGAAGAAGGTTGCGTCTCAAAAGATCGATCTTGATGTTATTCGAGATATTGATTTGTACAGAATTGAGCCATGGGATCTCATAGGTATGCTCTCATCAGAACAATCTCTTACATTATACCCTAAATAATATCATCCATAAATAATCAAACATATATAATATATATAGCTAGTATGGCTCATTATATTGTCACGTACAATTTTCAAGTAATTAACAATTTCTTCTTTTCTAGTAATGTTTTTCATTCTAAGAAAAAAATGGATTGTTGTTAATTAGTGTGTCACTACTGTATACGTATCAGCTCTTTATTATATAGTTTCGTATAGTACATACATTATTAGATCATGATCTAGACGTGAATAATGTTTCTAAGCAAGAGTATATATGGATATGAATGGTGGGAGTACAGATAGATGCCGGATCGGGTACGAGGAACAAAACGAATGGTACTTCTTCAGCCACAAAGACAAGAAATATCCAACAGGAACAAGAACAAATAGGGCGACACTGGCAGGGTTTTGGAAGGCGACGGGAAGAGACAAAGCTGTGTATGATAAGAGCAAGTTAATTGGGATGAGAAAAACCCTAGTTTTCTACAAAGGTAGAGCTCCTAACGGTCAAAAAACTGATTGGATCATGCATGAATACCGTCTCGAATCTGATGAAAATGGACCTCCTCAGGTAATATATATATTTTTCAACTTTATAATTCTCGATCAATTTTCTCACTATATAATAAAGTTTATTTATCTACCACTTTGATTATTAATTTACATTATAGTGCATATCACTGCATGGAGTATGTTATAGTGTTATACCCCTTTTAATCGAGTTTTCTGGTGATCTGCTCTCTTTCGATCTTTATAGTATGTATGATATACTATGATACTTAATCTTGAATAATTCCATATCGAACAACATTTTGTAATTTGTTTTGGTTTTCCAATGTATTAAGAAAAAAAAAATGATGGCTGATATTAGATCAATTTTTTTTTCAACGTTCGAGTTATCTACAAGAAATAAAGATGGTAGATTTAACCTTTTCCACTCAATTACTCAGTTAAAATTGGTAATTAGAATGAACTAAAAAGTCAAGAGTTAACGCACATTAGAATATAGAGGTGTCAAACATCAAAAGTAAATTAGCTTGTAAGTTCATAATTATTCTCGTCCTTATTTAAAGAAAAAAAAAATACGTAGTATAAATTAGAGAATCCTTATAATGCAAATTAGAGGAACAAGGTTCTTAATCGGTTAGATATATAAGGTATATATCCGTCTTATCTTTGCTTTATTATTTCACTTAATCTCAACCATAAAAGAGTAGTAAAGCTTAATTAGGAGAGTTCTAAGTCGTGAATTATATTATGCAAACTAAAAGTTAAACAAAGTCAAATCCTATATGTGTACTAATCAAGTAAAACTATGTAGATTAACTAAGGATAATTAGGTAGTCATTATAGGCAAAGACACGATAACAAACTGATCATAAAAATGTTTTTTCTTTACCGTATCATTGGTAATAAATCATCACACTCAAATGCAAACCGTATGCAGCCTAAATTCTCTTAACTTAAGTAGAACAAAATTATAACCACGGTACCAATTATCTTCCAATCCACACAGTAATTGACAATCAAAAAATTAATTAATCTTAATAATTTGATAAGATGATTAAGGCCTTATATAATAATAAACAATGTGTTCAGTTTAAATCAGATCTAATAAATTTATATAATTATGCCATACCAGATTAAAACTTAACACATAATATATATCCACGATTCCAGTTTAATTGCTTGTGTCAGTCAGTCACCTAAACTGTGCTACTAATATTTTAATAAAACTCACATCATTTTAAATGAGGTCAAAAAAAAAAAAAACTAGAAAGTTGCGGTCGTATCATATCGGGACCTAAGCTAAGTCATAAGTACATAAAACATACTCCGTATAAATCAAACGATAAATAAATAAGCCAAATAATAAAGGTTTAATGTACTAAAAATTGAATTTGTCCACTTTAATTTCAAGATACTACTCTTGAAGTCAAATGAAAGGAATCCACTTCTTCTCATATATACACTCTCCGTTATTCCCATTTAATTTGACTAAGTAAATTTCTCTGGTCTTTATAAAGTCTTGAAAGTTGAAATGAAATTCCACTTTTTACAACAAGCAGAAAGCAAACAACAAAAAGCATAGTCAATAGATTTGTGAAATTTATATGTACACACACATTTCCACCCATATGACCCGGATTGATGATGGGCGAGATTCCTGAACTTTTTTTACCAACCTTTTCCACAGCAAAAACTATAGTATCGTAAACATTTCTACTACTCAAACTTTGATGATGTTCAACCTTAATTGTGATCATCATTACAGTGGTCCTCTTCCTGTTTCTTGCACTGAATTTTCTGCACATGAGTAATTCATTGCGTAAATCAAGGGATAAAATGAGGTAAAAAAAAGTTAAAATAAAAATAATGTGGCCAGTGTAACACCGATTACTAAGGCCATGTGCGATTCAACTTATTCAACAATGTTTTCAAATTAGATCAGATTTATTCAAATCAAATCAATTCATATCAATTTTATTCAAATCAAATCAGATTAGAATTATCCAAATAACAATTAATGAATCTAGCTATTTCTAGTTATTAATTCGTCTAATTGCAATTAATTTATCAATCAATTCAGTTCAGATCAAATCAAATGAAATTTTATTCAAATCAAATCAGATCAGTTCAAATCAAATCAAATCAGAAAAATGCAGTCCAATCGCACAGGGCCTAACTATCGTGAAAAACTAATGCAAATTGGTCGACTCTATAATTAGAATATGACAAATTTATTTAGCTGAATTAAACAAAATTTGCATGCATGCATATATACACTCATGATGTGTAATTGTATATGTGTTACAGTGTTAGCTAGGCTAATTGCACAAAGTTTAATATGTGGAGATTTTTTTTTTCCATTATAGGAAGAAGGATGGGTTGTATGTAGAGCATTCAAGAAAAAACCAGCAAGTACACAATCCAAGAACATGGAAGGGTGGGATTCGAGCTATGTATATGATCACGATACAAGTGGAGTAAGCTTCTTCACCAAGAACAATAACTTGTTGTGCAAGCAAGAGTTAGAATCTGAAGCATTGGCCAATTTCATGCACTCATCAGCCTCATCAGTTGATAACTTCCTACAACTCCCTCAACTAGAGAGCCCTACTCAACTTCCTTCCTTGAAGAGGGTTTCTTCGAGTTCTGTCTCCTTGGTCTCTCAGAACAACAACAACAACAACAACAACAACAACAACAACAACAACAACAACAACAACAACAACAACAACAACAACAATAACAACTGTTACAATATGACTAGTAATCGTTTTCAAGAGAATTTCTGTGATAATAATGTGGGTGATAAGGTGACCGATTGGAGAGCCTTAGACAAGTTTGTGGCGTCACAATTAAGTCATGATCCTGAATTATTAGTACGTGAGCAACACAATGATCTTAAAAATCGCGGTCATGGACTAGGGTTTTCGAGTTTTAACTATCAAGAGGAGAGTTGTAGCACAGATATTGAAGCCATATTGATGTTGCATGGGAGTATTGGAAGGGAAGAGTACGAGCTAAGTGAAGGGAGCAAGTTAGTAAGTGGTTTTTTGAGTTCAAGTTCGGGCCATAGTGATAATATTGGCGTATGCATATTTGACAAATGAGGAATAATATGATTACTATACAAGGAAAGAAGAGCTATAAATTGAGGGTTTTTTGTCCTCTGGTGGAATATTATTGCCATTGTAGCTATAAGGGGACTTCTGTGTTATAAGTTCGTGGGTAATGTTTGGGACATATATATAATACACACAATATATGAATACATGTTCATGTTTGTATGTGTAAAAAATATTGTGGTTTTGAAATAATGAATATCAATATCAATTCAAAGAAAAAACAATATAGTTAGTCCCAATTTGAAGTAGAAAAGTTATGCATAAGTCTTCTCTGAAAGAAAAAGAACATATTATACTCCCTCCATTTTTTTTTATTCTTTACGTTTGGTTTGAATCTGTGAGAGGAATTCAAACGAAATGTAAAGAATCAATTCTTTACGTTTGGTTTGAATCTGTGAGAGGAATTCAAACGAAATGTAAAGAATCAATTCTTTACGTTTGGTTTGAATATGTGAGAGGAATTCAAACAAAATGTAAAGTATCAATTCTTTACGTTTGGTTTGAATATGTGAGAGGAATTCAAACAAAATGTAAAGAATCAAAAGAAATGGTGGGAGTATGATTTCGGCATCCATGCCATACTTCTAAAGTTTATGTAGACATTAATGGGTTTTCTAATTGTCCTTTGATTATTTTATATTCTCGATATTGAAATGACGAGTATCACATATTTATGTTTATTCCATGTTATTTGGCACTTCTGAAAAAACGCATTCTGCACTTAAAAATGTAATGACATGTATAACTCAGAAACGTATAAAAGTAAACGAGTCATTTACAAAAACAAACATATATATAATTCCACACTTACTACTACCAAAACAAAAATCTTTTTGGTAAAACTTTGATTTAAGATAAATTAGAAACTTTAAGTGTTCTACTTAACACAAAAGTAGTATTTTTGTGGTGGAAATTTCTGGTCGATGTAAATTGAGTACAAATTAAATGAATAATATGACGAAAATGAAAAAAAAAAAAAACGTGGGTCATAAGAGTTGGGGTCCGGGGAACCCTGTCTAGCATGCGGTGCGCAAATGTGGTTTTATGTTTGGCATGCTTGTCCTTATCCTGTTTTGTTCCCTTCCCTACTTAGCATACGACACATGGCTGACCTCCCAAAATATTCAGGACTCGATCGGATCGTCAATTACTCCGATCCGCTAGTTAATTATAGATTGGAGAGTAAATTATACGATTAAGGTTATATACGATTCAGCTTAAAAAACCTACGAGGGAACGAGCATATGAGTATAGAAAGGTAAAGAACGGTGATGCATAATGCATGGCTTATGAGTATCATTGTATCAAGAATGTCGACTTTATACAATAATCGATCGAGCAGACATTTACCGATAATTGTTAATTAGTTGATGTTGCTAGCTTTCTCTCTTTCACTAGAGAAAATTAAAGATCAGACGAATTTGATGTATATATATATAGTGTGTACGGTAGTGTGCCAAGTGATAGCTTTCCGGTTTTCGATTTCTGATGTCAAATGTAATGTCACTCGATCAAATCATTGTTTAGGACAAATTATGTACTTTAAATTATGCACACATTAATACCAACTTTTCTGTTTGATGTTACGGAAATAAGTCTTCAGCCAGAGCCTACAGGATAAAGGCCTGGCCTCTACTGTTATAGTTACCTCAAATTGTCAATATCTATAAAAAAGAAATGCAACAAGTATTTGCATGCAACACAAAATAAGATACCAGTAATTCCAAATTTCCAATTCAAATAAGTTCTACTACATTTTTAAAAAGTTTGGCTTAGTTTCAAAACCTAAGTTTCACATATACACATTTGACATTTCACCAAAATGCATAGAGCAAATGATTCACTACCGCTTTTCATGAAGCATCAATCTAATTGACCTCAAAATTTGAAAACATATACTCCGTAACATTACTCACGTATTCCTCCGAGTTTCGTTAGTTAATAGTTCAATTTTCAGCCTGTCCGTTCTAATTCCTTCATTACGAGGACCATCTTTTTTTTTTTTTGAACCATCTTGAATGAGTCGAATAGGAAAAAAAAAAGAGTTAGGTAAACTAATGAAAAAGAACATAAAGAAATATGAACGGGAACAGGCTTGGTCGGGTAATTTATAAAAAAGAGAAATAAAATGAAAATGTGAATTGTGATGAGCCAATCAAAAGGAGAGAACCCTACAATATGGAACTTTTGTGGCCTGTGAAAAGAATGTCAAGAACAAAATAGACCCATAGAAAGTGATTTTGAGTATAACAGTTGACCAAAAATAGGCTTCCTTTTCCGAGTACTATGATTAGTTTTACGGCACGCAACATTCACAAAAGACTCACATTTTTTGCCCCTTAAAATAAAAGGTGCATTTTCATGCAGGATAAGGTTTCTCCGAAACCTCTCAATGAGTCTTTTCAAGCTACAAAAAAACCACTGCACTTTTCTAGAATTCTAGTGCTCAAATGGAACACATTCTCGCAACGCTCTCACGAATAATTACAAGTATTAAAACGCCTCTGTGAATATACTGTGATTGTGGTCAATTTCGACCTACATTTTTAAAGAAAAATGAATAATCCCAACTTTGATATGTTCTCCGAAATAATCTCAACTTTCATTTATTCCAATATAATCTTAACTTTCAACTTTGTTTATGAAAATGGTTCCAATATTTTCCGAATCTAGTTACATGTCATTTTAATTTACTCTGAACCTAGATGTTTTGCATTTTACTACCCGAAACTAGAAATTAACTCACCCCTATTATTTTCCTTCTCTTCCTCACCCTTGCTATGCCCCCACCTTGATCACACAAGCATGGTGACTTGCGGTTGGGATTGTAGGGATGGGGTCGTTTTGGGTGAGGATTGAAAAAAGATAGTGAGAATTTGGATTACATTTCATAAATATTTATTTTGGACCCTTAAATCTTATTATGTTGTGGCTAAATGGTGGGTTATATAGAACTATAAAAGCATAAAAAAAAATTAGGAATTCGTAGGATTGAAGTACATATCATTAGGTTCAGAAATAATGGAACCATTTTCAGAAAAAAAAAAAAAGTTGAAGTTGAGATTATTTTCAGATAAATGAAAGATGATATTGTTTTGGGAGACCCAACCTTGTTAAAAATTTCAATTTTGAAAGGAGACAAATATATTAAAACATTACAATTGATTACCATTAAAATTTGAGCCGTTTTTGCTCTAGTGTTATTTTATGGAAAAACTGTGGATTATGTACTGCGATTCTGGTCAAATTTGATCAATTTTTCGTAAAAGCCAAATGTCCTCCAAACATTAATGTACTTGTTAGATTTGAGTGTTGGTTCCCTATTTTTTTAAGTATCTCACGTGTTTCGACCCTCGTTTCATTGTATGGATTTATGACCGCTTTGCCCATTTTCCTTATCTTATCTCAGATTTTTTACTCGAATATTTTGCAAATCCTCATTATATCATACTTATCGACTACCTCCAAATTTGGAGCTGTTTTTGCTCCGGAGCCATTTTATCGAAAAAATCGTGGATTTATGTACTGCGATTCTAACAAAATTTGATCAATATTTGAAGAAAGCCAAATGTCCTCTAAAATTTACTGTAGATAACCAAGGTTTATACTCGTTGGATTTGGATTTGAGTGTAAGTTCCTCATTTTGTGAAATATTTCATGCGTTTTGACCCTCGTCTCATTGTATGGATTTATGACCATCTTGGCCGTTTTTCTTATGTTATCTTAGGTGTTTGACTCTAATATTTTGCAAATTCTCATTATATCATATTTAGAGACTACCTCCAAAATTTGAGCCGTTTTTGCTCCGGAGCCATTTTATCGAAAAACCGTGGACTATGTGTACTACGATTCTAGCCAAATTTGATCAATTTTTAGATCATCGCCAAATGTCCTCCACACGTTACTGTAGATACCCTAGGAATACACTTGTTGGATTTGAGTTTTGGTTCCTCATTTTTTGAAGTATCTTGTGCGTTTCGACCCCCGTTTCATTGTATGGATTTATGACCGTTTTGCCCATATCTTATCTTAGGTTTTTTACTCTAACATTTTGCAAATTCTCATTATATAATACCTAGAGACTACCTCCAAAATTTGAGCCGTTTTTTATCCGGATCCATTTTATCGAAACACCGTGGATTATGTACTGCGATTCTACCCAAATTTGATCAATTTTTAGAAAAACGCCAAATGTCCTCGAAACGTTACCTGTAGATACCCTAGGGATAAAGTTGTTGGATTTGAGTGTTGGTTCCTCATTTTGAAGTATCTCATGCGTTTCGACCCTCGTTTCATTGTATGGATTTATGACCGTTTTTGCCGTTTTGCCTTATCTTATCTAAGATTTTGATTCTAATATTTTGAAAATCCTCATTATACCATACTTAGAGACTACCACCATAATTTGATCCGTTTTTGCTACGGAGCCATTTTTTCGAAAAACCGTGGATTATGTACTGGCGTACTGCAATTCTGTCCAAATTTGATCAATATTTTGAAAAAATGCCAAATGTCCTCCACACTTTACTATAGATACCCAAGGAGTGTACTTGTTGTATTTAAGTGTTGGTTGCTCACTTGCTCATTTTGTGAAATATTTAATGCATTTTGACCCTCGTCTCATTGTATGGATTTATGACCGTTTTGCTCGTTTTCCTTGTCATATATTAGGTTTTTGATTGTAATATTTTGCAAATCCTCGTTATATCATACTTAGATACTACCACCAAAATTTGAGCCGTTTTTGCTCCGGAGCTATTTCATCGAAAAATCGTGGATTATTTACTGCGATTCCGACCAAATTTGATCAATATTTTGAAAAAAGCCAAATGTTCTCCAAACTTTACTGTAGATACCCAAGGAGTATACTTGTTGGATTTAAGTTTTGGTTCCTCATTTTTGTGAAATATTTCATGCGTTTTGACACTCGTCTCATTGTATGGATATATGACCGTTTTGGTCGTTTTCCTTATCTGATCATAGTTTTTGACTCAAATATTTTGAAAATCCTCATTATATCATACTTAGAGACTACCACCAAAATTTGAGCCGTTTTTGCTCCGAATCCATTTTATCGAAAAACCGTGGATTAGGTACTGGGATTCTGGCCAAATTTGATCAATATTTTGAAAAAAAAAAAAACAAATTTTCTCCAAACTTTACTATAGATACACAAGGAGTATACTTGTTGAATTTGAGTGTTCGTTTCTAATTTTGTGAAATATTCTTGCATTTCGACCATCGTCTTAATGTATGGATTTATGACCGTCTTGGCCGTTTTTCTTATGTTATCTTAGGTTTTTTACTCTAATATTTTGCAAATTCTCATTATTTCATACTTAGAGACTACCTCCAAAATTTGAGTCGTTTTTGCTCCGGAGCCATTTTATTGAAAAACCGTGGATTATGTACTGCGATTCTAACCAAATTTAATCAATTTTTAGAAAAAAGCCAAATGTCCTCCAAACAATACTGTAGATACCCTAGGACAACACTTGTTGGATTTGAGTGTTAGTTCACTATTTTTAAAAGTATCTCATCCGTTTCGACCCTCGTTTCATTGTACGGATTTATGACCATTTTGGCCGTTTTCCTTATCTTATCTTAGGTTTTTGAATCTATATTTTTTAAGTCCTCATTATATCATACTTATCGACTACCTGCAAATTTTGAGCCGTTTTTTCTACGGAGCCAATTTATCGAAAAATCGTGGATTATGTACTGCGATTCTAGCTAAATCTGATCAATATTTTAAAAAAGCGAAATGTCCACCAAAACTTACTAAAGATACTCAAGGACTATACTTGTTGGGTTTTCAGTGTTAGTTCCTCATTTTGTGAAATATTTCATGCGTTTTGACCCTCGTCTCAATGTATGGATTTATGACCGATTTGGTAGTGTTCCTTATCTTATATTAGGTTTTTGACACTAATATTTTGCACATCCTTATTATATCATACTTAGAAACTACCACCAAAAATTGATTCATTTTTGTTCCGGAGCTATTTTAGCGTAAAACCGTGGATTGTACTCCGATTCTTGCCACTTTTATTCAATTTTTTGAAAAAAAAAAATGTCCTCTAAACGTTACCGTATATACCCAAGGACTATAACTAGTTGGATTTAAGTGTTGGTTCCTCATTTTGTTAAATATTTCATGCGTTTTGACGGTCGTCTCATTGTATGGATTTATGACCGTTTTGGCCTTTTTTATTATATTCTATTAAGTTTTTGACTCTAATATTTTTCAAATCCTCATTATATCATACTTAGAGACTACCTTCAAAATTTGAGCCGTTTTTGCTCCGGAGCCATTTTATTGAAAAACCGTGGATTATGTACTGCGATTCTGGCCAAATTTGATCAATTTTGAGAAAAAAGCCAAATGCCCTCCAAACGTTAATGTAGAAACCCTAGGACTACACTTGTTGGAATTGAGTGTTGGTTCCTTATTTTTTAAAGTATATTATGCGTTTCGACGCTCGTTTCATTCTATGGATTTATGACCGTTTTGCCCGTTTTCCTTATCTTATCATAGTTTTTTGACTCTAATATTTTTCAAATTCTCATTATATCTTACTTAGAGACAACCTCCAAAATTTGAGCCGTTTTTGCTCCGAATCCATTTGATCGAAAAACCATGGATTATGTACTACGATTCTAGCCAAATTTGATCAATTTTTAGAAAAACGCCAAATGTCCTCTAAACTTTAATATAGATACCCAAGGAGTATACTTGTTGGATTTAAATGTTGGTTGCTCATTTTGTGAAATATTTCATGCATTTTGACCCTCGTCTCATTGTATGGATTTATGACCGTTTTGGTCGTTTTCCTTATCTAATCTTAGGTTTTTGACTCAATTTTTTTTGAAAATTCTCATTATATCATATTTAGAGACTACCTCCAAAATTTGAGCCGTTTTTTATCCGGAGCCATTTTATCGAAAAATCGTGGAATATGTACTACGATTCTGGCCAAATTTAATCAATATTTTGAAAAAAGCCAAATATCCTCCAAAATTTACCGTAGATACCCAAGGAGTATATTTGTTGGATTTAAGTTTTGGTCCCTCATTTTTGTGAAATATTTCATGCGTTTTGACACTCGTCTCATTGTATAGATTTATGACCGTTTTGGTGGTTTTCCTTATCTGATCTTAGGTTTTTGACTCAAATATTTTGAAAATTCTCATTATATCATACTTAGAGACTACCTCAAAAATTTGAGCCGTTTTTTATCCGGAGCCATTTTATCGAAAAACCGTGGATTACTGCGATTCTAGCCAAATTTAATCAATTTTGAGAAAAACGCCAAATGTCCTCCAAACGTTACTGTAGATACCCTAGGACTACACTTGTTGCATTTGAGTGTTGGTTCACTATTTTTTAAAGTGTCTCATGCGTTTCGACCCTCGTTTCATTGTACGGATTTATGAACGTTTTTGCCGTTTTCCTTATCTTATCTTAGGTTTTTGACTCTAATATTTTGTAGTCCTCATTATATTATACATATGGACTATCTCCAAACTTTGTGCCGTTTTTTCTACGGAGCCATTTTATCGAAAAATCGTGCATTATGTACTGCGATTCTAGCCAAACTTGATCAATATTTTGAAAAAAGCCAAATGCCCTCTGAAACTTACTAACGATACCCAAGGACTATACTCGGTGGGTTTTGAGTGTTAGTTCCGCATCTTGAGTAATATTTCATGCGTTTTGACCCTCGTCTCATTGTATGGATTTATAACCGATTTGGTCGTTTTCCTAATCTTATCTAAGCTTTTGACGCTAATATTTTGCACATCCTTATTATATCATACTTAGAGACTACCACAAAAATTTGAGCCATCTTGGTTACGGAGCTATTTTATCGTAAAACCGTGGATTATATACTCTGATTCTGGCCACATTTGATCAATTTTTTTGAAAAAAAGCCAATTGTCCTCTAAACGTTACTGTACATAACCAAGGACTATACTAGTTGAATTTAAGTGTTGGTTCCTCATTTTGTAAAATATTTCATGTGTAATGACCGCCGTCTCATTATATGGATTTATGATTGTTTTGGCCGTTTTTCTTATCTTCTCTTAGGGTTTTACTCTAATATTTTTCAAATCCTCATTATATCATACTTAGAGACTACCTCCAAAACTTGAGCCGTTTTTTCTTCCGGAGCCATTTAGTCGAAAAACCGTGGATTATGTACTGCGATTCTGGCCAAATTTGATCAATTTTTTTGAAAAAAAAGCCAAATGACCTCCAAAAGTTAATGTAGAAACCCTAGGACTAAACTTGTTGGATTTGTGTGTTGTTTCCTAATTTTCGACCCTCGTTTCATTACATGGATTTTTGACCGTTTTGACCGTTTCCTTGTCCTCTCTTAGGTTTTTGGCTCTAATATTTTTCAAATCCTTATTAATTCATGCCGTGTTTTCTCCGGAGTCATTTTATCGAAAAATCGTGGATTATGTACTGCGATTTTGCCCAAATTTAATTAATTTTTAAAAAAAAGTCAAATGTCATCCAAACATTACTGTAGATACCCTAGGACTATACTTGTTGGATTTGAGTGTTGGTTTCTAATTGTTTGAAATATTTCATGCGTTTCGACCCACTTCCCATTGTATGGATTTATGACTGTTTTAGCCGTTTTCTTTATCTTCTCTTTGCTTTTTCGCTCTAATATTTTGCAAACGCTGATTATATCATACTTAGAGACAACCACCAAAATTTTAGCCATTTTTGTTGCGGAGCTATTTTATCGTAAAACCGTGGATTATGTACTGCGATTCTGGCCAAATTTGATCAATATTTTGAAAAAAACCAAATGTCCTGTAATTAATACTGATGATACCCTAGGACTATACTTGTTGGATTTCTATGTTGGTTCCTCATTTTGTGAAGTATTTCATGCCTTTCGACCCACGTCTCATTGTATTGATTTATGACCGTTTTTGCCCTTTTTTTTATCTTCTCTTAGGTTTTGACCTCTAATATTTTTCAAATCCTCATTATATCATACTTAGAGACAACCACCAAAATTTGAGCCATTTTTGTCCCGGAGCTATTTTATCGTAAAATCGTGGATTATACTGTGATTCTGGCTAAATTTGATCAATTTTTTGAAAAAAAAGTCAAATGTCCTCTAATGGTTACTGTGGATACCCTAGGACTATACTAGTTGGATTTCAGTGTTGGTAACTCATTTTGTGAAATGTTTCATGCGTTTCGAGTTTCGACCCATGTCTCATTGTATAGATTTATGAATGTTTTTCCCGTTTTCTTTATCTTCTCTTAGCCTTTTGGCTCTAATATTTTGCAAACCCTCATTATATCATACTTAGAGACAACCACGTAAATTTGACCAATTTTTGTTTTTGTTTTTTTTTTGGTACATTTGAGCGATTTTTGTTCCGGACCTATTTTATCGTAAAACTTTGGATTATGTACTCCGATTCTGGCCACATTTGATAAATTTTTTAAAAAAATCCAAATGTCCTCTAAACATTATTGTACCAAGGACTATACTAGTTGGATTTAAGTGTTGGTTCCTCATTTTGTGAAATTTTTCATGCGTTTTGATTGTCGTCTTATTGTATGGATTTATGACCCATTTTGGCCGTTTTTCTTATCTTCTCTTATGTTTTTTACTATAATATATTTCAAATCCTCGTTATATCATACTTAGAGACTACCACCAAATTTTGAGCCGTTTTTGCTCCGGAGCGATTTTTTCGAAAAACCTAGGATTATGTACTGCGATTATGGCCAAATTTGATCAATTTTTTGAAAAAAGCCAAATGTCCTCTAAACCTTACCGTATATACTCTAGGATTATACTTGTTGGATTTGAGTGTTGGTTCCTCATTTTGTGAAATATTTAATGCATTTCGACCACGTCTCATTGTATGGATTTAAGACCGTTTTAACAGTTTTCTTTATTTTCTCTTATTTTTTTGGCTCTAATATTTGCAAACCCTCATTATATCATACTTAGAGACAACCACCAAAATTTGAGCCATTTTTGTTCTGGAGCTATTTTATCGTAAAACCGTGGATTATGTACTGCGATTCTGGCCAAATTTGATCAATTTTTAGAAAAAAAAAAAATCAAATGTCCTCCAAAGGTTACTGTAGAAACCCTAGGACTATACTTCTTGGATTTGAGTGTTAGTTCCTTATTTTTTTAATTATCTTATGCGTTTCGACCCTCGTATCATTGTATGGATATATGACCGTTTTGGCCGTTTTCCTTATCTTATCTTAGGTTTTTGACTCTTATATTTTTCAAATTTACATTATATCATACTTAGAGACTATCTCAAAATTTTGAGCCGTTTTTGCTCGAAACCATTTTATCGAAAAATCGTGGATTATGTAGTGCGATTCTGGCCAAATTTGATCAATATTTTGAAAAAAGCCAAATGTCCTCCAAAACTTACTAAAGATACCCAAGGACTATACGTTTTGGGTTTGAGTGTTAGCCCCTCATTTTGTGAAATATTTCATGCGTTTTGACCTTCGTCTCATTGTATGGGTTATGACCGTTTTGACCGTTTTCCTTGTTTTCTCTTAGATTTTTGACTCTAATATTTTTCAAATCCTCATTAATTCATACTTAGAGACTACCACAAAAAAATTTGCTGAGTTTTCTCCGAAGTCATTTTATCAAAAAACCATGGATTATGTACTGTGATTTTGCCCAAATTTGATCAATTTTTAAAAAAAGTCAAATGTCATCCAAACATTACTGTAGATACCCTAGGATTATACTTGTTGGATTTGAGTGTTGATTTTTTATTTTATAAAATATTTCATGCTGTTCGACTCACGTCTCATTGTATGGATTTATGACTGTTTTAGCCGTTTTCTTTATCTTCTCTTTGCTTTTTCGCTCTAATATTTTGCAAACCCTGATTATATCATACCTAGAGGCAACCACCAAAATTTGAGCCATTTTTGTTGCGCACTTATTTTATCGTTAAATCGTGGATTATGTACTGCGATTCTGGCCAAATTTGATCAATATTTTGAAAAAAAAACAAATGTCCTCTAATTGTTACTGTAGATACCCTAGGACTATACTTGTTGGATTTCTGTGTTGGTTCCCTATGTTGTGAAGTATTTCATGCATTTCGACCCACGTCTCATTGTATAGATTTATGACCGTTTTTGCCGTTTTCTTTATCTTCTCTTAGCCTTTTGGCTCTAATATTTTGCAAACCCTCATTATATCATACTTAGAGACAACCACATAATTTTTGAGCCATTTTTGTTTTTTTTTCTTTTTTTTGGTACATTTGAGCGATTTTTGTTCCGGACCTATTTTATCGTAAAACCTTGGATTATGTACTTCAATTCTGACCACATTTGATCAATTTTTTAAAAAAATCCAAATGTCCTCTAAAAATTATTGTACCAAGGACTATACTAGTTGGATTTAAGTGTTGGTTCCTCATTTTGTGAAAATTTTCATGCGTTTTGATTGTCGTCTTATTGTATGGATTTATGACCCATTTTGGCCGTTTTTGCTCCAGAGCGATTTTTTCGAAAAACCTAGGATTATGTACTGCGATTATGGCCAAATTTGATCAATTTTTTGAAAAAAGCCAAATGTCCTCTAAACCTTACCGTATATACTCTAGGATTATATTTGTTGGATTTGAGTGTTGGTTCCTCATTTTGTGAAATATTTCATGCATTTCGACCACGTCTCATTGTATGGATTTAAGACCGTTTTAACAGTTTTCTTTATCTTCTCTTATTTTTTTGGCTCTAATATTTTCAAACCCTCATTATATCATACTTAGAGACAACCACCAAAATTTGAGCCATTTTTGTTCTGGAGCTATTTTATCGTAAAACCGTGGATTATGTACTGCGATTCTGGCCAAATTTGATCAATTTTTAGAAAAAAAAAAAAAAAAAAATCAAATGTCCTCCAAAGGTTACTGTAGAAACCCTAAGACTATACTTCTTGGATTTGAGTGTTAGTTCCTTATTTTTTTAATTATCTTATGCGTTTCGACCCTCGTATCATTGTATGGATATATGACTGTTTTGGCCGTTTTCCTTATCTTATCTTAGGTTTTTGACTCTTATATTTTTAAAATTCACATTATATCATACTTAGAGACTATCTCAAAATTTTGAGCCGTTTTTGCTCGAAACCATTTTATCGAAAAATCGTGGATTATGTAGTGCGATTCTGGCCAAATTTGATCAATATTTTGAAAAAAGCCAAATGTCCTCCAAAACTTACTAAAGATACCCAAGGACTATACGTTTTGGGTTTGAGTGTTAGCCCCTCATTTTGTGAAATATTTCATGCGTTTTGACATTCGTCTCATTGTATGGATTTATGACCGTTTTTTCCGTTTTCCTTATCTTCTCTACTGTTTTTCACTCTCAAAATTTTTAAATCCTCATTAATTTATACTTAGCGACTACCTCAAAAATTTGAGCCGTTATTTCTCCGGTGCCATTTTATCGAAAACCGTGGATTATGTACTGCGATTTCGGCCAAATTTGATCAATTTTTAGAAAAAAGCCAAACGTTCTCCAAACATTACTATAGATTTTATAGGACTACACTTCCTGGATTTGAGAGTTAGTTCCTCATTTTGTGAAATATTTTATGCGGTTTGACCCTCATCTCATTATATGGATTTATGACCGTTTTGGCTGTTTTGCCTTATCTTATCTTAGGTTTTGACTCTAATATTTTACAAATCCTCATTATATCATACTTAGAGACTACCACACAAATTTGAGTTGTTTTTGTTCCGGAGGCCTTTTTTCGAAAAACCGAGGGTTATGTACTGATTTGACCAATATTTTGAAAAAAGCCAATGTCCTCCCAACTGTACTGTAGATACACAAAGAGTATACTTGTTGGATTTAAGTGTTGGTTCCTCATTTTGTGAAATATTTTATGCGTTTTGACCCTCGTCTCATTGTATAGATTTATGACCGTTTTTTCCGTTTTCTTTATCTGATCTTAAGTTTTTGACTCTAATATTTTGCAAATCCTCATTATATCATACATAGAGACTACTACCAAAATTTTTGTCGTGTTTTCTCCGGAGCTATTATATCGAAAAACCGTAGATTATGTACTGCGATTCTGGCCAAATTTCATCAATTTTTAGAAAAAAAAAAGTCAAATGTCCTCGAAACATTACTGTTGATACCCTAGTATTATACTTGTTGGATTTTAGTGTTGGTTTCTAATTTTGTGAAATATTTCATGTGTTTCGACCCTCGTCTCATTGTATGGATTTATGATCGTCTTGGCTGTTTTTCTTATCTTATCTTATCTTAGGTTTTTAACTCAAATATTGTGCAAATTCTCATTATATCATACTTAGAGATTACCCCTAAAATTTGAGCCGTTTTTTATCCGAAACCATTTTTTCGAAAAACCGCGGATTATTAACTGCCATTCTGGCTAAAATTTATCAATATTTTGAAAAAAGCCAAATGTCCTCCAAAATTTACGGTAGATACCCAAGGATTGTACTAGTTGGATTTGAGTGTAGGTTTCTCATTTTTTGAAATATTTCATATGTTTTGATCCTCGTCTCATTGAATAGATTTGTGACCTTTTTTTCCGTTTTCCTTATCTAGATCTTATGCTTTTGACTCAAATATTTTATAAATCCTCATCATATCATACTTAGAGACTAACACCAAAATTTGAGTCGTTTTTGCTTCTGAGCCATTTCATCGAAAAACCGTGGATTATATACTGCGATTCTGTTCAAATTTGATAAATTTTTAGAAAAATGTCAAATGTCCTCCAAACATTACTGTAGATACCGTAGGACTATACTTGTTGGATTTGAGTGTTTTCATGCGTTTCGACCCTCGTCTCATTGTATGGATTTATGACCGTCTTTCCCGTTTTTCTTATCTTATCTTACGTTTTTTACTATAATATTTTGCAAATTGTCATTATATCATACTTAGAGACTACCTCCAAAATTTGAGCAATTTTTGCTCCAAAAAGCCAAATTTCCTCCAAAATTTACTAAAGATACCCAAGGACTATACTTTTTGGGTTTTGAGTGTTAGCTCCTCATTTTGTGAAATATTTCACGCGTTTTGCTCCTCACATCATTCTACGGATTTATGACCGTTTTTTCCTTGTCTTCTGTTATGTTTTTGACTCTAATATTTTTCATACCCTCATTAATTCATACTTAGAGACTACCACAAAAAAATTTGTCGTGCGGAGTTATTTTATCGAAAAATCGTGGATTATGTACTGCGATTTGGCCCAATTTGAACAATTTTTAAAAAGAAAACAAATGTCATACAAACATTACTGTAGATACCCTAGAACTATACTTGTTGGATTTGAGTGTTGGTTTCTAATTTTATGAAATATTTCATGCGTTTCGACCCACTTCTCATTGTATGGATTTATGACTGTTTTAGCCGTTTTCTTTATCTTGTCTTTGATTTTTGGCTCTAATATTTTTCAAACGCTGATTATATCACATTTAGAGACAACCACCAAAATTTGAGCCATTTTTGTTGCGGAGCTATTTTATCATAAAACCGTGGATTATGTATTGCGATTCTGGCCAAATTTGATCAATATTTTGAAAAAAAATACAAATGTCCTCTAATTGTTACTGTAGATACCTTAGGACTATACTTGTTGGATTTCTGTGTTGGTTCCCTATTTTGTGAAGTATTTCATGCCTTTCGACCCACGTCTCATTGTATTGATTTATGACCGTTGTAGCCGTTTACTTTATCTTCTCTTAAGTTTTTGGCTCTAATATTTTGCAAACTGTCATTATATCATACTTAGAGACAACCACCAAAATTTGAGCCATTTTTGTTCCGGAGCTATTTTTTCCGTAAAATCGTGGATTATATATACTGTGATTCTGGCCAAATTTGATCAATTTTTTGAAAAAAAGTCAAATGTCATCTAAAGGTTACTGTGGATACCCTAGGACTATACTAGTTGGATTTCAGTGTTGGTAACTCATTTTGTGAAATATTTCATGCGTTTCGAGTTCGACCCATGTCTCATTGTATAGATTTATAACCGATTTGGTCGTTTTCCTAATCTTATCTAAGCTTTTGACGCTAATATTTTGCACATCCTTATTATATCATACTTAGAGACTACCACAAAAATTTGAGCCATCTTTGTTACGCAGCTATTTTATCGTAAAACCGTGGATTATATACTCTGATTCTGGGCACATTTGATCAATTATTTGAGCAAAAGCCAATTGTCCTCTAAACGTTACTGTACATAACCAAGGACTATACTAGTTGAATTTAAGTGTTGGTTCCTCATTTTGTAAAATATTTCATGTGTAATGACCGCCGTCTCATTATATGGATTTATGATTGTTTTGGCCGTTTTTCTTATCTTCTCTTAGGTTTTTACTCTAATATTTTTCAAATACTCATTATATCATACTTAGAGACTACCTCCAAAATTTGAGCCGTTTTTTCTTCCGGAGCCATTTAGTCGAAAAACCGTGGATTATGTACTGCGATTCTGGCAAAATTTGATCAATTTTTTGAAAAAAAGCCAAATGACCTCCAAACGTTAATGTAGAAGCCCTAGGACTAAACTTGTTGGATTTGTGTGTTGTTTCCTATTTTCGACCCTCGTTTCATTACATGGATTTTTGACCGTTTTGACCGTTTTCCTTGTCCTCTCTTAGGTTTTTGGCTTTAATATTTTTCAAATCCTTATTAATTCATGCCGTGTTTTCTCCGGAGTCATTTTATCGAAAAATCATGGATTATGTACTGCAATTTTGCCCAAATTTGATAAATTTTTAAAAAGAAGTCAAATGTCATCCAAACGTTACTGGAGATACCCTAGAACTATACTTCTTGGATTTGAGTGTTGGTTTCTAATTTTATGAAATATTTCAGGCGTTTCGATCCACTTCTCATTGTATGGATTTATGACTGTTTTAGCCGTGTTCTTTATCTTGTCTTTGCTTTTTTCGCTCTAATATTTTTCAAACGCTGATTATATCATACTTAGAGACAACCACCAAAATTTGAGCCATTTTTGTTGCGGAGCTATTTTATCATAAAACCGTGGATTATGTATTGCGATTCTGGCCAAATTTGATCAATATTTTGAAAAAAATACAAATGTCCTCTTGTTACTGTAGATACCTTAGGACTATACTTGTTGGATTTCTGTGTTGGTTCCCTATTTTGTGAAGTATTTCATGCCTTTCGACCCACGTCTCATTGTATTGATTTATGACCGTTGTAGCCGTTACTTTATCTTCTCTTAAGTTTTTGGATCTAATATTTTGCAAACCGTCATTATATCATACTTATAGACAACCACCAAATTTTGAGCCATTTTTGTTCCGGAGCTATTTTATCGTAAAATCGTGGATTATATACTGCGATTCTGGCTAAAATTGATCAATTTTTTGAAAAAAAGTCAAATGTCCTCTAAAGGTTAGAGTGGATACCCTAGGACTATACTAGTTGGATTTCAGTATTGGTAACTCATTTTGTGAAATATTTCATGCGTTTCGAGTTTCGACCCATGTCTCATTGTATAGATTTATGACCGTTTTTGCCGTTTTCTTTATCTTCTCTTAGCCTTTTGACTCTAATATTTTTCAAACCCTCATTATATAATACTTAGAGACAACCACGTAAATTTAAGACATTTTTTTTCTTTTTTTTTTTGGTACATTTGAGCGATTTTTGTTCCGGACCTATTTTATCGTAAAACCTTGGATTATGTACTCCGATTCTGGCCACATTTGATCAATTTTTTAAAAAAATCCAAATGTCCTCTAAACATTATTGTACCAAGGACTATACTAGTTGGATTTAAGTGTTGGTTCCTCATTTTGTGAAATTTTTCATGCGTTTTGATTGTCGTCTTATTGTATGGATTTATGACCCATTTTGGCCATTTTTCTTATCTTATCTTATGTTTTTTACTATAATATATTTCAAATCCTCGTTATATCATACTTAGAGACTACCACCAAAATATGAGCCGTTTTTGCTCCGGAGCGATTTTTTCGAAAAAGCGTGGATTATGTACTGCGATTATGGCCAAATTTGATCAATTTTTTGAAAAATGCCAAATGTCCTCTAAAACTTACTGTATATACTCTAGGACTATACTTGTTGACGATACTGTAGATACCATATGACTATACTTGTTGAGTTGTTGGATTTAAGTGTTGGTTCGTCATTGCTGAAGTATTTCATGCGTTTCGATCCATGTCTCAACGTATAGATTTATGCCTGTTTTGGTCGTTGTCTTTATCTTCTCCCAGGCTTTTGACTAATATTTTGCAAATCCTTGTTATATCATACTTAGAGAGAGTACCACCTAAATTTGAGCCGTTTTTGCGCCGGAATCATTTTATTAAACGGAAAATTCACGTGGTAGTGTGGTACACTCGAAGTTTGACTGATTGCACATGGTACCCAAGGTATCCCTTAGATTACCACTTTGTGCACATGGTACACGAATTGTAACTTCCGGTAGATTTTTCAATTAAGTGGTGATGTGTCGGTTAGTTTTTGTGTGAGAATCGGAGTAGTTGATTATATTATATAATTAATATTTTTAATAAAATATTCAATAAATTCTTAGAAAAACCAATGCTTTTTTTCAAATACTTATTAAAAAAAACGTTATTAAAAAACTAATATTTCTAGGGGGAAAATGTGCAAAATGTTGTGATGTCAAGGGTATCGTTTGCACAAAGTGGTAACTTGAAGGGTACCATGTGCACAAATTATTATTTCTTTTAAGAGAAATAATATTTTTTTATTAAAAAAAACTTGTTTTTTATTTTTTTTGTTTATGAAAATATTTTTGGATTTGTTTTAAAATGTCAAAAAAAAAAAAAAAATTTATTTTTATTTTTTGATTTTCTTAAAATGGAAATCATTATTAATATTAACTAATTTACATAACAACTAACTAACTTGCTCAAAAAAAAAAAACAACTAACTAACACATCATCACTTAACGGAAGATCTAACGGAAGTTACTATTTAGGTACCATATGCACAAACTGGTAACTTCGGGGGTACCATGTGCACAAACTTGCCAAGTTGGGTTCTATGTGCAAGGAGTCAAAGTTCGAGGGAACCATGTGAATTTTCTGTTTATTGAAAAACCATGGACTTATTACCGCGATTCTTGTCAAAGTAGATCAATTTTTCGAAAAAAGTCAAATGTCCTCCAAATATTAATGTAGATACGCTAGGACTGTACTTGTTGGATATAAGTGTTAGTTTCTCATTTTGTGAAATACATGTGTTTCGATGTTCGTCACTTTGTATGCATTTATGATAGTTTTGGCCGTTTCCCTTATCTTCTCTCAAGTTTTTGACTCTAATATTTTTGTCAATCCTTATTATATCATACTTATAGACCATTAAAATTTAAGTCGTTTTTGCTCCGAATTTGTTGAAAAATCGTGGATTATGTACTGCTATTCGGTCAAATTTGATCAAACTTTGGATAAAACCAAATGTCCTCCAAACGTGATTCGAATAAATCTCAACTTATCTGATCTGGTTTTATCCAAAGTTGATTGAATTTCAACGAAGTAGTTTATGGACCAAATACATATCTTATTTAAACTTTTCTGATCTATTTGATCAAATTTGAATGACTCGGTTTTATTTGATTTGATTTAAATGACTCTAATCTGATTTAAATACTAATTTTATTAAGTCCTTAGCAAGTTAGACACACTTAACTAAAATTCGCCATTCATAACAGAAAGCATCTACTACAAAGGTGGGACAGTGCACGAGAAGGATAGTACACACCCCCAGTGCCCTCTGCGTTCCTAATAGCTTTTGTTATGTAATTAGGAAAAACGGAAAATCTAGTCAAACCACCACAACTTCAACATACTTGACGAAAATGTTTTGGGGTCACACGACAATAAGCTGCTACACAAACAGCCCTTTCACCATTCCTAGGACATGCTCATCCCAAATCAAAGCAGAATAATTGAAGAAGAAAATAATTCTACAACTCACATCCGAATAAAATGCAGTAGAAACTATGACATCACACAGATGCAATGTAAGTATGTAACCAACAACAGTCTTGTCACGAGTTACACATCACACAACACATTAGAGATCATACTGCAAGGAACTATGTGGCTCAGACTCTATTCCTCTTTTCAATGTACCTGTGTCAGATCCGAGCACCACCAGCTGGGACCTGGACGTAAAATCGAGACTTCATCTGGAGCTAAAACATGAAAAACTCCGGATACTAATCAAGTCGCCAGGCAGACTTCTGATCAGAAACTAGTTACAACTCTATGAAACAAAGTGCAGACACTACCAATGAGTGCAAATGGCGTAACTCTGCAGTCTCATGCAACCCCTAGAGAGACCACAGAATGCCAAAAAAATATGCACTTCAGAGCTGGAAACAGAGGGGCTACAAGGATAAACCGAGGGACTACAACAAATTTTACATTAGGGCTATTTCAGGCCACATATTGTCCTTTCTAAGTAGCTAAAAAGCATAAGCATTACAAATGGAGAAAGGAGTAATATGCAAATAGAAGAAACATGTCAATATGATCAAATCTGTGGAGAAGAATCGAAGGGAGAAGAAACCCGCACAAATTATCAACAAGAACCTACAATTGGGACATATAATGGGGTTTCAATTCTTCGGTTTTAAATGTGAGACATCATTATCCTCTCCTTAAGCCTTCAGCTCCTGTCCTACAGACGAGCTCCCTCCATCTCACTCCAAAATCTCATTGTGAAACACCAGGATATCGAGTTATTCTAACACAAGTGGCCATACTTCATTTCATCATTTGTGATTCTTAAAGCAAACATATGCACATGGTGAGCGCAGCCACATTACACATGACAAGTTCACTTCTGAGTCTTGACATGCAGTACCAAACACGACCATCACCAATGACTACACGTACCTATGCACTTCTTCCCAAGACAGTTTCTTCATCCAAAAACAAGCATATTGGACATAAAACAACCTAGATACAACTCCCTTATTCTAAAATTAGCATGTGAAGCAGCATATAGAAGACAAAACAATAAACACGAGAACTCTAGCAACAACACTACTTCATAAACAATACAGCATACCACGAACAACAAAACTTGGTAAAGTGACTGCAAAGACCAGGAGCTCCACTCAAAATACAAGAGACGTAAGAAAAAGAACATGAAACCAAATTTCTTGCAGCGAAAATAGCTCAGATTTCAAACAATGTTATCATTGCACAAGGCAAACAAAGGAAGAGCACAAAACAGCATAGCAGGAGCAAGCGCAAGTCAAAAGCACAAGACTGTAAAGGTAAGCAACCAACCAACTTGAAGGTGGATAATTACAGTCTTACAGATACGAAAACAATCACCCCACTACAACCCAATTGAAGCAAAAGCCACAAACCCAAGTATATAATTAGATGCATATGCATGCAATACATGCAAGAGAGCAAGTCAGATAACACCACATTCAAGATGAGATATATCGCACTCCACTAAACAGAATTAATAGTAGCCCAGATTGGGATAGATGCGACATCATCTTCTCCTCAACAACGGAAGCTATATGAGAATGTAAAATTGATTAAGGGCCCTTACAGCCAAAATGTGCAAGCCCTAAAACACTATTCAAGCATACAACAATGTAGCAGTTGTAATCAAGCCAAAGGAAGATATGACACCCACCACCACCCAAAAAAAAAAAGTCGTCCACCAACTTGAGAAGATGTACCTAGATGAAAGCTTGAAAAGGGATGAACTACAGGACAAAATATTAAGAGGGAAACTATCAGACCCCCAAAACTTACAAAACTGATGCAATGGCAATGAGAGCTCAAACAGGGAACCAATGTCAGATAACCAGAGAGAAAACAGAGTCGACAAATGAGAAAGAAGCGAGAAGTCACGAAAGAGACGTAGTCTTAAGTTTTCTACAGTCTTCATAAATGCCAACAGAAATACCGAAAATAGATTCAAACAACATCCAACGTCATAGAAACATCTACTAATTACACAAATAGAAAGGATTAAAAGTCATTAACTAGCCATACTTTCAGTCTGAACAGAGAACATTAGACGCCCCAGATGAACAAGTCTTCAACAGTCTTAAGCCCTCTCACCACGGATGCGACGAGCAAGCTGAATGTCCTTGGGCATGATGGTCACCCTCTTAGCATGAATGGCACACAAGTTGGTGTCCTCGAACAGTCCCACCAGGTAAGCCTCGGCCGCCTCTTGTAGAGCAAGAACAGCATGGCTCTGGAACCTCAGATCAGTCTACAAACCACCAGATAACAATCAATTAAGCCAAGTAACACATGAGATAGCTCGACCAAAGGTTAGCGCTAAAACAATCAAATTCAGAGACATTGTAACGCAAAACGTTGCTTACCTTGAAATCTTGGGCAATTTCACGAACAAGACGCTGGAATGGAAGCTTACGGATCAGGAGTTCAGTACTCTTCTGATACTTGCGGATTTCACTGTTTCAACCAAGAGATGCAGGAAAACTTCGCGTAAATGAAAATGCAGAATGACTAAAACATACCACAGAAGAATTGAACAAATAGGAGCTAAACAAAATATGAACCAAAATGCACGTAAAAATTACCGAAGAGCGACAGTTCCAGGGCGGTAACGGTGAGGTTTCTTGACACCACCAGTGGTAGGAGCAGATTTCCTAGCAGCCTTCGATAAAAAGCAATGAAGAAAAATTCCTCAATCAAATAACGTACAGTTTACGCTAAATTACGTTTCGATTGCACAACATCAAAGCAGAAACCCTAGAAAAAGGGGAAAAAGAAATTCCCCGATCAACTAACGTAAAGATTACGCTAAATTGTATTTCAATTGCACAATAAGATCAAATCGACGAAGCGGAAACCCTAGAAAAAGGGGGAAAATCTTTCGATACAGAAATTCATCAACTCAAACAAATTACAATGAAATTGGGGAAAACACGCAATGATTATAATCAAATTAATCGATCGGAAACAAAAAAAAACGAAACCCT
Organism: Spergularia bocconei; assembly: GCA_963457585.1. NCBI lineage: Eukaryota > Viridiplantae > Streptophyta > Magnoliopsida > Caryophyllales > Caryophyllaceae > Spergularia > Spergularia bocconei. The sequence goes on along the minus strand of OY734945.1, from coordinate 1,342,750 downwards.
AAAATAAACAAGAGAGAGAAAATAATAACCTTGGTAGCGAGTTGTTTGCGAGGAGCCTTTCCACCGGTTGATTTACGAGCAGTTTGCTTAGTACGAGCCATTTCTTTCTGCAATTACCTATAAAATTGATTAAATTTGACAAGAGGGGAAAAAATTAGGGTTTATTGATTAAAATTGACGAAGAAAAAAAAAGAGGAATCCGAAGAAATTGGGGATGAAAAATTAGGGTTTGGTGAGAAACTTTACCTGTCAAGTCGAAAAAGAGAGAAAATAACGAAATGACTATTTCTGGATTTTCTGGTCGCCGACGACTTCTTATAAAAAAAAATGACAGCGCGGTTGCGTAATTGTATTTGGTGGATAGCGTAAATTAGACGTTTGGGCCGAAATTACCCATTTACCCGTCCTCCGTTTTTAGTATTTTGAGTATCCAGGCCCAACTTGAAGAGTTTATCTGATTTCTTTGTTTTCAAACTCTCACGGGTTTTGGATTAAAGGTATCACAAATTATTAGGTACCCCGGGGGTATCTAGAGCTACGTACCCCCGGGTTAACTGTTCACTCATTATATTGCACATTATTCTCATTATATACTTTCACTCATTATTTTACAATTTTCACTCATTATTTTACAATTTTCACTCATTATTTCTCAATTTCACTCATTATGTACTTTCACTCGTTCTTTTACAATTTTTACTCATTATTTCTCAATTTTCACTCATTATCTTCCGATTTTCACTCATTATATATAACATGATAGTCATTATTTATTTTCAGTCATTATTTCTGAATTTCCAATCATTATATACAGCTTTCTTCCAATCATTATTTCCCAACTTTCGCTCATTATTTTCCAAATTCCACTCATTAATTTTCAATTTTCACTCATTATATACCACTTGAATTGGGGGTACCTAGAGCTACGTACCCCCGGGGTACCATATACCGATTGTAAAGGTATTGAGTTCGAATCGCGGGATAACTAGTCGAAATAGAGTACGGAGTTGACATTGGACAACAGTGTTGAACTTTATGGAGAAAGTTTATGTGTCTTGTTAGAAATTACATGCATTGACACTAACTAAACGGGACGATGTGAATAAAAACCCGATCACTGAATGTCAGGAACTGAGGATAGATTCAATAAAAAATATATACTCCCTCCTACCTAAAGAGAAATCTCCTTGTGTAGGACACAACAACCAACACATTTATTAAACAAACCTAATATATTGATAAGCAAATAATTAATTACACAAATCAAAATACTTAACTTCTAAGTTCTAATCTTGTAACAACCCTGAATTTTCGACAGTTTTTAACGAGAAAATTAAGGACTGTTATGCCGCCGTGGACTACCAAGTCAACGGCAAGGCTTATTAAATCGAAGTTCATAAAAGAAACAATAAAGTGTCAGCGGAAGACTTATAGCTAAGTTTACAAACCAAAATCAAACCAAATAAAAGAGATTACAATCGTTCATAAAATTCAAAAGTTCGACGAATTTATTTAGGAAAATCCCATGCCATGCAAACGAAATCCAAGCAGTCAAGCATTTACCTTCAACACCTGTCAACTACGCCATCGAGAATGACGTAGGCCCCAGAATAGGGTAGGGACAAACCCAAACATAAAGAACGTCAGCACAGGCCGAGTAAGAGAAAGGAGCTACAAACAGGAAATAAGATACGCGCCTTAAAATGGCGCGTAGCTAATAAGTAACTGAACAAACTACGCTACGAAATCAAGACGACGAAAACTGTGCACGACTCGTGTGTTTAGAGCACGGGTCGTGTAGAACGCGAATGGGGTGTCCAACACCACAATAATCTTATTTAGCATTATTTATATCAATTATTGCGCAAAGGTCCTACCCCAAGCCGATCCAACACTAGAGCATTACAAACAAAACGATCCTAAAGACCCGAATGTGCGCACCCCTCCTAGGGGGACGGTAGGACGCACTGTCCCTAACAGGAAGTTATTTAGGAGACTAGTAGCTGATCTCCGGCCTAGCTACACATATACCTTGATCAGAGGTTAATCGCTCTAGGTGGCTTAAACATCATAACACGCATATAGTTACATATACATCTTTAATCCGTTTTAAGTACGTTATTCGCGCATAGTAGCTTGATTTATAAACGGCCAAAGCCGGAACAGGAATACCAATAGATGATCAACAAGATGGTCAAAAGAGAGAATACGAACAATGATTTGAAATAGGGATGAACGTGAAAGATTGTATGGTACGGAAAGAAGCTCAAGTTTATGAGGTCAACGTTCTTACATTCACCAAACTAGAAAGGGACTTCTTCAAACACACACCCTAATCACCAAAAATAATAAGATTGAATTACTAATTGATCACCATCATAATCCTCACACAAAAACAATCAACCAACTACAACAAGATCACAACAATCATGTTTTCGACATCCAAATGCTCCAATAATCACACCAAACTCGTACCGCATCTTTCCCATCCTACTAATTACACAATCCCATAAATTTAACACCAAAATAACAACAACACCACCCAAATAACCCAAAAATCAGAACCGGGCAGTAGGTTCGTTCACCATTCAAATCATCATCAAAAGCTCACAAAACAACAACACAATATCCCCAATTCATAACAAGGCCCTCCAACAAAAATCAAGCAATTCCACACACAAAATCAATCATAAATTGACATAAACCCTAATTGACAAAACCCCAATTTTTAAAATCATAACTCACAAATTATATTTACGAAAATCACGATTATAACCTTAAAACAACAATCTAATTAACCCAATCGTGTTCTAATCATCAATTTGACCCAAATTCGAAAATCAACTCACGAATTAAACCCATAAAAATCACCATTAATTTCAACACAATCAAATCAAACAACCTAATCGATCAAATGAACAACACAACCCAAAATCGACAACCCAACTAAATTAATCAAGCATGGTTTTGGGACTTACGACTCTCGACTGAATCAAGAGGGAGAAAGACGGCTGGGGAAAAGGAGTGGCGGCTAGGGCGGCTGTGAACGGCGGCGAGAGGCGGCCGAGAGGTGGGGTCGCGCGGCTTCCTTCCTCGCGCGGCTTCTCTGCTTCTTCTCTTTCTCTTTCTCTTTTTTTTTTTCTTTCTTTTCCTTCTTCTTTTCTTCGCGCGGCAGTGAGGACGAGAGTTTGTGAGTTTTTTTTTTTTGTTTTGTTTTTTTTTTATATAGTATAGAGAGGAAGGGTTTTAGTAAGGGTATTTAGGTAAACTATCACAAAACTAACCCAATTAAGAAACCGGTCCAAAGTAGGAAAATTCCCAATTTAGTAGTTGTCTCCAAATTTCCAAATTAAATATAACACCCTAATTAATTAAGGACCCCAAAAATTACAGGGTGTTACAAATCTCACCCCTCTCCTTACCACTGTTCAATTCATTTCATCACCACAACCACCAGCGACCCACCAACTCCAACCCCACCGGCGTAACCACCGCACCGGCGACCACCATATGCGCACTTTTCCCGTCGATCTCCCTTCCCTCATCGACCAGCCCATCACAGAAAGCTTCATCAGATCTCCCATCTCCCTCATCTTTGGCCGTTATCTTCCTTCCCTCGCCAATCTCTCTCTTCTACTTCCATTTCATTCTCTCTATTCGGCCTTCCGCCGACGATGATCGTGAAATCCCGATTCAATTCCCCACCAAAATTCCCCCAATTTGATTTTTCTGGGTTTGGTTTACCCCAATTCGATTTTTCTGGTTTTGGTTTACCCCATTCGATTTTTCTGGGTTTGGTTTCTCCAATTCCATTTCTTTCCCGAATTCCCCAATTCAACTTAGCTCATCATCCTCCATCTTCAACGCGAGTAGAAAACTTATCAGAGGGGTAGTGATGGTGGTGGTTGGAGGTGGGTTGTCGTCGGGAAGAGGAAAGACGTGAGAAGAGATTATTTTCTGGGATTGTGGATGTCGTCGGGAAGAGGGACGTGGTGAGAGGAGAGAGAATTTCTGGGTTTGGTTTTTTTTGTTTTTTTTGAGGAAATTGGGGAATTAATTGGTAATTAGTCTCATAACTAAAAATTAGTAAGGGTATTTCACTCCATAAAATTTGCCAAATAAGGTAAGTTTTGAAAGAGCAAAACCCTTGTGAACCTACCCAAAGAGAAACTCTCTTTGGATAAAAGTGAGTATAATAATAAATCATCTCATGGTAATCATCTCAATAGTACTACTCAATATTAAAACTTTCTACTAATTATCATTTCAGTGGTTTTACGTCCGATTAAATATATATTATATCCTATCAATTAGAGAACACGTGTCAATATATATGGGAACTGCGAAGGATCAACGACGGCAGAGATTGGTCACAAATATACTCCGTTGAACCCTTATAATAGTCGAGACATTGTAGAAATATAAATTTTTTTTTCAAAAATCAATGACATTGAGTCTTCGAATCATATATACACCACAAACTTATTGCTAACCAAGGTCATACACAACGCGTGACAACTAATTTGAAAGTAATGTATGGAGTACTCTTAAATTATATCATGGTCGATCCAACATAAGTAAAATGGTGCTCCACTCTTAAAATAGTGGAACGTGAACTATATTTAATAAAAACGAACAATTCACGTGATATACCCTTGAGATTTGCCACTTTGCACATGGTACCCCTACTCAACAAGTTTGTGCATATGGTACCCTTTCTCAATAAGGTTGTCCACATGGTCCTCTGAACTTATCATCTTGTGCATATGATACCAAAATACTAGTTTACGTTAGATTTTTCCGTTAAATGATAATGTATTGTTTAATTAATTAGTTTATTAATTCTCTTTTTATGTCTTGGCTCCCACACGACCACAGCTATGTTATGATAGGATCATCATTTTTACCTTGGTCCAAGGATCATGGTTTAAGCACTCATCAAGGAATGAAGAACTTGGATTCAAACATGACGTGTAAATATCCAAATCAAATATCAATAAACTGGATAAAAATCTTAATATTACGTAAAAAGAATGTAACTTCTTTGATCCAATCTACCCAAATTGAGATTGCAAGATCTCGATAAAAAAGAAGTAAATTATCTGCTTCCATAACTACTCTTATTGCACATCTTCCAGGATATTTTTCTTTGTTATGTCTTATTAATCTAAGTCATATAAATAAGAGAGATGTTAAAACACATTGTCCATGAAAAATACATCTACAACACTATTCTATGAAAAAGAAGAAGTGTTACTTGATCTCTTACCACCGTTTTCTTAGAATAAATAGTCATAAACATACCTAAAATCTCCATAGTCATGTGTGAAAGCCATAGGTAGGGTTATTGTTCTTTAGCATGCTTTCTTTTTTGTACATAAAATTAATTCAGATATATATCCAGCTTTGGTACTAATACTTTTTTTTTTTTTGCTTTGTACTCAGAAATTTCCAACGACATTTGAAGATGAAAGATCATTTCTATGGAAGAGCACCAAAAATGAGGCTACATTTGTCAAATAAACCCCATATCAAATCAGTGAATTACCATATTGTAAGTGCCAAAATATTTGTAGTCATTCGACTTTTTGTAGTTATATTTTCTAGAAAGTTAAGCTTTATGCATACGTTTGTCACCTAATTAATGTGTACGTCTCAATTGTACAGAATTGTTCATGGTTGGTGATTTGGTGTTTCAGTCGTAAGTGTTGGTGCCTAGAGTTTATAGCCAAAGGACTCAATGATATCTAAATTACGGCAGACCATCATCGAATCATGAACACACGTCGCGAAAAACTACATATCAAGGGCAGGTTAACGGAAAACCATTAGCAACCATCATATCGAACGTCCGTGGGGAAGTCGAGCTCGTCACGATTGAGTTCTGAGGCGTTGATGCTTGTGCAAGAGAAGATTCCTGTCGGAATTCCATCGACCATGTTGTTGATATGAATGCCTATTTTCGCGACTACTTAGGGCTTGTTTGGATTAGGAGCGGTAATCAACTGGTGAGAATACGAGGAATAATGGTGGTAAAAAGGGTTGAATAAGGCAGAGGAAGGGGACTATTACCACCAAATGAGTAAACTTTGTTCCCCGCTCAATTCCACCGGCACGCCACCATATATCATCCTCTTGATATCACTAGTGGGTTATCGTCACCATTTACGCTAACGCGTTCCAAACGACCCTTAAATTTGAACATTTAATGAGTATTTTATTACCTCCCACCATAATCGTCAATTTGGCAAAGTGGTGGAGTATGCCTTTTGAAAATAAGAGAAAGGTAAGACATAAATGTATGCTACACGAGTATATCATATGATATAAACTCATAGTTTTCTTCTATAGAAAACTCTACATAGTTAGAATTATTTTCGACTAAGAGAAAGGTAAGACATAAATGTATGCTATACGAGCATATCAAATGATATAAACTCATAGTTTATTCTACAGAAAACTTTACACGATTGAATTATTGTCAACTATGGGAAATTTGTGTCATTTTCAAAGAGACAAAACTCGAAATTATATCTTAACAGTATAAGTAGGTGCACTCATTTGTACAAAGCAAATGAACTTCAATTCACTTATTTTTGCATAATTACACATAACACTTCATACATCACAAGTTTACAACTCAACCTTAAGTCACTACTAACCAAAAACTAAAGTACTACACTCCCCAAAACACATCCTAAGACTTCCTGAAACTTAAATCTCAAGCTAAGCAATGACACCCGTCTTGGCCTTCTTGGCAACCGGAGACTTAATAGACTTAAGCTGCTTCGGCTTCGAAGCAGGAGCCGCCCTCTTACTCCTCCGCGCCCTGGTGGTGGCGCCGACAGTCGGGACAGCAGGCAGAGAAGACAGAGGAGGGTTGTCAATTTTGCTGACAGCCCTCGACTTGGGCTTCCTCCTCTTGGTGTCAGTCTCCTTAGGTTTCGCCCCAGCGTTCGCCCTCGCGGCTCTCGTCTTGGTCGTGGTTGTGGTCGTGGTGGTGCTCCTTTTCCCGGCCTCGGTTAGCTTGTACGAGGCCTTGATCTTGATCAGTTTCCCCCTCGAAACCGAGTTTTTGAGCTGTAAGCCGAGGATTTTTCGGAAGTTTGTAGGGAGTACTGGCTTGTGATTCTCTTCCATGTATTTTGCGATTGCGTATGGACTTGATCCGCCTTTCTCACTTAGAGCCGTGATTGCTTCTTTTATCATCTGTATATCATTTGATTTGATTTAATTAATTAACTTAATTAGTGATCACACGAAGATATTCAATCAATCAATTAATCGATAGACGAAGATACTACAATAGATAAACAACGTCCGAGTATTTCCAAAATGTTTTTAAGATGGACTAACATGAATCATCGTATATGAAAAATAATATTTATGGCAATTCAATTCATATTACTCGTAACTCTGTCGTAACTCTGTCATATACGGAGTACTCCATAGTGTAATATTACGGTAGCAAGTAAGAGAGGTCAAATATACGCAACCTTTCGAATGTTAAAAGGTGAACTTTAGACTGCTTAAAAATATAAAAAAAAAAAAACACATCCAACATAAAAAAAAAGGGAAATTACCTGAAAGTAAGGAGGATGAGGAGTTTTTTTAGCCTTCTTGCTGTCCTTAGGTTTCCTCTGCTTCCTCACCTTAGCAGGCTTCTTCTTATCATCGGTTGTCGGCGCAACGTCTATTTGTTTAGGTGGCACGTCTGCCGGAGGAGCATCAGTGTTCGGCGCGTGAGCATCGGCTTGAGGTGGAGCTTCAGTTTGAAGCTGGACTTCAGTGTTAGACATGTTTGATCGTATTTTTGTGTGGACTTAAAATGATTTTTGTTTATGATGACATAATTAGTGGCAACCTGTTATTTATAGAAGGGGTGGGGAGTGGGGGCACGGACATAAGTAAGCAAATGATTGGCTAAATTGGACTGAGTGAGATTGCCAGCATGGAAGGATGAAGGATCTGCGCCGTCCACGTGGAAATCAATCTGAGGGTTATTATGGCAGATTTTGTGCGATCTTATCTCAAGAGGGAAACCTTTTGTTTTGGGTGTGTTTTTGTTTAGGGAAAGATGGTTTTGTTGCTTGTTTTTCTAGGTCAATTTCTGTGGGAAATTTGATGGAATTGGTTGAATGTGCCACGATACAACTACGGGGAAGATGTCGATGATGTATACTGCGGCTGAAAATGAGGAAAATGAGGAAAATGCATCACATTTCACTCGACTTTCACTATGTAAACGAGAAACACAATTCGAATCACTGAATACTCGAAGGTACTCGCTACTCAGACAGCAAATGACGCAAAAAACGATATTCCTTCGTCAAACCCCTTTCTTTTAGGACTGGGTGAACCCCCCCCCCCCACGTCAGCCAAAAGTAACCGGAATACATCCCTGTGAAGTTAACTTATGATGGGCAAAAAAATTCAGGTTAATTGAGCAGTTGTACGCTGAGCAACTCGGATAAGAAACCTAAAGTTGCTACTACATAGTAGTTGTTTTTATAGCTGGGATAAGCTACCGAAAAAGTTACTCCCACCCTCGTGTGGATTATGTTCTTGTAGTCTCCAAAATTCAAGAACAGAAACTTGCTTTCTTCATTGAACATTGATACCTCAAACTCAAATATGCTGTTGAAATTTACATAATACGGAGTAACACCCACAACTGCAAAAATAGAAAAGAAAGAAAAAAGAGCGAGAGCTCCCCAAGGGAAATTGGCGCCAATATTACAATGGGAGGACAATTTTCTGGGCACACTCTCAATATTGTCGTTGAATAAAGAGTAGCGCTTGGAATTGTAGAAATGTAACATTAAGTCCGAATGATACAAGAAACAGGAAACAACTACCACAATTCCTCAAAAGCTCGGGTTTAAAGGAAGAAAAAGGGAGGTCAGGTGTAGATTTTTCAACATGAACGTAGACAGCATATAGGATGAAGCTCAGCAAAAGAAGAAAAAAAAGATCAAACAGAGAAATTTTGAAGATCTTCAAAAATTCAGTATTTAGGGATGGTTAACCCATAAACATGACATTATTATAGATCTGTGTCAACCACAGGTCCTGCAATTATAAAAGCCTTCGAAAATTCTGACATTTAGGGATGGGTTAACCCATAAACATGACATTATTATACAACTGTGTCAACAACAGGTCCTGCAATGCAATTATAGAAGCCGAATCGCAACAAGGTGTACAACTGATACTATGGAGCTGAACTAGTACAGTCATTAAGCATATAATCGTATGCAAATTAAAAAGGAGAAGAAAAAAAAAATACCCTTCACCACTCACCAAGTCACTGGGTCTGTAATCTTTTGCATGGATGTGAATAATGCAGACAACAATGAGTAATTACCACAATGCAATAGAAAACCCTAAATTTCAAAGAGTGAGACATTTATAGTCTCTGAACACCAATCTGCCCACTCCAAACTCAGTTCCCACAATGTTACATGCATGACAAAATTAGACCGTAAAAAGACAAAAATCGAGCTGAAGCAACACGAAACCTTTAGGTGCAAATTCTTTTAACCAACGGAAATGGCTAGTGGGAGAAAGGGGAAGGAAGCAAGACAAACACAAACGATAAGCAGGGGTGAAAATTAGGCAATAGAAGCAGACAGGGTGACAATTATAGTGACTTCAAGAAACAAGAAACAAGGACACTGAGACCTCATAAAGTCCTGTCCAATTTCATAATCAACACCTCCGAAAGAGCTCACACAAAAACACTCCCAGGATATTAATTCAGACTCCACCGCCCTACCCGAGACACTTCATATGCTTCTCAGCAATGGAGCTGAAATAAAATACAGGGCGAGAAAAAATTTTGGTTTCTACCTATACCTTCTCAGTTCTCGCTCTTAATCTTAGCAACTTCAAGCAGGTACAAATCATATAAAATAATCTTATAGGTCGTCTACGTCAAAAGAAAGCAACTAAGTGGCAGTTTTATAAAGAAGTAATGAGTTCATTCCTTCATAGAATCTCAAAATGGAAGACTAACACCCAGACGGAGACAACTGAATGCAGAGCAACAGAACAGACATCCTCTCTTTTAATAAAGCATTTGAGAAGGTCTCAACCATTATCTTAATTTTGCATGAACCAATAGTGCAAACATGCAACATTCATGTCACACAGCCAAAATGACAATGGCCAACGTGGATAAGAAGTTAAGAACACGCTCATAATTCAGAGCTAATGAACCAAGAAGAAAAAAAAAATCAAACTATTAACACTAACATTGTCATCCTCAGTTACCTGAATTTCCAACCTCAAGTAGACACATATAACGCAGCCTCATTGAGAATATGAAGTCATCAAACAAAAGCACATCAATCTATGAAAAGGTCATCAGGTCATCCTTCAACACAAACATTCCACCCACAGAAAAAATTCACCAAAAAACTCACGAGACATAGAAACCCTCTCATGACTCTTCCACCTTTGTCGGAAGAGAGACTCAAATATAGTACACAAAGTCCAATTGAAGAATTACCCCTGAAAACATATTACCATGTTATCCCATAAAATAGTTTATGACCAACCCAGGGGCATACATTTGATGCGTTTCCAGTCAATTATGCAATAAACCATATCCTTAAGTATCACCTCACTAAAAGTAACAAAAACTAGAGATCCCAAAAGGTCAACACTTCTCATGAAAAATAAGACACTCTTAGAAGGAAAGTTGCCCAAATTTTGAAATAAATAGAACAGCACCCAAAAATCAATTACACATAAAGCTGCGCGGCCGAAACTCATAATAAGAACATCCAGCATTTGAGACTGATATAATTAAAAACTAAAAACTTGAATCCATAAACCATAACTCCAAATCACTTTGTATTACACCAATCACTCCAGCCAAGAAATGCTTAAAGGTATAGTCCCAATGGCATGTAGAAAGCTGCGCTTCAGAATGTCTTCCGAAATTAAGATGTGCTCAACTATTGACTTTTCAATGGTTAACCTTCAGTGACTGACAAAAGGAGACCCTCAATCCAGTCAACCATAATCCGAGAATTTCGTAAAGCATGAACTGATATCACATTCATCTTCTATTATCCTCAAACTGCCACTTCAAGGCGATTATCTATTAAGACATCCATTATGAATTACGAAAGACCCTATCCCTGATCCTTCAAATGAAGACATAACAAAGTGAAACTAAACTAATGCAGCATAACGCAGCATATCAGAAGCAAATGAAGCCAAGAACTGACGAGCATGGGAGGTAGAGTGGTTGAACAAAAGAAAAGCTAGGTGAAGGCAGACAATGGTAGTTAGGAGTCAAAGGAGTAGAATGGGAACAAGAGAGGCGGCTCTCCAACCAGTCTCTGGTCCACTGGTCCACCACGCAGCACATCCCATCACCTAAAGAACAAAAAACTGAAGTTTGAACCCTTGGATGTAACATCAGCTCTATAGTTATCAAATGGAGATGGGGTTTAAGCTTACCTTTGTACTCTTATGTCTAATAATAGTAGCCACCTCCACTGCCACCACCGCTATAAGAGCCACTACCGCTGCCATAGGGGCGATCTCGAGCATTGAAAGATGAATGCGGTCGTGCACCATACTGTAAGTAGAAAGCAGTAAGAGTAAAAGATTAGGCAAATCAAACAAGTAATTGGTGTCCGAATCTACTGTAAATGTCTGTCACACTTACATCGGTACCATAGTAGCCACCTGCATACACACTGCTTCCAGGTCCAAAATTATCTACATATTTACCAGCACATAAGTCAAATAAAGAATTTAACGCCAGCAACTCCAAAGAGGGAAAAACAAGAAGAGGAAGGGAAGAAGAACAAAAAAACAAAAGCATTCCTACCTCTGAAGTGAGAACCACGACCTGAACCAGTGTAATCAAATCGAGGACGGACACGACTCGGCTCCATGTAAGCAGGTTCTGGTTCCTACAGTTCAGAAGGAAATTTTAAATCAACTGCAACTCAAAGAGCTATCTTAGAAGATCCTAACTCATCCAATAGTAGTAGACAGTAACTTACAGTCATGTAAAATGGCCGTTTTGGGCCATGGCTATCATCATACATGTACGGATCATCATAGTGTCTCCCCATGAAAGGTCTTGAGTAGGCACCATCATCGAGCGGAAATGGCTCCCTGCGTGGAAGAACAGGCCTTGCTGGGCCACGATCAATTAACCCATGCCTGGGGCCCCCGAAACTGGGCCTCCCAACAGCACTGGCTCCTGGTGCCCCATGGCCGCCTCTATGTGGAGCTCTTCGTGCTATTTAGAACAATAAGAGCAATTGTAATCATAAGTTAATCATATATGGAAAAAACATATATGGAAAAAAAAGCAACTACAGAACATCAACAACCTAGAAACTATGAACCAGGAGAGTTTAAAAAATAAGCATCAGAAGGGTTTCAGTTACCGTAAGGCCCAACAGGATCATTAAACGGTCCACGCGGCATCCTGCCATGCTGGAAGTTTGGCCGGTTCACTTGGGGACCAGGGCGCCCTAAGCTACGTCCTATCGCGCAAAAGGAAGAAGTTAGAGAAGAGCTAACATAAAGACAGGAATGAAGCCAATAAATATATACAAAATTAAGAATGCTTAGTCCGCTTATTGATACCAGTAGGACGGCCTATTCGAAATCCACCGCACATTCCACCCTTCACAGCTTGTGTTTTGGGCAAGGGATTTGATAGCCTTGCTCTTACTTTTGTCTAGGGAAGAGAAAAAAATAGATCAGATTCAGAATATAGACGATACCAAATCAGAGCTTAGTTGGGAATCATTAATCCGGCATATTACGGTAAAGATCTAGTACATGAATCACAACTCAACAGCATGCTGAAAGGAATAGCAACCTGCCATACAATAACGTAGTACAGAACGAATAAAGGAATTCACTGACATTTAGTCTGAAAATTGCGAAGTTTAACCATTCCAGAATAAAGAGATAGTAAAAAATAATTGTTAATGGTAATCCTAGAAAGCCAACAGCTGATCATTTCCTAACTAGTAGGGACTCCAGGGTGCATTGTAAACAGTTTCAAATCAGTGAAAGAAGTACACCTTTTAAGGCCAGAATGTTTCAAGTAAGATACGAGTGAAGACAACGACAACAACAAAGAATCGCAATGAGTTTGGGGTGGGCTAACTTAACCATCATATGAAATTAATGGAGGGGAGACAGACACATGAAAGTGGAAATAAAAGGATACAAATTGAGGTAAGTAGAGGAGAGAAAGCCCAACAAAGGAGAAAAAAGAGGGGTGGAAGGGTTAATTGTGCAAAGGAAAAGAAAGTACGAAGAGAACCTCGTGAAAAAAGAGACAACGCGAAGATAAGAACAGACTAAATAAAATTTGATGACAAAGAAACCAATTTCACCTTTGAATTTCCATCAACCAGATCCTTCTTGTTCACATCCTCGATGCAGGCAATTGCAGACTCATGGGTCATGTAGTCGACAAACCCAAAATCTTTCCGCTTAGCTGTTGACATATTACGGGCCAGAGTAACACGTTCAATATCCCCATAACTTTTAAAATGCTTTCTAACGCGATCCTCATCCCAGTAAGGAGGAAGCCCATCTACAAAAACCGATTTAACTTTAGCCATAACCTCAGGATCAGGCTCTTGTAGAGGCTCAGCAAAAGCAACTTTAGCGGTCCTCTCAGCATGGCCAAAGACAGCATCTGCCTTTTGAAGCCTCTTATAAGCAAACATCGCATCAGCATGGCAAGCAAACTGAATGAAGCAAAAACCACGGCTCAAACCCTCATGACGGGGGTCTTGGACAAGGGTAATGCTCTCAACACCTTCTACATCATAATCTTTAAGCTTTTGTTTTATCTGCCATAAAGCAATTGAGCACGGTTAAGATGAAGATATATAAAGGAATCTAGGACTCAAATTTAGTGTAGCAAACACAATCTTACCGCTTCCTTTGTCCATGTATTACAGATATTTCCAACAAACAAAGTGTCATTGTCCTCGTTTGGTGCAGTTCCACATCGCTTTCCACGAATCTGTCGAACAAGATAAAGAAACAGATAAGCTTGACGATAAAATAAAGAAAAAAAATCAAACAAAGAACAAGTAGAGAGAGTGCACATACCACAGGGTTTTTCATTTCAGACAACGCTTTCTTTGCCTGGTCTTTGCTCGAAAACCTCACAAAAGCAAATCCCCTGTTCTTGTTTGTCGTAGGATCCTTCAATAACCTAACTTCAACAACCTCCCCAGCCTTCTCGAAAGCCTTTTTCACGTCCTCTTCAACAACTTCCCGATCTAGCCCACCAACAAAAATTTCAAGTTCTTTCTTAATCTTCCGCTCCTTGGCAGCAGCAGCCAGCTCCTTGTGCTCCTCATCTAACGCCTTCATTTCATCAGTAGTCTCAGGCTCATCATCCTCCTGGAGGTCCTCCTCCCCAGGTTCCACAAAACCCTCTTCATCACCATAGTCCTCAATTCCCTCAGACAAAGGAGCATCATCTTCTTTCGGAGCTTCTACTGCTTTCTCTGAGTCGTCATCCATAGTCTCTGGCTTCTGTTCACTTTCCATATTTTGTAGCTTTGGGTCTTCGTCCATATTGTCTGACTGCTCTTGTGGCTCTTTTTCAGGTTCCAATACTTCAGCAGCACCATCCTCTTCTTCCTCAATGGGTTCTTCCTCTTGCTCTTCAATAGATTTAGTCTGTTCTTCGTTAGATTTTACAATACCTACTGTAACTGGTGATTCAGTCTTAGTTATGCCAGCATCAGCAGTAGACGAATCATCATCTATTTTAGCTTTACCCTTCTCCTGGGCATCTACTAAATCTTGGTCCCTTTGGGTACCTAGTTCCACTTGCTCTGTAGCCTTCGCGACTACTTCTTCAGCTTTCACTGATTGCCCATCCTTTGCATGGGTCATATCATCATCTTTCTGGGTTTGCTCCCCCTTGGCATCCGCAGTCTTGACCACTTTCGCTGCGGCTTCAGCATTAGCCTTAGACGCAGGTGTTTTAGGACGCATTACCTTCCTAACTACTTTCTTCGTCACCTTCTTTTTTGCAGGTGGTGCAGCCACAGCATCTTCAGCAGATGTCTTTGCTTGTTCAACTGAAATCAGATGCAACATGTCTCATTAATAGATGTATCAGACTAATTCACATACTATCATATTGTCCCATACACTGAATCTCAATATGAATATACACAGCGCAACAATGCTAACACAAAAAAGTTAAAATCTTGCACGTGCAGAAAGGGTACAAAGGATTCAACTAACATAAACAAGGACCGCCGAAATGATCATCAGGAAAGACCAAAAAAAAAATAAAAAAAAATAGAAAGACTAACGCTTCCTATCAGAATCATGCTTCGTATCCCAAATTTTCATCACCACAACACAAGTAGCATCATCACAAACATTAACCTTCCCACTTTCTCTCTTTTGTTTTCACACAACCTTTCCCTTGATTACACAGAAAATCAACTTTCTGTATCGCGATTTGCACTTCAATCCACCCCCGTCACTCATGATGCTCTATACTATCCCATTATGAGCAAATTAGTGTACCAATCGTACAGCGTCAGCAAAAACACTAGACAACAAGAAAAAAAGCCTGAAACTTTCGTAAACACTGCACATAATCCCGCCACATCATTATCGAAACCGACCTCCAACAATTCCACCATTACAACCAACCAATCAACAGTAAAATCCCACCCATCCGCCCCGCTCTCTCTCGATAATAATTTTCTGCCTTTAAAAATTTTTAATCTTGTCCAATCTCATCTTTCCACTGACACAACCACCTGAATAATCATGCTTCTACTTTACGCCATTATTTCGAATTTAATTTACTCACAAAGCCAACATAATTCCCAATTCAATAAATAAAGACACAATCTTTACAATTTCTAAGCATACCTAAATCATAACTACCAAAACCCTAATTTCAAAATCAATAATAATACAATAAAACACAAAAAGAACAAACCTTTAAACCATAAATTTATAAATTTACAAATAATTATTTCAATAATCTTATTTTAATTAAAGATGAAGAATTTACCAGCAGGTTCGGGTTTAGGTTCGGAAGCAGGAGTGGATGCCTCAGCTCCGGAAGCAGGAGTAGCGGCGGTCTTAGGTGTGACGAACTCCGGCGACGACGCGGGCGGCGTAGTGGTGGCGGAAGTAGGGGTTTTGGAGGCGGAAGTAGCGGTTTTGGTGGCGGATTTCTTGGTGGCCGGCGTCTTCTTCTGAGACGCCGCCGGAGTTTTGGGCGTGCCGGCGTTTCGAGTCCTCATATGTTTGTCGAAATCGTGTTCGAGAAGATTAAGGTGAGATAATAGAAACCCTAGAATTTGTCGGGGGAAATTGAGATGAGGAGAGAGAGAGAGAGCTTATGTGAAGGTGAAGCCAAGGACAAGTGTGAGTTTATATACGCACACGTTTCTTTGTGACTCATGATTTGGAAAATAAAAAATAAAAAAATAAAAAAGTTATTAAATAGTTACCGGTTCCGAAGAGTTTAGTTCCCTTATCGGGGTTAGGTTGTTGAAAGATCGTCGGTCATGAAGTAGGAGACATGGTAAAAGTTATACTAAAGTGTCGTACAACATTTCTCGGAACTTTTGTGGAACTCCAACATGTGTACGGAGTAGTTTATATTAAGGAACACTTACACAATTGTGTATGTTCTTTTATACTCCGTTTGTGTTTTCATCGATGCTTCCAAGTTCCAACTCATAAGCCAATTACTATACGAGAAGATATTTGTCATAGATAAACATCTCTTTGGTTTTCATTTGAATTTTACGATAAGGGTAACCATCATTATAAGAAAGATATTTACTTGTTCATTACATCTATAATGTCATCGTTTCTTCAAACGGCATTCGATCAAGGATTTATTCGATAAGATTAAGTTATCTAATCGATTAATTTTAATCTGAACGTTTGTCTAACAGGCTAAAAGTGAAGCTAACAAAATCCACCAGCATCCTTAATTCCATCCTTTATGGCTATATGGCTATATAAACAGTTCAACCGGTCAAACAAAACGTTATACTAGCCGTGTCTTGAGAATGGAAGAATCATTAAGTAACGGTTCAATCGGTCTAGCCAAAAATTATACGGAGTACTAGCGAGTCTTGAGTCTTGACTACGCAACAGTCATTCCATCAACCGTACTCCTATGTTGCAAAGGAACATCGGAGTTGGGAGTCTACAATAAACACAACATAAGCAACTGCAGTTCATCTGATAGTTGTGATGGGTGCATCAGAATCCACACTTTCATCATCCCTTGTAATTTCTCTATCTCTTGGTTGTTATTTCTATGAACTGTTTATCATAAAGTTGACATCTTTGATTATTAATAATCTCTAATACTTGTGTTATACGCATCTGCAGAGACCAGAAGATCAGATTACTACAGTTTCTGAACGAGTTGAAGATGTTGACCCCATTTTAGAGAGGCTCCATTCCCTTAAAATCGTGAGATTCAATCTTCCCCTTTTCTATTTGTCCTTGATAATGTGAAATTAGGTGTGTAGTAATGCTTTGGGAATTTGTTTTGCTGAAAGTTTGAATCTTGCTGCAAATGGTGAATTGTGTATTTCTCTATTCTATTAATTTGATTGTGTACTGAGGTGCCCTGATGAAATTTCAGCCTATTTAGTAATGATTGGAAGATAAAGTTCGGGTAGCGTTTCCGTTGTTTGCTTAATTTGGTAGTCATTGGTTGATGGGACTGGAAATATGTGAAATTATATTGCGAAATGAGATCAACAGCTTGTTTGGTAGAGAGGAATTGAACGAAAAGAAAGGAACGGAAAAGAAAAGAAAAGGAAGGGAAGGGAATATAACGTTTCCATCAACTTGTTTTGTAGAGAGGAATTACACTTTGCCAATTACCATTATGCCTAATTCCTCCCTACCAAACAAGCTAATCTCGATGTAAAATGATGAATGCCCATTGAATGTTTTTGTGAATAGTTGAAAATAGCTTGTGCCTTTTTAATGGGTGGTCTGATTTTAAAATAGAAAGTTAGTTATTGACAAGGTCACAAAGATGATTGAGGGAAGATTAATGTGATAAAGGGATATTGTCCGTTGATTAATTGCAGGCAACACCTATTTTAACAGCCCCTCCATCAGAGAGCAGTTTGACTGATCTTTTAGTGAGGAAGCCTGCATCTTCTTCCAAACAAGGTGCATATTCTCTTTTACTTCCACTTTTTTTTTCTCATTGATTTTCTGCTGTTTGTTTGCCTGCTTAGGCTGTGGAATATCAGAAACGAATGAAAAGAAGCAAACTTTGACCTTGAACCTCTTAGATAAGTAGGTTATACCACTTTGCTAAGAGTGATGCAGAATGCAAATTCAAGCGAGAAAGACCAAGTTTCCTACTAGTATGTAGCCTAAGGGCATTCTTTTTATACAAAGTGGATAGAACTAGGGAAGTATGAGAAAAAGTATCGGAAAGGACTTTAGGAAACATACAAGGTGAATTAAACATTCCTGTTGCAAACGGATGATTAAAAGCGGAATCATAACTGATAATAGTGGAAGTTTCTAAAGCTTCCTTACTCTCTACTCTGTATTATTGACATGTTTCTTTTAGTGGGTAGCGCGTATTGACCCATTTTTGGGGTGGATGGCTGGTACTGGTTTGACGCAAGGCTGCATACGTATGGACTCCTTTTTTTGTGAAAAGGGAGTCGTCGTCTGACAAACATGACTGAGAGCTTACTCGGGAGAAAACCATGTTTAGTCGAAAAATAAGTGAAACCTTACTTCTACTTCAGTGTTTGACTATATGCAGCTGGCTTAAAATCCAAAGTTCCTTTTTTGAAGTGCATCTTTATTAGCCAACTGCCCCATTTACCACTTTCTTTTGACCAAGGGGCCCCTTTCTTCCCGCCTCAGTCATCTCTCTTACCTGAATCTCAGAGATGTTCTTTGAACCAATCATATACTCAATCGACTCCTTTCCGGGTGTTTCAAATCGTTTTTTTGCCCGTTGGATAAATTGAATTCAATTTATGGAGATGAACACCATCTTTCCTCCCAATGATATATGCTTAACCCGAGTCATGATATTGTACATCAATTTGGCTTTTCCGTTATGAGTACTCTACAGTCCGTTATCAAGCACAAGCACCATTTGCTGCTCATATAATCCCGGTGACACTTTCATTATCCTATTGTGACATATCCCTCTTCTTGGCTCTATTTTTCAATCATTTTCGGTGCAAACATATACGGACATAGTTAGTATCAGACTTTCCCGTACATGAGTTTAGGTGTGATATTTGCTTCCCTTCTTCCCAAATGAAAACACTTAAGATAAGAGTCGTAGAGAAGGGGCTCAATGTACTGAAAAAGCTATTGCTATTGCTAGGGACTAGTAAACAAGGACAAAACCTATAGCATGATGTCTACAGTATCATACTTCATTCCTTACTAGTTTGAATTTTGAAGGACCTATGGTAATCAAGATTAAGTTGACGGTTTGGCATAGTAGCCTGTGACCTTGTAACTGTGACATTCTAGGTGACCGTGGATGTTAATTAGGTGAAGAACATGGTTTGTGTTTTAAAGAATTTGGATGCTTATAGAAAGGTGCTGATTGAAATCAAGCAAATTAATGCCTTGAATATGGAATTTTGATCTCTCTCCCTCCACCCTCTTATATTTTTCTTGGATTTTCTTACATGGTTGCCTTCAGAGAGAGAGGCCTCATCAATTGTATCATAGTTTTCTTTCGGTAATCCTCTTTCAATTATTGATGAGGATAACTAATACAGGAAAAGATACTGAGTTCGCCTAGTTTGTGGTTGCATTAGGTACTGTAAACCCACAGGTGATCATGGAGCTTTTCTCTATGTATCGTGATTGGCAGGAGGACAAGGCGCATAAGATCAGTTCTAGACAGGTCAGGTCTGCACACTGTCTTATAGCTAATAGGCCAATGTTATACTTTGGGGCATACGGTGTATGTGCGAGGTGATGATATGCAATTATAGTTGTTCACGTTTGCATGTAATGATGTGTTGAATTGTTTCTGAATTGCTGTCACAGATGGAATAAACTCGGAGTACCATTCCTCCTCTTCTTGTTGTAGTCCTGACTCATGATTCCATTTGACTTTTTTTTCTTCTTTTCTTTTCTTTTCGTCTTTTTTTTTTATATATATATATATATTAACATAGGAGCAGCTTGCTAACCGTTAGGCCAGCCTTAATCCTTACTCGTTTGGTTTAGTTTTGGTATTCTTGAAATTGTTGATTATAGTTATTCTATTATTTTGCTTTCGTGGTAGCTTTGCCACTCCCTGGTATGGGAAGTTGGTGAAAATCTCCTATTAGAAAATGTTCTGAAACTCTGGTCCCCGAGTTTACAGTATTCTTTGAAGTGGTACTTGTCTCGGAGGTTCTCAATTTGCTGACTCTTGCAGGAAGATATAGAAAACAAGATAGAAGTTGTAGATGCACTGACAGTTAAACTGCTGCAACGGTTTAATGGGTCTGTCTCAGCCATGAAGACTGCTTCACAACATCTGTCAGAAGGTAGCACACAAACCAGATAATATCAATTACACTATACCCTCGGTCTGTCTCACTCTTAATTGAATAACCTAAACTTGCTGATCACTTGTCTAGGCTACCTGATATGTAAAGTTTACCATATGATCTCTTTCGTTGTTCTGTATCAATTAGCGAATCACACATGCGGAACAGAGATATCATTCATCATTTTGTATCTGTTCATAGTCTAGCATGCTGAGGCCTATTCTAGCTGTTGAGGGCTTGACACATCTTTTTTTGGATGCAGTTCATGCATTGAAAGTGGAGCTTGGGGAGCTTAAAGGGCGTTTAACCGAGGTTGTTAGTAACTGTGATTCATTATGTCGGAGAATTACTTCAGATGGTCCCGAGTCACTACGGTCATCAATCAAACCCTTTTCAGCTGATGTAAAGTTCGCTTCCAACTTGTCTTCAGTTGTAGATAAAAGCCATCCTCACGTGGAGCCCGGAAAAGACTAGTATGAGTAGTATCTCATTCTGTACATTCACCAGATTGTTCTTACCTGATCTTTAACTTGATTGCATTATTAGTCGACCATTCTTTTAGGAGTTGTATGATTCTCCTTGTATCCTATCATGTGTTATATGATTGGGATGCAATCTATGCATTGTCAATCATGTACTTGTCCTTTTACTGGGCTTCTGTGATACTACCTTACAATTATTTCAAAATTAATATGCAAGTTTATTATCAAGCTTTTGTTGTAAAATTAAGTTCCCTGGTGAATTCACCATAGACTGTAAGCTTTGAGCTGCTGTTGTGATGTTGTGATTGTTGTTGAAATGCCGCTTCTTGAACAGTTAGTAGTCATTTACAGATGAATCCAGTGTTGCGAAAACTGCTGATGTGAAAGAAGCTCAGAGTACTCCCCTGCTAGAACTGAATTATATTTTCATGGTATGCCTAGTTATCCTAGTGATCCCTTTTTCTTCGTTCTCCAAGTTGTGTAGTTCTTCACAGGAAATCGCAATTGACAGTCGATCTGCTGCCAACACTACCTAATACTGTTCTTGTGTTTACTGCAGGGAGCGGCCGTGATATTACTGCTCTTCCAAAACTTGAAGGACCACCCTGTTTTCAGCTAAGGGACAGCAGAAACCGGCAGATGATTTTGACATAGGCATTCATCACGAATAATGGCCCGTCTTCTCAGGTCATTTCCGTTTAGCCTACATGTAATTCTTCTTCCTTGTGTACTACACATTTGAATATCGACACATTTATACACCATAATAACCACACTTGTACTGTACATACCGTAATTGGCTGATTTTGAGCTTTGATGCCAAATATAATGAGATGATTATGCACAATTCTTCGAATCATTGGTTTGCATATTATGTAAGCCAGATCTGCAAGTCATCATTATGAATAGGTGCAATACATTGTGACACGATGAATATATATGATACTAACAAGATCGTCATACTGGCATGGTTTAATTTAGAGATCGAATACAACGTGAGAAAAAGGAATCATTATACTGTGAACTGAATACAATAGTAGTCTACTAGGAACTTGAAGCACATTTCTGTTCTAAACATATATTTGCCCTAATTGAGGCACCGTCCACGTATCATTATCATAAGCCAATGCACGAATAACTTCTTGGCGAAGATCACCACTCTTGAATGGAAAGGCATCAACACCCAATTTCATTAGCGAGTCATCTGCTCTAAAGGAGCATACTCGCCCATCTTCACCAAAAGCAACTATTGACGGAAAACCTATCCTTAGCGTATCGTACACGTATTTGGAGTGATCGGGTTGACGAGGGCACACCAACCACGGAGGCAATTCAGACGCATCAACATTATTCAAGTTGTCATCATTTGCACTCGTATCCAAGGAAACAAAGACAGCTTCAAAATTTGGATATTCACTCTTAATCTCATCATAATAATCGTCCAATAGTCCATTCACCCCTATCGGACCGTCCAAGTCTGACCAATCGTAGTCGAAGCAAACAAGAACAACCTTACCGTAAAGTTGTTTTACTGGCACCCTTAGTAAACCACCATTATTGCTGTCCCTGCCAAGTAAGAAGTCGCGATTCCCATGAACTAACAATGACTCTAATGTGACTGACCTTACCTTTTCGAGTTTCCACTCGATAAGGCGGTCACAAGTAAAGGGATACACGTCTACCCCATACTTCCTTAAGAATTCACCGGCATTGGGATCGACATATTTTCCATTTGGCCCGACAATTATTAGCTTATCGTCATCACTTGAAATGTAGGAGCAAGTCGGGCTCATCGTCTTAAGTCTGCGACTAATAGAATCAATGTAGGGCATAATCCACCAAGACTGTGTATTGCATAGTTTGTACAACTCATCATTCACAGTCTCCATCAATATCTTTGCGTTGCATATAAAATAGAAGGGCATGTAAATTAAAACAACCTCAAAGTCTAGTTCACTCTCCCTACAATCCCTTGTAACTTGATCCAGCTTCACCATCAAGGAACCATTATAGCACAGATACAACCCCACAACCTTACCCCGAAGCTCAGACAACGATATGGCCGAATCACCTCCAAATCTAGAGACCTGCAAATCCGAGGATTTACGACCCAAGATGTCGTCCAACTGAGAGGGAAAATGAGCCAATTGATCAGTTTTAGCCCCTTGAGTGAAGGGGAAATCCTCTGCTCCACTGAACGTAAAGAAAGAACAAGCATCGTACTGTAAAACACTATAACAATTACCAGTTGATTGAGGGGAACAACGTTCAAGCAGGACAAACCTAGGATCAGAAAAGCAGGAACCCCATAGTAAATTGCACATGTGATGACGAGTTTTCGAGTCAGAAAAAGGAATGACTCTACAAAAGTCGGGTAAGCCGGAGAAGAAGTGGTCGAAACTAGGCTTGTGCTTGAGCCACCCCTGTCTCATTTTAGCTACTAGGACCATCTCGAAATCAGAACCGTATAATTCACGCAACTCGGAAGTTACGGAAATTAAAGACGTAGAAGCCCAACCTTGTGCACTGTCATGAAGTAGAGGCACAAAGAAACAACAGACCATAATGTATTTGCTATTACATATCTTCAACCTTAAGCCAGGTGGGAAGATGGAGTTAGAATCCAAAAGCATGCCTTGTTGGATACGTTTTGGTTGGTTGATAGTTTTCGGGAAATTGGGTTACTCTTGGTCGAACCGTGTTAGCAAATGTTGACGAAGTTTGGGAAATGGATGTGATTTTATTGGTGGTGCATCTTGAATTCGACCCCGTAACAAACCCACGTATCTTTTCATAGCATCGATACTAAACTTAGAGGCATCTGGAAAGAAGCCAATTTGTGAAGACGACAACCTTGTTAACCGTGATAACCTCATAATAATACCAAATTAGTTTAACCACTCAACAACTTAGCAACCCTAAGAAACAACAAAACTTGATGTTAGAAAACCACCTGAGTTAAAAACTTAGCAGCTTTTAAAACAAACTCCTACTTCTACTCACTACTCCCTCCGTCCCAGATCAAACGCCCCAAGACACTTTTGTAGTGGAATAAGAAAAATTGATATAATAAGTTGGGTGGGGTAGAAGGAGGAGAGAATGTGAGGATTAATAAAAGTAGGAGAGATAATGTGAGAGAAGATGTAATAATTTGATAAAAGTAGGAGAGAGAAATATGTCTCAAAGTAGATGGGTGTTTGAAGTGGGACGTCCCAAAATGGAATATGGGGCGTTTGAATTGGGACGGAGGGAGTACGAGTTAACCACCAAAATGGTGTTTACAAAAAAAATTTGAGTTTTTTTTGTATTGTTAGGGGACTGAGGATTAACGTCGTTAGAATTGTGGGGAGGAGGCACTTTTCACCCTTTCCTTTTCTCTCTTCTGTCTCCCATCAATCTCCATTCATTTTCCTCTGTAGCACTTCGTCACAACTCCAACAATGGCAGCACCACCACCACCCATATCCACCACAATTCAACAAATCCTCAAAACCACAAAATTCAGAAATAAAACAAAAACCCACCTTTTTTTTTTACCAGAAGAATCGCTCTCCCATCCCAATTTCAACATCAACCCAGATCATCCCTTCCTTCAACTCTTCAGGAACATGTCAAAACCCAGAAAACCCTTGTTCTCCAATTTCACACAAAAAAAAACCAGTAAAATTCCCAAACCTAACCTAGAAATACCCATTCTTCAAATCTCGAAATCCCATATCACCCACTTTTCGAAATTAAAATAAAAAAAAACTCACAAACCCCAATCGAATTTTTTTTTTTTTAAACATCAAACACCATTTTGACGAGAATGCAAATCTCGTTCCTCCTTGGGAGGATGTAATAGATTCTGTTTGTTTAGTCTTTGTGTTTTCGTCTTGTAACAAAAAAAAAAACACCATTTTGGTGGTTAACTCACTCACTACACTCACTTGTGTGTTTTGTCTACACTATGTCTCCAGGTCAACCGACAACCAACAGTGTCGGTCTTTTTATTAGTGTTTGGATGAGAATTGCTAGCCCCAACATATTAGTTAGACTAGGGAAACACTAGAAAAAGCAGTCTTTTCGCATGTGAACCACTATGTCTCTAACGTTGTACCCTGGCACAGTGTCGGGGCTAGCAATTCTCGTTTCTCGATACAAAAACTATCAATGATCGCACTGTGCAGGAAAACAAAAGATGGGGAAGGTCCTAGGGGAAATTCTGTTGCATAATACTATATATAATATATATATATCACTATATCAGTCATCGGCAGAAAGCCAACCGAAATTGTAAAATATAATCAGACAAGTAGAGAAAAAAAGTTAACATACCTGAGCTGATGCGCGGCGGCGACAGCGATGAACTCCAGTTAGAATTGAGGGCGATTGTAGACGAGACTTGGGAAGGGCATTGGGGTTGGAATAAGGCGACCGCGACGGCAGATTGAATTGGGGGCAATTGTAAATGAGACTTGAGAAGGGCATTGGGGTTGGAATACTCCCTCCATATTTTTCTGAAGACGGGCTTTATGGTAAAACCCGTCTTCTAATTAGGAGACACAAAGTCTATGAGGGCCGAAATTTCTTCCACGGTGGGCTGAAGAACAGTGTAGCCCACGCTAAAAACAATACTTGCTGATCACTTGTCTAGGCTACCTGATATGTAAAAGTTACCATATGATCTCTTTCGTTGTTCTGTATCAATTTGCGAATCACACATGCGGAACAGAGATATCATTCATCGTTTTGCATCTGTTCGTAGTCTAGCATACCGTGGCCTATGCTTACTGTTGAGGGCTTGATGCATCTTTATCTTTTAACCGAGGTTGTTAGTAACTGTGATTCATTATGCCGGAGAATTACTTCAGATGGTCCCGAGTCACTACGGTCATCAATCAAACCCTTTTCAGTAAAGCAGTTCCTTCCGTATGGAAACCGAGTCTGAACAAGTAACTAGTAAGTTAACAATGCTTTTACAGATGCTCTCTTCATGTGGTCGGATATAATCAGCAAAACTCTTCAAAAGATAGGCCAAGAAAGAAACAGTCTTCACTTGTGCACCCTTCAATTCAATGAATTGAGTCTTCAAATGAGGAGGCACTTTCTCTGGTCCAGGAACAGATATAGCTGACACCATTAGTGGCAACAAATGTGGGATATTCGTCTGAACAAGGCGGCTATACAATTGAAACAAAAACATGACCACTAGTGGACTCTCTGTGACAATTTTAAACGATCTAGTGCTAGGATTTAGCTGTCCGGACCCAGGATAACCAGTGGTACCACCACTAATCGATGAAGGAGTCAGCTGATCAGATGTGTCCATTGGCTTAATATCATCTGCACCTCCAGGGGGTCCGATGGGTGAAACTGGGGCCATAGTTGCCGGATTCTCGAAAAAATGACTCACTGTCAATCGGAACGTCTGGTAAATCTTACACACAAAGTCCAGAAACGGTTGTACTTCATTCTCAAGGGTAGGCCGAAAATTCCTGAGCAAATCAAAGATAATACGAATGCATATCAATCATTTTCTTCATTATCAGTGGTTAGCACTTGCATAGCCACCTTCAACAAGTCCTGAACAAATGGCCGAAGCACTTCACTATGGGGCAAACGGTTTGAGATTTCAATCACAATGTTCCGGAGCTTGTGCTCATGATTATCAGTAAACTGTGGCTTTGTTATCTCCTTGAGAATCACCGAGAATGCCCGAAAGTAATACGTCAAGAAGTTCAAGTACTCTGCCGTATGGGCTATCCCTAGACTGTCCCTCACCTCCATCGCCATTTGTAGCCTTGTTTGGATTGCTGTTATCCCCCACATAATCACATACACCAAAACCAACAAACAAAATAAAAAAAGAGTTGTTGTCGGTCCATCATACACGATAAACATAAATCAAACAAATCTTTCCATGACTTTCATCACTAATACAGTAATACAATAACAAGTTCCCTTTCTCTGTAAGATCAACCAAAATGCAACTCCGTCCCTAATAAAGACGTAAACTTTCCAGTGGTTATAAAACATTTTCATATAAAAATGTGATCAGGCAATGCAAAAAGGGCTTCAATTTCTACCAATCAAGCGAAAACCCCAAACAATCAACGGCATCACAAGCAACCCACCACGAACCGAATAAAAAAAAAAAAAAAAATCCGTCCAATAACCTCTACACTAAAATGAGCTACCATTGTCGAAATTTCATCAGGATGTACGCAACCTTACCCCCTATAACAAAAACAGGAGCTACCATTATATAATAAATCCTGCACCAAAATGAACTATTAGCCTACTTATACACATCCAATCCCACCATTGCGAAATTTCATTTAAAACTAAGCAACATTACCCTTAATCGGAACCACTAGCATACTAGTACACTTAATTTACCAATCCCGCCATTGCGAAATTTGATGTAAAACTATCCAACATTACTCTAAACCCAAATTTCAACAAACAACATACAATCATTAAAAAAATAAATAGCAAATTGTAAAGCAAGCGAAAATAAAAAGAGAGAGAGATAGAAAATTACGGAGTTCGGGGTCGACGAGGAGCGTCGAATGCTGCTCGAAATTATGTATAGGACTCATGGCTGGCCAACAAACTTCCGACCAAAAACCCTAAAAATCACAAAAACAAAGAAAAAATCCCCGGCAAAAACCGCCGGAAATTTTTTCTAGGGTTTAACAGTTTAAAATAAAATAAAAAAAAAGAGCAGGGAATGCTCAAAACCCTGCAGAAAAGGGCACGTTTGGAGAGAGATTAAATTAGTCAATAGAAATGTATGATTAAGTTTGGATTCATAGGGAGGAATTGAAGAACTTTGCAATCAAGTTGGAATTTTGCCAAACAAGGAATTTGGGGGGAAGTTGTGTTGAAGAAGATGGAGTTTTTTTATTAATTTATTTATTGGGGGAACACTTGTAGAAGAAGCTTTTGAGTTGGGGGGGGGGAGAAGGAAGGTGGTTTTTGTATTTATAATCTCCCCCTGTTTGTTGAAAGTGAAACAAGAGAGGGACAGGCCGGCTCTGAGATTTAGGTAGGATTTGAACCCTGCACTCAAATATGGAAGGGTGGAACACACACCACTATGCTAAACACATATTTATGGATATATTTACTTCCTAATTTATATGTATTGATCAAGCAGTTATTGGGCCCGGCTAGGGCCTCCTAGCTCGCCTGGGCTAATAGCCGGCCCTGGAGAGGGAGAGATGATTTGGGAGAATGGAGAGAGAATGATTTAAGTTGCGAACGTCGATCTTCGGTTACTGTTGAGGTCTTTGAGGTTTGTTAGCGATTTGCAGTTACATTTCCCAAGAGAATTACTAACTATCATCCATCACATCTACACAAAGGAACTCGTACAGGAAATACACTTCCCAAATATTCAGGGGTCTTTGAGGTTTGTTAGCGATTTGCAGTTACATTTCCCAAGAGAATTACTAACTATCATCCATCACATCTACACAAAGGAACTCGTACAGGAAATACACTTCCCAAATATTCAGGGTACCAGCTCTTTACAACTTCAGTTCTTGCAACGCATTAGCGATCCAGAAAAACCCAAAAAGATCACATACGTGCTCCACTAAAAGCAAACGTTTCATTCACACAATCTTCAAGAATCTTCCCCTACCATACTAACGCGACCGATCCCTTCAGAACTCAACTTACATTCACTCTACGTCCGGCAGTTCAATGAAGAGCGGATGAAACCAATCTAGCTACCTCGTGTGTGTAAATTATACGAAAATTCGCTTAACATTAACCAAGGACATCCAGTACTCAAAAACCTAGGGTTGCCTCTTACGATATCGAAAATCGATTCAAACACTCAAAACAAATACTAATCTCCAGCCAAATAACAACAAATTACAAATCAAAAACACCACAAAATCTAAAATGCGGTATGAATAAATAAATTGAAGAAAATTTAGCCAACAATATTGAGAAGATTAGACACAACTTACCAGTTACCATAAAACGGTCTTATCAGCTGGAATGTTGGACTCATGCCACTCTGGACAAACCAGCAACTTCAGCTGCCCATTCCTATAATGAAAGAAAAGCTGGATCCGCAACATCATTGCTTTTCCTGATCTACGGACGATCTGTACTTTTGGTGTTTTACCGCCAAATGCAATCTTGAGTTCACCAGATAATTTGCTCCACTTGCATCCAAACCAAAGGTACCCAAAATGAGAGACTTGCGTCGCGTGACCGGACTGAACAAGTCGAGCACTCAGCATGTCGAGAACCATGCGCACATCAAACCTGCGGTCCAGATTCAGAGCAGCCGAGATGTAATCGTCTTGGTCAAACACCCTATTAACCGTCCCATGAGAATTCCACTGGTCACGGGCCACTGTGTCATTTGGATAGTCAATGGAACGCTATCTGACCTTACAATGCGCTTCCTGCCTACTTGTGTATCTCTGTACGTATAAACAAGCAATAGTGACCACATGGAAAGGCGTCAATAGTGACCACATAGAAAGGCGTGGGGGCGTAGAAGACACCCTTTTCTGAAACACAAGTTTATTTTCCAACAATAATTTGCACAAGACTACGCCAAAATTATTGTAGACTAGTGTAGGGAAGTTAGAATAGTCCCCTATTACAATTGGAGAGCACCAAGGGTCCACACTTAATTTGTTTCTCTTTGCTATAGTCATGGACGAATTGACAAGGTCAATCGAGGATGATATACCATGGTGCATGATGTTTGCAGATGATATAGTGTTGATCTCAGAAAGGAAAGAAGATTTGGAGAGGAGATTGGAACTATGGAGGCACGCTTTGGAGTCTAGATGGTTTCGGTTGAGCCGGAGCAAGACCGAGTATTTGGAGCGTAAGTTCAGCGGCATTAGGCGAACGGAGACACAGGGACGATCAAGTTGGATGGAAAGATTGTTCAAAGATCAGATTCTTTCGATATTTGGGGTCGATTCTTCAAAAGGATGCTAGATGGAGATGTGGCTCATAGGATCAGGAAAACAGGAAGCTTGGAAATAGCCATGTGGTCTAATGACGCGCCGGTTAAAAGAGTAGAAGGGTGGGGAAGTGATGATATTAGTAGGGGTCGGGGAAGACCCAAGATGACTTGGATGAGGGTGATAAGAAGTGATATGAGCTTCCTAGGGTTTGAAGAGAGTATGGTGCTGGATAGGGCGGTGTGGAGAGACTTTATCCATGCGCTGGACTTAATTTGACTCTTTTTGGTTTCTTTGTTTGGTTTTTCTAACTCTTTATCCAAATGTCATAAAAGACATATATATCATTCCAATTTACACTCCCTCCATTCATTTCAAAGCTTTCTATTGCCTTTTGGACAAAAATTTAGGAATGAATTAAAAATTATTAAAAGCAAATGGGAAAGGGACATCCAGCACTCAGGAGGCCTCTCATTGGCTGAAAAGTTACTATAACTGGAAACAAGAAGCTTGGTAGTGAATTCCCCTAAAAGGAAAACAGGAAGCTTGGAAATGAATGGAGGGAGTATAAGATTTTCAACTTAAATATAAAAACTCATCGTGCGAAGCACGAGATATTCCTAGTATTTGTTTGATGTGGAGTTATATATGACGTAGGACTGAATGTAATTACTTCTTCATGTGCCAAAACTAAGATTACTATTCCCTACATCTCTTTTGATTATTTAATTTGGTTTGAATTTCGTTTTTTTTCTTCACTTTTTTATGTAGACCGTCATTTTTCTAGCTTCTATTTAGGAAGTGTATATTTCTTTTTCTTCATTATTATTTATTATTGGTCTGAAATTTCGCACACATCCCGTGCGTGTCTTGACTTGTTATATATAAATGGAATCCCTCCTTATTGGTGAGGCATTTTGTTTTTCCAATTTTACCCTTCATTACAACATCTTTACTCCAGCGCCTTAGAGGCTCCCGCCATAAGGCGGGGTAAGGGGGGTCGGATGCACGCAAGCCTTACCCCTATTGAAACACAGAGAGGCTGTCCACGACTGACCCGAAATGAAAATTGCTTCGAGAATCGCACCGACTGACTGCTACTTCACAATAGAAGAAGCAAGGACAGTTTTATGAGCCATTTTGCTTTATTCCATTATATCCCAAAAACCAAAGAATAATTAGTCTTTGGCTCCATTGGAAATGGAAATAATTTTACCCTTCATTATTTAGCAAATTACATATAACAATAATAAGTAATTAAAAGGGTTTAACGTGTACAACAACAAAAACGTTTCACGTTATCAGTTTCACCATTGCAGTTTTTCTCCCAAAGTTCTCTTTTTATTAACTCCATTACCTAGGATTCCACGGCTGACAACGAAAAGGAATAAATAACACTAACTTCATCCTCTTCTTCAAATAATTTTCATAGATCTTTTCTTACAGAAGATTACCATATGTCTTTCAGATTAATAATTACTTTCCTCCCCTTAGCTTTTTTGTTGCTGAATCCCTTTGTCGTTTGAGTATTATTGAAGTAACACATGAATTCCTCATGTATCCAGGTTTATGGGCTAAGATAAGCAAACGATTTTCTCATGCATGTATCAACATGATGAAGGTAAATCATAAACTTCTTTTTTCCTCTCAAGTGTACCAGCCATCAAGAGAAGTGAAAGGAGAAGAATTCAGTTGTTCAAAATTACCCAAAAGTTCCGTTGTCACGGAAACAAAAGGAAAATATAGAATGAAACAAAAGAACTTACCCCAGCCTCTCTTCCCACAGCATCCATATCGGCTAGAACTGCGGCCTTTGCTCTAAGATGATAACACAGCTGAGCTAAATCTTTGTACTGCAATTTACATGACAAAAGAAGGCAAGGAAAAATGTTGGCAACTTCGCATGACAGCTTAAGCTAATATTCGCCAAAAATATTCACCGTTAAACGTATCCAGAATCACATCATTTATAGTGTGTGTGAACGTGGGAGAGAGAAGGGGTAAAAGAGAAGGAATGGCAACAAATGGTTACAAATCTTCAAAGAAAACCCTTCCTAGGAGCGACCAGTGAACAGCATAGACCAATTTGAATCATGACAACATATAACAACTTCATCTCATATTCAGACACCACCCACGCCTCAGACGACAAACTCCATATCACCCAATGACAGAAAAAAGAGATGGAATGGTGACTCAATAGATTTTAAAAACCTTACTCGGCCTTTTTTTCTTTTCTCAGGGATGCCAATATGTGGGTAGGATATACGATTTAGACTTATAATGGTTTTCCTTAGTGACATGCTATCTTTGCTATTCTAGGATCGTTTAGAAAAATATCAGACATGCTCTCTCCAAAAAGATCATCAAGCAGCACAACTGTTAGAAGATGCTCTGTAATTAGAGGCACTATATAATTAAAACACAAATGCAACATCACCATGGTGGTCATCAAAAGCTACACATCACAGTAAACTGGTTAACTGTTTAAATGCAGTGGATAAAGGCATATCATAGAATACCTTAATGTCCTCTCCAACAGCCCAAGCGCTCAACGCATGATGATCCACAGAGATGCCTGCTACCAAACATGAGTTGAAGCTATCACCTGATTAATGTTTAAGCAAAAGTTAAACTACAATACTTGGCAATACTGCTAAATCATTAGGGCTCCATCTGAGCCTACCGTATACGAAACACTGCTCAATATTCTCAATCTTCTCTGGTGCTATGTACTCTCCCTGTGCAAGTTTAAAGATATTCTTTTTCCTGAAAGTAGAACCACCAAATAACTTCAGTGAAAAATTAAGGACTAAATGATGATAGTGCTAAGCAAACTTTACTTCAGTCCATTGCAAGTCAACCTGTCTATTATCTTACTGCGGCCTCCGGGTAACCAAAGCCCAATGTCTTCCGTGTGAAGCGAACCATCATCATTAATTACTTCTATCCTGGAACATAATCATACGTAAATCAATCACAATGTTGCAACAGATCCATATAAGGAATTTAAAAAAAAAAAAAAGATTTAATACGTCTGAACTTCATCTTTAAAGTAGCCTTGGAAAACAGTGGGGCCTCGAACAGATATGTCACCACGAGGGTACTGCTGATCCTCAGAGGTGTAATTCATTTCAGGAACATCCACAAGTTTTAACTCTGAATTGGCACAGAATCGAAGGCAAAATGTCAGTTTTGGCTCCTAGAATGCAATCAATAATAAATAAAAACACAAGAATCTTTTGTATACCCCCTCCTTCCCGATTTTAATACCCCATTGCAAAAAAATTGGAACTTTAGGGTCTGTTCGGTATCATTTTCTGTTTTTAGTTTTTGGTTTTTTGAAAACAGAAAACTGTTTCAATTTTTAATTTTTAGAAACCGGCTGCAGAATTTATAAACATCATAGTAATAATGCTTAAACAGCAAGATATCTCTGTGCAATATATATAACAGTAATAATCAATATTATTAAAAAACAAGCTTTTCCTCATATTCTTTATGAGATTAGCAGCTTCCCCACCTTATCACTTTCATTCCAGAACCCCATCTTTCCATTAGCTTCAATCTCATGCTCTCAAATAATTCATCTTCACCATTAATTTCAAGTAATCGGTATTTTTTTCATTTGTCACAAACAAATTCGAGTCAACTCCGACATGATATTCTATTGTTGCACATGTTGTATTGTTGTAATTCAATATTTGTAGCCATGTTTGACTGATAGTACAATGACACGTTTGTTGCCTTTTAGTGCATACATGGAACATATTTTCACACTTTGATCATCAAATAAATGCATGGTGTACACTTGTACACCCAAGATGCAATATTTATATGACACTACAATCTAATGGAACACGTTATCCAAAATGCACCAGGCCAGTAACATCTAACCATGGAAATTTCGTGGGGGTGGGACTTGGGAGCATCTAACCTACAAATATAAACATAAGCATAAAACCCAGAAGATACGGCATTCAAGAGGGGAAAAAAGTCGAGATCAATCATACTCCCTCCATTCATATCCAATCTTCCTGTTTTCCTTTTAGGGGAATTCACATCTAATCTTCCTGTTTCTTATTTTAGTAACATTTGAACCAATGAAATGCTTCCAAAGTGCTCTTGTTTCCTTTCCCACTTGCTTTTATTAATTTTTAATACACACCTAAAACTTTGTGCAAAAAGTAAGAGGAAGATTGGATATGAATGGAGGGAGTATGAGTCAGTAGCGTAAATTCAAATAGCTGCACCTTTGATTCACTACAAACTGAAGAAAGAAGCACCAAGTAATATGGGATAGAGTTTGCATTTAATTATGAAGAATATCAGAGATCGAGAGAGAGGATATGCAGACAGTTTTTAGAGAGGAGAAAAAAATAAACGCATTATAGTTTTTGGAAACCACTAAAAGTGGTTTGGGAAAACAGGCTGTTTGTTCCTAAAATAAAGGTGGTTTTGTTTTTGGCAACAAGATTTGCCAAACACGATTTGTTTTTTTTTTTTTGGAAAAAAAAACCAAAAAACCAAAAACCACAACAATACCGAACGGCCCCTAATTAACCGATTAGTGTGTACACTCGTCAATAAGGGTGCCTTATTTGTATGGGGTGTTTAAATCGGGAAAGAGTACTAACTAACACTTGGATTCAACAGACAGATGAAGTGTATTAACAAAGGCACTTAACCATAAGGTCAATCACAGCTACCTACATAGGAAACATGGGAAGAGAAAAGAAAGCATGACATTTTCCGTTAATTGAATGAAAGGTTCAAAACACATAGGTGTATTTGTTCTCAAATAAGCCAAGATAATACTGGATTAATTTCTAGAAGTTGGAAAACTGTAGTCAGGCCATGCCATGTAAGCGAAAATGAACTCACCACAAGCAGGATTAGAGGAACCAACATGACCCGACAATCTGTCACCTTCTTCCATAGAGGTAATTACACAGGAAGTCTCCCTCATCCCATAACCTTCAACAACTTGGCAGCCAAAGCACCTAAAGGTGAGAAATTCATAAGTTTTAGAACCACAAATTATTGATAGATCACAAGGTTGGTCAAAGGAGGCTCATAAATACATTACTACTATCATTGATATTAGAAAATAAACACTGAGAAAAAACAAACCACCAAGTCATCAACTCACACTTTTAGGAAGTCCAAGACATCAGGCGAAAAAGTTGAAGCTCCTGATCCCATAAAGCGAACTCTGCCACCAACCTTTGCCTTAATTTTATTGAATACTAGCTGGTCCCAGATGGGCGAAGGATTCTGACTTACATATAAACAAATAATAAATTCTAATCCATATTATATACATGAACTCAAGCACACAACACCTCGAACACATACTAGGGGACAAGAGGCAGCGAAACGAGAAAGGGAACACCCCCCCTCCAGGCCTCCAACCCACCCAAAATAAAACAGACGAAATGAACTTGTCTTTATTAAGCAATAGGGAACATATGCAGCGGACTAAATAAAATGGTTGCTGAATCCTACGCTCCGTTCTTTATGTAGTCAATAGTCATCTCATGATTGTTTCAAGGTTTTAGGAAAAATGTCTCTGTTATTGCACTGGAAAGTTGTATACATCCAACCCCCTCACCTACCCCACTTGGATGCTGGAGAACTCCCTGGTTATATAATGACACAGCTCTTATGATCGGAAGGCTCTATACAATGTAAGATTATCATGTTGCACCTATCCAAGGTTGTCATCTCATGCTTTCAACTGGTATAGTGGGACATTGTGAGATGACCATGTAGCATAAAAATACAAATACCATGCATCATGGCTTGCTTCTTGGAGTTACAAGCAGCATTGAACAGCCTTTCCTTGAGAGCACCGAAAGTCTTGCCGTTATTAACAATCCTGTAACACAAACAAATATCAGATACACTAAGGCATTCCAAACCAACGGTTATAACTTTGAACGGCTGTTATATGAATTAACCCTGCATAAATTCTGTTGTACAGACGAGGAACACTACCGAATATGGTTGGACCTAGCATATCAGTCATCAACTTCAAGTTGTCCTGTAGAATAAAAATATGTTATTATAGTGCCTTAGTAGACTTCTTGCACATATCAACTTTTTAAGAAAAAGAAACTACTTTAAAAGTTTGCATCTTCAAAAATGACGTCATACAATAGTCTCCAAGCAAAGATAAGCGCATTAATCTACTTTATGTATGGCAACTTTCATAACTCACAGACTCGAGTCTAGAGAAACCGTATGCGTATAAGTTAGCACGCCAAGATACTGAATCCGACAAGTATTAATCAGAATCGGAAAAAAAATCTTGACTCCACTGATTGACTGAATAAAACTAAGCAATCTATGTAAGTGTTACCTCATTTTGATGAGGAAAAGTTTCTTTCAGAGCGAGACAACCAACAAGCTTGGAAGAATTCTCAGTTTCTTTCGTGGCGAGACCACCAGCAACATTTTCGTCCTAAACAAGGTAAAAGGTGCCATAAGCCCATAAGACAAGAGTCTAGCATAGACATTGCAACATAGAAGGGAAATAAGTTCTATCTGCAACCTGATCTAGCTTCAGGCTTTGAAGTCCACCTTTGACACCCAAACCCTCAAACCCCGCTGCAAACCGGCTTTTCACCAGCTTCACGGAACAAAAAACAAAGGGCTTAAACAGACTGCTGATCAATAATCATCAATCATAAATCGTAACCTGAATTAATACGGAGTAGCTTCTCCAACAAACTTTCAAAAACAAACAATAATCATAACCTAAATCCGTCGCCGTCTGATTTAATAGCTTCTCGAACACTTCCATAAACAAACAATAATCATAATCGTAATCTAAGTCTGTTGATGGCTTCTCCAACACACTTCTAAACAAACAATAATCATGATCTTAACCTATCCTATCATAATCATAATCATAATCATAATCTTAAGAATATGATTATGATTAAGATTAAGATTAAGATTATGATTGTTTTTTACTTTATAATGATTATGATTATGATTAAGATTTTGGCCACTTTTGAGCAATTTAAAGTAGTCAAATATTCTTTAAACTTTTCTATGGACAGCCTTAGACTATTATTGGTGGATATGATGGGTGTCGCCTCTGTTAAGGACATTTTTTAACCCCTTTCAGCACACCTCGCACCTCAGTGACCTCACCCATTGAGACTAATGTGTTCTGTTTGCCCAATTTCGAAACCTACAATAGGTCTTTGGCTGTAATAATTTGCCCAAACCCATAATATGATCCCTAGGGGCTTTCACGGAATTTTGAGCAGTTTTTGTTCCAGGGTTATTTTTACCCAAAACTGTAGATTATATACTATCTGTGCGCAATCTCTCTATGTTTTAATAGAGGTAAAGGCTTGCGTACATCCAACCCCCCCCCCTTACCCTGCCTTATGACGGGAGCCTTTAAGTCACCGGGGTAATATTGTTGTTGTATTGTCTCTAACACTCTAACCCCTTGTACGCCGCTCTTCTTTCCTCCGTCTTTTCACTTGAAATGTTGGATTAGACATTACACTTATAGCCAACATTTGATAACAGGAAAAAAGAATCAAAACTTAGCCTCTTCCAAGCAAAATTGTTGCGCAAGAGGAAGTCTTTCCATGGTACATGGGGTCAAAGACTCTCTTTTAAACATTAAAAGTCCAGGTAGCCGTGCCAGGGGCTAAATATTTACGCCTTAAGAATTACGAGTTCACAACGGAAGATGATTCAATTCATGAGACAAGTCCAGCACATAAAAGATAGGAAAACTAAAACACGTAGATCAGTAGATGCTGCGAATAGCAAACGTTACCTGTGAGCTCTGTATTTCAGTCTTGAAAGTGGCCAAGCTCGACTCCCTGGTTACCTCATACTACAACAAAGTTAGGAAAACCGCACATGATTAGCACATACCAGGAATTGAACTTCAACAGCAAAGATTTTCAATTTAACTGAAATCTAAATATATCATTTACACATCTGATATCTGTGATACAAATTTACATAGGTTTACTGCGTAAATCCCTTAGTCTTACATACCAGCTTAGCGGTGACCATTCTCACAATGAAACAAGAGAGGTCGCAGGGGCACAGATTCACAGTATCTCTGACGAGACTTCAACTCTAACAAAAGCATTCTCAAGTCTCAACTACTTCATGAAAGGAAAACCTCAAAAAAGGTCCATGAAGAAAACAGGATTTCCGGATGCAATCACACTGAATGAAGCAAAGAAATTTATCACTTCGTGACGGATTGCAAGTTTTAATACTCCATTACCAGTTACCATTGTTCCCCAACGGCCAACCAATCCTCCGGTATATCCTCAAGGGCCTCTTACTTCATTCACACTTACTCAAATTAGTAAACTCGACCTACACCATAATGTCTTAATTTTTCACAATATAACTTCTCTACATATGAACTTGTGACTTTCGCATTAAAATCTAAGCTCATTTACAACTTAATTGACAGGTTCCCTACGCAATAATTACCAAACACGATATGCGTACAACTTCCATAGTGCTCCTAAAAACCTAAGTAAACACGCGCTGAGGCGAACAGTGCACATCAATCGAAATGTTCTAACAATTTAGTCGAGACCGAATAATAACATGAAATCAATAAGAACATTCAAACTCAAAACACAGTGAAATTCGAGTGGAAAAACACACATACTTTGTGCATTTCAGGCTTCGTAACGAAGAAATTCGCCACACTTTCGAGACTATCATTCAACACTTTCGTAATCGCGCCGGTTGATACTTGTGCCTTCTTCGGCGGAAAACCTAGCTCTTCCAAACTCCTCACCTATTCTCAATTCCAATCCACATTCAATCAATTCAATCAAAAAAATCAGCACATTATAAACAAAAAGAAGAAGATAGCGAGAGAAGGAGAAATTTACGAGAGCGTAAGATTCGGCGAGCTGAGAAAAAGGTTGAGTATCGGTGAATCCAAGATTCGGCGAGCGTAAGATTCCGCAACGCGAATTGTTCGAAATCGACGAGTTTAATCCAAGATTAGAGGCGGAATTAGCATGATTCGATGCGTTTAGGAGAGAGAAATCCTTAAATTTCGTCGAATTTAGGATTTAATTTGCGCCGAGTTTGTAAAGTCGTCTACAAGCTGTAGACGCCGCCATTAATGGAGGAATCAATCGGCTTCAAATATACACTGAGTCGGAAAATTTGGGATTAGAAACCCTAGGTTTATGAAGCTTGTAGTTGAAGTGGTGGAATTTTGGGGGTGATTATGGCGGAAGTGTAGGAAAATTTATCATTTTGGGAATTTGGGGGGGAAGTGTGATTTTGGTTGCTTGTAGTTCACTGCAAAATTGTATGCCGCGGAATTATACTGTACTAGTACTTCTTTCCGATCGGGTTTATTTCGGATTCGAGTCGGGTGAGATGCTAGCACCGTAGGTAGCATTTTTCTTATGAGTTTTGACTTTTGACGATGTTTCAAACTTATTATGCATATGCTAGTTAATTGAGTTTTAAGCTGGACTAAAAAGAGTTGGATGATTTACACGACCTTCAAATTCAAGTACCATGATATGAGTTTGTCCTACATCCAAGTATGAGTTTGTCCCATGTTCCAAGATAAAGGGGATGTTGCTAGGCATATAAACAAGTGGAATACTCCTCATATTGTCTACTGGATCGATTTTCGGACGGAATCCCAATTGGGCTTACGTGCTAGGGTTTGGCTCCGTCGTCTTGTCTCTCCGCCCTGAACGTTTTAGCAACTTGGAATCAGCTAATGAGGGCCAGTTCGGTATCACTGCCGTTTTCAGTTTTTGATTTTTTTGCGTGAAAAATTTAGCTCAATAAGTTGCAAAAATTTATTTAAACTGTATATTTCTATAATAGTCATATATAAAATGAAAAATGAAAACTAAAACCACTTTTTCTAATTTTCAAAAACTGGACTTGAGTTTTTCAAAAAAAAAAGATTGATGGAATTTTGGGGGGAAGTGTGATTTTGGTTGCTTGTAGTTCACTGCAAAATGGTATGCCGCGGAATTATACTAGTGTTTCTTTCCATTTCCACCATTCGGGTTTATTTCGGACTCGAGTTGGGTGTGTAGGTGTTCTTTTTACACGAGTTTTGAGTAACGATATTATCAACTTATTATGCATATGAGAGTTGATTGGGTTATTATAATTCATATTATGAGTAATATGTTTAGTTTTACATTTGACAAATACACATGTGAAATTATGTATATGTGTCCTTTTTATGTTTTTTTTAAAGAAAAACATCATATGTGTATTTGCGGGTATACGCGACTTTAAAGAAAATAAGGTTGACCCCTGAGTCCAACCCGACTTCATAGAGGGTTAGGACCGACCTTCGAGCATCGTTTAATCCTTCTTTTTGACTCCTCTATTGTGATGTCAAATTCTCAAATTCATAACTCGTTTACAAATTTGGGTGCTCCATTTCTATCAAGGCCAAACCCAAACTTCTGCTCAAGAGATAGTCGTCCCTACAATACATCTATAGATTTCCGATAAAAGGGGATTCATAGTGCTTCCCACCCAATTGGAATCATATTGGGTCTCTACTTTTTGGAGGATTGCTAGTTTAAATCTTTGCTTACCAATGTCGAACTTCCAAAAATAGGCCTTGGCACCGCGGTACATGGTGATGGGCCATAAGATGCTCGTGCTTGGTTTCACCACCAACCCAATTGCTTTCTTTTAAAAGGGTATGTCTAGACTAAGCCGGCTCACGGAGCCTTGTTCCAAAGCCAGACAATTCCGCCCAAAGGATGGCCACGACCCGAGACCTACCTCATCTCGGACTGGCCCCACCAAGCATGGTGCTTGCGCCAGGGCCATGCACTCGCAACCTGAACTGCCACAGTGCCACCTCTCGTGGAACAGACTTTCTCAAGGCTCGGTATCGATCACCTAGTAGGCTAGTATATTGTTCGAGTGTTGGATTGGGTTACCCTCACAAAACCTACGGTCGTAGTCTTGTCAACAAAACCCAAAAAGAACAAAACAATCAAAAATAAGAATCGGACTTTTCCTCGGGTCAGGTTGGGCCATGGGGCCCGATGCCACTTGATCATCATCATCTTTATAATAGAGAAAGTCTTAATCTATATCCATATACATTTCTAAATGTATATGCCCCATTTTTTTATCCACATGTCCCACCACATTTCATTTATCTCTCCTCAATTGCACCACATAAATTAGAAAATATACTCAAACTACCCCCCATATATGTTATATATGACATATATAAAAAGCCTTAGGCTCTGTTTGATAGGACTTATTATAAGTAGTATTCAGATCAGTTCAAAATCATTCAGATCAGATCAGAGTCATTCAAATCAGATCAGAGTCATTCGAATCAGATCAGATCAGATCAGAAACTTTCAAATTTATATCAATGTATATTGGTCCATAATTGATACTAATCCGTTAAAATTCAATCAAAATTTAACACATTCAAATCAAATCAGATCAGATCAGAATCATTCAGATCAGAAAGATGCAGTCCTATCAAACGGGGCCTTAGGCCCTGTGCGAGTCAACTTATTCAACAATGTTTTCAAATCAGATCCAGATTTATTTAAATCAAATCAAATCAAATCAGTTTTATTCAAAACAAATCAGTTTTATTCAAATCAAATCAAATCAGAATTAACTAAATAACAATTGATGAATCTAGTTTATTTCTAATTATTAATTCGTCTAATTGCAGTTAATTAATCAATTCATTCAGTTCAGATCAAATCAAATCAAGTTTATTCAAATCAAATTAAATCAGATCAATTCAATTCAATTCAAATCAAATCACATTAGGAAAATGCTGTCCAATCGCACATGGCTTTAGGCCCTGTAGGATATCACTTAATAAACTGCATATTCAGATCAGATCATATTTATTAAATTCAGTTCATAATTATTCAAATCAAATTTGGTAAGGTCAGAATCTTTCAATTAGATCAGAGGCATTCAAATCAGATTAAATTTAAGAAATTTTATCATACGAGAATTAACACTAATCACGAATTTTATTCAAATCAGATCAGAGTCATTCAAATTAGATTTCACCCGATAAGAGTCAATAAAATCAGATCAGATTCATTAAAATCAAATCAAATCAAATCAGAAAGATGCAGTTCTATCATACACGACTTATCCTTTATAATATGCCTTCCCATAAAAACCGTATACCTTCTCTCCTTTAAAAAAAAAAAAAAAAAAAGAGGAAGAAAAACCGCAAATAAGCCGCTGAAGAGCCATCTAAAAACTTTCTATTATCCTAGGGTTTATTTTATTTATTTATTTCAATTATTATTATTGAAAAAAAAATAAAACTAATATTCTTGTGCATTTATAACCTTTTGCTCTAAATTTGCATACTTCAGATTTCATATGATTTTGGGTATATAATGTACATGGGCACCAGTGGAATTAGTACAATAGCACAGTGAAAAAAATTGGGAATTTTTTTGCTGCAAATTTGGGTTTTTATTTTTTAGGGTTTTTGAGGAATTTAATTAATATGAACAATCAGAGATTGAAGAGAGTAAATTGGGCGTCAGATGATAACCTTTGTCAGGTAAATAATAATTTCCCCCCCTTTTTAATTTTGATGATGAATTTTTTTTTGTTGGTTTACAATTCATTCAATGTTTTTAATTACTCAATTAGTTCAAAGTTGAAGAAACAGTAATCAAATTAAGATAAAATTAATATTTGGAGCAGTAAAAAAAGTGAAAAGATTGTAACTTTTATTTGATTTGATCATGAACTTAATTAATGTCGGATTCGGGTCGAAATGATGATGCTGGTATAAAAATTGAAACTTTTTAATTGGAAGTTGCAAATTTGGGGATTCTGAATGAAGATTGGTGAAGAACCCAGAAAACCCAGAAAGTTATACTCTCCAAAATCGATATCAAAATCGAAATTGAAAACGAATTAATTGTTCAAGCTTGACACTGAAATTTTGATGTATCAGTATAATCACTATAACTGGTTGAGTAAAACTGAAGCTAAAAGTTTGAAGATTAGTTTGCATTCTGTAAAGGGTGTTAATCTTAACGGTCACAATACCGATTAGTGAAACAAATTTCAACCTGAATGATCAGCCCTAAACATTTGCCACAGTTTTAGATTTGCATATGAGTGTCACTGACTCTTAGCATTCCATTTTTCCATGAGACATTTGGTTTGGAATGCTGTTAACATTAACAAAACTGGCAGCGGCAACCGTTCTGATCTCCTGGAACAATTGGTTGATTACTAGATTCTACACCTTATTTAAAGTTTTGTATGAACAGAAAAGGGAATAAGTTTCGCGCTTTCAGGAAATGAACTCATGCCCTAATTCGGGATTAAGATATGAAGCATTTAGTGAACCCGAAAAGTGATAATCTCAGGCATAATTATATCTACCTGTTTCAGTAATGAATTAGTGACGATTCAACTATCATATGAACACGGTAAGTAATAAATTCAAACGATAATTTCTAATATCTATTCAAGTCTTAACAAGGAGAATTGAACTGAAGAACAAAGTTCAGGGGTTGGACTGCGCTTAAAGCACATGATCTGGACATATCCCTGTCATTGGTAGCTTTAAAGTTTGAAGATTAGTTTGCATCGTGTAAAGGGTTTTAATTTTATTCCTATACTGATTTATGGTTGCTATACCGATCAGCAAACAAAGTTCAACCTAATGAATGCGAAAAGTAAATAAGTAGTGATGATTCAAACTATCACATGAACACGTAAAGTGAATAGTTTCACACTTGATAATATTTGTCCGAGTCATACTAAGGAGCAATGCATGAAAGTTTTTAACGAAGTTCGAGGTTTGGATTTGCGATAGTTTGCTATTGACAAGAACTCGAAATGTGGTTACTTCTTTCTTGAGGAGTATTCGTCATCATTAAAATTCCGAATGTGAGCTACTGTTTGGTTTGTCCAAAGTAGCACT
Organism: Spergularia bocconei; assembly: GCA_963457585.1. Classification (NCBI taxonomy): domain Eukaryota; kingdom Viridiplantae; phylum Streptophyta; class Magnoliopsida; order Caryophyllales; family Caryophyllaceae; genus Spergularia; species Spergularia bocconei. The sequence continues at coordinate 1,298,799 of OY734945.1, read as the reverse complement.
TGGTTGATTGATATCTCGACTCAGTTTTCATCATGGATAATGTGGAGGTTTTTTTTTTTTTTTTGGGAGTAAGGTTGCATACATCAAAGCCTCCTTACCTCGCCATATGCATGGGCTTTCGAGGCATGGTGGGATAGTTTTTGTTTGAAGTAGTATGATAGTTAATAACAAACACTCACCCAAGAGTCCAAGACTACATCAAAAGGAAATATTGGATTTGATGAGATATTTGCTTATCCTTGCTTCCTGCTCATGTAGAACTATGTCTGTATGGCCCACTCATGGAAATATGTGGAAACTCTTCAAAATTGTGCTCTCCATTAAATGTATCTAAAACAACGTTTGCTGATCTTTTATTGTAAACATTTACAGACAAGTAAAGGTGATTCATTAGCAGTTTTTATGTTCTTGAATTTATTAGCTTTGGTGAATAAGTGAACTGATTTTGAGATTCAGGAAATACATATATCTTAATTATGTAGTGGGTGTGGGTCCATTGGGAAGTGTTGCCTTGGCTCTACACGCTTCTAATACTGTGATTGAACAGAGTCGAATGTCATGATCGGCAATTTAAGTCATTTTGTGAATGAATCTAGTTATAAGGTTTTCAGAAGTTAAGTCAGCTGAAACAGTCAGTGAAGATTTATGCTGGTGGTTGCTTTTGCCTTTACAGAGGGGCTCTTGATACTCGGATGGGTTTGAATATAGGAAGGTGTTGAAAGAAAACTTTATTTTGGAGTTAAGGCTAATGAATAGAGAAAAGCTACTCAATGGTGACTTGGTTACTTATCCCAGATGCTATATGTGCATACAAGTAGTGACCCCATCAAAGCTAGAGAATTTGAATGTGAGTTGAATGTCTGAACTGGGTTTGAGCAATCTTTTGAAGAAGTGATTTGCTAAAAGAGCTTTCTTTATGATTTTGGGGAGTTGGTATTTCTCTGCTTTTTTTTTTTTTTGGTTACAATTTCTCTGCTTCTGTGAGTATGGCTGGTTGTTCTTTTGTATTTTGAAATGATTACGCAATACTCCTAGAAAGGTTTCTTGATGGTGGCTCATTAGGTTTGTGCATGCTAGCCAACCTTGAATGATTTTGAAACCAAGGCTTTGTTTTGCTATTGTGTTTGTTGTATACTTGTATACTGTTATTCCTGGAAACTTGGGAATTTTTACAAAAGCAATTTGGCTCTGTAAATTTGAGGGTTTTTATGGTGTCCGTTATTCCATTTGGTTTGATTTAGGTTAATAAGCTTCGTATACCTAGTTTGAAACAACGATCCAAATTTACTGCTGATGGAAAGCAATATTGGCTGTTTTAGTATGTTGTTGTTTGCTACCTTCGTTATACTTGACACTGAAAACTATGACAGAGTTAAGGGCAGTGCAATTAGAATGTTTGACAGACCATTTTGGAGTTGTTTATATTATTATTTTAGTTTTAAGTGTTGCTTTGGAGGGAGTAGGCAGATGGTAATGCTCTTGTCCTGCGTTGGGTCTTCTTACACTGCCTCTAATTTGACGTCCCTAAGCTTGTTTTTGATGCTGGAAGCCTGGGATAATTATAAAATATCTTGATTAATGAGTGTGCCACGTTTTAAGATTGGTGATTCCCACACCCCCCCTCCCCTTTTTTATTTTTGAAGAAAAGATAAGAGATTCCCCTCTATGTATTCTGGTTTTTTGAGTGGAAGGTCGACCTGTAGATTTCTTCATGGTTGGTTCTTCGAAGCTGTGTTTTGGTTCTCAAGAGATAATTGGTTCTGAAATAGATTTTGCTGCTGGGTGACTTCTGATGTAATTGGCTTTTGAGGATGTAAGGCTGCTGTGGAAAACTCACAAAGATTTTCCTGTGGCATTCTGTCCTATGGCAATCTAGATTTAGGGATGCGCTCTTTCATTGCACATTAGCTGCATTGTGTACGAGGGGGAAAAGTTTCACCTTAGAATCTAAAGCAATCTGAATTCTGAATTTTGTTGAACTCCCTATCATTTTCACCTAAATGCAGTAACTCTCTTTGCTGCACTTGTAATTTTTTTATAATCAACACTTTGGATTCTCAAACCTATTTATAATCTTCTTTTAATAGATAAAGCTGTTCTTATCCGAGGATTGCCCCTCACAAGTTGGCAGTAAAGCTCAAGATCACCTTAAAAAGAAGGAGTCCTTGCACTCTAATGGAATGGGAGTTGACGACTTACCCCCTGGGTTTGGAGGCAATGGAGATTCACACACACCAAATCAAATTTGTATTCCACAGATTAGATGGAAACGTCCACCCAAGGTATGGTGATCTATGCCTGAAAGGGTCATTACTTGTAATAACGTTACTTGGACTATGCCTGACTAGTGACAAGTGGTGGATCCCCTGTTTGTCAAAAAGACGTTGAGTCTGTATACAAATGTGAAGGAGGCTAATATATTTGATACTGAATGGTTCCCTTGTATAAACAGTTTGTGCTGGATGGTGAATGGCATGTGGTGGCTGGTGAAGAAAGCGAAGAGAAGGGGACTCAAAATTACAGGGAAATGAGAGTGCTGGAGGCTTTGTATCCCCGTGCTTCTGCCATTCCTCCGAGGTATAGCACCTATCTGCCGAAAATCTGTTCTAGTGCCTTATTCATTGCCTTACTAGCATGGTTTTTCTTCTATTTGCTGTGAAATCGCCTACCTATATGTTTACATATTTGTAAAAGTGCTGTAATCTTTGGAACTCCCATGTTATTTTTTCAGTGCCTCTTCTTATTTTATCTAGTTTGGTTTCGTTGGTTCCTGATACATATCACTCGGTATTTGAGCTTTCTTTTATGTTGCATCTAGCCCATCAATTTTGCCGGAGGTGGAAATTTGCGTCTATGACGATAGTCAAACCCCTATTATTCCGTTGACTCCCGTTGAAGATGAAGATGGAATGCCTATAGAGTCAACATCATGCTCCAATTCAGGTGTCATGAACCATAGTATGGAGGCATCGAGTGCTGTTCAATGTAATGTGCCTGTTGAGTCAAAGGCTGCCGTTAATGGGAAATTACAAGGACTAGCCGCTGGTTTTGATGCTGACGTTTTTGCTGCAGCTTCAGCTGCCATCACTGCAAGTATGAAAAGCAATGAAAAGGGCAGCATGGTTGACACTGATCTGCTCATCAAAATCTTAAATGAACCAAAAATGATAGAGGCCTTGTTAAGTGTCTCTGGCTCATCTTCAACAAAACCAGTGACCCCCATTCATGAACCGAAGCATGAAGGTCATCTCTCCATTTCCCAGAAGCCGAACTCCAACATGCAAAAGATGTACCAGCCGAAACAAGGTTCTGCTGCATTCACATCTCAGCCTTTCCATGGTCCAACAACATCCTGGCCCAGTTCAGAACCTTCAGGACATAGTACCGTCACATCTTCACAGCGAGGTAATGAAAACTCTCAAACATTCACCACGAACCTGAAGCTGCATTCAGGTACAGAGTCGCCAAATCAGTTACTTCCCTTGTCATCCATGGACCATCACGCAGCTTTGTCTATGCTGGGGGATCGCAGGTTCACACCAACTGCCTCGCCTAGTTTGGGTTCTAATATGTCAGTTCCATCGACCTTATGTGGCTCCATACAGCATAGAAGCAATGCAGAAAAACCAGCCGCCAATGGATTGGATCCATCCAGAAACATTGTGCCTCCTTTGAGTTCTCCAAACATGGGGTCTAATGCCTCTCCATCAGATTTATTCAGTAGGCCTGATAGATTATCGCTGCAGAATACACGAAACTCGGACTTACAATCTTCTCAACCATCCTTGGGCACAAGCAGGACTTTTTCTCCAAAGCCAGAAGACTTATACGCAGGTCACAGACCCAATGGGGTCTCTTCAGGAAGGCCAGAGAATCATAACCTGAACCTGGGAACGCATATGTCGGGTTCTTCGCAATATTCAGCCCCTCAACCAGATAGATTTCCGGTGCCTCCTCAATCGTCCATCAGGAATCCTGCTGTCAAGGATGTGAACTACTACAAGAGTCTCATCAGGTTACATGGTTCGAGAGAGGATGAAGCTCAGGAACAGTTTACACCCATGTACCAGGCAAGTCTACCAGAACTGACGGCAGTGTCTGCAGCGTCCGGACAAGGACACACGAGAAAGATACCGAAACCATGCAAGTTTTATAATAGCGCGAAGGGGTGTAGGTACGGATCAACCTGCCCCTTTGAGCATGGTTCAATGCTAGATCTGAGAGCTGGTAACTTTCCAGAAAATGACCGGAGTAAGAGATTAAAGATCAGTAGTGATTCAAACTTCAAAGGATAAATGTTGAATGCATCAGGTGATACTAAATTTTTCGTCTTTTCAGAATACAATGCACAGGCTTCATAGCTCACAGGTTTTCCAGAGAATCTCACATTTCACAAATTTCCTAAACTAAACTTTTTAGCAAATTAATCTTGATTCACGCCATAATGTTGCTGGCTATCTGCTGCGCCGTGGCTTATGCGTTTCATGTTATTGATGGGGTATATTATACTCCTCTAATTTCATACTTTTTGGCATACCTTTTATTTTTATATTTTTCCGCAATGCATGCTGATATCGGATCATCCTCTAATTTCACTTTTTGGCAATTTTCGTTGAAAGTAAGGTTTAAGATAGTTTAAGATAAACTAAAATGCCTCGCAAAAAAAAAAAATAAAAAAAAATTGAAGGGTATTGACATCTCGACTGTTCCTGCAAGCTTGCATTACCATGCGCAGTACATAGGCTCAAATGTGGTATAACAGATCGGTCTATTGTCGTCATTTCTTCTCCTCAGTCATGGTCATAACGTGTAGAACTAGAACGACTGCCATACGAGTCTCTGACTTGAGAACATGAAGAGAACGAATTAGACATCTGATCCCAGGTGAGACGATTTCTCCATTTTTTTAACCTCATACAAACAAATCGCAATGGTGTTGACTGTGTGCTACGACATTGTTCACTTTGATAGCCTAAGGAAAAGGTATTGAAAAATAACCTTCAAAGTAAAGAGTTGTGCTATACGAATAGCCAGAGAGACCTATGTTAGAGCTGTTGGAATACGCCCCCAAATTCAGCCAAAACCACAGTAGGAAACATTTGACGATCAATCGCTCAACAACAGACACCGAATTCTGGGTTATAAATTTAACAGGAAAAACAAGAACAGATGACGGATTTTCCATGGGCACCAAAATGAGACAATGAACTTCAAAAAATTTAATCCAACATCTTATCCAGATAAAAGAACCCATGGGAGTGTAAAATATATCTGATACAAAAGCCAAGATACCGATGAAATTTTATGCTATCAGTTCAAAGGCAAGTAAATATCGCAGCATGCCTTCTCAAATATCTCGAGACATTAGTTGAACACAATCAGAATGCGTGAGGAATTTTATCTCAAAAGACGCCCTGAGCTAGTTATATAAATGCTCGAGTTTGTGGATGCTTGTTGCACTTGGAAGTCAGCCTGTCCTCATGATGATGTGAACTCCACTGTCAGTATCAACAATGTCACTTATCTCTCCAACATTTAGAGCATATGTTGCTTCTTCAAAAGGCTTCTGCATTTGACCTCTGCCGAATGGTCCTGCAGGAGAGCACATCGAGTCAATATAAGATCAGTAAAGCTAACCGCAACAAGCACATTAAGGGATCCGATACAAATCACTAGAGAACAGCTATCCAGGTTCTGCCTCGGAGAATCAATTTTGACACAGAAACAACATTCAGAGTACTGAATTTCAAAAAAATGTAAAGTAAGCATTTTATCCTCTGCAAACATCCCACTTATTCACTTGTACAGCAGTCCTCGACACGATTCTATTCAGATGTTGAAACAATAGATGGGGTCACATGGTTGCAATGCAGTTGACAGGAACAGGGTTCCAAAGCCCATACCAAATACGACTGCCAAGGGCTTCAAATCTCAAAGGAGAACGACAAAATGATATGCTTGAGATCAAGCAAGTCATTTACATACATATTTCCACTACTTCATAACAGAACACTGACTACCCAAGACAAAAATTTAACAGAATAGAAGTGGACATGATCCAAATTCATCCATTTAGTAACAAATTCGATATCAATGCATCATGTCATGAGGTGAAGAACCCAGTGGCCTATAAACTTCGGCAGTTTAGAAGCATACAAAAAGCCAAAAAAATAACAATAACCGAGAGCAACACATTTTACCTCAAAGTCTCAAACCACCTTGGTCGCCTAACTAAAATCGGGGCTTTCCTTGAACACCCTAACCTCCAAAAAGGAACAAATTCCACACCAACTTCATATACCTTTCACATCTAATGTGGCCATGTGGGAATACAATTTCCAGACTTAAGGCTAAACTGGTGATCAACAGTCCACGCCTTCAATTAGTTACCTTACAGATACATACTCCCATTCACCACAATATTCTTTCGCTATAATCTAAAGTTCACTCGTTCATTCACAGACCAATTACCAAGGATAACTCCATGAAAACTCCAGAAAACAAAATGTCAAGCGGCATCATGTCAACCTCCAAAAGGACCAAATTCCACAATAACTTGAAATACCTTTCACATCGAATGTGGGAGATACAATTTCCAAACTTCAGGCTAAACTGGTGATCAACAGTCCACTCCTTCAATTATTCACCTCACACGGCTCACAGATACATACTCAATTACTCCGATATTCCCATTCACAAGAATATCCTTTGGCTATATTTTAACATTCACTCGTTCATTCACAGACTAATAATTAAGGATAAGTCCATGGCAGATACAGAAAACACAGTCTCAAGTGGCTTTCCAAACCGAATAAACGCTCTGTTGCCACATTCTACTCCTAGCGCCTCCATACAAACTACAGAACCGGAAACAGCAACAATTTAAAGACCCATTATCTTCCAATACACAATCACCGCGCACTACAAGGGACTGTTCCACACTTCCACCATTAACACATATACTTACGAAATAAAGTCATTACGAAAACGTCTTCCTTAAACACTCCTTTTCATCCTAAAAAGGGGGGAACTTCATAGCTAACCTAAATTCGACAAGGAGTACCATAATCTACTTCATCAGCGAATTCCTACGATTTCGAACGTCAACATAGCAGCCGAAAATTGGATTAACCTCCAAAAGAAATCAAATTTCACATTCAACTCCACAATAATTTCCAAAATTAGCAGCTTTTTTTACACTGAAATTCTCATAATCAACCGAATAAATAAAATCCAACAACTAAATCAAAATTCCAAAAACTCAAATCAGATTCAACGAATAATTATCTAGGGTTTATCAAAACCGAAAAAAAAAACCTAAATTAGCAACTACTCCAATAAACAGCAGATCATCAATTAAAAGCGTAAACATGACGAAACCACAATAAAAAACATAATCATAAAAGTAAAAATAAAATAAATTAAGCAAAGAGAGAGAGAGAGAGATAGAAACCTAGATCGCCGCCGCGCTTGGCGGAGCTACAATCGGAGATGCGAGTGGCGACGTCGGAAAACTTGGAGTTTCCGGCGAGAATATCGTCGCGGATAGACTTAAGCTGAGCGACGGCGGAATCTTTGGTGGTGTTCATGATGACGCGGCCTTCTGGATCTTTCCACGAAGCTTTGCGGCGGGAACCTTGGTGTTTGATTAGAATATGCGACGCCCTAACTTGGTCCTTGGTCGCCATCTTTGACTTTTTGCGGTGGCGGTCGTGGTGGTCTTTGCGGCTGTGGTGGTGTTTTTCGGTCGAAGCTTCCTTCTTACGCTTCTTATCTGACTCGAGTATTTTCTCCAGTGTGTGTGTTGTTGTTTTTAATGGTGTGTAAAGAAAGTGAGAATATTTTTTGAGTGCGGCGACTTTATTAAATCACGCGCACTTGTGAACTTAACTTTGGGCCTCCATTATGAATGAGACCTCTACAAGATCTCGATTGATACAGTTGCCCAATTATCGTAGTTGGGTGAGAATCGTAATTGTGAGATATGATTTAGTGAATTACTCCGTATAAGTTACGAAAAATATCTCTCGGGTAAAATCAATCGAATAGTCGAAGGCTCTTCTTGAGTTGATAGTAGGAATTCCGACCTTAGAGCGTTCGTGTAAAATGTATTTAGATGACGTTCGTAGTATCATTTTGGTGCAGTCTGAATTCTGACTTAGTTGAAGGATACAAATCAAATGGCTGGTACTTTTGAAAGGTTGTCATTTATCGTCGTAAATTGAATCAACCAGTTAAATTAGCTCGACGATGTAGCTAACATTAAGAATCTTGGAGACCCAAAAAATCCTGAATTAGCCTTTAGAACAATAATTGTCTTTAGATATAAAACACTACAAGAATCAGATGGCCGGATTCGAGTCAGCAGGGAAAGAATGTAGTGATGCTGTCATTTTACAAAGAGCGTGTATATTCACAAGGAAGCTCTGTCTAGAACAGATTCGAGGTAAAACCTTCTCACAGGATCATTCCACGAAAAGATTTTAAGATGTCAACGCTCGCACTGTCTGAACATCTGGAATACATCCAGTACAGAGACTGATGATTGATTCTGCAGCATTCCGTCAGGCCATCCTGGGGGTCAAAACTCCGTACTTTGCCTTCATTGCCATCTCTAAGCATCCGTCAAAACAGGCCAACCTCTCCTAATAATATCGTTAATCTTTGCATCGATTTGCTTCTGAGTCCTTGGAGGGCAAAGTTCTGCGGCATAGCTGTTCATTTTTGCTGCAAAGCTTGATTTCTCCAGTTCCTCTTCAGGTAAGTTGCCAATCAAGTGAAGAAGAAAAGGGCTTCTTTTGAGCTCAAATTTCTGTGGATTTAAAGATAGTCATCAGTAACTTACAGCAAACTCGTTGACATCACCGATGAACTGTAGCAAGCAGAAGTAGCAAATCAATTACTCAAAACACTTCTCTAATAAGAATACGGAGTATAAGATTTCAGATTGTTAAAGGATTCCCTTAAAATGCTAGCTTGCTGGCATAAAAAGAGGGCTTTGCTTGATTAAATCCACAACAGTTCATCATTGTCCTACCTCTATCCCTATTCCTCTTGTTTTCCAAGCTTCTACCAAATCAGGGACATAATATAGAAACTCGAAAAATATACACTAGATAAAAGGTTTGTCATTGCGTACCTGATGCTCAGGTTCAGCAGGATAAAATGTCCCCAGGGGTAAAATCTGGGTAGTCACTATACTGCTCTTTGATTTAGCCTGCTCCCTTTCTTTGGAAGCTGCTCCCAATCTGGACTCGCTAGTACTGTTAGTAAAGATGATTGATCTGTAGACAGAATAATTCACTGAGTAAGAGTTTTCATCAAAAGGAGTGTGTTTCTTGTCGATAAGGGCACAAAATTCACCTTACCTGTACTGATTACCGACGTCAGGACCCTGGCCAAAGACCTGCCTCGAGTCATGACTGGACCAGAAGACCTCCAAAAGTTGCCGGAAACTTATAACTCTGGGATCATATACTACCTAAACAGAAGTCACAGTCAAACATGTGAGCCTTACAATAACAGAATGAGACACATCCACAAATTGACATAAGAACGCAATGAACATGAAACAAAAAGTAAGACATTCGGACAAAACCCATTGAAAGAACTGAAGAGAACAGACATGAAAACGTGAACTCATTCAACGAGAATTGCAAACACAAACCCTTCCAAGGTGAATTGTCCATGAAGGAAACAACTTGAATCTTTATCAATTCTCTACTCATCCTAAAGCCACGTTCTTTCCATCCCTCCCTTGCCCATTTCTATCCTCCTCAACACATAACAAGCTGCTAGTTGCAAAATTGCAGAGTATTGCACACTTCCCTCATCTGACGAATTTTGCACCACAACAAAGCAATTCACCTAGTAAACAGTGAAACTCGAGAGTCTAAACATCTTAATCCTACATGTTTTAGTAACACATGAAAGAATCATGCCTCATTCTTATATCTTCAAATGCTTCCACAATCGACACTTATTGCCCTCTCAAACATCGATAATGCACATCCACAAGTTGACATAAGAGGGCAATAAACATGAAACAAAACCAGCAAGGCATTCAGATGACAGAGATAACAGAGATGCAAATATATCCTCATTCAAGATGAATTGTCCATGAAAGAAAGAACTCAAATTTTAATCAATTCTCAACTCTTAATAAAGCCACATTCTTTCTACCCCTCGTTTGTTCGTTTATTGAATCCTCCTCAACTCATAAAGAGCTGCTAAATGAAAAAAAAAAGCGGGAAATTAGTGATCGCACACTTCCCTCGTCTGATGAATTTTGCACCAAACACCCCAAGTACACACCCAGAAACAGTAAAATAAAGTGTTCACCGATCCCAAATGCTACCAATTGTAAAGAAATACGTCCTTCTAATCTACCATAGTCCTAGCTCACGAGTCTAAACCTCCTGGTCCCGAATGTTTCACTACCACATGAAAGACTCATGTCTCAATCGTACATCTTCAAATGCCTCCACATAATCGACACTTATTACCCTATCAAACATCGATAATCCACAAAGCTCTCTTGCTTACACCTTGTGCCCAAAGGTTCCCCTTGCAGGAACATGAACTCCTCAACTCCCAATTCCCATTATCCAACCTCAAAACCTCACTAATCATTCATACATAAAAGCCGATACTCGAAAAACTCATCATCTCAAGTCTCAAACCCATACAATGCCACACCCTCAGCTCCCTCAAACTCAGCAAACTTAATACACCAATAGTGCACTCAACTCAAAACCTGTCTCAACCAAAAGTCTAAGCTTATAAATGCGGAAACACACTAGTCGCAGTGCAAAAAAATAAAGGTAAAAAACGATCAATTTAATCAAAACAAATGAATCAGCAGGAGACAAACAAACAAACAAACAAGATGGAGAAGAAGAGTAAAGGAGAAGTTTCAATGAAGACCTGTACGGACTCGGCGTGATCGGCTAAGCTACGGTACTCAGGGTTAACCTTGGAGCCGCCGGAGTAGCCGGCGGTGGTACGTACGACGCCGTTCAAGCACCCGAACACGGCTTCGGATCTCCAGAAGCTTCCAAGGGCAAAAACGGCAATCTTCGACTGTTGAGGTGACGAGGTGACGGATTCGGGTACCCGATCCGGAACCGGAATCCGGATACTGTGGGCCGGGCCGGGTAGTACGGTTCCGGCGATCAGGAGAACAAGTAGAAGAAGATAATGCCGTTGATTTAGGAGATTAGGAGGAGACAGAATTGAAATTAGGGGCGTCGATTGTCCCATACGATTCATATCCGCGACGCCCAAAACCCCTGTCGGAGGAGAGAAAGAAACGCAGAAACTTGTCGGAGAAGCTCTGTCGTCGCGCTGCTTAGAGAGGAGAAGAACAACAAGAGCTCATTTAATTGTTCTTTTTTTTTTTAATTAATACTAGGTCGTTATTCTTTTCTTGCTGTTCAACTAACTTTATTTTTTATTTTTTATTTTTTGGGCAAAGACTGATTTTTCTACTGCGATCAAATTTTATTGGAGTATTTTTATTACTCCGAATTATTAAAACAGTTTCAATTCAATTGTTAATTTTACGATCTATTCGACCATTAAATGTGGTATTTGATCGTAAGCCTAGTTAAGAATATGTCGGGCAGATATCGGTTTTTACTTTTCATCCACCATCAATTCTCACGTAGAAAGTTATTCGATAACTTGTGTGTACTTTACGTTTGTCCAAAATTACGCTATTAACCGAGTTGTTGGACGTAAATCACCTCCCGCGTCTCTCGTCCTTAACCAAAAAAGTTTGAGTTACGTAAATCACCACCCCTATCTCTCGCCTCGAACCAAAAAAAAAGTAGGAAATTGCATGCACTACAATCTTTTCAAAGTGCAAGGCCAAAATTGTTAACAAAGACAAATCTAAAAACAGAGTGATCAGAACTTTGTTACGACAAAATGGTTGAAAACTCATTAACCTTTAGTTACTGCATTATCATTTGCAAGCCAGTCCCTTACATTAGAAGCTTCACACTACTACTAGCATTGATACGAGTATCTCATTTGAGAATTGAAATGTTCTCAACATTGTTCCAAAGCACACTGAAAAAACCCACACGCTCATCTCATTAACCTTATAGTTACTTTCACGGCTATCAATACCACAAGAAATCGATTTCCCATGCAAGATACGACTTCTACATATATACTCTGTGTAAGGTTGCTAAGAGCTTCTCGAAACACAAACATTGGCTTCCTCATCCTGCTAATATTTTCTAGCATATAAAATTTTGGTAAAAGTAGCAGGCAGTCAGAAAAATACAGTGACTGGTTAAAGAAATGCAGGGTCACTATCTTTCCCATTACATCCAGTTGTCTTTCCTGCTTCCCCCAATGGTAGCAGCAAGAGAACGGAAGACATTCTCCTCACAAGGTATACTGATACCACTGGTGTGCCGGAAACCATATTCCTCTTCAGACAACTGAAGTAAATATTGAAATCCAGGGTGAGACAACCATGATATAGGGATAACATATCTAGTTCTATTTTCTCCAACATATACAGCAAAGTGACCTTTGGGTACATGTACATCGTCTGACGACCTTTCCTCGTCCTTCTGAAAGCTAGAACACCTTCGGAATATCTCCTTCACAGGACCAACATGAGGAGATGGTAATCTCCAGGGTAGTTTTGAAGAGAGTTTTTCATCTTGCATGAGCATTGTTTTTAACATATTCTGAAAACTATTGCAGGAGAAAGAAAACTAAATATTTGCGTAGATATGTCGCGCAGATATAGATACTTATTTATAGGAAAAGGATTGAGTAAGGGAGGAAAGATTTTAAAGCCATGTGAGATGTGGGATGAAAATATCAAATAACATAATACGAGTTGTCCGATTTGCAGCTTGGACATCAAATAAGACATGAAGAGCTACAACAGACATTCAAGCAACTGTGCCTAACTTGTGTTCCGACCCCTGATGACATGCAACAGAAATCTTCTCCTTTCTAATTTCTCAAACTTGGAACTTGACCACATATTTAGAGATTTTCCCTTAGCTTACAATTAGTAATTTGCAACACTAACTTTCTAATACTCAACTCTCCACCTGATTTTACTTCCCAAAATATCATGGAGAACTGTATTACTCCAAAAATCTTATTTCAGCCTCTTATCCCCACGACCCCACATGTTTGAAGTTCATTACACAACTCCTGTGTCCAATTTTATTTTTGTGGTCGTGCAATGCTCAAGAACTTTCTATTTATGGCCAAATTTAGTACTTATCTTTCCGTAATATGTTGACGCATATATGGACTGAAATTATGACGAAAACTAATTTCATCATTCCAGGAATAGAAAAGGGACAAAACTACAACGCATAGAAGAAAAGTAATCACATCACATTCCAAAGGTAACTACTTTAACAAAAACAAAACAAAACAAAAATAAAAACTACAAGTTTTTTTTTTTTTTTTTTGCTAGAAAAAGTTAAAGAGGTGAAGAGCAAAATTGAAAAAATTGAAAAAAAATAAATAGAAGACCTTTCCTCTTCACCTGATCTCAATTCCAAGGAAAAGTGAAGTAGGTTTAACTTTTAAGACTTCAAATACATGAAAAATATACAAATAGAAGAACGAATAACACATTCTTTAGAAGACAGAGATCCACAAAATCCAAATAATGGACTAAATCAACAATAAAATTTAGAAAACAAAGCTTTGAGACAGAAAAATCTGTGAATATGGCAAATACTGAATTTCAAGTGAAAGTATGGCGTTAAGTACCTTGCTCAAAAATGCAGAGTAATTGCATCCCTCCAAGCTTCCATACTCCACCTTTCCCTGGATCTTGAGCACGTTCAGTTACCAAATCATTTCTTTTGTCATTTAGCTCCTGCAAGTAACAAGCACTACTTCACTACTATTTTATAGTAGACGAGAGTACAAGACACTCACAAGGCTAGCAGCAAATGTTTTCATTTCAAATCCAATATTCGATTACTTCAAAAACAGAAATGTTATGGCAGAAAGACTAAATACATAGCCATAGGGCAACGAAAGTCTCTTCAGCTACACAGCTGATTCGGACTAGTTGTAACAATACTTGAGAAGGAAAGGAAGTTCCCAAGTGAAAACTGCAGCATGAAGAGCCAAATAAGAACACAGTAAACAAAATAAGGAAGAAATCAAGCCAACCCTAACAGAAGTATTTCATTTGTCACTCATGATGAAAAAACATTACTCAACAAAAGCAGAATAAGAACACAGTAAACAAATACAAGGGTGTGACCAAGCCAACCCATGTCGCAAAAAAAAAAAAAAAAAAAAAAAAAAAAAACACAAGTTAAACAAATACCCTGCCTATGGTAGAATAGATATACTGTAACCAACTAACCATACAAAAAGGTCAGGTAACAACATTACACAAAAGCTTGAAGAATCAATGCAATTACCAAAAACAAGCCCAAAGCACAAAAGTTAAACAAATATCCTGCCTATGGTAGAATTGATTTATTAATTCTCCTTCTACATCTTTAGTTCTTTACTGCCCCGGATGATATACTACAGATCGAAAAAGAAAACACTAGTTCAGTTGACTGAATAGAAATCTTGGCCTTACGGTGAGCAAACCATGCAATTAGAAAAATATATCTAGTTTGATTTTTGTTCAAATAAAGATGGTCACACGGTACATCTCAAGTACGCCCTTCATCTCTTCCCAAGGCTACAACATCTCCAAAGAACTTGTGTAAAAGCCAAGACATAAGTTAGTCTATGTGACCTATACAGAGGCACTGACCATGACTTAAAAGAATGGAAATTGAGTAAGCCTACTGTGGGCCATGACCCCATGTGAGAGACTGAGAGGAGAGTGCATGATGTGCCCTATTCAACTTTATACATGTACAAGATATAAATAGCCTAATTTTTTCATAAATATCTTCTTTGATTTCTGCCTCTTTTAGGCAAGGACCAGATTTGAGTATATTCTAGTGATGCATGTAGATGACTCAACAGAGTAGTCTAATAGTTTCTTTAGAAACTCCAAATAATAGTTTCTTTAGAAACTCCAAACACATTTGAGCCCATCCACAATCACAAAAGGCTTAACCCAATGACGATATAGGTTTAAGACAGTGAAACAGATTATGGAGACACACAATTCCAGTAACTTTAAAAAAAAAAAATGTCTACACAAGGTAATAATAAGGTCCCTCCTGCTGTATTGGGTCACTATGTTTCTACTGGAGGCAGCTCTACCAGGCAGTGGCAACACCGAAATCATTTCTCTCATCATACAACTTAAGAAACTAAAGCGAACAGTCACCCTCAAAACAAAATAGCCAACAAACCCAATTGGTCCTAGACCCTGGTGAGATTGTGGAAATCAACTGTATCGGACTTTCTAGAAGCTTTGAGTAATACCTTTCTTTGGGTTCCACACAGCATTTCATGTTAAGTCTGCCAGTTTCCATGTCAATCGTCAAACAAGCAATCAAAAGAGTAACAATTACTTAAGGCCACCAACCCCATGACTGTTAAAAAAAAAAAAGATGGACAACAAAAGCCATCAGACAAAATTTTAAACAAATACTCTCCTGAAATGCATATACTTACATACATATTAAGCAGGTCCTACACCCAGCTTATTCATTCGAGACAGAGAGCAAGAAATTCTACAAACCTCAAATCAAACGTACGGCACACAAGTCCACAACAAATGAGAACTAAGGTTCATATTTTTCATAAACAGCTTACAACAACGAGGCCGACATTTACGCATGGTAATAGACTGCTGATCAGAAGTTTTTTACCAAAAATATGCGAAATCAACAAGGCCTAAAGTAAACAAGTGCATAAGAAAGGTCATTACCAAGGGAACCATAAAGCAGCAAAATCAATGATACAAGATGATGCGACAGGAAAGGGGTCAACTAGCTCATAGAAGATGGAAAGATACCTGTAAACTATTTTCCAGAAGCAGGCATGCACAACTTCTATAAGGTTGACATCTACATGAGCCATCATTCACAAGAGAAAAGAACATCACAATCAGTAACAGGTCACTGAGGATAATTTAATCATTTTACAGATGCATTGTGCATACATAATAATTAGTAAATTCTCAGCCTTCTATAGACCCTAGAGACTACACTAAATGATACAATGCTAGGTAATGCGCAATGATGTTAAAATTAAAAAAAAACTAAGGCAGAATTCATTATAACTCCTAAAAGTAAGACTAAATGACATTTTAGAAACTTGTATTCTTTTGGGAATGATAAATCTACACCGATTTTGATCAACATGGCTAGAAGAGAAAAGAAGATAAGGAAAGTTAGAGACACAAGAAAATCAATAAACCTGTATTCAGCCGAGAGAAATAAGTGAGGCTCAATCATCAGTATGATGCTTGTTGCATAAGGTTTAGTCTCATATCGGCACCAATAAGAAAACCACATCGAACTTTTTTCAGCCACAAAGTTACAGATAGGATAGGATTCATTTGCACTTGCTGCACAGCAAAAAAAAAAGGCATAGAAGAAAAGAACAGCAGAGCAAGAGAAGGTAGTTATAACTTCCAACAGGTAACTACTCAACACTAAAGCATGAGTCAAAGGAGAGCTCTTCCAAATTTGACACATTTACAAAACTGTTCATGTCAGTTAGATAACTAAAGATCATTCATGTCAGCGACAGAGTCACATGCAGACGATAATGGATGATCTTTTCTAATTATACTCCACCCCCTACAACAATAATCCTAAAAAGCTAACAAATGGCCTGGCTATCGGTCAGCATTTACATTCAGAATGCAGGGGCAGATTCCGGTGGCAGAGATGAGCCTTCCACCGTACTCATCTGTCTTCTTAGCTTCACGATGTGAGCTTGTACCTACAATAGAAAGTCACACATCACAGCATTACAAGTGTAACATGGATATGATTATATGAATATCACATTCTAAAAAACTCAGCATTCATGCAGCAGTTTCTACTATCTAAGGCCTGACAGACAACATGAGCTTCAAAAACGTCTGACAAATGTGACAATGCCCAAAGGTTAGACATTTTTTCTCCATGTTCTAGCTTCATGACAGAAACAATAATTGACATAGACAGACAACTAAAGTCAACTCATTAGTATACTGAGCTTCCAAATACCCCGCCTCTTCCACATACAATCAATACACGAAAGATCCTTTTTTGGCTCTCTCTTTAGCCCTATGTCTCTTATCCCTAGGCGGTCTTCCTCCACTAGCAGGTTTTTTCGGAAATGAACAACTTCCATTAAAGTAACCAAAAGATGACTCACTGTATCCATGGAATAACATTCATGTCACAATATGCAAAAATACAAATGTCTTGGCACATAAAATGATGTCCTAAATAGTTTAACATCTTCCATCTGTAGAGACAGTTCCCTCACACATTACATGCAATTCTGATACCAAAGATGTATTGTGCTGACCAAGATCTAATCCAGACAACGTTTCCAGAAACTATAGCAACCATAGCTCAAAGTAAATACAGGTAGTATTTACCTGTTGACGAGCAGCAGCAAGCTTGAGAAGTTCATCCGCCTCAGAGAAATTCAAGTACCAATGGCATAAGTGATGATCTTTGGTATGGCCTCTCCTATCATTGGAATCATTGGATGGAACTGCCGAATGTAAAACCACACTTAAAAATCCAAACTAGCAAACCCCAAACAAATCTAGTAATAAACAAACTGAAACCACACTACGGTACCATACCAAAGGGAGGCAACTCGACCCCAGGGGGTAGCCGAGGCATGATAACAGCAGGATGATTCTGGACACGGGAAAGGAAACTCTCTGTAGGATCAGGAAAAACAATCTCATCATACGATTCCACGACAACTGGCCTTTTAGTAGACTGTGGACCTGCCTCCTCTTGAGGGTAAAGCTTCAACATATGAAACCTAGATACAGAATCCAACCCACATTGACAATTTCCCCATGATAATCAATCATCACAACAGAAATAATCGAAAAGGCGATTGAAGTTCACTCACAAGTCCAACTTCTTCTCACACACATCAGCATGGAAATGCAGCGAAATCGCAATCTCAAACTCACCCCAACCACATTCAGACAGCTCGAAAGGCGGTGATTCGACAACTCTAATCGGGTTATTAAAACTCGGGTGAAGCTGAAACACAACCTTCTTAACCACCACAGTCAAATCTTCATTTGTCGCCCCACGTACATAAACCGTCCATTTATGCGACTGTGACCTTCAAACACAACAAACCCACAAAAAAAACTTCACTCAGACATTTCATCAAACACTTCATATGCACAATTAAAACCCAAAACCCCCAATTTCCCAATTCCCCAAAAACCCTAAATAACACAAAACCCTAATTGCAAAACTTACTCAGTAGCTTTCCGACCAAGCCAAAATGCGATTGTTCCATACACAATTGGAACCCCAATTTCCACATCTTTGACCCTTTTACTCACAATCTGAGATAAAATTGAAGCTCAATTATATTGGGGTTTTAATAATAATAATAATAATAATAATAATAATAATAATAATAATAATGAAAACCCAGTAATAATATGTTGAAACTTTTACTACGAAAAAAAAAAAGTAAAAATAAAAAGAGTATAGAAGAAGTTACCTTGAAATCTTCGATAGTAATGGGATTGGGACTAGTAGTAGTAGAAATATCAGGTTTATTAGTGAGGGGTGAGCCGCCACCTTCGGGTTTTTGATCTGAATCATGTTTTGTAGTGGGAGAAGATGTTTCTGTCATTTTTTTTTTTTTTTTTTGTAAATGCCAATTATTTTTTGTCGCCCAATTTTATTTGAATTCTAATAATGTCAGAGGATTTGGATTTTGGACTGTCAGAATTTTATATACTTTTCATTTTCGGAAAATTCATGTGGTGACCCGCAAAATTGCACATGGTGACCCAAATTTTAAGTTTCTGCACACGGTAACCCTGAACTACGCATTTTGTGCACGCGGTAACCCTATATTTTAACACCGTTAGAATTCCGTTAAGTTACGCCATAATTAAGTTCTAATCTACAATGTTTTAACAAAAAAGTTCAATTAATTGAAGTTAACTATATGTTAATACGATATTAAATTAATGTTGGATGAGGTGTAGATAACTAATTGCTACCTCCAAAAGATGATATTAGAGCTTAATTTGACAAAAACTTAACGGACTTCTAACAACGTTAACATATAGGGCCACCACGTGCACAAAATGCATAGTTCGGGGTCACCGTGTGCAGAAACTTAAAATTTGGGTCATCACGTGCAATCTTGCAAAACTCAGGGTCACCACGTGAATTTTCCGTTTCATTTTTTTTTTCTCAAATAAGTTGAATGATTTTTTGACTTTGCGTATCCTTATAGGTGAACCGTTCTAAGAGCTCTGTATTTCTTATTGTTAGTTCCTTTTTATCGGTGCACCTATTGGCTATTACTCTACTCTATATCTGTTGGGATGTAATTTGTTCACTTAATTATATATAGAGACATAAAGTAGAGTCTCATGTTCAATGATAATATTGTGAATTAGCCATATGTAAGTTGTTGTTCACTAAAGTGATATTTTGATGTTACTACAAAGATTGATTAAATACATTATTTATACAAAGATTGATTAAATACATTATTAAAGAGCAATGAAAGATTAGAGACATCGAGTAGGCATGTGAACCATTTGACAATGAAAGATATGAGTAAATCAGGTAGTACTTGCTTTTCAATAAAGTGAAATTATTATTTATACGAGTTAAAAAAATAATAAACTTAATTAGCAATTCTGTTTGTGATCAGATAAAAATGAAAAAGAGAAGTCCGGGTGGCTGTTAACCAAACACTTTTTACTCGCTTTCTTTCCTCGTAACTTCTTCCAACCAAACACTGCCCTAAAAATAATGGCCCATGTGTTAACTCTACCCAGCCCACTGTGATACGGGCAATACTCACCCTAATCCATATCATTTCTTACTTATAACTAAAGTATAGTCACTTCACTCAGAAAAATATATGAGCTTTGCTGAAATAAAACAATTCATTTGTTTTTTTTATACGTTTTCTCTCATCCACCACCAGGAAAATCCACTTTTTGCTAATAAAACTTCCAACCACCGCTCAACACCACCGCACCCTCACCCCCACTGCCACCAATGACGGCGACGTTTAACGTGGTGCTTCAACGTTTTGACTTTATACAGGAGAAGTTCACCTTGTATCCGGAGGGTTTCGAATAGATTGTTAAGCAATTTCTCCGTCTCGTTGGAGGGGCCCTCCAGTTCAACGGTGAAACCATCGTTCCGATAAACATTTATGATAGTTTAAGTCGCTCCTCATACCCGTGCGGGTTGAATCGGCTTGGCAACATTAAGTTTTTCATCGTAGGGTGGGGTCACGTCCGCCACCGTCGGGTCGATGTTGGTGATGCGGTGGTCAACGGGAGCACACCTGCTCGAGATTGTGGATGTAAGAGATCCGGCGCAGGTGGTGCAAAACCGAGGTTTTGAATCACTCTACCGCCAGGCAAGAAATGATATGGAAGGTAATTAATGCGTCATTGACGTAGTATACAAATGACTCAACGCCTAATGAAGTCAACTGAAGAACACCGGCTCGAGGACAAAAAAATTAACAATTTGAATGAAGAACAAAAATTGGGGTTTTTTAGTTTTTACCCTCTATATCGTTTCTCTCCCGGTGATATAGCTATTCAAAACCCCGCTTGTCGGTGTTGCAAAAACGTATAATATTGTTACGTAGTATAACACGACACAAATGGATGTAGCGTATCGATAAATTTTTTCGACTACAAGTTAAAAAACAATATAGATCCCGAATATAAAAAAACTCGGGCGTTTCACGGTCACATAGCTAGTCCTATAAGTATAGTCACATCACCGCCGAACAATCTGGGCTTTCCTGAATAATAAAATTTCATTAATTTTTTACATTTTCTCTCACCTACCACCACCAGAAAAGTCCTTTTTGCTAATAAAAACTCCCAATCACCGCACAACACCACCACACCCTCACCACAAATGACGACGCCGCTTTTCGTGGTAGTGCTTGGACGTGATAATTTCAAATTGGAGAAGCTCCCCTTAGGATCGGAGGGTTTCGCTGAGATAAAAAAAAAACAAAAAAAACTCAACAAAAATATAGAAAACAAAAAAAAAACCCCAAAAAAATAGAAAACCCAAAAAAAACCCCAAAACAAAGTCAGTCACTGTAGATGACCCATCGAGTGACGCCAATTTCAGAAGTTCCGCCGAATACTCCGCAAGTCTTGCACTTTAGCTCTGCCCTCGATGAGTTTGAGTCTCTTAGGTCTGTTTTGGAATCCCCAATTGAAGATCAGTTGATTGTTTCTAAGGTATCTTCTTGATCACTCATCTTGGTTTTGTAACTTTTAGCCGTAATTCAATTAAGTTAACTCTTGGTTAATTGTATGTTTGGAATATTTTAGTTGCGTTCTTGTTATTTTTTCCAATTTGGGGGAATCAGATTATGTGGGATGAGATGGTTCTGAGTGGGTCATTATTTCTAGATTTCTCTGACAAATCAGACGCTTCATCTGTGGTGACATTCCCAGGGATTTGAATGGACTATACGGTCCCTTACTCCCGCTACTTCATGGAGCTAAGCTTTCTCGTACAACACTAGTTCAAAGTTTCAACCTCACAAAACTATCATCAAGCCTCTCAACAAACCTCTCTACCAATTGTGATTTGAATGGATTATACGTCATCCTAAAGTTACCAGTTTTAATCTATTCAATCAACTAGTACGATGGAATACTTTGATTAAGAAGAGTGAAGGTACTCGGGTCAAAGGAGGAGGACGACGAGAAGGCGATAAGACTAACCATTTGGCTGCAAGAACGATGCAAATGACGGAAAATAAGCCCAGGTGATAAACAAATGAAGAGGCAAAACGAAAGCCAATGAACAAGAAGGAAATTCAGATCAGATTGGATTAATTCAAATCAAAACAGATCAGAAAGACGTAAAGACCGGCGATCCACTTCTAAATGTCTGATGAACTTAAGGCCATCATCTTACATTGTTCATTCATAGCCAACAACTGGGCTTCTTTCTTGTCCAGTAATGCATGCAACCTCACATTTTCTTCCATGAGCTTTTGTACTTCGGTCTCTTTCTGCACCTTCTCCCCCTCCAATTGGGTTGTTTTAGCAACAAGCCTGTTTTGTTAAGAATGATCAGACAAGTACTTTATATCATCAGTATACCAGCTCTAAGGAGAAAAAAAATAATCAAGGAAGAGTTGACATTTGGGTACAAGACTAAGGAACAATATGTGAATGCATTTGCCACAACATTAATCGACATAATAGGTCAAGAACTCGTGAGTTCATCGCATTGCAACCACTAGCTGAATCTAAATATACAGATATCTAAACAGGAATACCAGGTTTAGGAACATACTATTACAAAGGAAAACGAGAAAACAATACGAGGAGCATACTCAACTACTCCACTCGAGTACTATGACCCTCAACCCAGGATAATTCACTGGATTACTGTGGGACACAAAGAGGCATTTCAACCACAGATTGAAAAAGATAACTACGCGATCACTATGATCTGAACATCTCAAAGTTCTTTAATCACAAAGATGACTCGGTCTATAGATGACGAGTTAAATCATATTTTTGGCACATCTCAAAAGTATAGGTGGCTGGTCATTGTAAAACACATTAACACAGAACATGTCTAACCCAAAGGCGCGACTCAGTTTATAGAACAGTCCGCACCTCACATTCAGACTCGACATAAGCAACGGCTACCTGAATGTTCCCACTGCTCCTTTTAAGACTCAAAATCTGAATCTTTTGTAGCCCCCCGCCTTTCCAACCAGAAAGGGGGAAGCTAACTCAAAGAAAAATCTTCCTCCCCCTCAACAGATCCAAAATATAACAGTAAAGACCTTCACCATAGATCCACCAACATTTAATTCATGAAATTTCCTACACAAACTCTGCATAGAGCTATACAGAAAAAAGTAAAACACGTTCTTGGTATCAGACAAATGAGCCAAGTTATATCAATCAAAGACATTGCAGAGTGACAGAAATTAACACAGAAGGCAAGGAGATGCAGGTTGGAGCTCAGTGAAAAAGGAAAGTAAAGAGGCAAGAGAGAAGTTCCATGTTCTATTTCAATAGAGTACAAGCTTGAACTGACCTTTCAAACAGCTTCTCAATTGTTTGGAATTGCTTCTCTGACGAAATAAGTGTTTCTCTGACACTTATAAGGCTACTCACATATGACTTCAAAGACTCAAAATCACGCTTTACACGAGTAAGTTCCTGCTCGTTTTCTGCAGCTCGCTGCCTCTGCCTGGATGTCTCTTCGACTAAGTCTTCAACTCGCTGCCGCATCTCATTTAGAATACAATTTGTTCCAAAAGCAAACCTTTCCATTTCCTCCAGCTTCATGGACATACTATCAAGCTGATTCTCTTTTCTCTTGATTTCATCTTGACTACAATTCACTTTCTCCTTCTCAATAGCTGTTTCGGACTCAGCAATGATCACCCTTTTAACCAAGGCTTCCATCACGTTTGTGACCATGTGCACGGAATTGAGTAAATTGCCTACGTAGGCTCCTTTATCATCACCAACGCCATTTTGGTCGCTGGTTCCAGTGTTTAATACATCTAAAGAAGAAAGATCGATACCTTTGGACCAACTAGATAGCGGAATTCCTTCCTTGTCAACAAGCCCTATCCCTTCCAACTGCTTTATCCCACACAATGCTTGTGCTAAGTGGGGAACAGCCATTATTCGTGCTCTAGCTTTCAAGTAAGTCATCAACGTAGCCGCGGTTTTCACTCTCTTCCACAGCATTTCTAACTCTTCTTCTGATTCCTCCGACCCCTCAACGGAGGCTTTGACCTCAAGATGTCTTTCCTGTAATGCATCTACTTGTAATGCACATCTATCCATCTCCTTCTTCCATGATGCATCTCTTGCACTAAGCCGGGACATCAATTCCGATAGGTCATCATGTCCTGCTGCCATGTCCTTCAAAAATTCCACCGAATATCTTCACAAACTCCTAAATGACAGGGATCATCAGTAGACAATATTACATGAAATCCAAAATACTGGACTAGAAATAAACTGCCACATAAAATAAGAACACTTATTGAGTCACAGAAGTAGGTGATGTCTTCTCATACTGCGCATAGTGCTGGTCCGTAGAATCCTAAATCAGCATATACTTTACCACTCATTAAGGACACCAGAAGTAACATCGTAGCCACGATATAATCTTTTCTCAAGAAAAAGCTACCCCCACTGAAGCTCGACATAACAACACCTAAAGAACAACAATTCAACAATTTACAGAATCTCACTACAAGCCCCCAGATCAGTAAATTCTAAACCATCTCCATGAAATCGAGTAATTAATATCCTTCAGCATCGGCTTTCTAACAGTATCTTAACTATCACAATCTCTTACAACACCTTCCATCAAAATCCCAGTTTTCGATCCCTTTCAACGCTTGGTTAGCACTCGGTAAGTCGGTAGTCAGTACATTATCTAGAGCTAAGATATTGGTAAAAGGGAGCATTTTCGACTAATATAAGCACTCAAGACAATCTATTGAGCCCGATGATCCCCCCCCCACAACCAAAACAGCTAATTATATCACCAATTCTACTCCATACTCCGAAAACGAAAACGAAAAACGCGAAATAAACACATAAATTAGCTTCTACAACACACCCACAGACATTTCTTCTCCAAGAAAAAAACCTCAGCTAGTCAGCAACATATAACAGAAAAAAAAAACAAGATAATTAAATGATTAAAAGGTAAACCAACTGTTCATAAAACATCTGTCAATTCCATAGCAACAACAAAGAAACCCCCAGATCAATCATCATGAACTATAAATTTGGGGAAAAGGGCAAGATTAAACCCTAATTATCATCCAATTGTAATTAACTTGTAACCATTTTACTCAGGTAAAAGTAACCCAGAAAAGATACAGAAAGATCCAAACTTTGCAAGAACAATTAAGACAACACAAGAAAACAAATAAAGGGTACTCAACAAAAACACCAAACAAATCAAAATTCCATGATTAATTAATTAACAAGAAAAAAAAAGACAGAGATAGAGAAGAGAAAAAAAAACCTGTCTGTCAAAATTTTGACTTTGATAATTGTAATTAAGAGATGAAATAAAAACAAGAGGAGTTTATTGAAGAAGCTTGATGATGACGATTGACTGATTGATAAAAATTGGTGGGATTGAATGAATTATGAATTGAATAAATGTTGAAGAAGTTTGCAGATTTGGGAAAGTCACCCTTTAACAAAATTAAAAATTAAAAATTAAAAAAAATGAAGTGTGAGGAGAGAGAATGGAGAGGGACCCTTGTTGTTCCCTGTACTTTTGTTGTTGTTGCCCTCTGACTGAGGTTGTCTGTCTGACAATGCCGTTTGGTTAGATTTGAACTTTGGGTGTTTTGGTTAATTTTTCTGCTCTTATTTTGTTGTCCTTTGTTGTTGGATGTTCTTTGGTGTTTTGGAGATATTGGTTGAAAATGATAACTTGTACGTGAGGCTTCACCTAGACAAGTGCTCCAATTTTGGATTTTGATTTGGTGTTAGGTTTGTAATGTGTATTTGATTGAGGATGGGTTTGTTGGGTAAGTAACGTGATTTATAATCTACATCTGTTAGACGGGCATAAGATGACGTATTTACGGTTTAGAGAAAATATTCGTAGTGAATTGTATACTCAATTCTAGTCAACGGGGTACCACGTATTGTGTGATGTGTTATCATGGTGAAAATTTAAAATTTCATAGTGCAACTCTATTAGTAGTGTCATTAGTCACGTGTTTACTTTACTCTCAATCAAATACGAAGTCTAGTTGTCTTTACCAACAAGGAGTAGATGATATGAGTTACAAGGTTCGAGTCCAAAGCATAGTCTGAAATGTAAAAATATCAACCCTTATGCATTTAGCGAGATCACCAACCACTTCCAATTGCAACCACACCAAGTTAGACTTCCAAATGGTCATTCATTCAACCAACTATATCCCCGTACGAACTTCAACTTGGGGACAAGTGCGTGTCATTGCGATACATAACTAAAAATCGATGTTGAACTCGAGACATCAAATAAGTTCCCGACCACTAGACCAAAGAAAGCTCGGTCGTATAGTCGTATAGAACCTCTCCCTAAGACATCCACCAGAAAACAGACAAGACCAAAGATGGCGGCAGCGGCGGCAGGTGAGGGGAGAGAAGGAGATTGGGAATGTAACGGTTGCAACAACAGAAACTACGCTTTCCGATCATTCTGCAACCGTTGTAAACAACCCCGTCTTCTCGTTGACGCTAAAACCCCACTCAATTCTAAGTGGTTCCCTCGCTTTGGCGATTGGATTTGCACTGGTATGCTTTTTGTCCTTTAGTTGCCCTCCAATTTTTCCGATTTTTCTTTGTTTTATTTGCTTCAAATTTGGTTTATTGTTCATTACTATTGCTTTCACTGAGCTGTGTAGTGTGAAAGTCTTGAACTTTAGGCACATGATGTTGGATTTTTAGTGTTTAAATGCGAAAACTTGGGTAAGACGGTCCTATGATAGGCTGGGGTGATAATTGGAAAACCCGACTGCGAAAGTTTCACCTGTTTTTATCTTAGGACTGTTCTATAGAAGGTAATTAGTGAATTTCATAGGGTGTTACATTGCCTTTGTTTCCCCTACCTGGGAAAGGTTTTTGGTTCGATTGTCTGTGAAAAGGAATTCTTAGCGCCTAATTAGTGATTATAGGAAGTTCGATTGTCGTGATATCGATCTTTGTGGTTGTAGATTGCTTTTGGTGAAGGCTAATCCTGTCTGTAAATTCATTAATAGGGAGGGGGAGTTGTTTCCATGGTGGGGTAACTTTGTTTAGCTAGTTAAAACTGATACTGAGGAGTCCAAGTTACGACTTTGGATCATAAGGCTTTGATCACGTGTTGGCCGGGTTAAGTCGATATTTAGGGCTTTAGGCATACCTTACACACCAAATGATATGATGACTATTGAAGCCTTCAGTAAGTCTGGTCATATCCCTACATGCTCGTTGTATGTTTTCTAAACTATGCATCGTTGACCATGTCTGGCATCACAGAAAGTAAGATTCATGTTATGGCTGACAAAGTGCTAGTTTATGTATTCAGTATGTCTAGTAGGAATATGAAAGTTGTAAATTTTACTAGGCTAAGTGGGTTGTGAATTGTGTATGTGTGTTTTGCTATTGGTGGATGGTTGGTGTGCGTGTATTTGGCTGCCTTTTCTATCTCGTTATGCCTCTGAGTTTGGGTGTATATGGCGGCAATGGATCGATAGGTTGCACTAACAACAATTATGCATCAAGAGAGAAGTGTCAAAAATGTGGTCTGCTGAAAAAGGTGGCAGCTATGCCAGCGATTGCAATGTCTGGAGTTCTGCCCAACACGCAAGCAGGATTACCTCCAGGGATGGTTTTTCTGGGGTCCAGTATTTTTCAGCAATCAATGCCTTCCGGCTCTAACTGGTCTGTGCTGCATGGACAAAATAACTTGGATCAGTTCGCAGCATTTCCCAAAGATAGGCGTAGTGGTGACTGGTTATGCAACTGTGGCTTCCATAATTACTCATCCCGCACAGAGGTATGCCAAATAATTGTCATGTTTGAACGCTTCTCAAATGCCTTTCCAGGACATGTTTCACTCAAATTGGTCTGTTTTCACTTAATTTGCAGTGCAAACAATGTAATGCAGCACCACCAGGTAAATACAGCATATTCTCCTCCGCTCTTTTTTTTTTTTTGGCATCAATTAGACCAAAAGTATTACATCAACACAAAGTCTCAGCACATTTTTGGAGGTAAAGAGGCCATCAGCAAAAGTAGTTGAAGTCCCCTTCTGCTGTCTGACCATGAATTTGCAAGTTGTTAATTTTGGTATGGGAGATGAAGGTAAGGGGCACAGAGGGACTGGAAGAGACACAAAGTTGGTCAATAATGGGGAACAGATTGGGCATGGGAGGGGAGAGTACTTGGAGAACTATCGTTCTCATCATAGGTAGGAAGTATCGGAGGGGAGTCTCTGGAGTCGAGTCCTATACTCCTCTCTCCATGATGGGTATGCGAGCGTGTGTCAGATTACATTCTCGTCCTTGGCAGTTATTCTTAGTTTTCTCATTGTGGGAGTTTGTGAAGCATCGTTGATCAACAATCGACCTCTTGGAGTCAAGAACTTTAGATACTCTGTTTTGTCATGTTTTTTCACCTCGTTTTATGTACATGTTCTCAGATAAGTCTTTCAAATGTTGACACGGTCTCCTTTTTTTCTGTATTGCATGAAGCACTTGGTGTTAAACGCTTAGCTACTGATGACCTTGTACATGACTGGGAAAACAAGAGACAAAATGCTGGATGTGGACCATTTATAAATCAGTACATGGTATTTATAAACTCCTGCGGTTCTCTTACGAAAGTATTTTGGTGTTATATCTAACGTTAATTCTTACCTTAATCTTACCTTAATGTTTACATGTATGGACAATCTATAGCAATCATCTTCTGGCTTTGCGCCCGGGTTTATTGGTGATCATCAATCTGGGCTGTGTTCCCCCTATCCTGGTGGTAGTGCGACTGTGCCTCCAAGTATGCAAGGACCAATGCAGCTAGCAGTAGGACCAACATTGACTGGGAACAGGTATTGTTCATGCTTCACTTAAACTGATCTCTACTTTTACATAGTTCTCTACTATTTTTTGAGTTGCCCTTTCACTAGGTCAAGGAGCTTCATGCATTCTGTCTGACGTTGTCACCTCGGGTTTCTGATGTTTATCCTCCCCCTTCTCCCATGATTTCATTGTTAAAAGATAATTTTGATAAGTTTGAGCTTCCCGTTGGCTCTTGGCCTAGAGAAGTATTCACAATTTAGGGAGAATTTTCAAAGTTTGTCTCAGAGCTCTCGGACTTGTGACTATGTGAGCCTCCTTATACTGGGATATGGATTGAAACTTGGAAGGATGTTGTCTATGGTAACTTTTGAAGCTAATTGTTATACAGCTGTAGGCTTGATAAGTTTTTTTTTTTTTTTTTTTTTTTTTTTTTTTTTTCTGGAACTCTAGCTAATGTCGTCCCGCAGGAGAAGAACGCCCAAGTTACTAGCATGTCTTGTAACTTGTTGGTTTTCTAAAACTTTATGATGTGTTTTGGCAGAGCTAAACATTGGCGTGATGGGGACTGGGTGTGCTCAAAATGTAGTAATCATAATTATGCATCAAGAATGGAGTGTAATAGGTAGGCAATCGAGCTGCTTTTTCCCATCTCTTCGTGATGTAATCTGATCTTGTTGTGCTCAATATATGTAGTTAAACAGAACAAGCTTCTTGACCTATTGATTGGATTTTTGCTTTGCCAGGTGTAAAACTCAGAAAACTGCAATATCTCAGCCAGTTGGCGTCGCTTAAGATATGTTATATGAACAATCGATGGACGGTTAAGGTATTCGTTCAAGAGTAAATGGATTCACAAATCAAGGTTTCCTAGATAGTTAGTCTGAGTGTTCAGTATATACAGGCATTCATCATGTATAGTTATGTACTATGTAGTCTTCAATATATACAGACACGAAAGAGAGACGCCATTCAACTCAATTTTCTCAGTCTTGTAGAACTCTGCCAGATCTCTTTCTTCATGTTAATGTTAATATTATGTTTCTCCAAAACCGTCACATAAAAGTCATGAATGCGATTATTGTTGGATATAGGATATAGCTATGCTGTTGTAACCTTGTAGGTAGTTAGGACAACTTTTGGTTGGAATTTTGTTTTGTCAGGTACGAAATTTAGAAAACTGCATTCGCTCTGCTCTGCGAAGTTGGTGTTGCTGAAGGACTAATGCCACGATTGTATATTGTGGAAGAGGTATGGGTTCAAACTATCTCTTTACAGCTTATAGCTGGTTTGCTATACATACCTTCCTCGTATAGTTTACACTTTACACACCCCTTTCGTAAATGTTTGTTAATATTCTAGCCATTTGAGTATGTATCGACTGTGGTTGGGCGCTTTTAACAACAAAAGCCTTGGTCAATTGGGGTCGGCTAAAATGAATCGTTGAAACTATGATTGCTGTTGCGTAACTTCTATCAGGATCATGTATTTATTATTCCTGTCAGTTCCATACTTACATAGAAGTGTGATGCTAGCAACAGAAGATGTTGCACATTGGAAAAAATCTCATATAGGCAGTGAACCAAATTGCTTTATCTTTCTTACATACTTCTAGATTTGATCATACATACAGATAGAACATCGTCAGCAAACTCGAGTTCTGGCATTGTTTCCGGTTTTGTTCTCGGACCTGAACACGGACTCTTCGGCAATCAACCCTTGAACAAGGCTTCAGGAGCGAGAGGAGCAGCATCTAGCTGGTAAAGGTCTAATGCCGGCCCTACGAACCGAAACAGTATCCAACCTCCTATGATTATGTAAATGGAAGCGTAGGCAAACTTGTTGAGCCAATAAAGCATACCTGTCTCTCCCACATACAGCTCTAGTGCCTTCTCAGACATGGTCATTTCTTCCCATTTTTTCGGAGGTGCCTTCTTTTTTGGCTCTTCATTGCTGAAATCCTGCTGGTCCCTTTGCCGCCTCCTAGTTCCTCTTCGGAACCTTATCTCCACGGTATCAGGTGGCGTTATTGGCGATTGTGGACCGTTATCACTGTCTTTGATGCTACGGATGGGGTACAGTGTTGTCGATAATCTTCGGTCTCGAGGTTGCAAGGATATCGGTGTCTGAAACAAGGGTGTTAATGGTGTTCTTAGGAGTTGAGTATGGAGGAATTTAGTGGCATTCATGGCTCTGTGCTTTTTGTTTGCTGATGCAGTGAGTGAATGGATGGGTTTTCTTATCTTTTAAGAGCAGAGTTTTTCTTCGGATTAGTGAGAAATCTGATGGGCCATAAGTTGTTGGGCCTTTCTCTATGTTAGCCATACTAGTAAAGAAGATGTTGCGCTTAGTAATCATGAAAATTAACGCTTCCGTACAATAGGTCTCTCGATAACAACCCATACGCCTAATCGGACTTGAGACATATATGACCTCCCTTTAATGAGCCTCTTGCGACATTGTAGGTGGTCTGAGACATATATGACCTCCCTTTAATGAGCCTCTTGCGATATTGAAGGTGGCCGTCGTCGCCTCCTGAGAAGATTACGAGTCTCTTTTAAAGAAAGGTAATTATTTTTTTAAATCACTCCTCGACCTCGTGCCCTCATCAACACTACTCCGTATTACACTTTTGATCCACCCTTGGCTAACATATATCTGTGTTCGAGTGACTTCAACCACTTTCTTAAAGAGTTGAAAAAATCTTAATCTCAAACCCCCTAATATTCTATCGGGGTGTGTCTCGATTATCTCGTAAAATCGGTTCAAGTTTGAATGAGCATAAGCCAATTAGGGAAGTGGGGTTAAAAATCTTCAAAGATCTACTACAAAAACCTCTCGTACACCAATTTAAACAAAACCTTTCGAAGATAGGACTAATATTAAAAAAAAAAAAGGATAAAATAAATAAATTGATTTAAATCATTAAATTCCCAACAAAAGAAAATTTCCCCAATTCCCAATCTCTTCCTAAAAAGAGAAAAAAAAAACTACCGAGTTAGCATTGAATCGGTGAGTTGACTCAGCGAATAATTAAAGATGACGGATCTTAGAACCGGCGCCGGAGATCCGTTTTTACGGCGGTACGACGAGTCGGAGCTCCGAATTGCGTCCGAGTTTTTAACCAACTGGTTACCTTTTTTATCAAGAGACCTCTGTAAAAACTGTACCCAGATTCTCTCTCATCGCATCTTCAGTCTCTCTCCTCAAAGTATGTTCTTCTTCATCTTCTTATTATTGCATTTTTTGATAATTTTCATAATGTTATTACACTTATTAGTATGTAGGATTTGAGTAAAAGTTTCAATTTTTTTTTTTACCGTCGTATGATAATTTTTTACTGCAATTTGTTGAATTTTGAGTTTTTTTTAATGTTATATGATTTGTGAATTTTGGTGGTGGTTTGTTGTATGTTGATTTTTCTTTTTTGGTGGGAATTTGGGGGAATATTATTATGGTATATAATTTGATCATGTGTAGTGTTAATTTTGTTGGGGAATTTTTTTTTTGTTTGTAGGGTTTTATTATTTTAGTCTCGTTACTAGTTTTCGTGTTAGGGGTAAGGTTTGCATATATCCGGACCTCCCTAAAACTCGCATTTGCGGGATTCGTTTCCCTGGAGTGAGGTGGGGTGG
Organism: Spergularia bocconei; assembly: GCA_963457585.1. Lineage (NCBI taxonomy): Eukaryota > Viridiplantae > Streptophyta > Magnoliopsida > Caryophyllales > Caryophyllaceae > Spergularia > Spergularia bocconei. Next base: position 1,266,451 of record OY734945.1, on the reverse strand, counting down.
GATGGGATGGGAGGGGGGGGGGGGGGTCGTTTGTTGGTTTATGTAGGTAGAATTGGTAACATTTTCGTGTCTTGGGTGGTATTGCGATTTTGATGAAGTCGCGTTAACTTTAGTTGGTAACATCGTGGGGGGTCGTTTGTTGGTTTATGTTGGTGAAATTGATAGAATTTCCGTGTTTTAGGTGGTATTGCGATTTTGATGAAGTTGCTTTAGCTTTAGTTAGTAACATCGGGGGGGGGGGTCGTTTGTTGGTTTATGTTGGTGAAATTGATAGAATTTCCGTGTTTTAGGTGGTATTGCGATTTTGATGAAGTTGCTTTAGCTTTTTCCGTGTTTTAGGTGGTATTGCGATTTTGATGAAGTTGCTTTAGCTTTAGTTGGTAACATCGTGGGGAGTCGTTTGTTGGTTTATGTTGGTGAAATTGATAGAATTTCCGTGTTTTAGGTGGTATTGCGATTTTGATGAAGTTGCTTTAGCTCTAGTTGGTAACATCGGGGGGGGGGGGTCGTTTGTTGGTTTATGTTGGTGAAATTGATAGAATATCCGTGTTTTAGGTGGTCTTGGGATTTTGATAAAGTTGGGTGAATGTTTTCTTGTTTAGGGTGGTATTGCGTTTCTGGTGAAGTTGGGTTATGTTTAGTTGATTCAATGTTACCTTGTCTTCCACCTTGTTTGGGTTATGTAGTGGGTGTTTGTGATGGAGAACAACTTGATGGAGCTATAAAGTAGGGCTTAATGGTTTATACTTAAACTTTTGTGGTGATGTCTGAGGTGTTTGGCTAATTTTGATTGAGCGTTTGTTGTTGTGTTGAATTCAGATGTCAGTGTTGGAAAGAAGGCTGGCAATTCTCAAGAGAAGTCTTCAAATGTTAAGCGTAGTAAAAATGATAAGGTTGATGATTGTGATAGTCATTCCTTGGGTAGCTGGAAAGATGAAGCAGAATCAAATTCAAGTGAAGTCATGAGTAATTTAAGGCATGCTGGAAATGGAACTCCAGTAGTTCGTATGTCGTGGGCTGACATGACACAAGAGGACGAGCTTGAAGGGGATGGAGACAGTGAGGAGATTAAACAAGATGCTAATGGAGAGTCAAGTGGAGTGGCTAGGAAGAAGACTGAGTTGTCGAGGGAGCAGAGGGAGTTTCTACGGTTAAGGAATGTTCGGAGGCAAAAGGATTTTACCTGCATGAAGAGGGTCAATGGAAAGGAGACAAATATCATCCAGGGACTTGAGCTGCACTCTGGCGTTTTCAGTGCTGTGGAACAGAAAAGGATTGTTGATCATGTTTATGAATTGGTGGAGAAGGGAAAGAATGGAGAGCTGAAAGGTGAGTGGTGCTTGCTATTATTCAACCATTTAATTTTCAATTCTTTGTTATGTTACTTCTATCAAATATAACTCTTTTGCTACTGCTTTACTGACAATTGAAGTTTGGTTGCCTTTCCCCCCTCCCCCTGCGCTAAATAAATACCCCCTTTACTGTTGTTACATGATTTCACTGTCAACTGCCAAAGAATAATGATTGGAATTTCGAACTATAATAGCCAATATTTCTTCTCTCTGTATTTTTGTGTAAGAAACTTAGATGACTGAGGAAATTTTGTTGAGTGAATGAAGGGTTATGATGACATGGCGGATCGATCGAGGTAGTGCACTGTGCACCTAGTGGTATGTCATACTTGAGTTTCATAAGTGACATTGGGGGAGGGGTTAAGTGGTTAGCTTCGCTAATGAGATTTACACTAATTTTATCGTTTTTTCTGTTGAAACGTGTAAGAGAACTTCTGTTAATTCTGAACCGGTTTCCATATGAGGGACTTGGCCTGGGGATGGCCTACGCCACTCTGGCATATTTGAGTAAACTTGGGTTTTTAGTGTTCACATAGGCAGTGCTGCTTAATATGCTATCTATTTCATCCTGTTGTCAACGTTGACGATGTTTAGCTTGTTCTTTCAAAACTCTTTGTTCTAATTAGTTCCGTGTTTGTACTTCAGAGCGCACTTTCACAGCACCGAGAAAGTGGATGAAAGGCAAAGGACGTATTACTATTCAGTTTGGTTGCTGTTACAATTATGCAACTGTGAGTTCCTTTTGTAATTCACTAATATGGCATGTAGTCTCTCTCGTTTCTGAATACCTTATAGTGTCAACAGTAGAATTGTACAGCTGATTTTCTCACTTGAAGACAACACTCTGAATTATATGCACTCTTGATCGCAGGATAAGAAAGGCAATCCTCCAGGCATTCTTAAGAGGGAAGAAGTAGACCCATTACCTTCTATGTTCAAAGTTATAATCAAAAGGCTGATCAGATGGGGTGTTCTTCCTCCATCTTGTGTTCCTGACAGCTGTATTGTCAACATTTATGATGAGGGAGACTGCATACCTCCACATATTGATAATCATGATTTTGTTCGGCCGTTTTGTACTATATCTTTCCTCAGCGAGTGCGATATATTATTCGGGAGAGACTTGAAAATCGAGGGTCCTGGTGAATTTAGTGGTGACTTTTCGCTCCCCTTGCCAGTTGGGTGAGTGCAGTTTATCTATGTTAGCTTTTTTGATGATGTAAGCTTTTATCGGGATCTATTGTAACCCTAGATGCTGTGGTCTTCAGGTCGGTGTTGGTGTTAAATGGAAACGGAGCTGATGTTGCCAAGCATTGCGTGCCTGCTGTACCATCCAAAAGGTGAAATTTCCTGCTATGTTGGGCTTTACATTCCATAGCATTCTCTGGATACTACTTCACAGTTGATGCTATACACTGACGGGTTCTTTCTTTCCTCCTTTGAATTCTCTAGGATATCTATCACTTTCAGGAAAATGGATGAATCAAAGCGGCCTGTCTATTATGCTCCAGAACCAGACTTGCGAGGTCTCGAACCTATATGTTTTGATAATGAGGGATCAATCACACCATCATCCGCCCCACCTCGAGTGGTAATGCAAGGCCCAAAAGCTGTGTTTAGGTCAGAAAGGAAGAGACCTGAAGAGCAACGGTATTCTGCCAGGGGCCGAGGTCCCATGAGGAGTCCTCATACTAAGGTTACATTCAATGGAAGCTGATATAATACAGATATCAGTCACGATATTATCTTTTCATCTGCAGACTTGTGATCAGCCAGATGCAGAATGAATTCTTGTCCCACATCAGGTTAAACTGGTTTCTCTGGCGGCTTGTTTGGTGCAAACTAATAAAATGAGGGAATGGTAATAAGAGTTGTATGTAATTCTATTTGAAATGTCCCCAGCTGATGGTCATGGCAATGGATCTCCACCACCTAATACCGCCCCCACACGGAGAATCAACTAGTGTAATCGTCGATTTTAGCAGAGAGCTTTACCATGGGGTTCAATTTGGGCATTTCAGCTAGATTCATGCATAAAACTCGTACCATTACTCTATTTTACGACTTTAACCCAAACAGGTCGTCAGGGTATAACTGTATATTTGCTCCGGGAAGGCTATTGGTTATAGCTTGTTGCTCTTGGGGAACTGGAGATTGTTCATATTTTCTGTTGTTTAGGTTTTGGTTTGTGCTCGTTAGTCCCCCAAGAGTCGATGAACAGCACTGTGAATCGTTCTTCATTCTTTCCTTGGTCTATATATAACGCGGCATAATAGATTAATAGCATGTATTTCTCATTCTAACCATCTGAGCCAAAACTCTGACTGTGAAAGTATGCAATTCATGGCATTCCTAATTGTTGCTCTTTAACTTGTGTTTTACCATCACCCCCTTTTCGGATGAAGTTCAATTATTCATAAGCTTAACAAAGAATCATACAAACCAATGCGAGTTTAACAGTACTTTCAGCATTGTAACTAAGGCGAAATACGATTTCCTACCTAAAACGTTGAAATTTGATTTTATTCAGTCACTTATATGTTGCTCCTGATTTATCGGAATTACGATATAAATTTCGAGCACGATAACTCTTTATGGCGAACCAAACGACAACTTAAAAGATAAAACGATACCATCATACCACCAGTATAAAAGCTTCTCGAACACGATCCAAGCTTTTCCTACTTTGGGGTAGGAGAGGGCGGTCTCCCGCCAATAGTAAGCGCGTTTTATCGGGACTACTTGTAATATATTTCATTCGTCATATAAATTAAAAAAAAATCCCAAATATTAGAGAGACCGTTAGCTGGAAACTCCGATTTCTAGGGTTTCGTCAAAATTTTCTGCAAAACCTCTCTTCAATCGTTCATCTTTTCCGACGATTTCTTCCCCAAATATGATGACTGGTAAGAATTACGCCTTCTTTACGCTTCTAATTCGCTTTTAATTGCGCTATCGATTCTTCGATTTTGTTTCAGTTTCTTATTTTATTTTCCCCAAAATTATGTGATTGAATTTGTTTATTGCTTGTGTTTGATGAATTTTATTGACAGAGGATAAAATTTCGTTGGATTTAAACGAGGAAATCTTACAGAGTATGGAAGTCGGCATGGCATTTCGCGATTATGTAAGCTTCACTCTTTCTCGCCTCGTATATCGATTTTTTTTTATGTTCTGAATTAGTTGTATGCGAATTGTTTACTTGTAAAGTTAGATTTTAGGTTAGAATTGTTTCGGAAAATTATCGACTGAATTTCAGACGGTTAAGAGTGTTGTGAAATGAAGTTCCGTCGGCTGTTTTCGTTGTTAGTGAAGTTGCGTAACTGAGGTTTTTTTAGGTTCAGTCACGTAATCGGCTGAGTTGCTATGGCGTTGTCGTTTTTGTGACGCCTATTTGGTGCATTTGAGGACACGGTTTTGGCTTACGCGTGATAACATATACCAGTAGGTGTGCGTTATGCTTAAATTGAGAAGTATCGGATTGGGTTATGGATCATTCGAACATTAATTAGGAGGATGTAATCACATATGTAGTGGATGCTAATATTGTGTTGGCAAATTAGAATGAGGCGTGAAGCGTTTGTGGTATATTTTTGTTGTTGCCAGAGTGGAAGAATCAGCTCAATGGACTTTCATAGGGCCTCGAGCTACTTGGTCACAGCAAGTGATGATGAGTCCATACGATTGTATGATGTGGCTAACGCAACGTATGTGTTTCTTTCCCTTTTGAAGTGTTAAATCTATGGCTAGCTTAAATAATTTGCTGATTTGCTGATTTGCTGTTGTGTTGTCCTACAAGTTGTCTTCTGTGCTGTGTTTGAGCGTGATTGCTGTTCTCGTGGACTTTGCACGTCCTTCACTTTTTGCAGAGTTCCTGCTTTTGTATAGTTAGAAGATTGATATTTTAGCATCTTTTATTTATTCGGTCTTAGTTGCTCAATTTGTTCACCTGTATGGCTCAATCACCCAAGATTCACCAACGCTGAATTGAAATTCAAACAAATGAAAGGTCGGGCAATAGTAATCATCTCAACTCTTGAGCTGACTCACTGTCCCTTTTCAAAGCATCAGCTAAAGGGAACACAACCTAATGATGTAGTATCTGTTTAAAACCTGTTACGAGAAATAAATTTGTATAAATTCTAGAAGAAGCCATATTTGAAATTTGAATGAAGCGTTCAATTTTCTTAGAACTGATGTGTTGGCAGTTGGCAATAGATATATATGTGGTCGTGCAACATATCTGATCTATTATTGCTGTACGTCTGCTGAAAATTTGCTATCGACATGCTGCTATGTTCTGCACAAATTTGATCTTGCTATAATTGTGAAGTAGGGTTGAGAAAACTTGTTCTGCTGCACTTTGTAGGTGTTTAAAAACCATCAATAGCAAGAAATACGGTGTTGATCTGGTCTGCTTTACCTCTCATCCTACAACAGTTATTTATTCGTCAAAAAATGGCTGGGATGGTATGTTTACTTGGCTTAAGTTAATAAGTTACACAAGCATGTCCATTCAATATGCGTAATCAGGGAAATGTTGTCTGCAGAGTCACTGCGGCTTCTTTCTTTAAATGACAACAAATACCTGCGGTATTTCAAAGGCCATCATGATAGGTACAAAATATTTGGCTGTCCGTTTCTGAAACTGAAAATTTTGAATGAAGGTGTGTTTTCTGACATAGTCCAGGTCACTTCAGAGTTGTGTCTCTTAGCTTGTGTGCACGCAATGAGTTGTTTGTGTCTGGTTCTCTCGACCGAACAGTTATGTTGTGGGACCAACGGGCCGAGAAATGTCAGGTAGAGATTTTGATTTTGTGCTTCTTTTGTATAGTGTTCATGTTTTGTTTTATTAAACTCACCAGTAACTTATACGTCACATTAAAAATAAACATATTCAAGGGCTTGTTACGTGTCCAAGGAAGACCGGCTACAGCTTATGATGATCAGGGGTTGGTCTTTGCAATTGCTTTTGGAGGCTACATTAGGTTGTTTGATGCTCGTAAGTATGATAAGGTGAGTGCCAAACTGCCATGAGAGATTGTATTTGTAAGATTCACTAGAGCTTCACAGAAGTCTAGTAAATTCTCCAGTTACTAAAAATGTTATTGTTGTATCTGCATCATTTAGGGACCTTTTGAAATATATTCTGTTGGAGGAGACTTCTCTGATGCGAATGTAGTCAAATTCAGCAATGATGGTAGACTTATGCTTCTAACTACAACAGATGGTTTTATCCATGTGTTGGATTCATTTCGAGGAACCCTTGTGAGCTGTTCTTCCTTAACCATTTTCCGATTCCAACAGAACTAGCTACTCATTATTTTCTAACAGGCTATTTCTGTGCTCTTTTGACCTCCAGCTGACCTCGTACAAGGTAAAACCAGTTTCTCCTAGTTCTACGCTTGAAGCATCATTTACGCCAGATGGAATGTTTGTCATGTCAGGTAATCTCCACTGGACAACCTAGTTTCTGTTCTCAATCTGCTGTGATGGTTATCATTTAATCATGTGTAGTTCAACTTATCAAGTGGCTACCTCTGATGATGATTAGTTACATGTGTTGGAAGTTTAAAATACTGCTTTCATGATGAACACCGACCTTATGTATATAGAATTATAGACGTCCACGTAACAAGAGAAAGTAGCTTAGATGCCTGTAACTTGGCAGTTTTTATAGATTTCTCCACTGGAGAGATTGGTATTTTTTGATGTCAAGGACATGAATATCTGATGGCCACCACCCTCCTGATTTCCCGCAATACATAATGACCCAACGCACAACCACCTGATTTTGAGATTTAGGAGTAAGAGTTAAAACGGGGAAGCTGGTTGTATAAGAATATTAGGACTTGCTCTGTGGCTGAGCTAGTAGTTCGGAGGGGACGAAGCTTCTGCCTGCTGGTACATTGGGAGTTTAGGGTGGGTTTATGGCCACCACATGGCCATGTAGTTGCTGTTACAAGCTTGCAGCTAGATGTGAAAAGGTCGTGATCACAAGGGAATAGAGATAGTCAGCCTGTTATTGATACTTTTAATAATCATCAGGAATTTGGTAACAGTGTCGTTTAGGTTTTTTTTTTCTGGTTTTCCTCCATTTCAGGCATGCAAAATAGATAAGTTGTGACTACTCATTTATCAGCAAGGCAAGACTTGAACCTAGATGAAAGATTGGCTTCATGAACTAGTTCTTATCTGTTCCTGGCTTTCCGGGTACCCAGTTGAGAAAGCTTTTTCATCTGGAAGGGACATGCTTGCCAAAATAATGGGACACTTTTCTTTTTTCTCTCTCTCTCTCTCTCTTTTTTTTTTTTTTTTTTTTTTTCAATTCCAGGATCAACATTGCGTTTCTTTTAGATAGTATTACTCTGTGATGATGATTTTTAATGATAACTGATAAGGAAGCCTTTTTTTTCCTGATCTCCAATCTCTTCCTGAGTTTCATTTTTGTTGCACCCCAGGTTCAGGGGATGGCAGTGTATATGCATGGAGTGTCCGCAGTGGTAAAGAGGTATAACATTCAGCTTAATTATGTTTTGAATATTAATACGTGATGATGAGAAAAAAGAGGTCATAAGTGTATCACTCTGCGAGCCTTTATTTCTAGAGCGCAATATTTTGAGGCAGAATTGAGTGCCACAATGCAGTACAAGCTTGCAGGGGTAAATGTAAGTGATAATTTCATTATTAATGCACCCCATCGAAGGTCATCAACTTTTCTCGAACAGGCTGTGTAAATCTAATTAGCACATGCTCATGCCAAGTACAGGGCAACGTAAATTGAAAGAAACTGTGATAGATGCTTCAGCAGTAAACTCTGCCATTGCGCCTTGCTCAAATTAGTGTATTCTGGACACATATTAACCCATAAGGGAACAATATCTTTTTAACACTTTGATGGTGTTTAAGGAGGGGAAATAAGACATAATTGTGGCTCCATTGAAACCATTTCCAGGCTGTTTAAATGTTTGACAAACTGATCTGGGTAAAAGACTTACATTCCATGTTCAGGGATGATTTTTTTTATTTGTTGGATGATGTTCAAATCTCCGTGTCTGAATATCTCAAATCTTATTCTCTTGAAAATACATTATGAAGTACGGAGTAGTATGACTTTATCAGTATGTTATTTTGATAGCTGAGTATAATTTGTGTTCAGGTGGCAAGCTGGGTGAGTACGGAAAAAGAACCCCCTGTCATTAAATGGGCGCCTGGAAGTGTTATGTTTGCAACTGGATCCTCTGAATTATCTTTTTGGGTCCCTGACTTATCTAAATTGGGAAGTTATGTGGGGAGGAAATAACCTCTTGAGAAGTGGGCAGATAATGGCGAGGATTTTTTAGGCATAAGCTGCGTATATTGTTCAGTTCACAGGAATATGTATCTTCATGCTATATGAAATCTTCTTCAACAACTTATTCTCGGAGCATGGACTGGGCTGGTCGGAGCTTGTATGGTGTTTAAAGGTCACAAGACCAGAGGCTGTGCAATGGGTATTTCGCTGTGCGCTTTGGAGTCTGGTTTTGCAACAAAGTGAAGTGGCCTTTTAATCAGGTACCGTAGTCAATATCTCAAGATAACGCCCCTATTTACTGCACTATTCCATGTAACATTATATTGATCTCCTGCACTGTTATATATGTGTTCTTGACTAAACTTGTTACGTTTTGGTTTTGTAACATTTGTTTTTACAAAATTTTATGAACCTGTAAGATTTCAGAATTACAAGTACGCATAGAGGACTATTTTTGGCAAGTTTCTGGCCTGAAAATTACATGCTTGCATGCTCTTAGGCCGTTGCCTTTAGACTGAGGAATTTGACAGTTGACACTATCATGACTTCAACCCCCCCCCCACACACACGCTCGCGCTTGCACACTTACACTCAAAAACGCCCATATTTCGTCTTCTTTTGGATGATGCTGTGAATAGCTCATGTAAAAATTTGCACGAGTGAATGTGCATGAGTGCATCAGTAGTATTGCTGATTGCTTCTTTCAATCTTTGTGCTTTGATGATCTCACGTCCTTGTTCTTTCACTCTTTCGTGACTCGAGTGTGTTGAAGGTGTAATCAAGAGCTAACCCCAAATCATTTTGGAATCAATGCTTTGTTGCCGAAAGGTGAATAACTTTATTTCCATTCCGAGGGTAGGGGACAAAAGGTAACAATGATGAACATATAACAGCTCCGGTACCGTAAAAACCCGAAAAATGTAGTGACACAGACAATATGGGCAAACCGAATAGAACAAAGGTACATGTACATAACATAATGATGTTCTGTTTGGCCGTGGGGTTTTGTACTAAGGTGGTGAAATTATACAAGAGTGACTAAATTGAGCAAGTGTTCCAAGTTGATGGTATAAGCTTAGGGAAGCAAAAGTTTCATGAAAAAGGGCCTAAAAAAAGCGTGATTCAATGTCACGCTTTACTTTGCTGGTTTAAGGACATTACGTACTTAGGCTCTGGAAAAAAGGTCTCCCAGATTTTCCTTTAGATCCTACAACTAAATCCCACTGTATATTATCCTTGGATTATTATTGTCTTTCACCTTTCAGTTGCTGTTTCTTCAGTCTCTTTTCGTCTTATTTCTCTCTCCTCTCTCTTTCATTTGTTGTATTGTATACTATCCCTTAACAGCAAGGGGTGCCCTAAATGATATTAGGGGTCACCCCATGCCTTAAAGTCTGGAGGGTTTGTCAAACCAAATCAAGGAAAGGCTTCCATCCAAAATCTTCTCGATTGGGACCCCACCTTCCCTTCTAATATTATGCTTCCTGTTGCCTTTTCTTATTAGGGGGAAAATATAGTTGTGGCGTTTCACTCCTAATATTAGGAGTAATTATTAGTATACCGTACAACTTAGAGTATATTCTCATAATTAAGTCCTAGAATAATACTACAGTATAGAGTAGTCTAGCAAAAATGTTTTGGTAATGCACAAGACGAGTGTGGTAACTTTTTAAGATTTGTCGGTGAAGTATGATGATGCATTGTTTAATGATTACCATATTAGGAGCTTGTTCATTAAGTTTTAAAACAAATACTAGTGAGATGATTGAGATAATGGAAAGAAGTACTTTTACCATATACATTTGGAGTTGATTGTTCTTGTGTTTTGGTTGATGTATACTATGCATTTAGAGTGCATTAAAAATTGTTTTTAGTGGGTAAGATACTAGTTTGAGGCTAATTATTCAAGCATAGTTTTCTTATTAATAACATAGTCGTTTTTTAGACCATTTGAGAGTAGAGATTAATTCCGATAAATTTAGGTTGTTAGAGAACCCCAATCTAGCTACTACTCCGTGCCCTTTATCTCATTCAAATCCGAATTTTAGTGTGCATCATATTATTGATAATTCTAATAGGGTTTTGTATTGAATAGATGCAGAGAGAATTTTTCATAAGGTATGATGATTGAAATCTGTAGCTATAGAGGCCTATTATTGGGGATTAGAAAATCTTTAGCAGTCTGAATGATAAATTTGACGAGACAGACAAATAATATGCAGCATTTTCTATGTAGGTTCCCAAACTTCAAAGAGCTAGAAAAACACACACACACAAACACAACTTTATCCTACTGAATAACGGCTGGACAATACAACGCATACATTATTCTTGCTTTTCATCATTGGGGTAGAATTTCTCGAGGAACTTCACTTTTTCATCTTTTCATCTTTCATCTCTTTCTCTGTCTTCTCAATTCCTTGAGTTGAGGTATCATCATCCCTGCACTGCACCCCTAAATCTTTTTGTTACGTACCCGCTTAGATACTCCGTGACAACCGACAACAAATTAAAATCTTGTAGAGTTATATTTTAATAGAGTTTGTTACACACAATAATAAATGTATAAAATTAAAAAGTGGGCGTAATTTTTTACTATCTTAAGTAGATTAGACACTACCTCAATATAGTATGGCCTTACTAGGGCACTTCCTCACCATCTACTAGCATATACGGAGTATATGTTGTTTGCGTGACTTTACTCGTAACTTCTCTAGTTCACTTACACGGTTTCGATACCCTCTTTGGCTTGTGGGAGACTGGAAGCACTTATATATGGGTGGTGATTTTTACATTACACGTGTTAAATTTTCTCGTTTTTTTAGAAGCATCAAAAGTGGTATAAATTTAGAGAGGCTTAATAAAGTCCTATGAAAGTGTATGAAAATAACCTCTTCATTCTTTGTTCTACAGCAGAGTACAGTTAAAGGTAGTTATTCCACGATGCATGTTATATTTGTACATGTTTTTCACTAGTTCTGTATCTATTGGCCTCTATGTGTGAGTGACGATTCTAACTTCTAAGTGTTAGAACAGAAGACGGCTTCATACATACTCTAGTATGAAAAATCACCCCTCTATTATTTGTTGTTCCCTGACTAATTTCCTGTTGTAGTTTCTAGTTTTCTACATACTCCCTCCATTTCATTAGTTTCTTTGCATTTGGTTTGAATTCCTCTCACAGATTCAAACCAAATGCAAACAACCTAATAAAATGGAGGGAGTACATAGAAGTTAGATTAATTTTACTGTATATGCATGTAATTTCTGTATAACTTGCTTTCAATTATTTTTTAGTAGTAGAACTCGAATATTCTTTTTGTGAAAGAGTCGGAGTGGCATAATCGTTACGAATATCGGAGTAAACTGTTGAGTCGAACTAAAGTTATATGCATTAGTGTGACCCTAGACCAATTTCAAAAGTACAAAGACATTCGACATCGATTTTCAATTTAATGGCGTCACTTGATACTTGGCACTTACTAAGTGACCTCAACTTTCAAATTTCAATCACCAACATTATTTTTTTTATGACACACTTAATTCACCAACTTAGCTGCTTGTGACTTGCCCATGCATTTATTCTGTGAAGAAGACATATAACAACAAATCTCCACCCGTTATAAACTCGGGAACGATGATCTGATTTTGTATTTGGGTGGCTCAGATGGGATTTGTAGGCCTACTTCTATTCTGTAGGTTTTGAGGTTCTGATGCTGACTTGACACCAGGGCATGTGTCCTTCTGTTGCACTGTTTTAGTCAGGTACTACTATGAGAGAGAGAGAGAGAGAGAGAGAGAGATGACTGTCATATATAGCATTAGATTAACTAGTTAGTTGATACCGATATTGATATCAATAGGAAGGTGAATTTTACGCTCCCTAATTCCTCATGTGAAAGTGCGTTTTGTAATTTGTAGTCATGTATGGTCCTTTGGTTTAAGAACCACAATCCATTACTTTAGCCAAGACATATGAGGACTCAAACCATCCAACCTAAAGCTTTGGGGACTTATATATGTTGTTGCAGTAGGTTGCCTTGAAAATGAAATATGCTGGTACGAGGAAATTAATAAGATCGACCATGGTCCATATATATCTTCAATAATAACTATATGATGATAATGATTGATTAGATTTTAAGTACATTTGATTGGCCAAGGCTTAATAAAGTAGTATTAGTTGTTAACAACTATATACTAGGACATGGGTCTTGTTCCTTTCAACTTAATTCTCTAGTAAGTCCCACAAAGGGGAAATCTACAAGGAAAATGACCCTTATAAAATAAGACCATAAAGATAAAGCTAGATTGATTATGATAGTTAGCTTCAAACTACTTAAGAACCTTTCAATATAGATTAAGACATATAACTTGAAAAATAAAGTCTAATAACTAGGACAATAATACACTAGCTAGTAATTATGTGAATAACAGCCATAGCCATAGGAGTTGAGGCTGAGCTCCAGGGAAGCGCCATTGCTGCCACCATTCGACCACGGATAGCCACCGGTGTAGTAGCCTGTAGAAGGGAAGTGGTGATCATGGTTGAGATTTTCATTGTGCATAGGGAATAGAGGAAGGGTCTCTATCTCAGGTGATACTACATAGTGATCTTGTTCATGATCTTCATCAAATGTTGAAAATTTGTCATGAAAATTGGAGTAATATGTAGTAGCAGCAGCATAGCTGAAATTACTGTTATTCATGTTTCCAGTAGCATTAAACACTCCTCCTCCTGATATTGAGCAGTCCTATTATTATGAGAGGCAGAAATTAGTACAAGATAAAACTCATAAATTGCCATCAAATCTTTTTTTAGTCAGTATTAACAAAAATAGGGCAGACTGTTTCCTTGGCTATTTGTTTTAGGCTTCTAATTTCAGTATCTAGGAGTACTATTTTAGCCTGTGACAGTTGTATTCTATGTTGATCTTTCCACCATTATATGTAATCTTCCTGATTGAGACATCTTTAATTAGTGCAAGTACTTAGGAGTAATTGCATGTACTTTGCAAAGTACTTCAATTATCTCTCACTAATTCCTTATATGTTTAATTCTATTCCATCTATGTACTCAAATTCGACTAGAATTTTCCGACATGGGTTCGTGTTTAAGTGTCTATACATTGCTTCAAAATATGAAACAAGTAGCTATATAAGGGGAAAATGAATTGTTTTTTAAGTATGATTAGCTAGCTAGCTAGGGCAAACATTTGATATATGTATTATGTACTTACCCTAAACTTGTTCTCCATGTTCACAGTTCCATAACCAAAACTTCCCATCAACTGACCACCTCCAGGCACCACTCCAGCTGCTGAGCTAGAACATGATATGCCTGCTTCTTTCACAAGAAAAACACACCCAAGTTAATATTATATGACAAACCTACTGGAGAAATAACCAAAAATAATTCAAATGTAGACCACAGTAAAGAAATTTTACCAGGATTATTGTTACTGTTGATGTATGGATACTTAGTGATTTCATCTTGTTTCCAGCAGTTAACACCCCCATTGTTATTTGTACTAATGTTGTTGTGGAATTGAGGAGCTGGGTTGGTAATTAGATTATTATTGTTGTTGTTGTTATTATTTGCTGTGGGAATGAGCCTTTTCTTCTGTCTTTCCCTAGCCTTGTGGTTCTGAAACCAGTAGAAGACATTCTTTCCCTCAATCTTGCCATAGCGCCGAAGCCGAGCGCAGATGGCCTGGATTTGATCAGCAGTTGGAGATCTAACTCCATTGATGTAGTAGAGCTCCTTAAGCAGCTTAATCTGCTCAGTTGTAGGTGTCCACCTTGTGCTGCTTTGTCTACAAAGGTAGTTGCTTGTGTTTATTTTCTCAAGTTGTGAGTTTTGTTGAAGAAGTTGCTGTTGAGGTTCCATTTTGTTTGTAGTGTAAGAAAATAAAAGTTGAAGGAATGAACAATGAAACAGAAGGAATGAAGTAACTTTATAGTAACACAACAATTATGAGGGATTTTTTTTTTTTTTAAATTTATTTGAAGTGTTGTGTTGTGTTGTGTTGTGTGGAGAAGGAGTTATAATAATGTGGGGAAGATCAGAGATAATCTGCAAGAGAAGGACTTGGTGAAGTTGAGAGATTGTAGAAAAAGGGAAGGGACAAAAGAGGTTTGAAGAAAGGTTGAGGCTTCAGAGGATATATTGCTTGGCTGAAAAGTTATGGAGAAAATATAGCAACTATGATCATTATTCACTCTCTTATATACAAAATGTGAAAGAGAAAGACTGAGGGATTAAATGAATGAATGAATGCTAGAGAGAGCAAATTAAAGCTGTTTTTGCTTTTGTAATTTTCTTTTTACGGGTAAATAAGGTTTCGTATTTGATACTGTTAATATTGGAGAAATTTAAACGAGAATCGATTCTACTACCTCTCGAAATTTAATTTCGTCTATGTGTATTTAGAGTTATGTTTGAGTTATTCTCTTCTTTTGAGGAAGATATTGTCTTCTTCATTACTATCAATACTATGTGAGTATTGTCCAAGAACAAACCAGATTATTGATTGTCTTTTATTGTGTTCTGATTAATCATTGTTGTTCCTGCAAAGTGAGAATAGTTCTTGGGAAGGTAATTTTTCTTTTATCTTTTTTTTTTGCGTGAAAAAGTTTAAATCATGCATGCATAATAATACCTGCTGATGAACATCATCACTTTTTTTTACTGCAGAAATTTGTTTATTTATTCTGGTGTAACTGTGACTCCATTATAATTAGTTGATGATGGTGTTTTTTTCTCACTAAAAACTTTACTTTATTTTATTTTAGGAATGAAGAACACTGAGTGTCATTTATTGAAATTGAAAAGCCCCTCGTACTTTTGTCATTTTAATTAGTTAATGAAGATGCAGCCTGACTCACTACGGGAGTAGTAACCATGACAATGTAACATTTTTGTGTTAAATTTTGCTTGGTGTGGTGCGTTGGTCTAGGTGAAGGAAAGTGATTGATACTTCTACATACATGTACAATAATAATAATCATGATGAATTTTTTTGAAATTCGTACCTAAGGAAATGGAAGGTAATAAGCAATTCTCAAGCTAGGAAGAAGCTCGTCGTTTACTCCATTTTCGTGAAATGATCATGTGTGAGAGACATGATGAAGACTTCTAATTCGGAGGTCAGTTATATTAAATTCAGTCGATTATCTTCATGTCTTGTGTTTGAAGTTTATAAATGTAGTTCTTCATGCGACATAATTTAGCTCGTATGTAACCTTTAAAAGATTAGTATTAGTTTCAATTCATTCGAATATCTTTAGAATAAATTAGGGTACATGATTTCTTTCTAGAGATCGCTATGGATTGGAGTGAGTTGCAGATTTTGGCTATTAATTGGGCTAGTTTACACATTGAGAGCGAGGGGTGGTGATTAGGTTTACAAGGGTAATTCGGACAATAGGTATTGTCGAAACGATTGGGTCGTTGTATGATATTGTGAGGAGTGACCCTAGTGATTGTAAGGGTATCATAATTAAGCTTTAAACTTGCGCGATTTAATGTGGTGGCGACTTTTGAATTTTGAGTCTTCGACTTTCGCGACAACAATAGATTTAAAATAGCGTTCAATGTCACATTATCACTCAACTACGAGTACTTGCTAGGGAACTTGATATCATCCCAAAATGTATGTTGGAGCTAGCTAGCTAGTAAGATAGGAGTAGACAAGTAAATGTGCATTAAAACAAGGGGGAGTAGAAAAATCCAGGAAATCAGAGAGACAGATATAGGAAATCAGAAAGAATAATTACAGAACAAAAATACCCATCTTCGGGACAACAGAGCTACCAGCCTTCAGTCAACATTATAGACTTATATTGGCAACCTACGCTTTTTTCTTCCTCATTTTTTCATAGCTCCATTACTTGGGTCGGCTACTTAAGGGTGGTCCATATTTATATTTTTCCCATATATGTGCGTAATTGAATTGTGTATACTATACTCCTCACATAATGAGTATATGTTGGCATAGATGTAATTGCAACTTACGTATGTACCAAATAAAACATCGTATGTAAAAATCTGTCTGTACGTGTATATGTATATGCTTGTATCAAGTACCAGTAACCAGTTTGATTTTGTTTAAGGACATTTTATATCGTATATCAGTATATGTAAAAATCTCTATTGAGAGGGTCATCCAGGGCATGCATGTATATTGGTCGAATTTAGATTGAAACATCTGTCTAGTAAGTACTACATTATTTGTGCATGAAATTTTCTGAATTGTTGAGCATGTAATTATGTATAATGTCTAATATCCGACTGTATGTATTTCACTCATTGTACGTTGGGTAAGTTGTTTAGGTCGTTCATGTATTGACTGCCTGTGTCAGTTGGTCTAGCTACAAGTTCTACAACATGAAGTGGTGCAATATACTAATACTTACTCTATCAAAAATGACTAGTGTAGAGTGTACTAACAGATCGAGCATATAATGATATTCTTACTTTACGTCGATTTTTATGCTTTGTGCCATTAGCCAAGTGAAAAAGTGCTCCCTTTTTCAGAGGGAAATTAAACAATTAAAGAGTTTGCAAAGGTTTTTATCGGTATCGGTATAGGGGATGTCTCAATTTATTGTATAGTTGAAATTAAAATACGTATAGAAATGACGAGAGTCGTCGCTTTGGAAACAATTTTTTAGGAAGTATCATTGAACGAAATAAAATTTTGTTGATATATAACACTATATGCCCGAATGTAAAAGTCAGAGACTCACAATTAGAAATAGGGGCTCGTAAGTTATAATATCAAATTTGTAATATCTTGTCAAGGAGGTGGGTTCAACACACTGTATTACTCGACTCTTATTGCACTTATTACTCGTGGTAGCGTAAATCATAAAGCTCTACTCTAGCTAGGCCATTTTTGTTATCATCTCTTTCTTCCAAAGACTAAAGAGTAAAGAGTATGGGCATTACACTTGGATTGGGTTAATCCGGCCGAGATAGGACGTTTCACTCGACCAGTTGTTCCTTATCTTGGAAAAGAGGGAAGAAAAAGAGAGTACTACTAGCTTTATTACTACAGTATTAGAGAATTAGAGATCATAACATTCATAACAAACAAATGCATGGGTTTGCTTCGATCCCACAGACAAAGAAAATGATATTGTGTTTCCGTTATCAAAAAGATAACTCCTGAAAAAGATTATTCTCCTACGATATTAGTATATACAATGATGATTTAACGATGCTAGAAAGCGTTTTCTTGGATTAGTTAATTTTAATAGGCCGGTACTAATAATAATTTCACTATTAATTAATAATTTCACTACTTTAACCATCAATTACTCCGTCCAAGTTAAGAACTACTAGTGTATATGACTAACAAAATCTGATCCGAACTTGTAAAACGCTCCTTCAATTAATCAAATTTGAACTAAACTAAATGAAAATCCACATACTAATTGAAAAGTAAGTTGAAACGAACAAGATTTTTTTATGTTGTGTACACGGTACAATCTCATTCGAACTAAGCTAATTGAAATTCACCTGTATATATACTAATTGAAAAATAAGTTGAAACAAACAAGATTTTATGTCGTGTACTCGTGCAATAATTGTACAAATACTGTATCAAGGATGTAGAATCGTAATAATCAAACGACGAGACATACATGATTAGCCTTGAGAAAAGGCAGAGCGGCTGCCCGGCCCATCTATTACACATGACCCATTCATTAGTCATGAATCATGACTAAAATGAGGTCACGCTCACTTAGTAATTATTTTGCACTTTAGAAAAAAAAAAAAAAAGCGGCAGTTTCCAAATTATTTTACTGCCAAATCAAATCTTTTAACTTGATCATCGGACAAATCAATCTGAATGGAATTGAGAGGGTGAAAAAGATTTCAGTCTATTTCTCTTTTTTTATTTGGATTAAGACAGCTGATTATATAGGAATGTGTTATTGAGGAATGAAGAGCATATATGCATATATATAATCCAAATTCTAATAATATTTTGAGTTTAATAACAACTTGTGAATTGTGAGTACCGAACAATAAACCAAGTTTGTCATTCTCCATATCTTAACGTGTGCAGTAAGCCAGTAACTTCAAATATGTTTCTGTTTGGTTATAGTTCATTCTTTTGCTGATAATTTGTTCGAGGGTTATTTAGAGCATATCCAATGGTAAAAATTTGGTGTAGTTTTGCTTGAATTGAGAAACCGATGACATCAACAGCTTATACCATTGGAGTTGTTTTTAAGTTTGTAGTTTGGTAAGCAACATGGCTTGGAAAAAAAATAAAAAAGAAAAAAATATGATTGGTGGAAAATAATAATGAAAGAATAATTTGGACCCACTTTAAACTACAACAATTGTAGTTTAGCATTGTATATGGTTATTGTAGTTTGAAAATTCTGCTGGACATTTATCTCTCTTCTACGTGGCATCCGAAAACTACAAAAGTTGTAGCCCAACATTGGAGATGCTCTTAATTGACTAATAGTTATAATGAACGTTACCCCGTTACAGTTTGATCGAGTGGCAACTTCCCTTCCATAGTTCCATGAATGTCAGGTTACAGGTGTGATTCTTATTTTGCAACTTTATTTAGTATTTGTTATCTATGAGAAATCAAAACAATACGATGCAATCATCCAAAAGACATTAGCTAGAGTTTAATTTAGTTTAAGTCAATTTAGAATGATCTTAGAATTATGTCATTTGTAATTATTAACAAGTAGATTGTAAATATCGCATCCTCTATGTATAGTTCAATTTTTATTATTTGAGCATGTACACGGAATTGAGGTGAGAAAAAAAGGCAATTAATAGAACGTAGAGTGATGATCATGGTAGTGTCAAAATCGAAGAAATTACACAAATCTTTGGTAAAGTTGGGAGGTGTAGAGTGTAGTAGGCTCTAGCCTAGCATGGGGCGCCATAGAGAGAGAGAGAGGGCCTGGAGCATGTCAGAAACTTAGGGCAAAAAGGAATGACACAGTCTTCAGGTTGAATTCAAAGACAAGCTCCATTTTTTGCTTCTACTCTTTCTAACCTCTCATCTTTCCAATTAAACTAAACTATTCTGTATCCCTGTGCATCTTCACAAGAATATTATTTTTCCTACATTAATGATACAAGTTTGAGAATCGATAACCAACATTATCTCACATTTTTCTAATTCCGCATTTCCGCTATATTAGTATATCAAGAGTTTACTCCAGACGAATATGTGGTAGTGTACTCAATTGAACTAAGCTAAGCAAGCCCATACATCTAATTTATCGTAACTATCAACCACTAAAGTTGACACTTGAGAGAGATTTGTGTCTGTGGTTATGTATCTAGTTTGGGTTTGGTCATTGAACCTCTAGATTAGATTATACAACCATAGTTGTTAAAGAAAATCAAAATGTGCGAAAGTTGTGTGGTGAAGTGAACTAACTATCCGTAATATATTGTATCTTTTCCCCGTTATATCGTGAAATTTTTCTTTCTGGATGTTAAAAGAGATACATAATTGAAATTGGAAACGACCACATAATTTAAGTGACACCTCGAGATATAATTTTTACGTGATATCGCGTCATATACTAGTCACTAGACTCACTACAGCACTACGCAATTGTCTTCTTGTAAGTTCTATGCTCGTGTTAATTGTGTCGTTGGGCTACGGGTCAATCTGCTCCGGTGTTTCAGGCTTTTGGGCTCCAGTCACTGGGCTTCTAGCAGTATGCATTTTTATGAATGCGGCCCAAACTCGTGAGTCGTGACTCGTGAGTACACGTTTTTCTTCTCCACGTTACAAATCGTGACGTTCATCCTACAAAATTGGAGCCTAACAGATTGCTGGAGTTGAGGTTGAGTGTTAGTGGAACAGTGTCACTCTTTTATTAACTAACTTGATATGAACTAATAACCTCCACTCCACGTCACCACCCCCATCTTTCTAAAAAAAAAAAACAAGAGTAGCAATGGTAGTCTAGTTGCAGTCGTTCTACTAATTCGACACTCGTTAAAAAAATATTCAAAATACTTAACGGTAGAATGGATGCACCCCTCTTAAGGGTAATATTGAATAGAAATTCTTCGACAAACTTAGGTCATGGAAATGAAACTTATAAAGATATATAATGTCATCTTATAGTGCTTCTTCTGAATTACAACCAATTTTTCATACTCACTCAACGAAACCGTTCCTTCAAAACTTCAACACGACAATGAACCACAAATACTCTGTATGTGCATTAAATTTTACGAACTCAATTACCTCCGATTTTACTCACCAAAATTACTTTTTAACTTTTTTTTCGTATGACCGTATCCATCTCGAAGCCCCTTGTATTATGTGAACACATTTTTACCATTTATGTTAACACAAACAATGGAAGATTGACGATCACACCACCCAACGGTCGAATACTTCCCTTCTTACTCCACTTCTTCATCATTTCAAAAAAAAACTTCCCCCAAAATATTAACCTCTTATCTTTAACCATCATACACATTCATATAAATCCAAATCAAAATTCAACTTTTTAATTAAATCCCAAAATCAGAAGAACACAAAGAAAACCCTAAAAAAATGGGGCAATCATATGAAGAAATTCGCAAGAAAAGAGTCGAAGAGAACAAGAAACGTTTCAAAGAACTCAACCTTCTTCATCTCTCTCAATCTATTCGCAAAATCCCCCCTAAATCATCTCCGGTAATTAATTAATTTCTAACTTTTAATCACTCATTTAATTTGTTTTTACATTAATTAATGCTACTTAATGGTTGAGTAATGATGAAGATGAAAAAAGTGGGCAAAGCTCGAATTGTGGGGGAAAAAATGGCGCCAACGAGACGTTCTGCTAGAGTTGCTAGTAACCCTGCTCCTGTTTATGCTGAAGTTTGTTCCTTTTCTCTCTCCTCTTTTTTTTTTCAATTTATTTGATTTTGTATGATTTTATTAATAATATTTTTTTCATATTATTTGATTAATTTTGAATTTTAATTGATTTATTTTGTAGGTAAAAATTCCTAGAATGTACACACCAAGAAGGTGAGTACTACCCAATTTACTATTTCTGTAGAAATGATCATGGTAGATTATTTATGTGACTAATTAAAAGTCGAGTAACGTTTTGGAGTAAGATCGTTCTACGTCAAATTAAAAGTTACGACTTACTAGTGAGGGTTCAAAAACTTAGAAAGCCTATTGTGTCATGATAATTATTGTAAGACGTCTTATTCAAGTTGAGTAACGTTTTGGAGTAAGACCGTTCTACTACATTAATTAAGTTACAACCTACTAGTAAGGACTGGATTCAAACTTCATCCTGAAATCTTAAAAAGGGTAGTGTGTCACCATAATTTATTGTAGGACGGTCTTATTCAAAAGTAGTATGAGATTTGTTTTGGTGACTAAATTTTTGGGTTGTGGCAAAATGATTGTGTAGGAGCTATGTAGGTGGAAGAAGGGATATAGTGGACCGAGTTTACGCAACAGATGAGGAGAGGGAGTATGCTATAAAGGAAGCAAAGAAGCTGGAGGTGAAGCTTAAGAAGGAAGGCTTTCCTACACTTGTTAGATCCATGCTTCCTTCCCATACCAGTGGTGGTTTTTGGCTGGTATATATATATTTCTTCTTACCACATTTTGTTAATTGAAATTGTATTAATTGATTGATAATTTGATATGTTGGATATGATTAATTTCATTTAAATGTAAAGACTAGTGATGATTTAGTCCTTAATTGTGTGGTATAAATGTTTAATGTGGCTATAATGATGAGTACATAGATAGATGTCACATCTAGTCTAGTAACAAGGCTTAGTCAATGAAATTCTCGGCCCAATTTTCATAATGCGTCCTCTAAGAACAGTATGGCTTAATTTCTGAACGTAAAAGTAGTAAGGTTGCGTACATTGGACCGACTGATCCAATTACCTAGCTATAGGATTCTATTGGTTTGCAGAAATCTGGCTGATCAATTGATCATGGTCACATTTCACAACTTTGATCTGCTGCAGGGTCTACCAACTGAATTTTGCACGTCTCGCTTACCTAGTGATAAAAGATAGGTTAAGGTTGCGTACGTTGGCTATAGAATTCTGTTGGTTTGCAGAAATCTGGCTGATCATGGTCACATTTCACAACTCTGCTGCAGGGTCTACCAACTGAATTTTGCACGTCGCGCTTACCTAGAGATAAAGGATATGTGACACTGGTGGATGAAGAGGGTGAAGAATTCGAAAACATGTATTTGCCAGACAAGCATGGGCTAAGTGGAGGTTGGAAAGGATTTGCTCAGTATCATGAACTGGTTGATGGTGATGCAGTCGTTTTTCAAGTGATCAAACCTACAGTACTCAAGGTGACAGTCGATTAAGCTTATAGAACAGTAAAAATTGACAGTATAATGCTTTGATTATTTTTGGTTGTTATTCTTAAACATGGTAAATTTGTGTGTATGCAGGTATACATCATCAGAGCAAGTAGTATGGAATCTAGTGAAAATTAGGTAGTTTTTCAGGTATGTGTAATCGTTACATATGTGCAGCAGAGAATGTCTACGAAATTTGGACTAGAAATCGACTCAAAAAACGCTTTTCATTGTCATGATGAAAAGCTACTGATTGTTATTGTAGCGAGTTTATATTCAAATGATTCTATCAGTTGAGCTAGTTGACAACTCCAAGACCAATTTTCACAGGCCGAACATTGTGTTGTGATATATATAAGTGCATGGAACTACATACATAGTTACATAACTGGCATAGGAATAATGACAATGTCAGTACTATTTACAGAGAAGTCGTGAGTAATACTACTGTCATCATCATCATCATCATGGTTATGATGATGAAGTTGAAGATCACAGGATGAGGAAGACTCTGATTTCTTCTTGATGAACTCTATGCAATCTGCTACTGCTTCACTAGGGTAAGGATCATGTAGGTAATATGAGCTACGTACACTCTGATTGTGATAATCATGATACTCAGCTGTTGATGCTCTAGATGATGGTGAAGATGAAGAATTCTTGTTATTGTTACTACTATTCTTGGACAGGGCTGTTACCATAATCAACCGAAACACCGCCTCACGAAATCTATCCATCAAAGACGATGTTGGTCTGACAACCCGTCGGCTGGTGACCGCGGAGGTGGCGTTTGTGGTGGTTGTGGTTGTGGGTCTCATTAGAGGGAGGCAAAGGTATTGTTTTTTCATGGTTTTTATGTGATGTTATGTTTTTAGATGTTACAATGTTGCATATATATAGAACATTAGAAGGTTGTATAAGAGGGGAATCTAAGAGACAGCTCTCCTCTTGTATTGGCATATATGTTGTTCTCACTTGTGAATATTACGACTTTAGAAGACCCTTGATAATTTAATGCCAGTAGTGATCATTATTATGATCATATGGTGTGACTGCGGTGGCTTTAATTGTTAGCCTTGGCTAGTATGGCTCGAGCCGAAATTGTGTTTGAGTACGTCATGATATCGTGTGAAGTACCAATTTTATGAATTCGAAATTTAGATCTTCTCCGTGAAAAAATGATTGGCGATCCTATTATTGATTATGGTTTCTAGTATGTACTCTGTACATGGTCTCCAATTTGTAAATGTTTTGTTTGGCAAGATCCGGCAATAAAATCCGGAAACATCTCAACAACAACAATTTTATCAATTTGCTCCTTGGACTTTGGTTGAGTATTGCGCAAATTTTATTGAATTTGAAAACGACAGGCCAAATTGCTCACTGTTTAGATTACAGAATCGCATTCGTATCGTATCAGATATGGTATATGTGTAATTTTAACATCCGCATGGTTGTTGTGGGTTGTTGTTGGCATTTGTTATTACCGGCAACAGGGGAAGCAAGAGAGCTACGGTAGGTTTGTGACGGTCAACGTGAAAACCGGTCACATCATATAGACATGAATTGGAACTCAAAAAGCAGCCGGTAGTTACAATACGGGCAACATTATGACTTAGAGGCCACCGTAGTGGCATTATGAGTTTATGACTATTTCTCTTTTAGATGGCGTAGTAAATTCGCAACCATTATCTTTAGTGTGCACTCTGTAAATGAAAAGATACCATTCTCAAAACTTATAGGATACTCGTCATAAAACAACTTAACCCTCCTTGTTTATG
Organism: Spergularia bocconei; assembly: GCA_963457585.1. Classification (NCBI taxonomy): domain Eukaryota; kingdom Viridiplantae; phylum Streptophyta; class Magnoliopsida; order Caryophyllales; family Caryophyllaceae; genus Spergularia; species Spergularia bocconei. Next base: position 1,241,666 of record OY734945.1, on the reverse strand, counting down.
TGAAATTTTAGCATACGTGAAAGATATAATCTCAAATCCGATTACTTTCGCGGGAGTTTAAACTCGAGACAGAGGGAAAATTTGCCACCTCTTACGAGCCAAAGCTCTATTTAGCCAAGCCGATGAGTGAAGCCGGCATGGGGGTAGAAGTAGCTTGAAGAAGAAGGTGCACATGAGGGAACAAAGCTCCAAAATGATTGGTGAGAGATGGGCAATTCACATGGGTTACATGTGCAATTCGAGTCTTCGTTCTCTGCAATTTTGTATTGAATTGGTTCATGTCCTTCCACCATTTTTCTATTCAATTCGACCGACCCTTTTCCACAAATTCTTTCTACTTAACTACTTCATTCCATTAATATTGAAATATATAATCATTTGTAACTAATTAAATGCTTATCTAATATGAGTCACGCATACGCATAATCCCGAGATTGATTACAAGCAACTACTGATTGATCGATAATGAGACCAAATTACTGAAAATACATGGCTTATATTGTGGAAATTATTGAAAACCACTCATGTAGATGTAGATATGTATATATCCTAGCTAAATTATGCATGATTTTTGGGTCATTATTGGTCAACATGTTCATTACTATGAAATTTACATTGACACTGTAGATATTATGAGCATAATCATGTGTGTATATACGTATCGTGTCATCTCGTGATACCTTTTCTCCTTCAAAAAAGTATATTACAATGGTATACGATGTACATATCAATCTGTAGATCTTCCCATAAGTTTTATTGGGGAGTACACCTTTTCAACTACTACTAGATCCTAGGAGAGCGATCATAATAGTCGTCAAAGTTTTTCTTTTTCTTTGGAAAAAACCACCCAGCCATAAGTGGAATGAGTGTTTTCTTCTTTCCTTCCTTGGTATCTTTTCTGAATGAGGGTGTTCTTCCGAACCTTGTTGAGGAACTATCATTAAGGGCTTTGTTACGTGCCATTTCTCTTGTTAGAGAAGGTGGACTAGCAAACGTTACAAGTCTTTTCTTTTGTTGATCGTGAAAATCACCAATTCCATAAGCATTGTCGAGATCTGGCTTAGAAATCGATTTCTCGACGAAATTGAGCTCTTCGATTTCGGGATTGATTGTCTTAGGTTCTTCAATCAAAACATTTTTCGTGGCTTTTAAATCCATTAGCTCTCTCTTAGTTTGCTCTAGCTCTTCTTTTAGTGACTTCAAACATGTTGCAATGTAATTGCCTTCTTCTCTTTCTTTTTGTAGCTTTTGTTTTGTTTCCTCTAATTCAATTGATACGACCCCAAATGTAGAAGTAACATTTGATCCTTTGTCTAAATTCACCTTAGGCTCCATCTGCAATAAAAAAAAAGAAGTAAAAAATAAATAAACCATATACATTCTTTTGCGTAAAACCCATACATTTACAAACTTCAGTTAAGGTTTAATTTTATATCGACTACATGTCAACAACTAAATTTAGATTTTTGGTTGAAATAGTTCTTTCACGATTTTCTACCAAAGGATAGGAGTTTGAGTAGTGTTTTCACCTCTTTGAGTTGCTTGCCATATATTTCTCCGACGAGTACTCTCTCCCCGAACAATGCAACGGCCTCCTTAACTGACCGAAATGGTGGTCGTGTGTCGATTGTTGCCCTGCCCTTCACCAACACGCTTCCTCCTACCGGCTCCATCCGGACGGACTACGTCGCAACAATAATAATGTTATTATCACTAAAAATACAAACTTGATTATTTTTCACTATTTGAGCCCTATTTTTTGGTATATATGATCAAACTAAGATGATTGAATGAAACGGCAAATATATTCTTTTATTTATATATAGAGATCAATGATGGAAAAAGAGTTGGTTAGTGGTGGATTGATTAAATTGATTTATAATCTGATATTAGTACAACAATCTGATATAGTTACTGATTTAGTGGCTTCTGCTTCATTTCTTCGCGTCCACTTCACTATAATTTTGTTGTTAGTATAGGTTTTTGTGGTTGTACTATCTTAATCGTTAGATCGAGGAGCCACTAATATTCCACTCTTCTAAACCCATTACAATTGACATTTGGGGAGCTGAAAAACATAGCTCAACAAATGGGTTCGACAAACTGCGTGAGACCTTTATTTTCGGATTTAACGACATCAATTATGTAATTTTCGGGTTTAATACTACTCTAGCATTCGGTGAAACTAGACTAAACCAACGTCTTACGGGTTGATCTATGAGCCGAATATGATTTGCTTTTGGTTAAAATTAAATGCGACTACAAGTGGATAGTTATTACTCTTATACCCTCCAATCCTATTACATTTCCTTGTATGACTTATAGAAATCGAGGTTATGCTAACAGATGACGTATCCGTATGCATGAAATTCAACATTAGATATACTTTTGCCACACTTGATACTGGTGAAATTGTAAATTCAACTAATCCTCGAATTTGATCACACCGAAAATCAAAAGAAAGCTAAAATAGTATCGAATATATGAAAGAATGTCGTCACACTATCTGTCTATTTGATCGTATTCGACTCGAATCGATAACAACGAGAAATATCCTTTTGACTAATACGGAGTATGGTAAACATTTTGGGCCAAAGTTTGATTTTGTCAAAACCTCGGAATTTTTTTTGATAGTCGTCAACAAACAAAAGCCCCAAAAAAAAGCAGTCCATTTTTTCCCCGTTGCCGGAGGTTTTCTCTAACCCAAACATTTTCCCGGCGACCGGCGTCCCCAATTTTTCAGGAGAGAGAAAATTCAACAATCCTACAACTTCTCCGATCTCCGTAAAATCATGGTAAAAAAATTTCATCTCAACCTTAAAAAATCTCGCATAATATTAAACTTTGATCTGTTTTTTTTTTTTTTTTTTTTTTAAGTAATTTATTATAAACCTTAAAAATCTCGCAGATCAGGTTCATATTGTTACAGAATCGGCAAGGAAAGACACGTCTTGCGAAGTACTATGTTCCTCTTGAAGATTCCGAGAAGCACAAAGTTGAATACGAGGTTTTTTTTTTCTTTTAATTTGATTAATTTTTATGTAAAATTGGCGTTTATTTTGTTGTATTATGTGTTAATTGTGATTTTTGCTTACTAATTGTTGTTTAGGTTCATCGATTGGTTGTTAATAGAGACCCAAAGTTTACGAATTTTGTTGAGGTTAGTTTTTCCTTTTTTTTTTTTTTTTCTTTTTTCTTTTCAGAATTGTTGAAGATTTTGATTTGTTATTTGTTGTTAATTAGCTGGAGATTAGTAATTGTTTTGAGTGTTTGATACGATTCTCGATGTCGTCGAGGAAACCCTAGTTTTGTGAGTACTGGATGTCCTTGGTTAATGTTAGTCGAAATAATTCACACACACAGCTAGCTAGATTGGTTTCATATAATTCGTACAATTGCCGGATTTAGAGTGTTTGAATTCCTATTATTTGGTTAATTGAGTAATGAGTATTAGAGTTCTTCGATAATGGAGGTCTGGAGGGATCGGACCTGTTATTATTGTGGGGGAAGATTCTTGAAGATTGTGCAAATGAATGTTTGGTCTTTTTGGGGTTTTCTGGATCGCTAATGTGTTGCAATAACTGAAGTTGAAAAGAGCTGGTAATCTGAATATTTGGGAAGGGTATTTTCTGTACGAGTTCCTTTGTCTAGTTAGAAATTCTCTTGGGAAGTGTTTGAAACGTACATCGTTATAGTTGAAGCTCACCTTTGTAGAGGCATGCCAATGTAGAGTCGTTATTTAGTTGCCAAGACTTTACAAGGTTTGGTGTGGAGAATTGTTAAGGAAATATGAGAAGCTAGATACTAGATAGTATTTTCATAGCACGTTTACCTTGTCTAAGTGGCAACATGGTTAGTGACTGCCCCATTTCTCTGTTATCAGCAGGAGGGTTAGATTTTCATATAGGTTTGCAACTTCTTCCATCAGTTGGTGGGGCCTTAATAGCCCAAGAAAGAATGTAAGGGATGTCTAGAAAGGAAATTGGAGTGCGTTATCAATGTCTCCAATTCATGATCAGAACTAGTAACATACTATTGATGACAACATATAAAGATGTTGAGGATTTGTGAGTTCTTTCTTTGAAGAGTGGGTATTAGTTCCCGTGTAACACTTATGTGCAAGAATTTCCAACTTGGAGGTTTCTTCATAACTTTAAGAACCTGAAGTATTTGAGAAGATGATGTGGCTACTAGGCCTTCTTCTGACTGCTAGTACTAAAGGTTCACCCTAAGGAGGAGTAAGGGTGAGTTATGGTCTATCAAGTTAATGGACTGTACTACTGTTGACAATGTAAAGGTGGGCACCAAAGCTGTTTTCCCTGTTGTGGTTTTCTCATTGGCTTTGTTAGTAGTTGTCGGGTACTGACCTCAATATTCTCTTTTTGTAGATTTTCATCGTCTTTTGCGATGCTTAGCTATGTTAGTATGTTTTTGTATCAGGAATTTAGAGGCATGAGTTCAAATTTGGCTGGTAGATAAGCAATTAGTTTCTGTTAGTCTACTGGTATGAGGAGTGGATGGCAGAATGTGATATATTTTCATCCATTTACTTTGGCTCAGTAGAAGGGAGAAAAGTAGACTTGAAGTCTTGATGTGCTATATTATCTTACCGGTGGCACTAGGTTCTTAAGAGAGTACCTTGTCCCCTTAAATCTCATTTCAGACACCCTGCACACTACCATCTCAGACACCGGGAAGTTTATGATGCATAATTGCCTTGAGTTTGGCCACTATACGTATTCTGAGTGAGAGGGAGAAATGAGTATGACATGTCTCCTGTGTGGGTGTTGACAAACCATAAACGCCTTTTGTGCTCTCAGGTGTTCTTCCCGTCTGAACTCAGAGGCTAACTTGTCTGTTTCTCTTCCCTGAAATTTAAGGCTTCTAGAATGGATTCTTCTGATCTTTTTTGAAGTTACTGTTTTTGTGAGTTTACACTTTGGTTTTGCCCTTCTCAATTTAGCTTGGGAAATAGTGAACATTTGAGATTGGAGATTATCCTATTAAATTCTTTTGGTATTATTCGCCATAAATTGTGCATGTGCGTTTGGCTCTTGGCTGACTCTGCTACTTTTGTTTTTTCACTTTCTCAGTTCCGGACGCACAAGGTCATCTACAGACGTTATGCAGGATTGTTTTTCTCCATGTGTGTTGATATCACAGATAATGAGTTAGCCTATCTTGAATGCATTCATCTGTTTGTGGAGATATTGGACCACTTCTTCAGCAATGTGTGTGAGTTGGACTTGGTGTTCAACTTCCATAAGGTTGGTTTCTTGTCATTTGATTCATTTGCTAATAGTTTGACCCTTGCTAGCGCTAGAGATCACTTTCAATCCACACAGCCCGGGCAGTCATTATCCCGTATCTACATGCCATTGTCTCTGCCATGTTTTTTTTTTTTTTTTGCATTCATCCCTCATTTTTCTCGCTGAATTGATATGTTATTACTTCTCCTCGATCTGTAATCTCACAAGTCATGCATGATTGTTTTGTGTGTCTGTCTGATGCTCAAAGATCCCTCCATTTTGTCACTCATTTTCATTCTATTTACCTCCTGTGAAGGTTTACCTCATACTTGATGAATTCATCCTTGCCGGAGAGCTTCAGGAAACAAGTAAAAAGGTGCGGTTCTGCCTCCTTTTCAAATTTCTTGTTCCCGTTTGGGACTTTTATTTGTGTGCAACCTTTGTGCACCTTAAATTTCAGCATTGTACGCTGAATCTTTGCAGCTAAGTTTTGGTTTCAATTCAGAAGCTGGTAGCCAGTTCAGGAAAAAAAAAAAGAATCAGAAGCTGATAGCTTCAATATTTTCTCTTTTGAAATTTGCAGGCTATCATTGAGAGAATGGGTGAACTTGAGAAGCTTGAGTGAGTCTGTTGAAGACGACTGAGGCTCAGGAGGTCTGCTGCCTCGTCGTTGTTGCAGTTTGCTGTCTTGATGGCTAAATTTGTTTTGACTTTTGAGCTCTCTTTTGCCTGTTGGCTGTTGGATGTGCTGCAGCTCCAATCGGCATCACCAATCACCATTGTAATCTCATTATTATAGTTTCAGAAAACCTCGCCTTTGTACATGCTTCTTATGATCGTAATCTGAGTGTTCTTTTCTGTTGAGTCCAATTGTACTGTCTCGTCAAGTTGTGTTCTGTAAAACGTTGCGTCTTTTTGGAGGATGCCCTACTTGTATGAGTATCTTTTAATTGAAGAGATGTTTTCAGGAGGCTTTGACGGAGCAAACACTGTTTTCGCCATATTTGTATCGTGGATCACTTTGAATTAGTTAGGTCCTGTGCGATTCAACTTATTAAACAATATTTTTAAATTAGATCAGATTTATTTAAATTAAATCAGTTTCATTCAAATCAAATCAAATCAAAATTATCCAAATAACAATGAATGAATGTAGTCTAAAACTAGTTATTAATTGGTTTAAATGCAATTAATTTATCAATATATTCAGTTCATATCAAATCAAATCAAATTTATTAAAATCAAAGCAAATTAAATCAGTTTTATTCAAATCAAATCAAATCAATTCAAAAAAATGTAGTCCAATTGCACAAGGCCTTAATGTACCTGTCTGCTTAATTGTGTGTGACTAGCCCGTAGCCACCAAGAGTTCTTCTTAAAACCTCACAATCCTGTAGATTGGTGGAATCTATGTTCTCACCCACTCTCGCTAAAGAAAGGAACTAGTTAGGGTGGTGCATGACAAAGTACGTCTTAAGACAAGTTATTCTTTACTCATTTACCAAACGCATTCGTCACTCAAAATCGTTTTCGATTAATGCCACAATCTATTAAATGGAAGGAAATCTCAATCTTTTTCTTAAGCGAGAAAATATCTCAATCACAACTGCTTGACGCTCGCTATATGGTAGATAATTAAAAAGAAAATAAAAGTAAAATGTACTCCCATCAACCTCGAAGCACCTTTTAACACGCTTAAAAACCTCAAGACTTTTCCGGGGAACATGGCAACTTTTTAACAAACAAATTGATTGAAGATCAACCACTTCAATTGTTGAGTCGACGAAGTCAACTGAATAGTAACTGTAGATCGCTAACATGCTCAAAAACCTCACCAATAAAAGAACAAAGTATAATGTACTCCATTAAACCTCTGAACAACCTTTAACATGCTAAAAAACCTCAAAACTTTTCCAGAAAACAAGACAATTATTCAATAAATTGATTAAAGATCAACCACTTCAATGGCTGAATCGACGAAATCAACAGAACAGTAACCTCAGATCGCTAACATGCTCAAAAACCTTTAACCTGCTCAAAAACCCTCGCGACTTTCCCGAAAGCAGGACAACTATTTAATAAATTGATTAAAGATCAACCAATTCAACGGCTGAATCGACGAAATCAACTGAACAGTAACCTCAGATCGCTAACATGCTCAAAAACCTCAGTAATAACTGAACGAAGTATATAATGTACTTCGGTCAACCTCTGAACAACCTTTAACCTGCTCAAAAACTCTCGCGACTTTCCCGGGAAATACGGCAACTTTCTAACAAATTAATTCAGAATCAACCACAATTCAATGGCGCAGTTTACAAAATTAGTAACCGAAGATCATCAACATGCTCAAAAACCTCAAACAGTAACCGAAAATCGTCAACAAGCTCAAAAACCTCAAACAGTAACCGAAGATCGTCAACGAGCTCAAAAACCTCAACAGTAACCGAAGATCGATGTTCACACCTCAAATCTTTCTTCCCCCTTCTCTCAAAAACCTCTCCCTCTCTCTCTTGTGTTTCACAAAGCAGGAGGGAGATTATAAATACAAAACCACACCCTCCCTTCCCCCTCCAAACTTAAAAGCTTCTTCTACAAGTGTTGTAGTTGTAGTGTTCCCTCGACTCTCAACGAGAGAGAGACAAAGAGTCTCTGAGTTCTTCTTCTTCTTCTTCTTCTTCTTCTTCTTCTTCTTCTTCTCTCTGTGTTTTCAATAAAATAAAATAAATAAAAACTTCCATCTTCTTCAACACAACTTCCCCCAATTCCTTGTTTGCCAAAATTCCAACTTGATTGCAAATTCTTCAATCCCTCCCTATGAATCCAAACTTAATTATACATTTCTATTGACTAATTATACAGGGCTTTTTTTTGTTAGTGTTAAACCCTAGAAAAAATTTCCGGCGGTTTTTGCCGGGGATTTTTTCGTCGTTTTTTTTTAGGGTTTTTGGTCGGAAGTTTGTCTGACAGCCATGAGTCCTATACAGAATTTCGAGCAGCATTCGACGCTTCTCGTCGACCCCGAACTCCGTAATTTTCTATCTCTCTCTCTCTTTTTTTTTTTCGCTCGCTTTTCAATTTGCTATTAATTTTATTTTGTTATGTTATGATTGTATGTTTAATTTTATTTTGTTATGATTGTAAGTTTTTGTTTGTTGAAATTTGTGTTTAGAGTAATTATTACGCAATGGCGGGGTCGAAAATTAAGTGTACTAGTATGCTTGTGGTTCCAATTAGGGGTAATGTTGGTTAGTTTTGGATCAAACTTTGCAATGGCGGGATCGAAAATTAAGTGTACGAGTATGCTTGTGGTTCCGATTAGGGGTAATGTACTAATGCTGCTTAGGTTTTAATGAAATTTCGCAATGGCGGGATTTGAAACTATGTGTATAAGTAGGAAAATAGCTCATTTTGGTGTAGAATTTAATTAAGAATATACTATAGGGGTAAGGTTGCGTACATCCTGATGAATTTTCGATAATGGTCGCTCATTTTAGTGTAGAAGTTATTGGATTGATCTTTTTTGTTGTTGTTGTTGTTGTTGTTGTGATGGATTAACATGTGCTGCCGTTGAATGTTTGGGGTTTTCACATTTTGCATTGTCTGATCACATTTTTATATGAAAATGTTTTGTAACCACTGGAAGTTTATGTCTTTATTATAGACGGAGTCGCATTTTGGTGGATCGCATTTTTTTTTTGTTCTGATAGATCAACTTGTGCTGCCGTTGATTGTTTGGGATTTTTGCTTGATTGGTAGAAACTGAAGCCCTTTTTGCATTGCCTGATCACATTTTTATATGAAAATGTTTTGTAACCTCTGGAAAGTTTACGTCTTTATTAGGGACAGAGTCGCATTTTGGTTGATCTTATAGAGTGGGATTTTTTTATATTCTTATTACTGATTTTATATGTATCTTTTCTCTTTTAATGAGGCGTGGGGTAAGTTAATTGCTGCATTAGTGATAGGAAGTCATGGAAAGATTTATTTGATTTATGATTATCTTGTAGTATCTTGTATGGTGGACCAGCAACAACTCTTTTTTGATTTTGTTGGTTTTGGTGTATGTGATTATGTGGGGGATAACAGCAATCCAAACAAGGCTACAAATGGCGATGGAGGTTAGGGACAGTTTAGAGATAGCACATACGGCAGAGTACTTGAACTTCTTGAAGTATTACTTTCGGGCATTCTCGGTGATTCTTAAGGAGATTACAAAGCCACAGTTTACTGATAATCATGAGCACAAGCTCCGGAACATTGTGATTGAAATCTTGAACCGTTTGCCCCACAGTGAAGTGCTTCGGCCATTTGTTCAGGACTTGTTGAAGGTGGCTATGCAAGTGCTGACCACTGATAATGAAGAAAATGGATTGATCTGTATTCGTATTATCTTTGATTTGCTCAGGAATTTTCGGCCTACCCTTGAGAATGAAGTACAACCGTTTCTGGACTTTGTGTGTAAGATTTACCAGACGTTCCGATTGACAGTGAGCCATTTTTTCGAGAATCCAGCAACTATGGCCCCAGTTCCACCCATCGGACCACCTGGAGGTGCAGATGATATTAAGCCAATGGACACATCTGATCAGCTGACTCCTTCATCGATTAGTGGTGGTACCACTGGTTATCCTGGGTCTGGACAGCTAAATCCCAGCACTAGATCTTTTAAAATTGTCACAGAGAGTCCACTAGTGGTCATGTTTTTGTTTCAATTGTATAGCCGCCTTGTTCAGACGAATATCCCACATTTGTTGCCACTAATGGTGTCGGCTATATCTGTTCCGGGACCAGAGAAAGTACCTCCGCATTTGAAGACACAATTCATTGAATTGAAGGGTGCACAAGTGAAGACTGTTTCTTTCTTGACCTATCTATTGAAGAGTTTTGCTGATTATATCCGGCCGCATGAAGAGAGCATCTGTAAAAGCATTGTTAACTTACTAGTCACTTGTTCAGACTCGGTTTCCATACGGAAGGAACTGCTTGTAGCGCTAAAACATGTTCTTGGGACAGATTTCAAAAGAGGCTTGTTTCCCTTGATCGACACATTGTTGGAAGAGAGAGTTCTTGTTGGTACTGGCCGGGCATGTTACGAGACGTTGAGGCCACTGGCTTATAGTTTACTGGCCGAGATCGTTCATCATGTTCGAGCAGATCTCTCTCTCCCGCAGTTGTCGCGAATTATCTACTTGTTCTCGAGCAACATGCATGACGCATCTCTATCTCTTAGTATTCATACTACATGTGCCCGGCTGATGCTGAATCTTGTAGAACCGATTTATGAAAAAGGGGTTGACCAAAATTCTATGGATGAAGCGCGGATTTTGCTTGTTCGTATACTTGATTCTTTTGTGGGCAAGTTTAGTTCCTTTAAACGCACAATTCCGCAGATGCTGGAGGAGGGTGAGGAAGGTAAAGATAGGGCTTCATTGAAGTCAAAACTGGAACTTCCTGTCCAAGCTGTTCTTAATTTGCAGGTGCCAACTGAGCATTCCAAGGAAATCAGTGATTGCCGACATCTGGTTAAGACCTTGATCATGGGAATGAAGACTATATTTTGGACCATCACTCATGTTCATACTCCACATTCACAGGCCGCACATGGGGCACATCAACAGATGTTGGCCTCACCATCATCTGGTTTACCTGCGTTTAAAGGCTTGAAGGAAGATGAAGTTCGGAAAGCCTGTGGTGTTTTGAAGAGTGGTGTGCATTGCTTGGTTATTTTTAAAGATACAGATGATGAGAAGGATATGCTTGGCCACTTCTCACACACACTGGCTATTTTGGAACCTCGTGATCTGATGGACATGTTCTCACTTTGCATGCCTGACCTTTTTGAATGCATGATTTCAAACAATCAACTAGTTCTTATATTTTCTACACTCCTACAAGCGGCAAAGGTTTTCCGTCCATTTGCAGACGTGCTGATCAATTTCTTGGTGAGCAGTAAGCTTGATGTTCTGAAACACCCAGATTCACCTGCAGCAAAGCTAGTTTTACATCTCTTTAGTTTACTATTCGTGGCTGTTACAAAGTTTCCTTCAGATTCAGAGCGTATTCTACTGCCCCATGTTCCTGTTATCATTGAAGTTTGCATGAAGAACACCACTGAAGTGGAGAAGCCTATTGCCAATCTGCAGCTTCTTAGAACAATGTTCCGGGCTCTTGCAGGTGGAAAGTTTGAACTTATATTGCGGGAGTTAATTCCTACTCTTCAACCTTGCCTTAATTTGTTACTGGCTATGCTCGAGGGGCCGACTGGGGAGGACATGAGAGATCTTCTGTTGGAGCTATGCTTGACGCTGCCTGCACGTTTAAGTTCCTTGCTTCCTTTCCTTCCCCGTCTTATGAAGCCTCTGGTTTTATGTCTGAAAGCAAGTGATGAACTAGTCAGTTTGGGGTTGAGGACCCTAGAATTCTGGATTGATAGTTTGAATCCTGATTTCCTTGAGCCAAGTATGGCAAATGTCATGTCTGAAGTTATCCTGGCTTTGTGGTCTCATCTGAGACCTGCACCTTATCCTTGGGGTGGCAAATCATTACAACTTCTTGGAAAGTTAGGTGGACGCAACAGGCGCTTTTTGAAGGAGCCACTTGCACTTGAATGCAAAGAAAATCCTGAGCATGGGATCCGTGTCATTCTTACCTTTGAGCCTGGAACCCCATTTCTGGTTCCTTTAGACCGTTGTATTAACCTTGCCATAGCCACTGTTATGCAGAAAAATGGACCTGTTGAAATCTTCTACAGAAAGCAGGCTTTAAAGTTCCTTCATGTGTCCCTAGCAGCTCAGCTGAATTTGCCAGGAAACGTTTCTGATGAGAGCTCTACAACAGGCAAACTGTCATCATTGTTAACTTCTAGTGGTGATATGTCTTGGCGAAGATGTGAGACTTCGGATGCGAAGGTTAGTTTTCTTTCTATTGGTTATAAATAATGAATTTGCCAAACAATTTCGTAATTACTTGAGTATTAGGGATTAGACTTTCATTAGCTCAAATCAATTTCATGTTTGACGTGTATGATACTCACTGAAGTTTCGATGATCTATGCCCCAGGGCCTAAGGTAATTTCGAAATTACCCGAGTATTAGGGATTGGACTACCCTTAGCTCAAATCACTTTCATGGTTGACGTGTATGACACTCACTGAAGTCTCGATGATCTTTGTGTGTGTGTGCGCGCAGCTGCGTGCGCTTGTGTCTACCTTATAGTTTATCTTTATATGTGAAAGTACTTATTATTTACTTGTTACTCCAGGCTGATTTGGGTGTGAAAACGAAGACTCAGCTTTTGGCTGAGAAATCTGTTTTCAAGAGTCTCTTGATGACCGTTATCTCGTCCAGTGCTGAACCAGATCTTCTTGACTCAAAGGATGATTTCATAGTCAATGTCTGCCGCCACTTTGCTCTGATGTTTTTTGTTGATCATTCTTCTACACATGCTCCCACAACATCGTCAATTGGGACTTCTATGGTTAGTGCAAATGTTGGTTCTAGGCCAAGAAGCTTAGGGTCCAATCTTAAGGAGCTCGATCCTTTAATATTTTTAGATGCTTTGGTAGATGTCTTAGCAGATGAAAACAGGCTCCATGCTAAGGCTGCTCTAAATGCGTTGAATGTTTTTGCTGAATCCCTTCTATTCTTGGCGCGATTTAAGCATAACGATGTCCTACAGTCAAGGGGAGGTCCTGCAACACCTATGATTGTTTCTAGCCCATCAATGAATCCTGTTTTTTCACCTCCTCCCAGTGTTCGTGTCCCTGTATTTGAGCAGCTTTTGCCTCGTCTGCTGCATTTATGCTATGGAGTTACATGGCAAGCTCAGATGGGAGGTGTTGCTGGGCTTGGTGCCCTGGTTGGGAAAGTCACTGTTGAGACTCTTTGCCATTTTCAAGTTAGAGTTGTCCGAGGGTTGATATATGTCTTGAAAAGGCTTCCTATATATGCTAACAAGGAGCAAGAAGAAACTACTCAGGTACTGATGCAGGTCCTTCGTGTAGTGAACAATGTTGATGAGGCAAACAGCGAATCTCGGAGGCAAAGCTTCCAAGGTGTCGTTGAATATCTTGCAACCGAGCTTTTTAATTCAAACGCATCTATAAGTGTGAGGAAGACGGTCCAATCATGTTTAGCCTTGCTTGCAAGTCGCACCGGGAGTGAAGTATCCGAGTTGCTTGAGCCTCTGTATCAACCTCTGCTTCAGCCCCTTATCATGCGTCCACTTCGTTCAAAGACAGTTGATCAACAGGTAAGTTGATCATGTGTTTGGGCTGCTGTATTATCTTCTTATTTCTGGTTTATAAAAATGATTTGTCTTGTTACCTGTAGGTGGGAACTGTTACCGCATTGAATTTCTGTCTAGCTTTGAGGCCACCACTTCTGAAGTTGACACAAGAATTAGTTAGTTTTGTACAAGACGCTTTGCATATTGCAGAGGCTGATGAGACTGTGTGGGTTGTGAAGTTCATGAATCCTAAAGTGGCTACATCCTTAAATAAACTTCGTACTGCTTGCATTGAACTACTATGCACTGCCATGGCGTGGGCGGATTTCAAAACAGCAAATCACGCAGAGCTGCGTTCGAAGATTATATCCATGTTCTTCAAGTCCTTAACATGTCGCACGCCAGAAATTGTTGCTGTAGCCAAGGAGGGACTCAGACAGGTCTTTCTTTTAGACACCTTGTTCATAGTTTAATATGGAATTGAGAACTTGCAGCATAGCCAGACTACCGAGTGTGTGATACATTTGATATGGTCAACCCTATATCATTCAGTTTGTGTTTTAACTATGATTATCAATGTGTGCTAATTTAGATTTCTCATTATTGCTGACTGCCCAATTTTAGGTTATTCAACAGCAGAGGATGCCGAAAGAGCTTCTGCAGACCAGTCTCCGACCCATATTGGTTAACTTGGCATACACCAGAAATTTAAGTATGCCTCTTCTACAAGGTCTTGCGCGCTTGCTTGAGCTGTTGTCCACCTGGTTCAATGTGACTCTAGGTGGAAAATTGTTGGAGCACCTGAAGAAGTGGCTAGAGCCGGAGAAACTTGCGCAGAGCCAGAAAGCATGGAAGTCTGGAGAAGAACCAAAAATTGCTGCAGGTAAATGAGAATTTTCATTAGACGTATACTGCCTTTTGCTTAGCTGTATGAATAGTATGATGATTCAAAGTTATTGTTGCAGCCATTATCGAGCTTTTCCACCTCCTCCCCAGTGCTGCTGGAAAGTTCCTTGATGAACTTGTGAGTTTAACTATTGATTTGGAAGGAGCTCTTCCACCAGGACAATTTTACAGCGAGATAAACAGTCCATACCGTTTGCCGCTTACCAAATTTCTAAACCGATACCCTACTGCAGCTGTTGATTACTTTCTTGCTCGACTGTGTGATCCCAAGTATTTCAGACGGTATGTTAAGATGCCAATTATACATGCTGATTTGGCACTTATTAGTTATTATCTACGCTAAGTGACAACTTCTTTGTTATTCTAGGTTTATGTACATAATAAAGTCTGACGCTGGACAGCCCTTGAGAGAGGAACTTGCAAAGTCGCCTCAAAAGATTATAGCTAGTGCCTTTCCCGAATTTGCTCCAAAATCAGACCCTTCAACTGTTTCAGGATCTGCAGCCACACCTGCTTCTCAGTCCGGGGAGGAAGTCCTCGCTACTTCTCTTCCTGAAGGTTCTAATGTACCCTCCACCAGTACTGCAGTCACATCAGATGCTTATTTTCAGGGTCTGGCACTTGTGAAAACTCTTGTCAAATTGATGCCTTCCTGGCTTCAGAACAACCGGAGTTTGTTTGATACCTTGGTAGTTGTTTGGAAGTCGCCTGCAAGAATTGCCCGCTTGCATAAGGAGCAAGAGTTGAACCTAGTTCAGGTAGATGCTGATGGAATGATCTTTTGATGTGCTTGTTGCATTTTATGTGCGTCTACTTCAAGTTTGAGTTTTTCTATATGGGATGGCAAAAGATTGCTCCTGTAAAATGTGACTTTCTTCGTCTCAGCTGTCTTATGTGCGTGGTTTACAATTGTAGTTCTCTATTGTTCTTTTAGAGGTCAGGGGCAGGGTGGGGTGGGGGGAGGGGGGAGGGAGGTATTCTATTGGACTTTTGAAGAGTGTTCGTTTTAAATATTTTGACTGTAAAAGTTTCTGAGTTCTTGTTGCTGGAAAACCGACGAACTGGTTGAATGTGGACTTTTGTTTGGACATATTCTATTATGATCTCATTGCTTTATTTTGTGAGAACACGAATGGAAAGGAAAGTGTGAAGGGGTAAGAAATATTTTTTCTTGCTAATCTGAGGGAGTATATATGGCTGATCGTTTTTGCAGGTCAAAGAGAGCAAATGGCTTGTGAAATGCTTTCTTAATTACTTGCGGCATGATAAAAATGAAGTGAACGTGCTCTTTGACATTCTTTCGATCTTCCTATACCACACTCGCATTGATTTTACTTTCCTCAAGGAATTTTATATTGTGGAGGTGAGCTTTTTTTCTGTTCAATTAATTTTGACACGTCATTGAAACTTAATACTTTTTCCATTTATTTTTATTTTTACTCAAGTATCCGAAATCCTTATGCAGGTTGCGGAGGGCTATACACCTAACTTGAAAAAGACACTCCTTATGCATTTTCTCGACATTTTCCAGTCAAAGCAACTGAGTCATGATCACTTGGTGGTGATTATGCAGATGCTTGTTCTTCCAACGTTAGCTCATGCTTTTCAAAATAACCAAAGTTGGGAGGTTGTTGATCCTGGCATTATTAAAACAATTGTTGACAAACTGCTTGATCCTCCGGAAGAGGTAATTATATGACCTTGAACTAATTTCGGTTCAGATATTAGTGTCTGTTATTCTTTGTTTTAGACATGTGATATCACAAGATGTCATTGTCTGATTTTCTTAAAATAATCTGAAATCTTAAACAGGTCTCTGCTGAGTATGATGAACCATTGAGGATAGAACTTTTGCAACTGGCCACGCTGCTCTTAAAGTACCTTCAGAGTGACCTTGTGCATCATAGAAAAGAGCTCATCAAGTTTGGTTGGAATCATCTCAAACGCGAAGATAGTGCTAGTAAGCAATGGGCATTCGTCAATGTCTGTCACTTCTTGGAAGCTTATCAGGCCCCTGAGAAAATTATACTACAGGTACTCTTGGGTTATTTACATATTTTGCTGCTAGTAAACTTTCAAATAGTTGATTTTGCTGTTGTCAACGAAGTTCATATAGCAGTTAACACTGTTCTAGATTCTAATTTAAAATTTCAATCTCCAGTTTGTCTATTTGGATGTAATTTTCTGAAGACTTGTGTCTTCCTTTTGGTACCAGGTGTTTGTTGCTCTTTTGAGAACTTGCCAACCAGAGCATAAGATGTTGGTGAAGCAAGCACTGGATATATTGATGCCAGCCTTACCGAAGAGATTACCTCCTGGAGATAATCGTATGCCAATTTGGATACGCTATACCAAGAAAATTCTTGTTGAAGAAGGCCACTCAATTCCAAATTTGATTCACATTTTCCAGCTCATTGTCCGCCATTCAGATCTCTTTTATGCTTGCAGAGCACAATTTGTTCCTCAGATGGTAAACTCTCTTAGTCGATTAGGCTTGCCCTTCACAACTACCGCAGAAAATCGGCGTCTTGCTATTGAACTTGCTGGTTTAGTTGTTGGCTGGGAGAGGCAGAGACAAAGTGAAATGAAAGGTGTGACTGGTACTGATATGACCCCAAACATGGATGTCTTAAATTCTAGTGGTGGTGGTGCTGACTGCAGACGTTCTACAGAGACATCAACGAGTATTGAGGATCCGAATAAGCGTGTTAAGATTGAACCTGGAATGCAATCCTTCCTTGTTACTTCTCCACCAGGTTCTGCATCTATACCTAACATAGAAACTCCAGGGTCTTCTGCTCAACCAGATGAAGAGTTCAAGCCAAATGCTGCAATGGAAGAAATGATAATCAACTTTCTTATAAGGGTAAAAGTACCTTCTCAACCTTCAGCTCGCTTTGATTGTCAATTTTCTGATTGTACCCTGTTTTGGCTATCTTCCCCCTTCTATTTTTTTTATAGTAATTGAAAGCTGATATTGACATTTATGCTTTTCTAAATCTGTCCAGAATCACGAAAGTATTGCGAGTATCATATAACTGGTCCTTCCTTTTATCAAAGTGGAGGATATATTTCATTTGTGTCTGTCACTTTACCTACCATCTGCTAGTGCTTTATAAAAATCTTCATTGCACTGAAATCTGCTTGTTAAAGGGCATCATTTTTATACTTTGCATGTGATGTGCATATATTCTTGTAAATAAGTTCTGTAATGTGAACCAATCTATCAAATGACAGTTCCCCTATTGGCGGAATGGGTAATGACTTGTATGCCCACACAAAACCAAAGTGAAAGCTTTCTCGCTTGAGTTTCCCATAAATTGATCCTTGAAAACATGACTAAAGGCTGGTTAATTGCTCTCTTGCTGTTAGTAACTCCCTTTGCTTTCTTCTTCTTTCTTTTTACTGTTGCAAAGATAGTTGTTCTGTCTCAAACATTTGAAATCTTGAGACGGGTAAATGATTCTAGAGTTGGTATCAGGACAATGTGTGTGCATTTTTATCAGCTACTGGTGTTCCAATGCTCATGCTTCTCTGGAGTGTATCTTTCTTCTGTACAGTTGGTTTCTGTCCATCTATGCCATCTATGTTTTAGCTGCCTTTTAATTTGGCACTGAACTTTACTTGTTCTAACAGGTGGCTTTGGTGATAGAGCCCAAAGACAAGGAGGCAAGTTTAATGTATAAACAGGCCCTGGATTTACTCTCACAAGCTTTGGATGTGTGGCCACATGCTAACGTGAAGTTCAATTATCTTGAGAAGCTGCTCAGCAGTATTCAACCATCTCAATCAAAAGATCCATCCACTGCTCTTGCTCAGGGCTTGGACGTTATGAACAAAGTTTTGGAAAAGCAGGCACATTTGTTCATAAAAAATAACATCAGCCAGATTTCTCAAGTACGAGATAGGTCATTTCATTGCTGACTTATTGTTATACTTGGATTTTTGTTGATATATATGTTTTCTTTTTTATTTCAGATTCTTGAACCATGTTTCAAGTATAAAATGTTGGATGCTGGAAAGTCATTGTGCTCCTTGCTGAAGATTGTATTTCTTACATTTCCTTTGGATTCTACGGGCACTCCTGCTGAAGTGAAGATGTTGTATCAAAAAGTTCAAGATTTAATAGAAAAGCAAATTGCAGCGGTCACTGCTCCACAAACTTCTGGAGATGATACCTCTGTCAACTCAATCAGCTTTGTGCTTTTGGTGCTTAAGACTCTGATGGAGGTTCAGAAAAACTTAATTGATCCAACTTTGTTGGTCCGAATCCTTCAACGCCTGGCACGTGATATGAGCTCCCTGTCTGGTACTTTAGTGAGACAGGTATGCATACAACTGGTTTGTTAAAGTATTTCTAACTAATGATTGGTGAATGTGCTTTGACACCCATTTTTCAACATGATTTCTACGCAGGGTCAGAGACCTGATCCAGATTCTGTGACCTCATCTCGTCATGGTGCTGATGCTGGTGCTGTCATTTCGAATCTAATATTGGTTCTGAAACTTATTGGTGAACGAGTCATGCTTGTGCCTGAGTACAAAAAATCTATCACCCAAATACTAAATGCGCTGCTTTCGGAAAAGGTCACTGATTCTGGTGTTCTTCTTTGTATTCTGGATGTGATAAAAGGGTGGATTGAGGATGACTACAGTAAACCTATTACAGTTGGCACACCAACTACTTTCCTTAATCCAAAAGAAGTTGTTTCCTTCCTCCAGAAGCTCTCACAAGTTGACAAACAGAACTTTGCACCTAATGCAGAAGAGGAATGGGACAAGAAGTACCTTGATCATCTTTATGGAATATGTGCCGACTCTAATAGGTACAATATATCTCTTTAATTTTTATTTATTTATTTACTTATTTTGGTACTGGTAATTTAGTTATATGTAAGTTATTGTTATGCAGGTATCCTATAGCCTTGCGTAAAGAAGTATTCCAAAGAGTGGAAAGGCAGTTCATGCTTGGTTTGAGGGCAAAGGATCCTGAAGCTAGAAAGAAGTTTTTTTCTCTTTATCATGAATCTCTGCAAAAAACATTGTTTGCTCGACTGCATTATATCATTCAGATTCAAGACTGGGATGCTCTGAGCGACGTCTTTTGGCTCAAACAAGGCCTTGATCTTCTTCTTGCCATTCTGGTTGAGGATCAGTCTATCACTCTGGCTCCTAACTCTGCACGATTGCCACCTCTTCTCGTTTCAAATTATCTACCTGATAGCTCTGCAATGAACTACCAGGTTACTGATGTTTCCGAACTTCCAGATTCTGTCCCATTGACATTTGAAGGGCTTCTTCATAGGCACTCTAACTTTCTCAATAAGATGAGCAGATTACAGGTAATCTTATTTTATTATTTCTTGGAAACATAAATTGAGGGGAGCCTTTTCCTATAGCTTTTTCCTGAAAATTGCAGTATGTTTTTTCTTTTCCTGGGGTGGGGTGAATTTGAGATAGCGATATTCTAATTCTTAGCTGATTAGGGTAATTTTAATTTATTATACATAGACTTGCTTTTTACCTGAATGATTTTCTGTTTGTTGAAAGCTATGGAAGGTAGAATTTATTACTATTAGTAAACAAGACATTGACCTAAGCTATTTCTTCTTTCCTAGGTTGCTGATCTTCTTGTGCCATTGAGAGAGCTGGCACATACAGATGCAAATGTTGCATACATTTTGTGGGTGTTAGTTTTTCCTATAGTCTGGGTGAGCTTAAACAAAGAAGAACAGGTTGCACTGGCTAAGCCTATGATTTCTCTTTTGTCAAAAGATTGTCACAAGAAACAGCAGGCACAGCGACCTAATGTTGTACAAGCCCTTCTAGAAGGGCTTCAGTTAAGCCATCCTCAACCTCGCATGCCCAGTGAACTCATCAAATATATTGGGAAGACATATAATGCTTGGCATATTGCATTAGCTCTGCTTGAAAGCCATGTCATGCTTTTCATGAACGATACTAAATGTGCTGAATGTCTTGCTGAGCTGTACCGTCTGCTCAATGAAGAAGACATGAGGTGTGGTTTATGGAAGAAGCGATCAGTTACCGCAGAAACAAGGGCTGGGCTTTCACTTGTGCAGCATGGTTATTGGCAGCGTGCTCAAAGCTTGTTTTACCAGGCCATGGTTAAGGCAACCCAAGGCACGTATAATAACACTGTTCCAAAGGCTGAAATGTGCCTCTGGGAGGAGCAGTGGTTATGTTGTGCAGGCCAACTTAGTCAGTGGGATGCTCTTGCAGATTTTGGCAAGAACATAGAAAATTATGACATTTTACTTGATAGCCTATGGAAGGTTCCTGATTGGGCTTATATGAAAGATCATGTAATTCCTAAAGCCCAAGTAGAAGAAACTCCAAAGCTTAGAGTTATTCACGCCTACTTTGCACTGCACGATAGAAATGTCAATGGTGTGGGGGATGCTGAAAATATTGTTGGGAAAGGTGTTGACCTTGCCTTAGAGCAGTGGTGGCAACTGCCTGAAATGTCTGTGCATGCTAGGATACCACTTTTGCAGCAATTTCAGCAACTGGTTGAAGTTCAAGAATCTGCTAGGGTTCTAGTCGATATTGCAAATGGCAATAAACAAGCTGGGAACTCCAATGTTGGTGGGCAAGGGGGAACTTATGCTGATCTAAAGGATATTCTTGAGACTTGGAGGTTGAGGACCCCAAATGAGTGGGATAACATGACTGTCTGGTATGATTTGCTCCAGTGGAGAAATGAGATTTACAATGCTGTCATAGAAGCTTTCAAGGATTTTGGCTCAACTAATGCTCAACTTCATCACCTTGGTTATCGTGACAAAGCCTGGAATGTCAATAAGCTGGCTCACATTACTCGTAAACAAGGCCTTCATGATGTTTGTGTCAGCATACTGGAAAAGATGTATGGCCACTCTACTATGGAAGTACAGGTACGTGAATTCATCTTAATAAGGGTAGGATCTAGGAAGGGTAACATCTTCTCCGTACGAAGTCTTTGTTACCCCATGTGCTGTAATATGATTGGCTTCAAGATGAAATGTCTTCATTTCGTAGTTGTCAGAAGTGAAATCTTGCAGTAATTTCATTTCTTGTTTGCTTTGTATGTATCTGTAGGAGGCGTTTGTGAAAATCAGGGAACAAGCGAAGGCTTATCTGGACATGAAGGGGGAACTGACAAGTGGGCTCAATCTAATCAATAGTACCAATCTTGAATATTTTCCTGTCAAGCATAAAGCTGAAATTTTTCGGCTGAAGGGGGACTTTTTGCTGAAACTAAATGATTGTGAAGCGGCAAATCGAGAATATTCCAATGCCATCAGTCTTTTCAAAAACTTGCCTAAAGGATGGATTAGCTGGGGAAGTTATTGTGACATGGTATGTATTATTTTGTTTGGTACATGATGCATGTACTTTGTGCTGCTGGTTGCCTACTTGCCTGTCTAATCTTGGACCATTTCTCAGGCATATAAAGAAACACATGAAGAGATTTGGTTGGAGTATGCTGTCAGTTGTTTTCTTCAAGGTATCAAATTTGGCATTCCCAACTCTCGAAGCTATCTGGCTCGTGTTCTGTACCTCCTTAGTTTTGACACCCCTAATGAACCTGCTGGGAGAGCATTTGACAAGTATCTGGATCAAATACCCCATTGGGTTTGGCTTTCGTGGATTCCTCAATTGTTGCTTTCTTTGCAACGAACTGAAGCCCCCCATTGCAAGCTTGTATTACTGAAAATTGCCACTGTATATCCACAGGTAAGTTTCTATCTTTGTTTTACGAGTATTCACTGTTAAACGCCCTCTCACTGGCAAATTAAGTATGACATTATTTGTTTTGTTGCCCCTTAAATGTAGGCTTTGTACTATTGGCTTCGAACATATTTACTTGAACGTCGTGACGCGGCTAACAAATCTGAAATTGGGAGATTAGCTATGGCTCAGCAGAGAATGCATCAGCACCCTTCTTCTGGAGGCCCTGTCTCGCTGGGTATGCAGAGTCACGGCGCTATGTCTTCTGAGAATCAAGTTCATCATGATGGTGGTAATAACCAAGATCCTGACCGGTCTGCTGGTGGAGAAGCCGGTGCACCATCCAATAGTGAGCCTCTTCTGCAGCCGGGTACATCAACCATCAACGACGGTAGCCAATATCCATTGAGACGTACCGGTGCCTTGAGTCTGATGGCTTCTGCTGCCAGTGCTTTTGATGCTGCGAAAGATATAATGGAGGCCCTCAGAAGCAAACATACCAATCTTGCTAGTGAACTTGAGGTGCGATATAAATCTTTTTTTTTTTTTTTTTGTTACTCCATCATTAGTAGTATTTTCTGTCATCAGTAGTTTCCAGGGGTTGCATAATTCCGTTGATATCTACCTATGGTGCTTTTGAAATACCAGAATCTCATCTATCATATTATTTTTTTTGTGTGGAAAGAATGTCTGTTCTATTTTGGGGTGGTTTATGGTTCTTCGTCCCTGGTTCGTTCGGCCCCAAATTACTTTGAATAAAATCAAGAAACATTTATGCTGCTCTTGCTTCATTTCCTTCAATGCACACTGAGTTTGTAAAGCCTATTGGGTATCGTAACATAAGGATAAGTGTGGGACTATTTTGCTTTTCGAAAACTATATTATCAAACAAGCTTCAGACTCATCATTACTTCAAATTTCAGAAGTTAAATAAGCTAAAAGATTTCTTAAGTAAAATTAGAGGGACTACAACAATGTGGTATTTGTTGCATTTTTCTGTCTCTTTAAGATTGTGTGGTGACAGGCTTTGGTCACCAAAAAATTAGTACAAGCTTGAATTCAAGCACTTGAGATTTTTCTAAATTTGTCTGAGATACACGCTACTCAAAACACTGAGATAGCGTGAATTTTTTTCAAGACATTCTTTGGTAGGATAGAGGGTGTACCTTCTATTCGTGTTCCAATTTTGGTCCACTGTTAATGCTTAACATTACTATATTATTGCAGATTTTGCTCACAGAGATTGGATCAAGATTCGTCACGCTGCCAGAGGAGAGGCTTCTGGCAGTTGTTAATGCCCTTCTGCATCGATGCTACAAGTATCCCACTGCTACTACTGCAGAGGTTCCTCAGTCTCTTAAGAAAGAGCTTTCTGGTGTCTGTAGGGCATGCTTCTCAGCAGATGCTGTGACTAAGCATGTTGAATTTGTGAGAGAATACAAGCAAGATTTTGAACATGACCTTGATCCGGAGGGCACTGCAACCTTCCCTGCAACACTATCTGAACTCACTGAGAGATTGAAGCACTGGAAGAATGTGCTTCAGAGCAATGTTGAGGATAGGTTTCCTGCTGTTCTGAAGCTGGAGGAAGAAAGCAGGGTGCTGCGAGATTTCCATGTTGTTGATGTGGAGGTCCCAGGACAATACTTTACTGATCAGGTATGGGAATGTGAATTAACTTCTTATGGGTGTGGTTATCATTCTTATGTATTTCCTGCTCGTTCGTCGTTTTTTGACCTCAGAGTTTGTTTATGCTCTAGGAAATTGCACCTGATCATACAGTAAAGCTGGATCGGGTTGGTCCTGATATTCCAATTGTGCGAAGGCACGGTAGTAGTTTCCGCCGCTTGACTTTGATAGGCTCGGACGGCTCACAACGACATTTTATTGTCCAAACATCCTTAACTCCGAATGCAAGGAGTGACGAACGCATGCTTCAGTTGTTCCGTGTCATGAATCGTATGTTTGATAAGCACAAAGAGTCAAGGAGACGTCATATATGCATCCATACCCCTATCATCATCCCCGTTTGGTCTCAGGTATTTTTGCTTTTTACCCATGATCTATTTTATTTTCATTTTGAATATAGTTAGATGAGAAAGACTGATATCACCTTCTTAGACTTGCAAAGCCTCGGCAATTAATAGTAAACTTATTGTGCCTTTAAACTAGGTCCGGATGGTTGAAGATGATTTGATGTATAGCACACTGCTGGAAGTTTATGAGAACCACTGTGCAAGAAATGACCGTGAAGCTGATCTTCCCATTACTCTGTTCAAGGAACAACTTAATCCTGCTATGGCTGGTCAAATCCCGCCAGACGCTATTGTTGATCTCCGTCTCCATGCGTATAATGAAGTTACACGCAGTCGTGTGCCTGAGAACATATTGTCCCAGTTTATCTACAAGACATTGTTGAATGGCAACCATATGTGGGCTTTTAAGAAACAATTTGCTACGCAGTTGGCACTCTCTTGCTTCATTTCTTACATGTTGCAGATTGGGGGAAGGTCACCCAACAAGATTCTTTTCGCTAAGAACACCGGGAAGATATTTCAGACAGATTTCCACCCTGCATATGATTCTAATGGAATGGTTGAATTTAACGAGCCTGTGCCGTTCCGCCTTACTAGAAATATGCAGTCATTCTTTTCCCATTTTGGAGTCGAGGGGCTCATTGTCTCTGCCATGTGTTCTGCAGCACAAGCTGTTGTTTCTCCTAAGGTGAGATCTCTCTTTCCATCTATCTTTGTACGGGGTTCTTCTGTAGAATGTGTGTAATTTTTACTTTTCACTACGTAGTATCGCTTTATAAAAAAAAGGAACTTTATCTTAAAATGAAGTTAAAGGAACATTACTATTTCTTCTGTATGATAATTCTACCGGATATGAGTCCATGTCGATTGCAGTTGCTGACAGTCCTGAGATGAGCTTAATGACTTATTGGTGAAAATGTCAAGATACTACATATGTTTTTTAAATACCTTTGGAAAAAACGTTCTTACTGTAATCATAGCCATAACTTCTCTTGGCTTTTACTGAGAAGCTACATTTGATATGCAGCAAAACCAGCATATGTGGCACCACTTGGCCATGTTTTTCCGTGATGAGCTGCTGTCTTGGTCTTGGAGAAAACCTCCTGGAATGCCTATGGCTCCTCTACCTGCAGGAAGTATGAGTCCAGCTGATTTCAAGAACAAGGTTACGACTAATGTTGAGCATGTCATCGGCCGGGTCAATGCTATAGCCCCGCAGAGTTTGTCTGAGGAGGTAATGTTCCATCCTCTAGCTTTTGAGCACAACTTATAGGAGATGCCTATGTTTTGCAAGACGCTTATACGCAGATGCCTACGTTTTGCAATACTTGTACCTTAACCTTAAGTCCCTTAAATTCGTGTGCAATCGATACTGAAATATGGTTTTCTCATGCATTACAGGACGAGAATGCCATGGATCCGCCGCAGTCGGTGCAGAGGGGGGTGGCAGAGCTTGTTGAAGCTGCTTTAAGCCCACGACATCTGTGTATGATGGACCCAACTTGGCATCCATGGTTCTGATCATTTGCGCTGATTTGTACAGTCTGATAAACATCAATTTTATAGTCAGATTAGTCTGCCTGCAATTGTAAATAACTAAATACCATTGTATATGTCATGTGTAGTTTTTTTTTTTGGGCTCAATTTGTCATGTGTGATTTTATTACTCTAGTTCAGTAATTACTAACAGTTATATCGCATAAATTGCCTTACCTTAGTATTCTGAGTTAAATTTCCCGGTTAGTTGGTCTAAAGTCTGAACAAATGAATTGGAGTGTAAATTTTGTACAACCAATTTACACCCCTATCGAGTACCACACTAAACACCCACGTCATTGATGAGCGTGCGGTGGTTTGGGAGGTTTTATCAAAAAGAAAACAACAAATTTCCGGCGGCATCCCTAAATTATGTCAGATTGCGCGTGACGCGGCTCCTCATTCCAGTCCAACAGAAAATAAGACCACAAGGCCCAAAAGAAAAAACCCATATTTCTCAATTTCTCTCTCCACCCATTACCCCCACCTGAGTTGTCACCACCACCGCTACCAACAAGATAAGGTCCAGTAAGAATTTTATGGTCAGAGACGTTGTGTAAGTTTCTCTTTTAATCCCTTCTTCCTGAAGCCTTCCCACTTCTCACTGAGTTTAACTTATCCTGCTGTGGATGTAATATTTCCTTTGCTTTTAAAAAAAAAAAAAAAAAAGACAAAATAATGGGAGCTTGCAATTTGTCTGTTGATTGTTTCCTAAGAATTCTGTGTAAATCTAGTGAGCATAGTAATTCAACAAGTGTTGTTTGTTCCTGTAACAAAATAACTGGCATGAATGATCAGAATTACCAGAGGAGCGTTAGTTACACGTCTCGTAGAGCTGCTCCACAGCTCTACTTACATGATATTGATATGAACTCGACTTCTTCCAATATGGCTGTTGCTATGCTGTCTTATGCCGAAAATGGCCGTGTTCAGGAAGCACAGATGTTGTGGGATGAATGTCTCAACAGTTCTTTTGTCCCTGGTGTTCAGTTAGTCTCCTCTCTTGTGATTGCTTATGCAAAGACTAGACATTTTGATCAGATTACCGCGATTTTGAGCCAAATTAGACATAGGAATTTCAGCTGGCTGCCTCAGGCCTACTGTATTGCAATCTCCTGCTTTGGTATGGGGGGACAGCTTGAATGGATGGAACGTACCCTGAGCGAAATGGTGTCAATGGGTTTAAAGGTGGATTCTGTGACAGCAAATGCTTATGTTGTTTACTACAGTGCGTTTGGCTCTTTGGCAGAGATGGAGGCTGCATATGGCCGGCTTAAGAAGTCTCGGATACTTCTCGAAGAAGCAGGAATTCGCGCTGTTTCCTTTGCTTATATGAGGAAAAAGAAGTTCTACAAGTTAGGAGAGTTTTTGAGGGATGTAGGCATGGGTAGGAAGACTGTGGGAAACCTGATGTGGAACCTTCTGCTGCTGTCCTATGCTGTGAATTTTAAGATGAAAAGCTTGCAGAGGGAGTTTTTGGCTATGCTGGATGCTGGATTTCGGCCTGACATTACAACCTTCAACATAAGGGCATTAGCCTTCTCAAAGATGAATCTGTTCTGGGACCTGCACCTGAGTCTTGACCATATGAGGCACGAAAATGTCGTTCCTGATCTCGTCACCTATGGCTGTGTTGTTGATGCTTACTTAGATAAACGGATGGGAAAGAACTTAGATTTCGCCTTGAACAAGATGATCAACTTGGATGAGCGTCCATCGGTAGAAACGGAACCCTTTGTGTTTGAACTCATGGGGAAGGGAGAGTTTCAACTTAGCTCAGAAGCCTTTATGGAGTTCAACAAGCATCAGCAGAATTGGACTTACAGGAAGCTCATTGGAATTTATGTCAAGAAGCGATTTCGGAGTAATCAAATCTTCTGGAATTACTGACAGTATTTGATTTTACTTTCACTGATGACAGTAAAATCAATCAGATTGTTTCATACTTTCATTTAACTAGGTTTTTAGTTTGATTTTTGGAGCAGAAGAACAAGAATTATGTATTATGTATGTTTTGCAGAAGAATGCTCAATTAAAACATGTATTATACCAAATATAATCTGATCTCATAATCTTCACAATATATCTTATGATCTCATATCCTCCAATAATATGGAATAATTTACGAAACCATTACCAGAAAGAACAGGAGACAGCAACAATTTTCCAAGGAAGCTCATTGGAATTACTAATCAGATTATTTCACAGTTTGATTTTTGGAGCAGTTGAACAAGAATTATGTATTCTTCGCAGAAGAATGCTCATGACATGTAAGAAATTTTAACTTCATTGATAAGATACACCACTGAGGTTATCAGGTGCTCAATGTAGAATCCTGAAACTTCTAATAAAAGGAACAACCTAAAATTCAGAAACTGCAGAAAGTTGGCCACTTTCTCAAAAACAATCATGTTACATAGAGACTCAAATTCACTGAATTAATACTTTTTCACTGATCATCTTCATCCTGAAAGCGCAGATGCTTCCCTTGGGGAGTTGGCAGTCCCTTCAAGCGCAGGGCCTCGCCCGAAATCTCCTCCTCAACCAGCTCATCATCACTGTTATACACATACCTAATGTGCTTCCCCATGAACCCTGTCTCCTCAACCACACTTATGTTCTTAATTCCTTCACACAGTTCATACAATTCTGCGTCTTCACAGTCGAAATCTGAAGCAGCTTCCAAGTCATCCTGAACCACTTCCTCGTCCTCATCCTCATCTCGAGTGCTCACATTCACTTGGATAGACCAGATTGAAGCATCATCATCGTCTTCTTTCGATGTCGATTTCTCCTGGCTACCTCTCTCTATTGCCTCTCCTGTCCCTTGGAATGTCACCACAGATGAACAGTCTGATGATGTGTCTGATTTGTCTGAGAAATCTAGAAATAATGACCTTGATATGATATCTCTCTCACATTCTGACCTACTCTGAACCATCATCTCATTCCCCACCTGATTATATTCACAATCAACAACAATTTGTCAGAAAACATCCAAATACACCAACCCCCTTCAAAATTTATTCTACCGTTCTTTTCATTTGTTAACGTTTGATTTAAATTACTCGCATATAAAAAGGAGGGAGTACCTAAAATACCAAGGTATAACCAAAATTAGAGAAATTAGGAATCCTAGATAACAGATTTAACAAATTACAACCAAATAAAATTGCATCCACATAATCTAATTCCCCCAAATTGGAAAAATTAACAAGAACGCAACTAAAATATTCCAAACATACAATTAACCAACAGTTTAATTAATTAAATTACTGCTAAAAAATTACAAAAACCAAGATGAGTAATCAAGAAGATACCTTAGAAACAATCAACTGATCTTCAATTGGGGATTCCAAAACAGACCCAAGAGACTCAAACTCATCAAGGGCAGAGCTAAAGTTCAAGACTTGCGGAGTATTCGCTGGAGTCGGAGCAAGGAGACCTGCCGGAGAGTTGAGGAACGCCTTAAGCCCATGGCGGCCGCAATCGGTTCCGAAAGAAAGGAACTTGGAGATCTCAGCTTCTTCTTCAACCTTCTGCAACAAGTTCTTAACTTGGCCCCTAAGTAAAGCTTCCCCTGACCCTGGGGTTTTCTTGCAACGGATACTTCTTTTCTGCTTTGCCATTGATGAAATTGGCGTCACGCTCAAGTTTCCACTTGCTACACCAACAATTGGGGAATCATTTGTTATGTCAATCAAACAAGTTCTCTGCTTTGTCTTCTTTGCTCCACCATTTTCTGATTCTTCAATCTTCTCTGAGAAGACACAATCAAAAACACAAAATTAATGAAAACCCATGTGAAACTTTTATTAATCGATGATTTAATGTCAAAATTAAAACAAAATCCGAATTAAAATTTGATCAAAAATTAAGATGAACCCAGAATTATAAAACAAAATTCGATCAATTAGAGAAATAATTGCAAAAAAACAAGATCAACCCAGAAAAATTAAACGAAAACCCAGATGAAAAAAAGTGAATTACTTGATGATTTGGTGATGGTGTTGGAGAAAGCAGCCTTGGTTTGTGACCTTGTGATTCTTCTTGTTGAAGATGGAGACTCCATTGATGAGAGAGAAATCAAGAAATTGGGGGAGAAATTTCTACAATTGGAAGAGAGAGAGAGAGAGTGAGAAATTAAATTGGGAATTTTGCAAAAGTAAGATGACACTGAATGCAACATAGAGTGATTATATAGTGCTCAGCATTTTTTATGAACGTATGGGGAAAGTTACCGTTGGGAGGAGCTTAGTTTAGAACTAGCCGTTAGGGTTCTTATGTGGGCTGGGCTTCTATAACTTTTGACCCGAACTTCCTCCAAGCCCAGTTAACCTGCCCATGGGTCGGTTTAACCCGAATGGAAATCGAATAATGTTCAACCCGGTTGGGTATTTTTACTCTATTTGGGTTTTAGAGAACCCGGTTCCAGTCTAGAGTAAGTTAAAACAGTTCATCCATATGTAGTAGTCACGTACTCACGTTATGCCGTATGGTGAAGTAATCCACTAGCTAGTTAACTCTATGTCTCTATATATCCATGATTGAAATTCAAGTGAATGCATCCAAGAAATTACCAAGAAGATAGAGTGTTATTGAGTCGTATTAATATATGTATTGATGTACGTGATGTATAAGTTGTATCACCATGGCACTCACAAGTCGATCACAATGCCGCTATATTTATTTATTTTTGATTTAATTGTGTTGTATGTTAATTATTATCTCCGTTATTTTCGTTTGTTAGCGTGTCTTGAGAAGTACTCTCACGTTATAAATAAAAAAGAACGATTAGAGTATATTATATTGTTAATAATGCTTACAATGTCAAAAACATAAGTAATGGATCATGCATAAATGATTAACTCGTTTATATTATGTTAGTTCAGCTATAGGTCAACGATGAAGAATATAAGATCAGCGGGTTGTGGTAACTGGTAAGTAAAGCCCGTGGGCTGTTTGATTGGTAGAAATCAGTCATCATATGCCATCCAAATTCAACACAACACCGACCTCATTGGCTCCTAAATCCTCACCATTAGTTAATTTTTAGTTACTTTATTTAGTTAAATTAGGTACTTAATTAAAGAAATTATGAACTCTTTTCAATTCCATGTCATCTCTCTTCCTTGGGCTGCTTCTATAGAAGATTCGACAATAATCACTCAACATGTCATATTATGAAAATTATTGACATAGTTAGCTTCCACGTGAAACGGTTAAAGAGCGATCGAGCTTGGGCCACACCGGGTAGGAGGAGAGAGAGTGCACATCATAAACCCAAGAAAGTTTCATCATAAAACCAATTGGCAATAGCAGGAGTAACTCCTTGGTTTATAAACAAATCAACTATCTCCTCTTTTTCCAATGTGGGACACTCACATGTGGAGCTTCCTTTAACAAAAACCTCAGTCGCTATCTTCAAACTCCGATGTTAAAGAGTAGTTATTGATGCAACAACATGCTCAGAGTAGCTAGCAATCTCAGAATAACACGGTATGTAACAAGCTCAATAATTATTTCCAGATCACGAGGGATTTAACTTGTGAAAACAAAAATTTCATAAAACCAGACGAGTCAATTTTTACGAAACGTAGTGTGAGAGGGACAAATTCTAACTACCAGCACAAGTACATAACGTATGAAGACTAGTACATAATAGAGTAAAAGCCAAAAAAGAAGCGTAGGTCCATGCATGCATGAGAAGGGCAGTTTCACTAGTTTGGCACAAAAACGTTGCACGAGTTTTTTTTTTTGGTTGTTACAGCAGCCACTCTCACTCACATTTCTTCTCATTTTATTTGTCACTTTTACTCCTTTATTTAAGAACTAACTTCATTATTTCTTGCAATTAATCAGCTCAATAACGTACGTTGTTAGAGTTAACATTACACATGCACTTCCACACTTCTATATCACATTTTTCATAACGTAACACAATACTGTGACTATATATCTTGTCATATCATACCATATAATATCATACCATATATTCATACGATAATTGTATAGTTTCATACCATATATTCTACAAAATTTGATTTTAGAAAAATAAAGATGGTGGAGGATCTAAGACCTAAAACATTGACGGAATTCGAAGGGGATAGTAAATTGAACGTGAAGTTTGTAAGAGATGAAGACGAGCGTCCAAAAGTTGCGTACAATAAGTTTAGTAATGATGTTCCGGTGATTTCTATCGCCGGTATAGATGCTTCCGGTGAGAGGGCTGAGATTTGCCGGAAAATTGTTGAGGCTTGTGAAGATTGGGGGATATTTCAGGTGGTTGATCATGGGATTGATGCTGATCTTATAGCCGATATGAATCGATTGGCTAGGGAGTTTTTTGCGCTTTTGCCGGAGGAAAAGCTCCGATATGATATGTCCGGTGGGAAGAAGGGCGGTTTCATTGTTTCCAGTCATCTTCAGGTTACTATTTGCTGTTTTTATGATACTATCACATAATGTTAAAGTATAAAACTATTATTTTAATCTTGGAAATATGCGCATAAACTAGACTTCTGATTGAAATGTTTCTTCGTTCATTCTCGTTTTTGGTTGAACTGCCGCTTTTAATTTGATTGGGACGCCGGGATTGATTTTTTTTTTTTTTTGAAGTCTTAAATCGTAATGAAATATCAAAAGCAAAAATTTAGGAATAGAGTGACACAAAAGAGGGGAAATAGTGTCAACTAATTCAATAGTTACTTATAAGTTATAAGTCATGAATCTCTCGCTTAGTCTAACTAAGAGGTGTTCGATCTACTCGATGTCAATTATTAACTTAAAGAGTGTTATGAATATGAAGATTTAGTATAACTTAATTAATATCACATGTATAATAATACAAAGATGTGTGCAATAATAGTGTGAAGATATCGTGAACAATACTTTATATTGAAAACTCGTGGTCATGTATGGTACATGTGAGTATGTCATATATGTATTTATGTTAATCGACTCTAAACAATTGATCCAATACATACAGGGTGAAGTAGTGCAAGATTGGAGGGAAATAGTGACCTACTTTTCGTACCCAATCAAAAGTAGGGACTACTCGAGGTGGCCAGAGAAGCCAGAAGGGTGGAGGAAGGTGACTGAGGAGTATAGTGACAAGTTAATGGGCCTAGCCTGCAAGCTCCTCGGAGTTCTCTCCGAGGCCATGGGGCTAGAGCCCGAGGCCTTGACCAAGGCATGTGTTGACATGGACCAAAAAATCGTGGTGAACTACTACCCTAAGTGTCCTCAACCTGACCTCACCCTTGGGCTTAAGCGCCACACGGACCCTGGCACCATCACCCTGCTCCTCCAGGACCAGGTTGGCGGCCTCCAGGCCACCCGCGATGGTGGTAAGACTTGGATCACGGTCCAGCCTACTCCTGGTGCCTTTGTTGTCAACCTTGGTGATCATGGTCATGTGAGTCCTCCTTAATATCATCTTGCTCCATTTTTTTCCTTCAAATAATTTGAAGGCATACATTGATGAATCCCAAGTTATTTTATAATGATTTTGAAACTTTATCACTAACGACCCTGAAAAGTTTAATTTAATTTACAATATATTATGCGACATTATGTAAAATGGACTATCAATTGATTGCGAGTTTGTGACAACATTTCACTCTAATCGATTCTAAGTTGTTCAAAAACATGGTTTTCAAATTTAATACTGAGCCTGAAAAGTTTGCTTTTTACAACAATATTACTCGTATGTGACATAAAATCGATCAGTCTAGTTGTATAGTAAGCCACAAAGTAACAACCAATTGCGACAATTTGTCCAAAATTCTCATCTTGAGTCATCTCGAAACAATTTATATTTTTCGAGAAATGTTGTTCTTGTATCATACGGTCTCTATTAGTATTAGAACATATGTAGTTGTAAGCTTTGTAAGAAAAATCACAAAATTTACAGTGTATACTAATCTGTTTTGGTTAATTTAAATTTTGGGCGTGTTGGTGAAGTTTTTGAGCAATGGAAGATTCAAGAATGCGGATCACCAGGCAGTAGTGAACTCAGATTGCAGCAGATTGTCTATTGCAACATTTCAGAACCCTGCTCCTGATGCCACGGTTTACCCGTTGGCAGTCGCAGAAGGCGAAAAGCCGATAATGGAAGAACCGATCACATTTGTGGAGATGTACCGGAGGAAGATGACCAAGGACCTCGAGCTAGCACGCGCCAAGAAGCTAGCCAAGGAGGAGCAGCAGATCAAGGAGCAACAGAAGGCTAAGTTCGACTCCAAGCCCATTCAACAGATCCTTGCTTAATTAATAAGCTAGTCAAGGACATATATTTGTGACTATTAATCAAGTTAATGTGTATTATTAATTATCGACTTATTGTGTGTGATTGTTTGTCGTTTGTGAAAGAGGTGAATTGTATTATATTACTATGCATCTATTATTATAGATGAGTTTGTATACCATTGATATAACGAATTTCGGAGTGAATTGAATAAGATATAAAAGTGTAATTTGTTTACACACTCGCATGCATATTGTATCACTAGATCGAGCCATGACTTATGCATAATAAGACAATCGTACTTAAAAAAATGTTTGAAATTTTGATCGGTAGTGCAAAACTTCAGTATCACCGCGTTCTAATCATGTACGATATTCACAAAACTCTCGTCAAAACTTCTATTCTCGAATAATAATTTTGTCGAAACGAATTACAGATTGAGCAATATCGAAACTAATATCATCTTGTAACACCCTATCATTTTAATTTCCGACTTCGCTGTGTTATACTCGTAGGACAAAACCCAAAATCGAAACGAATTACAGATTGAGCAATATCGAAATTAATATCATCTTGTAACACCCTATCATCTTAATTTCTCACTTCGCTGTGTTATACTCGGAGGACAAAACCCGAGAGTGTTCAATTGGTATCTATGATTTTGTCCACACGATTTCCCGCCCGTATATGGTAGTGGGATAAAGCTAACCATACGAAAAACGGTTACTCGTTTCCCAATTATTCCCGCGCACAATAGTAACAGATAGCTACATGGTGTACACTTGTTGGACTGTTATTGGTTACAGTTTTAATGGATCAAGCTCGCAACATCAAATATTCCACTGCACGCGACCTAATTTAAAGGCAAATTCGAGCAAAAGGGAGAATGGGAGATGGATGACAGTTGAGAATTGAGAGTTACGTTACTCTGTTTTCGCGCCATATTCTGAGGCCACCATACCCGTATCAGAAATCGTGAGCATTTTGTCGTAAATCGGTGCAATATTAGGACTCATTTGGTATCGATTTTACCTTTTCAACCTTTCTATTCAGAAGGCTTTAATTAAGAGTTTAAATAAAATTCAAAAGCTGATAAATATTAGATGAAACCTTAGTTGATAATTATTTCGTTTATCATTACGCGTAATGTTGAATTGAGCATTATCTAAATTGGCTTTTAATTTACTTCCACGGTGCGCAGGATTGTAAAAACCACATAAATTTACAATTGCTACTTAGAAGACGTCGTGATAGTTTACAGTTACTTGTGCTGACGTCATTGCAACATTTTGTTGGGTTAGAGTATATCGGAGGAATCACAACCAGATTCAGTATGTGTAGAGGTTAAGTTATCGTGTGTAACTTTGTAAGATGATCTAATGTTGATTGTTTCAAATGATTAGGCCTAAGATTTTGCTCATCATTTTACAATCTCCATAAGCAATCCCTCATATTTAATGTTGTAGTATGTTGATAACTTCTTCAAGAAGAATGGAAGATATATGATAGGTCATGGGTGTTTCCCTTAAGGTGATGCTTAAGTAGTATGATTAAAGCATAATGCATGATTGATACTTGAATGGAGGAAGTGTTACTAACACTCAAACAAAGCAGCAATAATAATCAGTATGAGCCTTATAATCCAATAAATTTAATTTTTGTGATGAATGCTTATTTAACTTCTTGCTCTTTGCTCATTGCCACTTGAAAATAATTACACTTTTCGAAAACAAAAATATTATTGACCAATTGGTGATTTTGATTTTGATATTCTTATCTCGTAACAAAGCATTAGCGCGCGATAGCTAATCAAAGGAGTCTCATTACAGAGCCATCGAACTCAGATGTTAATAAAGGCTATAACTTTGACTTTTATATTCATTTGACCACAATCTCGTCATAGACGTGAACCTTTCGAATAGGTCGTTATTTGATTGTGGCCTTTGTTATGTAACATGTGTATCACGTGGCAAATTGTGGTTGCACAATAGAGTAAGGAACAGAAAATCTGAATTGGGAAAAATGTTCTGACGGCGACATAAAAATCTCTGATCAAAATCACCGACATCATTACTCGTTTTGTAAGTAACGACTCGGTTTCCAGCTCATTTTCATTTACTCGTAATTTTCTGAACTGGGTACTTAAAAATAATAATAAAATAAGCATATGATGAATGCTGAGTCATGATGGACTAACTTCCACGCTGGATTTAATGGCGGATTTGTCTGTAATTAGATCTCGATCATATGTAAACCTGTGGTTAACTACCATATATAATTGACATCTTGTTTCCTTAACACATTCATTTAATTGCTTAGCCAGTACTTAGCTTGTACTTATACCAGGGGCATATATTACAGTAAATCGCGTCGTTTATTGGGTTTTCTGTCGCGTGTTCTAACGGTGTGATATCATGTGAGTACATGACACACGTTAAAAATTCAGTTCTTATCTTACTAGACTCTCGCTCACTTATGAAAGTAAAATATGAGATTTTATTGATTAATGAGTTTTTATCATGTGCCTCGCTCTAACATGGACTCTTGAAACATACATTAGAAAAAACGTCATCTATTGGAGCATACAATACCTTAGAGATACTTCCGCCATTTTTTTTCTTTTGTTTAGCTTGCGTTCCTATAATACCGGCTTATGAGTGTTTTTTTTTTTATAGTGACAAGCTTGTTTCAAATATACTAGAATGTCTTATCGTTATAACAAATCAGAATTTCGACCTTACAGCAATAATAACCAGCTTATATGAGTATATATGAGTATATGGTCACCCCATAAGGACAAGTACTCCACATAGAACGCCTACAAGACCGCCTTATATGATATAACAAGTCTTATACTAGTATAGTAGTATATACTAACTCATAACGTGGATTACCCAAAAAAAACTCATAACGTGGTTTAGAAATTAAATCTTCCTCATTAATCTATGATTCTATGGTAGTATGGTACGGTCTTATTGTACCAAATTAAAGCAAATGGACGATATGGAGTAAGCATTACTCCGTATTTACTTGGATTGATCCGAATTATGTACTCGTTTGCGTGATTGATTGATTCTTCTTTTAAGTATCTCTTTTCTTTAAGTATCGCAGTCGTATGCCATTTACCCGAACTTCAAAAATTAGTCAATTGTGTAGTTTATTTCAATATTATCTTACTTTTTTTTATTACAAGTTTACATTCTTGTACCACTATGGCATTATGTACATATCCCCTTTGAACACCTCATATCGAAAGCGCATCTTTGAGGATGTGCATGTTAAGCGATAAATCAAAGTTCTAAAAAAACCACATGAAATTTTTGCTAAACCTCTTAATCTAACTTACTATCTAATTTTTTTAACTTTAATTAACCGATTGGTGCGTATAATCTCCTCAACACAGGGGCATTTTGGATTGAGGTGTTTAAAAAACTCGGACGGAGGAGTATAATAGTTTTGGCAGAAGAAAAAGAAATTGAGATACCTACAATTAGTTACTCTGATCATCTACTTTTAACTAAAAAGTCTGTTGCAATACTATTCTTTTTTCTATTTAAAACACATGAAAAATAGACGATAATTAAAATAGAAAAAAAAAGAAAAAAAGAAAAAAGAAAAGTAGACAATTCAAACCTAAATTTTATTTCGTATAGTATCTTGCTCGATCTACTTTAATAATTGTTAAATAGGCTAGAATAACTCCTTTTGTGGTGGGAATAATATGAGTATATGTTGATTAGGCTAAACAAATTAATCATTAGTTTGTTAAAATCTTATGTACTCACAAATCTTATTCTTAGGGCCAAATCACTCGTTTATTATTAGAGCATCTCCAAACAATTTGGAGCCTCATTCACCCATTTTGTGGTGCTTTGATTCACTGCATTCATACATACAAGCGGAGAATTAGCAGTGCATAGATTTTCCACTTTTTTTTTTGTGACATTTTGTTTCGAATATATATATATATATATATATATATATATATATATATATATATATATATATATGACATCATGTATTCAATATTAACCTCAAAATGTATAAAGTGACCGATTCGTGTCGACAACGTGCCCCTTGGGGACATATCTCTTTCGATTTTCGGCCTTACCCGACCCGTACATTTTAGTTACATTCCGGCGGATGGGAAATTGGGAAGTATGTACGTCCTTCAAGTGACTCAGCTAGTTAGCTTGTTGCATACTCCGTACATGTGAATGTGATAATAGTATACAGTACAAGGGGCCTAGCTAGTAGTCGATGAGTAGTGATCGGTAAATTGATAGGAACCACAACTTGTTGACTAATTCAAGATACATTATTAGTCTTATCAAGTGTACGAAATTGGATATGACCAAGACTTCTCTATTCTCGTCACTCCACTCGACTTCAAAGTCTTTAGTAAACTACACCAAGATGACAGTAGAACTTTTACTAATTTCTAACCAAATTTGATTGAACGATCCACTTCTGTCGACGTACTCATATTTGCGGCCAGTGTGTTATATATTGTTTGGTTTTTGGTGTCATTTGAAGGTGACGACGAAGATTACAAAACATGACAAAAGTAATAGAGTATAAGGGTACAATTGTAAATAGTCGTACTGTTTATATTTGCGACAATCTGTCTGTTCTCCCTTTTCCGGTACAGATTGAAGGGGTGTAATAGAGTATGAGGGTACAATTGTAAATTGTCACACTGTTTGTATACTCCAGTATTTATCGTAAACTTCTTTTAATGAATTCTAACATGCAATTGCTGATTTTTTAATTCCGGAATTCACGTTAAAAGTTTAGTGAAACTTCAACCTAAAACCGATTGATAATGAGATGTGTATGTAATCCTCCTATCGTTTTATATATACTCCATATATGAGAGTACATATATTACACGACTCATTGCTTTGTCTTTTCCAAACACTGATCCAATCATTTCATCATCAATGTCACAAAATAATGAAAGACCATATATATACTCCGTATGGTTCATACTTCATATATAAGATAAGTTCACATTGTTGTTTTTTGGATTTGATGGTAACCTATAACTTGTTCACACGCATGGAAAGGCTTTTTCCAACTAGCTAGAAAAGGGCAAGTTTACGCGCTAATAATGAACCTTCATGTTCCTTTAACGGCTCGTAAATGTATGTTGTTGCATTTTATGAATAAAGAGTGGAAGCAATGGACTCTTTAAAGGAAACTTGCCGGAGACATTTCTCCAACTATTTCGGACTGGAAATTTCGGGAAAATTGTTCGATATATGTATGTCCTACGTCCACTTGTGACTTGTGTTTTTAGTTATGTCTTAGCTAGCTTGCTTTATGAGTATCATGTTGGTCGTACAACTGTATTTGGATAATATGGTTATCGATCTCCATACCTCGTAACTAGTTTCCTTACGTGAATTTGCATCAAATGGGAGCCATGTTTGGTGGTAATTAATGGATAGCAATGTCGAATAAAATACGGATTTTGAGAAATTATATACTCCGTATGTTGATGATCATGTGTCTGAGACTCGAATACTCAATTGCTTAGTACACTTATAGACTTATAGATGTAGCTTATGTGTTTGTATAGAAATTCGTCTGATGTAGACAACATGCATCGTGAGTGCATTGATTTTTGTAAAATTCGTGTTTACGTAAATCAATTAGGTACTTTTGTCCACTAAATTGAATTTGTATACCTATAGGATTTTTGTAATAACCACACGTAAACTTGATATTTATGGCATACATCACAAGCATGGAGTCATTAATCTGATGAAGAATTTTTAGGTTCGAAATGCATGAATATGGTGGAGTTAGGTTTATTGACATTGCCACTGTTAGGCTATTAGTGGAGAAGTAGGTTGGACCTTCATATGTCAATATGTCATATGTGTGTTCTTGGAATATTACTCTAGGGACAAATTATTACGTCAATGTATGTACATATATGACACAATTAATCACGACTAAATTAAATCTCTTTAATCATAGGAAACAAACAAAACACATTAACTCTGATATTGCTCGTAATAATTTTATAAGTTTGAGATTCGACAAATGAATTCACAGTCTGTACTCCGTATGTAGTTTAGCAATAGTAATATAGCTAGCGTAATAGTCTGGCCATTTTTAACCAACAAGCGACATCTTCTTACTTCCATTTCGTCTATTCATTAACCATACTTTTTCCGTAAGGAGAACTATTTTATCACATTTGTTCAAAAAGAAAATTAATTAGCTTTTGCTTATCATCCGCTAATTACTCACGTGCTACCTTGTCATCATTACCTTAGAAATCTCCCAAAATTTAACCCAACAAAAACACACAACCTGCAACGATCCCAGTTCATAATGGTAAATCATTACACAGTAATTTCTTTTGAAACCCAGAAATCCCCTCTTCCTCGACGGAGGAAGTAGGGGGAATTTATCAAAATTACAGCAAAATTAATTAATCAATCATAAACACAATTAAAACACAAAGTTATTGTATAATGTAAATTATTTCTTCTTAAATTTTTTTTCTTTTACATAAATTAAGGATATAATCTCCTTCAAAGTCTTACTTTTGACCACCATTATCACCACCAATTTCCTCCCTTCTTCCTCACGCCTTTCCTCTTTTGTCATATAAATACAATTGTTTCTTCACAAAATTTGCCCCAGATCAATTTTATTTGTTTCATTTCTCAAATTAAATCATTTTCATCACAAAAAAAAAAACATTAAAAATAATTAAAAATATAAAAATCATGGGTTCTTGTTTTTCCACCATTAAAGTGACAGGATCAAACAGCAACAACACCTCAACCACCACCACCGCCACCTCTGCCGCGAAAACCACCGCAACGATCAAGAACCACCACCGGAAAGAACCCACGAAGCCGGTAACATCCACCGGAGCTCCGACGAGAACGTCTGGCGTACCCACTACGCCAACAATAACCCATCATACTAATAATAGTAATAATAATAATCATAAACATAGGGGTAGTAATAATTTGCCGGTTATCAAAGTTAGAGAAAAAGCGAGTTCGAGGCGACAATCTTCGGTTCCTTGTGGAAGAAGAACAGATTTTGGGTATGATAAAGACTTTGATAAGAGATATACAATTGGTAAATTGTTGGGTCATGGTCAATTTGGTTATACTTATGTTGCTACAAATAAATCTAATGGTGATCGTGTTGCTGTTAAAAAGATTGATAAGAACAAGGTAAAAAAGTTGTTCCTTTTTTTTTATTCCTTCTGATATATTATATTATATTAAATTTGCCAATTTTAACGATTCATGTTAGCCGAACCCAAATCGTGTTACGACCCCGAATATTTTAATTTAGGGTGTGGGTGATGTGTAAAGAAATGGTTGTGATTTAGCACAAAAGATTGTAAAGAAATGTTGTAGAGAGATTAATCAGGTTTCCATTTTGGGGTTGTTAGAGAAAAATTGGTCAGTTTACTATATATAGTGTGGAGTAATTTGATTTGGGTTGGTTCTTCATCTGTGAAACATGAGTTGTTGGATTATGTTGTCATATTGTTTTGAAAGGTCAAAATGGGGATTTGCAGGCTGGAGACTGCATTTATGTGACCAGGTTCACTGATGATGGGATGTGGACAAATGAACTCTTTTTTTTTTACTGGGATTCTGCATTAAATTTTGACATTTGGCATGTGATTGTTGTTATTAGCTTGGTTGATTTTGGATAGTGATGTATTTAGAAGTGTTGGTTATTGCCTGTTAACCTTAATTTCAACTTGAATTTCATGTCATATGGACATTTGGGTACGAGAGCAACAATTACGATTGCTCCAATATTGGAGGGTTCCTGGAGTATTGGAGGGTTCTAGGGGTGGCTCTTCGTGCTGCGCCACTAGAAGTTTTTTTTTTGCTTTTCAATTGATCAGTTTGAATTGGTCAAGCTAGGAAATCTAAGAAGTAAAAACATTGGTAAAGAGTGGATGAAACCGTGGAAGTATTAGACAATTGTTGAGTCAATGGCTCACATTTCTTAGTTTAGGTACAGTAATAGTGTTTCTAGTCTTCGCTGGTGAGGTTTTGATGATCGAGTTTAGTCATGTACCCATATTTTGGGATTTTTGTACCTCTCTTGTTCAAAGGATCAGATAGTTTCATAGGTGGAAGATTTTTTTATAATTAAATTTATTTGTGACATATCGATGCCTTCTTCTGCAGATGGTTCTTCCTATTGCTGTGGAGGATGTTAAGCGAGAAGTGAAGATACTCAAAGCCCTTACAGGTCATGAGAACGTGGTTCAGTTCCATAATGCATTTGAGGACGAGAACTATGTATACATAGTTATGGAGTAAGTTCTCTGAACTGATGCTAAGTCAAAACTTGTAAATAGCCTTCAATGAGAGGGAGAGGGGGGGAGGGGAGTTGACATATTCTAATGCAGTGGAGTAGTGTAAACAATGGAGTTGTCTACATCAGACCTCGCACCTATGGCTTTCTTCAGGATCCTGGACACTGTCTTAATGCTATTGGGGGACTGCAGTTGATCCATTCAAAGCTCCCATCTTGATCCTCCGAATTTTTCTTTTACTAGTTCTTGTTGAGCATAAACATGCGTTTTTTCAGAGGATTTTTCATTTTCTTTTTAATTTAATTTTTTGCTGAATGTTAACTGATTATTGCTTGCTATCAGGTTGTGTGAAGGTGGAGAATTGCTTGATCGTATTCTGGCCAAGTAAGCCCCTTCATCAGAGTTTCATTTCAGCAGCTTTTGTGTACTTAAAAGACAAAGTGTGTTATGGTTCTGGCTGCTTATACGATTTGTTGACATGTCTTGCTTGTGTTTGAATCAGAAAGGACAGCCGATATACAGAGAAGGATGCAGCAGTGGTTGTACGTCAGATGCTGAAAGTTGCTGCTCAGTGTCATTTACATGGTTTGGTGCATCGTGATATGAAGCCTGAGGTAGATTATTGTTTGGCAGCCCATGAGCATCAAAATTCTTATTTATTGAGCTTAAAAAGTTCTTGCTCCCTGTTTTCATGCATGATTGATAACTATATCTTTCTTGTTTGCAGAACTTTTTGTTCAAATCACCCAAAGAGGATTCATCTTTGAAAGCCACAGACTTTGGACTGTCAGACTTTATTAACCCTAGTGAGTACCAAATCAATCTAACTTTATTTAGATGTATAAGCTTTACTTTTATGTCGTAATTTTGAAGGATTTTAACTTTTTTTTGCCATCTATGGCTAGTTTCTTTAACAACTTGAGTTTAATTATACGCTTTAAAAACAGTTTGGAAATCTAGTAAAAAGGGCTTTCACTTCTAGATGTGCCTTACAGCAATATTCAGACTCTGATAGTCAAATTTTCTCTTTTTGCAGCGAGAAAATTCAATGATATAGTGGGTAGCGCCTACTATGTTGCTCCTGAAGTTTTGAAACGCAAATCTGGACCAGAGTCAGATGTCTGGAGTATTGGCGTCATCACCTACATATTGCTTTGTGGGAGACGCCCATT
Source organism: Spergularia bocconei (assembly GCA_963457585.1). Classification (NCBI taxonomy): domain Eukaryota; kingdom Viridiplantae; phylum Streptophyta; class Magnoliopsida; order Caryophyllales; family Caryophyllaceae; genus Spergularia; species Spergularia bocconei. The sequence goes on along the minus strand of OY734945.1, from coordinate 1,198,233 downwards.
CTGGGATAAAACTGAAGACGGTATATTCAAAGAGGTATTTAGATATTCCTCTCTAATCTAAAAAGTTAAATGCTCAAATATCTTCTTCATGAACTACCAAGACTGTTGGATCCTGGAAACAGGGGACAGTGTTACGGCATTGAGTGGTTTCGTTTGATAGAATTCTAAAGCCACACCTGCGTTTAAAGGAGTGAGGAGGGGAAATTTGCAACTTTGTAGATGGACTACCCTGTTTTTCTGAGATTGAATTTCTATTTCAATAGGTTTCAGTTGAGGGTTTTACCAAGAAAAGATACCTTCAGAGTTTTTTCGTTTTACTTGACTGATCTGTGGGTACTTTATATGTTTAAATATATAGTCCTTGCACTCAACACAAGATTTTCTCTTCTCAGGTATTACGTAACAAACCTGATTTTCGACGTAAGCCTTGGCCCACTATAAGCAATAGTGCCAAAGATTTCGTGAGGAAACTGCTGGTGAAGGATCCTCGTGCTCGACTTACTGCTGCTCAGGCATTATGTATGTCTATGGTGTCTTCTACAAGCTAACTCTTTATTTAACTTTTGACTTGAAATGTATCCTGAATTTCTAATTGAGTTTGGCTCTTCTTCCTGCTGTTTGGATATCACAGCACACCAATGGGTTAGAGAAGGTGGAAGTGCATTGGATATTCCGATTGATATATCAGTTTTACGCAACATGAGACAATTTGTGAAGTACAGTCGTATGAAGCAATTTGCTCTAAGGGTATGAAATTCTCTCTAGTAAGCTTTAGAATAAGACAATGATGCCCTTTCCTGTATCTCTCAACTAACCTTCTTTAATTGCATCATTTATCAGGCATTGGCTAGTACTCTTAATGAAGAAGAGCTGGCTGATCTGCGAGATCAGTTTGATGCAATTGATGTGGATAAAAGTGGAACCATAAGTCTTGAAGAAATGAGACAGGTACATTTTGATTTACCTTTCCATACTGATTGTCTGATTGACAGATGTTACTCTTAGGAAACTCATATTTTCTGTTCTGTTGGGTGGATCTGTAACGTAAGTTGGCCCTTGCAGGCACTTGCTAAAGACCTTCCATGGAAGCTAAAAGACTCCCGTGTTATGGAGATTGTCGAAGCGGTAATTACCCGTGTTTTTCTCTATTACTAATCTTAAATATATTGATGTAAACTTTGAACTGCTTTACCCAATTTTCTTTTCCGTTGCATGTATTTCTTAATGGAGTCCTGATGTTGTTTTGATTTGTTTAATGGCAGATTGACAGCAACACTGATGGTTTCGTGGATTTCACCGAATTTGTGGCAGCCACGCTGCATGTTCATCAATTACATGAGCATGACAATGAGAAGTGGCAACAGAGGTCACAAGCAGCTTTCGAGAAATTTGATGTAGACAAAGATGGATATATAACCCCTGAGGAACTCAAAATGGTAAGTCATAAGTATTTGGTTAGTTCCCCTCAAAAAAAAAAAAGCATCTGGTTAGTATTATACTTGTCTCAGATCTCGGATCTGCCAGGGTCTCAAATGCTATTATTGTGTCATAGTTATTGACAATTGTGATTCCTTATGATGTCACTTTGGTAGTTTGGTTGTTTCTTCCTTATAATTTAAGATGTTAGGTATTAGCATTGCCTATTAGTCTAAGGCCCTAGTCTTCATATCAAAGTGAATCTCAGACTAAATGTAAATTAATCAGTCCAGCAATGCTATGATTGGTTCCCTGTCTCTGCATTCTCATCAGTTAGGTAATTTGTCTAACTCTTTGTCAAAATAAAAAAGGGTATGCAATTGTTGAACTTGTCGGCTTTTACGTAGTACTGGTTTCACCATTCAGATACTGATCACTGATGTAATTATATCTCATGCTGCCGCTGCTGCTGTTTTTTTCTGTCATTTTTATTTATAGTGCATATATTTTTCGCTTTTAGTGACCTGTCCTTTACAATTGATTTACCAAAACTAGTTGGTCTATGTTTTCTTACATTCGCTTCTGTATTCTCATTTGGTAAAACAGCATACTGGTCTGAAGGGGTCGGTGGAGCCACTCCTAGAGGAGGCTGATATTGATAAAGACGGAAAAATAAGCCTATCAGAATTCCGAAGGCTCTTAAGGTCTGCAAGCATCAGTTCACGTAATGTAGCCAGTCCAACATGCAGAAGGACGTCAAGGAAGCCATGAAATATGTCGATGGGCGAGCATGCACACTGCAGGCCATGGACACTTAGTGGGCTGAGTTTATGGAACCACCGATGACTTTCTGTACCAAATCACATTGGTCGGGGGAGGAGACAAGCTTTCAATTGGGGAAGAGAGGAAAGATCGGTAACTGGATAATGTCCACAATGTTGTGTAAAATCATTTAACTCTAAGCAGGCCGATCTTTGATGCCGTTCATGGTGTTTAACCTCAGAAGAGGCTCTACGTAATGGTCGAAATCGTGTACCTTTTTTGGTGGGGTTTTCTGGGTATGTTTTTTGCTTCAGTTAGTCATAGTAAGGGATTGACTGGAGTTGGCCGGTGTACGGTGAATGAATTTGTCCGTGGAGTTTGGAGATTGTATGTTATCTTCTTGGGGGTTGTAAAACTGTAAATATGTGGGGAAAGGTTAAAAAAGAAAAAAAAATTGATGCTTATAGTTTTCGTGGAATATGACCGGCTTTGTTATTGTATCCTCCACTTGATTTGTTTGCCTGGATAGAAAGTAGCACGAGGTTATTGCAGGAGGCGACTATTCGCAATCCAAAACACCGAACTTATTTGAGATTCTTAAGTTGGAACCCTGATTTAGTGTGGCTACGATGGTTCGTTCGATGTCAAAACTCATGCAGAAACTTACTAAGTACGCCATTAGAATTGCTTCAATGAACCAGTTACAGCGTTCATGACTATAAGATTGATCACTGTAAATTATGGTAAAGGTTACAATTAAGTACGGAGTATGATTTACAAGGGCATGTAACATTTGGCTGATTACGTTACAACGCTGTTGCAACTGCTGCAGCATAAGGACTCTTTCATATACAGGGGGAAATGCCGGTCATTACCTCGCCATAGGCGGGAGCCTTTGAGGCATTGCAGTAATGATGTTGTACAAAGGGGGAAATCCAATCCTGCTCTTCAAAGGCACCAGACAGCTAAGTCAGGGACTCAGGGCCGGTATACTGTGGTGCTTGAACAGCAGGAAGTACATTTTTTTGCTTTTTTGACATATACATTGAAGATGTCCCCCGAGCATTTTAGTGGCTATGATTAGAGGTTAGTTGAAAGTACAAGAATGGATGGGTAAAATTTCTCACTTATCAGATGTTGCGGCATGACCTATGCTGTTAGAAGAACTCTCTTGAGGTCCTGGATATGCGGAATATTTGCTCGAAGAATCCCCTTCTGTGGCATTTCTTTCCTTCCTCTGTGAGTGCTTGCCCTTTTTATTAGCAGCAGATGAAGATTCCTGTCATACAACTGTTAATTTAATTACGAGTGCAACCGTAAAATTCTGTAACAGTGAAGTAATTTTCAGACAATTCAACTGACCTGCTGCCGAGCAGAACCAGGTGTCTTGAGTTCCAGCTCTGTGGCAACTTCACTGGAGCCTTTGCTTGCTGAATCTGGTTTGCTTGATACACGAGAAGTGGAAGCTTGTTGAGTGGGTTGTTGCTCAACATGAGGGTTTGGGGGTGTTGTGTATGGCATAAAAGGTGGACAATGATTAGGAAGTCCACTAGTTTGATTTGCAAAATATGGGTATGGGCATGGCTGAAGAGATGGGTGCATTGGCATTGCACCTGGGGGCACTGCCACAGGCATAGGATATGAGTAAGATGGCGCCATCACAACTGAAGGTTCAACAGAGGTCCAAGGGAACATAACCCTGACTCTTTGCTGATATTGAGCATTAAGGTCCTCGATATCCGATTTCAGGGATGCCTTCTCTTCTCTAAGCTCGTTTTTCTCGTGGATTAGCTGTTAGCAAATTTGACTCATTTAAATTGAGAATTGCACTTGAATGGTTTAACGGCATTATAGGAGCAATGAGTTAGGATATGTCACCTCACGAGATTCCTCAGAGAGAGTAGAGCATTCTGCTTTGAGCTTGTTGACCTCTGCAGTCAGATCTCTTAACATTTGGATTGTATCCGTCAGGATGGTTGCTTTGTCATTCTTCGGCCGATCAGGATCTGAAAATGTGGAAATATAAGCAAAGCTTATAGCTAATACCAAACTCTTCAATCATCCGTTTATTAGAAGGCAAAGTCGTATACTATCAGATACTGATCAGAATGTCACACGGGCATAAATCTGGCAAGTCGACAATGAACCACAGAGGTGGTATCACCCTGGCATGGTCACTGGGTTATTTTTGACCTGTCTGTGTCCTTCAAGAGATAGATACAGAGACTGAGAAAAGGCAGCTCTTGGATTCAGCAGATGGGGGAAAAATACATTTGTTAACCATTTATGGTTGTTATTGCACCCTAGCCAACAACTCCTACATAGTTCACATAGTTTCTGCATGGCTACATCACAGAGATAATAACAAAACTCGGATTGGAAAAGGAAGCTATCAGCTATGCGCTCAGCCCCATTCGATGTGTCAAAGTAGTAGGCACGTGTAATGAAGATTAATTTTGAGTACCATACAACAAGAAATGTTGTTTAATAGTAGGCTAGTAGCTACTCCTAAAGGTTTTATTAGTAAGCTGCTAGATACTCCAGCCAATATAACCCCATTTGGAATATATAAACACAAGATACTCCAGCAGAAAGACGGTTTTCAATAATCAACCCCTGTATTACCAATTCCATAAGTCGTTAGTGTAACAAGGGTTGAGGTCAATGGAGGAGATAATGAACACCTGGCCACAAACAAACACGATAAGTATTTCCACCTACATGGTTACGGGTGGAAGTATATGCTTATGCACTCATAGTATATTCATCTCGAAGGTATATGACTGATTACCCATTTCCAATGCATGTAAGAATAACTAAAATCCCGAAAGGAACTCTGAAAGCTGAAAATCGCATTCCCACACGGCAGAAAGAGGTCAAGTAATCAAGTTGCAAGTGGTCTTATTTCTAATCACTCAAACTCACAGGGAAAAAGTGTTGGGTTTGAATACCAAATTTCACACAACAGCAAAAGCCATAGCTTTTACTGATAAAGAGGGTATCATTAATTTTAGTTACTTCCCCTGCAAAATTTAAAACCTTTGAAGTAAGGCAGTACCAAATCATACCCCCCCCCCCCTCTCCCTCCCGCTCTTACACACAGACACAGTCACACACACACTCACCAACTTTACGTGACACGTACATTTAGACCTCAGAACTGCAACTCCAACCTATCTAGAATCAATAAGCTGGAATGTGGGCATTATTATGTCTCGTGAAAGGCGCTGCACAGGTCAATCTCATCACTCTTCTCAACTACAGAACTCAACAAGACTTCTGGTAACAACATAACAATTTCCATAAATACGAAGTTTAGGAACGGAACATATAAGCTCAGAGGAAAACTGCACAACTGAGGATAAAGTAAATTACCTAGAGCATTTCCAAGGTCTAGAAACTGCTCATTTAATCGATCCCTCCTCAACTTTTCACGGTCCGCCTTTTGAACTTTCCTAACAACGATGGGGTCCTTCACTTCTGCTTCAGGCCTTTGCCTATCAAGTTCACAAGTACTAGCAATCAGTTTCTTCCTTAAAAAGCTAACGACTTTCACAAATTCATCTAAAAATGTTAACATAACCCAATGACTTGAACCAAACCACCACTTCCCAACAACTTTCTAAACTTCCCCAATCTTATGTCACACATGAAATTCCAACTAACCCATATCAGACCTGCTAAGTTCTATCTTTATCCTACCTGAAATTCGCTATGTGACGGTTTTATACGACGATTCATGTTAGCCGACCCCAAATTAGTTTGCGAAAACCAAACTAAGACAAACAATAAATAAGTTCCTACATGATCCAAATTCTAAAGAATGCACAAAACCCACAAAAATTCACACTCAAACCCTCCTAAATATTGAAGATAATAGCTGAAATTTTGCAGAATATTACATAAAAATATAAAGGCATCAGCTTTCATCCAAAAAAACCCAACTTGGAACAAAAAGTTGAGTAATTGGTACTAAATTTATTTGATAAATTGAGACACAAAACAAACCTGGGATCAAAATTGGAGGTTTTGGATCGACCAGAATTAGGGGTATGAACAGAATTTGTCAGAGTTTGACAAATTTTGTCACCTTCCCAATGATCCATTTTTTCCAAGGACAAAATTCCCAGGCACCAAAAATTAGTAATAATACAGGATTTTGTGAAGTAATGATTGTCTGAGAAATAGATTTGCAGACACAAGACTGAGAAATGTGAAGAGTACGTCACTTGAAATTTATTTTTGTGTTGATTTGGATGGCAAACCAATGAACAATAACTTGTGGCTTGTGCTAACCACGAGCCAATTGGGTCTGAATTCAAAGTCAATGGATTCTTCTTGCTCCTATAGTTTCTTTATTTGAGTTGAGTGATTTATACGTTGTTGATTTTAGGTAAGCTCATTTCTCGTCACGCATTTGTAAAACGAGTTGACCTATGTATGAGATTCAATAGTTAGTTTATGTGTCTTTTTATTTTGCCGTTAGACGTGAAACAATAATTGTTTAGACAATTAGACATCTTACTGAAGCGTGATTGAAATTTATTGACGATCAAATACTAGTAGTTAGGTACGTAGGTACTTACTCCTACTTTTATATCGTTAGACTCGAAATAATCATCGCTTAAGTAAGGTTTCGTTTAAAAGTTAAAATGAGTTTTCGGGCCGACACTGTGTGTCCCAATAGCACACGATAATGTCTCGCAATAAATACACAACAAAAATCCATGTAGGCGTTGTGTCGTCCTCTGCAAGATTTCGTAGTAACACACAATTAACTGACAAAAACGACGTCGTATTAGAGGGGAATTCTCTCTCGGCGCCACGCTCTTGGCGGGAGTGCACTCTACATGTTCGACGAAATGCTTGAATGAGAAAACCTGGAGTCCATAGTCTCAAAAATTCAATAGTCGTAATGTTGAAGATTGTGACATACAACGTTAATGGGATTCGGCAACGGATTGCCCAGTTTGGTTCTCTCCTTAAATTGCTCGAATCTCTTGATGCTGACATCATCTGCTTCCAGGTTCATCCCAAAAACCCTCAAAATTTTCATGTGAATGAAACTTTAGGTTATATTTTTTGACATGTAATTAGTTAATTATAAGGGTTGTTATGAAGTAATTTGATTAGTGGGTTTGTGAAAATTTCAGGAGATTAAGTTAACAAGACAAGAAGTAACAGCTGATTTGATAATGGCAGAAGGGTATGAGTCTTTCTTCTCTTGTACTCGTACCTTTGGTAAAGGTCGTACTGGTTATTCAGGTACCCTTTTGTTTATCTATCAGGAACTTTTATGACTTATGCGAGACGGTTACATATGACGATTCATGTTGTTGTTACACGAGACGGTTACATATGACGATTCATGTTCCCCCAAATCAATTTTGTTAGGAACTCTTAATTTGCTTATTACTTTCGACTTTTGGGGACAAAGTTATTGAGTACTCCCTCCTTCGCAGATCAAACGCCCCGGGCGTTTTTTGTAGTGGAATAAGAAAAATTGATATAGTAAGTTGAGTGGGGTAATATTAGGAAAAAAGAGGAGAGAGAATGTGGAGATTAATAAAGTAGTATAGATAATGTGAGAGAGGATGTGATAATTTAATAAAAGTATGAGAGAGAAATATGTCCCAAAATAGATGGGGTGTTTGATTTGGGACGTCCCAAAATGGAATATGGGGCGTTTGAACTGGGACGGAGGGAGTAGTTACTAAAGTAATCATGGTGTTTTCAGGGTATGTTTTGTTTGATCTAACTTACACTTTACTTTGTACAGAACATTTTACAAGATGCTGTTTTGTAATTTTTATGTGCATAAAAGAAGATGAGTTGTTAAGAGATTAGGAGTTTGTTTGGGATTGTTTGGAGGGCGGGCGAATGTCTATGTCTTGTGAGAGGATATGGGAGAAGAAGCTCATTTGTAAACCCTTTGGGACGAAGTTTGGGTGAATACATATGGAAACTACTTATATTAACTGACTATAGGAGTTGTTGGAACTGATAAAAAGTTAGGAGCTTTATCGAAACTTTGTTCACCATGGTGAACCTTTTATAAAAATCTACAAGAAATTATAGGGGATTACTGATTATAAATGCGATAAATTATGAGTTTTGTTGTAGCTGTGGTCAAGAAGATGACAATTGACCTTTTTAAATAATGAGCTCAAAAAATCACAGGCACATGTCTCGTATATCTGCAACATGTCGTATGCTGTATCTGTTAGAGTACATTTTAGTGTCACTAGCAGATTGGTCTTTCTCTCGCAGAAGTGACTTGTGCATTCACTTGTAGGCGTTGCAATCTTTTGTCGTGTAAAATCAGCTTTTTCTAGCACTGAAGTGGCTCTACCTGTGGCTTCGGAAGAAGGCTTTACTGGTCTTCTGGAAAATTCCCGTGGGGCTGAATCGAGAAGTAGTGAGGTATTTGCTGACATGGAATGCCTTGGGGAGTTCCAAAAAGATGAGCTGTTGAAGATTGATAGTGAAGGACGCTGTGTCATTACTGATCATGGCCATTTTGGTATGTAAATTATCTTTGTAATACTTTACCGCCAGTTTACCTTTAGTTTGTAGTGTAAGTTTGTGAGGGGTTATTGAAGTTAATTGATCCTTGGAGGTTCAGAATTCATGACAATATGAGGAATCAGACTGGGTCATTATGGTTTAGTGCTTATTATTTAAGTACCTTCTAATTGATAAATCTTGATTACCTCTGTGATTGAAGTTACGATTTCTGCAAATTTGTAGTTCTCTTTAATCTATATGGACCTCGAGCTGATCCCGATGATGCAGAGAGAGTCCAATTCAAAGACAACTTCTACAAGATTATGCAGGTATGTGTGGTTCAACATGTGATCCCATTCCTTATTTGGAACTCTCCCTGCACTCTCTCTCTCTCTCTTTTTTTTTTTTTTTTTTTTTTTGACGGATGTCTCTCTTTCTCATAAAGCCTTATAGCATTGATTGTGTATGAATACTTTCTGCGTCACTCTGTCCATATATGTATGTCAATAATTATGGTAAGCATTAAAATGAAAAGAACATAAATGTAAGCGGAGTGTGTTTCTGCTCTACATTAACTTCTCTTGTTTGTAGATGATCAGAACCATAAATTAGATCTTATCATGTAATAGGAGATCCGCTGTTGTTGATTGTCCGGCACATGTTATTAGCTGTGTTAGTGACTATATAGATTTCAGGAATTGTGGAATCAGGTAGTTTTGCCGATGAGTTCTATACTGAGTGCAGCGCTTAGAAATCACAGTCTTAGACTGCTGACTTTTGACATTTTTGTAGAAAAGATGGGAATTGCTTCAACAAGAAAAGAGGCGGATAATTGTGGTGGGTGATCTGAACATTGCGCCTTTTGCTATTGATCGCTGTGATGCTGGACCAGATTTTATGAAGAATGAGTAAGGCACAATTTTGTGATCATGCAAGATGATGTGATTAGCAAATGTAGCTGTTATTCGGTACTCGGATATTTGGATGCCTTTTTTCTTCTTTTGGCACCTTCAGTCAGTAGAAAGCACGTTAGTTCTTATGAGTCTATTATGTCTGCAGGTTTCGGATATGGTTGAGGTCTATGTTTGTGGAGTATGGTGGTTCCTTTCGTGATGTTTTCAGGGAAAAACACCCAGAAAGGTATGGATTATCTGTTTTTTGTTTGTGATATATTTTTGTCTCTGGAGATCTGATTATGTAAATAGCATGTCTACTTCTACTTTCAAGACATTATTTTTATCTAATCTAGAATCTAATATAATATATATACCACTTTCTTGGCCAATGCTATTAAAAACTAGAACTCTAGGGGTCATATTGGGCGTATGAGCAAAATATTAGCAGTCAGTCAGTGCGATTCTTGAAACAATTTTCATTTTGGGTCATCTTTGCATAGCCTCTCTATGTTTCAATAGGGGTAAGGCTTGCGTGCATCCGATCCCCCCTTACCCCGCCTTATAGCAGGAGCCTTTAAGGCACTTGGGTAAAGATGTTGAGGGGAAAACCGCACGCTAGCGTCAAAAGCAATTTGTGCCGAAAATGCTTATATAACTTCCATCAAAGGGGAACCAACCATCATATCCATCAAAGACACTCTAAGGCTCTCCACCGTAAAGTTTTGAGAACATTTGGCTACTTTCGAAAAATTGGCCAAAATCAGCCAAAATCCACGTTTTTGGCTCAAAATGGCCCCGGAAAGAAAATGGCTCAAAGTTTTGTACAAGCCTCTAGGGGTCATTTTATGGACTTTACCAAAAATTAGAGCCAAAAACCTATTTTACTTTTCCAAATTCCGCGAAATGCACCATAGCCTCAAAGCAACGAACGCAGAATTGGCTCATAGAACTTTCCAAAAAGAGGGAGCAACCTCATATTCATCGAAGATACTCCTAACGCAAAAAATTGTAATGTTTTTACAACATTTGGTTACTTTTGAAAAAAGTGGTCAAAATGGGCCAAAATCATGGTACATAATCAACGGGTTTTGTACCAAAATGGCTTCGGAACAAAAACGGTTCATTTTTTTTGGAAGTCTCTCGAGGTTATATTATGCGTATGAGCAAAGTGTTTGAGCAAAAAACTACTTTATATTTCCTTAATAATCGCACACTAGCATCAAAGGCGACATGTGTCAAAAACGCTTATAGAACTTCCGTTAGAGAGAACCAACCTTCATATTCAACAACGGTACTCCAAGGCTCTCCACCGTGAAGTAACGAGAACATTTGGCCACTTTTAAAATGTTTGCCAAAATTAGCCAAAAATCGAACTACATAATTCATGGTTTTGGCCCAAAATGGTTCCGGAAAGAAAACGGCTGAACTTTTTGTGCAAGCCTCTAAGAGTCATATTATGAACTCTACAAAAATAATAGAGCCAAAAACCTTTTTAGTTTTCCAAATTCCGCAATAAACGCACGATAACCTCGAAGCGACATGTGGCAAAATGGCTTATAGAACTTCCCTAGGAAATGAAGCATTCTCATATTTGTCAAAGGTACTCCAAGGCTCAACATTAATGTTTTTACAACATTTGGCTAGTTTCGAAAATATTGGTCAAAATGGGCCATAATCGTGGTACATAAGCAGCAGTTTTTGCTCCAAAGTAGCGACAAAACGAACACGATTCAACTTTTTGTGAAAGCCTCTAGCTTAAGATTGGAAACATTTGGCTGCTTTCAAAATTATTGGTCAAAATATGCCGAAATCGTGGTATATAACCAACGGTTTTTGCCCTAATATGTCTCCGGAATGAAAACGGCTCAATTTTTCGTGGAAGCCTCTGTAGTTCATATGATGCTTATGAGCAAAATTCTCGAGCAAAAAACCTTCTATTTTTATTTAATCGGCGAAACTCGCGTTTTGATATGAAAGGCAAGGGGTGCCCAAAAGGCTTATAGAACTTCTGTGGTCAAAGGATCCAACACTCATTTGTAACAAAGGTACTCTTAGGCTCTCCACCGTAAAGTTTTAAGAACATTAGGCTACTTTTAAAATTTGGCCAAAATTAGCCAAAATCGAAGTACATAATCCACGATTTTGGCATAAAATGGCTCTGGAAAGAAAATACCTCAAATTTTTGTGAAAGCCTCTAGGGGTCATATTATGGATTATAGCAAAATATCAGACCCTAAAACTTATGTTATTTTTCTGAATTCCACGATAAACGTACTATAGCCTTAAAGCGACGTGTCCCAAAAATGGCTTATAAAACTTTCGTAAGAGAGGAACCAACCTCATATGTATCAATAATAGCCTTAGGCTTAAGATTGGAAACATTTGGCTGCTTTCAAAATAATCGTTCAAAATGGGCCAAAATCGTGGTATATAACCAACGGTTTTTGCCCAAATATGTCTCCGGAATGAAATCGGCTCAATTTTAGATGGAAGCCTCTAAGGGTCATATGAGGCTTATGAGCATAATATTACAGCAAAATACCTACTTTTTCTCTTTAATCGTCGGAAAGCACACGTTAGCATCAAAGGCGACATGTGCTTAAAACGCTTATACATAAGAGAGGAACCAACCCTCATATCCCGCAGAGGTACTCCAAGGCTATATATTTTAAAACTTTTACAACATTTAGCTACTTTTGATAATTTTGGTCAGAATGGGCCAAAATCGTGTTACATGATCAACTGTTTTTGCCCCAAAATGGCTCCTGAACGAAAACAACTCAATCTTTAGTGAAGCCCTCCAGGGATCTTATAGTGCTTTTGAGGAAAATATTAGAGCAAAAAACTACCTATTTTTACTTAATTGGCCAAATTTGCATTCTAATATAAAAGGCAAGGTCTGCCTAAAAGGCTTAAAGAACTTCTGTAATGCAGGAATCAACACTCAGTTGCAGCAATAGTACTCTTAGGCTCTCAACCGTAAAGTTTTGAGAACGTTAGGCTACTTTTAAACTTTGGCCAAAATTAGCCAAAATCGAAGTACATAATCCACGATTTTGTCATAAAATGGCTCCGGAAAGAAAATAGAACAACTTTTTATGAAAGCCTCTAGGGGTCATATTCTGGATTGTAGCAAAATATTAAGCCCAAAAACTTATGTTATTTTTCTGAATTCTGCGATAAACGTACTATATCCTTATAGCGACATTTGCCAAAAATGGCTTATAAAACTTTCTTAAGAGAGGAACCAACCTCATACTTATCAATGATAGCCCTAGGCTTAAGATTGGAAACGCTGCTTTCAAAATTATTGGTCAAAATATGCCAAAATCGTGGTATATAACCAACGTTTTTTTGCCCAAATATGTCCCCGGAATGAAAACGGCTCAATTTTTCGTGGAAGCCTCTAGGGTTCATATGATTCTTATGAGCAAAATTCTAGAGCAAAAAACCTTCTATTTTTATTTAATCGGCGAAACTCGCGTTTTAATATGAAAGGCAAGGTGTGCTCAAAAGGCTTATAGAACTTCTGTGGTCAAAGGATCCAACACTCATTTATAACAAAGGTACTCTTAGGCTCTCCACCGTAAAGTTTTAAGAACATTAGGCTACTTTTAAAATTTGGCCAAAATTAGCCAAAATCGAAGTACATAATCCACGATTTTGTCATAGAATGGCTCCGGAAAGAAAATACCTTAAATTTTTGTGAAAGCCTCTAGGGGTCATATTATAGATTGTAGCAAAATATCAGACCCTAAAACTTATGTTATTTTTCTGAATTCTGCGATAAACGTACTATATCCTTACAACGACGTTTGCCAAAAATGGCTTATAAAACTTTCTTAAGAGAGGAACCAACCTCATACTTATCAATGATAGCCCTACGCTTAAGATTGGAAACATTTGGCTGCTTTCAAAATTATTGGTCAAAATATGCCAAAATCGTGGTATATAACCAACGGTTTTTGCCCAAATATGTCTCCGGATTGAAAACGGCTCAATTTTTCGTGGAAGCCTGTAGGGATCATATGATGCTTATGAGCAAAATTTTAGAGCAAAAAACCTTCTATTTTTATTTAGTCGGCGAAACTTGCGTTTGGATAGGAAAGGCAAGGTATGCCCAATAGTCTTATAGAACTTCTGTGGTCCTAGGATCCAACACTCATTTTCAATAAAGGTACTCTTAGGCTCTCCACCGTAAAATTTTGAGAACATTAGGCTACTTTTAAAATTTGGCCAAAATCGAAGTACATAATCCACGATTTTGTCATAAAATGGCTCCAGAAAGAAAATAGCTCAACTTTTTGTGAAAGCCTCTAGGGGTCATATTATGGATTGTAGCGAAATGTTTGACCCTAAAACTTATGTTATTTTGCCGAATTTTGCAATAAACGTACTATAGCCTTAAAGCGTCGTGTGCCAAAAATGGCTTATAAAACTTTCGTATGTGAGAAACCAACCTCATATTTATCAATGATAGCCCAAAGCTTAAGATTGGAAACATTTCGCTGCTTTCGAAATATTTGGTCAAAATGGGCCAAAATCGTGGTATATAACAAACGGTTTTTGCCCAAATATGTCTCCGGAATGAAAACGGCTCAATATTTCGTGGAAGCCTCTAGGGGTCATATGAGTCTTATGAGCATATTATTATAGCAAAATACCTACTTTTTATCTTTAATCGTCGAAAAGCACATGTTAGAATTAAAGGCGACATATGCTTAAAACGCTTATACATAAGAGAGGAATCAACCCTCATATCCCGCAGAGGTACTCCAAGGCTATATTTTTTAAAACTTTTACAACATTTAGATACTTTTGAATATTTAGGTCAGAATGGGCCAAAATGGTGTTACATAATCAACTGTTTTTGCCCCAAAATGGCTCCTGAAGGAAAACAGCTCAATCTTTAGTGAAAGCCTCCAGGGATCTTATAATGCCTATGAGGAAAATATTGGAGCAAAAAACTATCTATTTTTACTGAATTGGCCAAATCAGTATTCTAATATAAAAGGCAAGGTGTGCGTATAACGCTTATAGAACTTCTGTAATACAGGAACCAACCCTCTTTTGCAACAAAGGTACTTGTCGGCTCTCCACCATAAAGTTGTGAGAACTTTAGGCTATTTTCAAAATTTGGCCAAATTTAGCCAAAATCGAAGTACATTATCCACGGTTTTGGCCCAAAATGCCTCCGGAAAGAAAATAGCTCAACTTTTTGTGAAAGCCTCTAGGGGTCATATTATGCATTGTACAAAAATATTGGACCGAAAAACCTATGTTAGGTTTCCGAATTCCGCGATAAACATACTATAGCCTTAAAGTAACTTTTGCCAAAAATGGCTTATAAAATTTTCGTAAGAGAGGAACCAGCCTCATATTTATCAATGATAACCTTAGGCTTAAGATTGGAAACATTTGGCTGCTTTCAAAATTATTCGTCAAAATATGCCAAAGTTGTGGTATATAACCAACGGTTTTTGCCCAAATATGTCCCCAAAATGAAAACGGCTCAAATTTTCTTGGAAGCCTCTAGGGGTCATATGATGCTTATGAGCAAAATTCTAGAGCAAAAAAACCTTATATTTTTATTTAATCGGCGAAACTCCAGTTTGGATATGGAAGGCAAGGTATGCCCAAAAGTCTTACAAAATTTCTGTTGTCCATGAATCCAACACTCATTTTCAACAAAGGTACTCTTAGGCTCTCCACCGTAAAGTTTTGATAACTTAAAATTTGGCCAAAATTAGCCAAAATCGAAGTACATAATCCACGATTTTGTCATAAAATGGCTCCCGAAAGAAAATACCTCAACTTTTTGTGAAAGCCTCTAGGGGTCACATTATGGATTGTAGCAAAATATTAGACCCTAAAACTTATGTTATTTTGTCGAATTTTGCAATAAACGTACTTTAGCCTTAAAGCGTCGTTTGCCAAAAATGGCTTATAAAACTTTCGTAAGTGAGGAACCAACCTCATATTTATCAATGATAGCCCAATGCTTAAGATCGGAAACATTTGGCTGCTTTCGAAATATTTGGTCAAAATGGGCCAAAATCGTGGTATGTAACAAACGGTTTTTGCCCAAATATGTCTCCGGAATGAAAACGGCTCAATTTTTCGGGGAAGCCTCTAGGGGTCATATGAGTCTTATGAGCATATTATTAGAGCAAAATACCTACTTTTTCTCTTTAATCGTCGAAAAGCACATGTTAGAATCAAAGGCGACATATGCTTAAAACGCTTATACATAAGAGGGGAATCAACCCTCATACCCCGCAGAGGTACTCCAAGGCTATATATTTTAAAACTTTTACAACATTTAGATACTTTTGAAAATTTTGGACAGAATGGGCCAAAATCGTGTTACATAATCAACTATTTTTGCCCCAAAATGGCTCCTGAATGAAAACAGCTCAATCTTTAGTGAAAGCCTCCAGGGATCTTATAATGCCTATGAGGAAATTTTTGGAGCAAAAATCTATCTATTTTTATTTAATTGGTCAAATCTACATTTTAATATAAAAGGAAAGGCGTGCCCTAAAGTCTTATAGAGGCTATTTTCAAAATTTGGCCAAATTTAGCCAAAATCGAAGTATATTATCCACGGTTTTGGCCCAAAATACCGCCGGAAAGAAAATAGCTCAACTTTTTGTGAAAGCCTCTAGGGGTCATATTATGCATTGTAGAAAAATATTGGACCGGAAAACCTACGTTAGGTTTCCGAATTCCGCGATAAACATTCTATAGCCTTAAAGTAACGTTTGCCAAAAATGGCTTATAAAAGTTTCGTAAGAGAGGAACCAGCCTCATATTTATCAATGATAACCTTAGGCTTAAGATTGGAAACATTTGGCTGCTTTCAAAATTATTGGTCAAAATATGCCAAAATCGTGGTATATAACCAACGGTTTTTGCCCAAATATGTCTCCGGAATGAAAACGGCTCAATTTTTCGTGGAAGCCTCTAGAGGTCATATAATGCTTATGAGCAAAGTTTTTAGAGCAAAAATACCTTCTATTTTTATTTAATCGGCGAAACTCGCGTTTGGATATGAAAGGCAAGGTATGCCCAAAAGTCTTATAGAACTTCTGTTGTCCATGGATCCAACACTCATTTTCAACAAAGGTACTCTTAGGCTCTCCACCGTAAAGTTTTGAGAACATTTGGCTACTTTTAAATTTGGCCAAAAATAGCCAAATCGAAGTACATAATCCACGATTTTGTCATAAATTGGCTCCGGAAAGAAAATACCTCAACTTTTTGTAAAAGCCTCTAGGGGTCATATTATGGATTGTAGCAAAATATTGGACCGGAAAACCTACTTAGGTTTCCGAATTCCGCGATAAACATACTATAGCCTTAAAGTGACATTTGCCAAAAATGGCTTATAAAATTTTCGTAAGAGAGGAACCAACCTCATATTTATCAATTATAGCCCAAGGCTTAAGATTGGAAACATTGAAACATTTGGCTGCTTTCAAAATTATTGGTCTAAATATGCCAAAATCGTGGTATATAACCAACGGTTTTTGCCCAAATATGTCTGCGGAATGGATACAGCTCAATTTTTCGTGGAAGTCTTTAGGGGTCATATGATTCTTATGAGCATAATATTAGAGCAACATAGCTACTTTTTTTTTTCTTTAATCGTCGAAAAGCACACGTTAGCATCAAAGGCGTCGTGTGCTTAAAACGCTTATACATAAGAGAAGAACCAACCCTCATATCCCGCAGAGGTACTCCAAGGCTAAATATTTTAAATCTTTTACAACATTTGGCTACTTTTGGAAAATTTGATCAGAATGGGCCAAAATCATGTTACATAATCAACTATTTTTGCCCCAAAATGGCTCCTGAACGAAAACAGCTCAATCTTTAGTGAAAGCCTCCAGGTGTCCTATAATGCTTATGAGCAAAATATTAAAGCAAAAAAAAAAAAAATTTACTTAATCGGCCAAATTTGCATTCTAATATAAATGGCAAGGTGTGCCGAAAACGCTTATACATAAGAGAGGAACCAACTCTCATATCCAGCAGATGTACTCCCAAGGCTATATTTTTAAATCTTTTGCAAAATTTGGCTACCTTTGAAAAAAGTGGTTAGAATGGGCCAAAATCGTGTTACATAATTAACGGTTTTGCGCAAAAAATGTTCTGGAATGAAAACGGCTCAATTTGTTTGGTGAATGCCTCGAGGTGTCCTATTATGAGGATGAGTGTAATATAATATAAATAATATAATTTAACTGTGACCAACGGAAAAGTAATATAAATCATATAATATAATATAATTGGGGGCTAACATGAAAAATAAAATCATATCATTTAACATAAAAGTAATATAACATTTAGTATAATAAAAAAAAACTGCGATCGACGGAAAAGTAGAATTAATGTTTTTTTTTTTGGTGACAAAGTAGGATTAATGTAATTTAATGACTGATGGCGAAATTATGAGAATTAGGTAAGTTATGATTATTGAGCTCTACGAAACAGTACATATGTATCCCGAGCGTGAATTGGTCTCCCAAACTAGTATAAACAGTATGCTGAACCGGATATGTAATTTTTGGGATTTGTATCTATGCCATCTGTCAGTTGGTTCTCATTTGTGCTATCTCACACAAATCTCTCCAGGACAGACGCATACACACACTGGTGTGTACATAATGGTGCTGAGGAGTTTAACTTTGGGAGCAGGATTGACCACGTCATTGCCTCTGGCAGTTGCTTGCATAACGTGGATGATAGTGAAGATCATAACTTTGTCGCTTGTCATGTCAAAGAATGTGACATAATGACGGAGTTTAGAAGGTGGAAACCTGGAATGTCATCCAGGTATATGAGTTATTGTAAGCATGTTTCCCTTTGTTACTGTTGACCCAAAAGTTCAGCTGGGTGCCATTACTTTTAAGATAGGTGATGTACCACGGTGGATGGGCCTGTATATTTTTTGTATGCTCATTAGCATTTAACTTTATCATACTTCCAAGTTGTGTACATTACCGTTCACCTGAGTGTATCTGGGTTTCATGAACAGGTGGAGAGGAGGTAGAGCTACTAAATTGGAAGGTTCTGATCATGTTCCAGTGTTTGCTACCTTGAAGGATATACCTGCTACTCATGTCCACAGTACACCATCTTTATCTGCCAGATACATACCCGAGATTCGTGGGTCTCAACAAACTATTGGTATGTGCGAGTCTCGATCTTGTGATGTTGCTTAGAATGTTGGAACACATTCAACAAATCATATGTGCTACAAATACACAAGTATATTAAATCGAATGCTGCATAACATTCAAGTATGGCGATGTTAATGTAGGGTCAATGTAGGGCCAATGGCTGGGAAATCTTCATCTGACCTCCCAGTAGATAGAAAATGGATCAATAAATTTAGAATGAAAACTTGGTTATTAATAGAGAAGTATCTACTTAGATGTGATTCTTAGCATTTTGCGGGAGTTGTATATGTGGGATGGTCTGCTAGCCTGCTACAATGTCACTAATGCATCAAGCTATTTGGATCTGTGACATATATCTTAACTCAAGTACAAAACTCAAAGGTGAAGGATAAGTTCACAATCACTGCCTCGAGCAGTAGAGTTTATCATAGACCATGATGTCATTTACTTTCTGCAGTTTTGCTGTCTATTAAATCTATGTTAATTTCCTTCCAAGGAGGCTGATATTTAGGTATTCTGATGCAGTGTCAGTTTTAATGAAACGAAAAACGACGGCAACAAATGGCTTCAGTGAGGTGCCAAGCCCAGCCATGGAAGAAACCAGTAATAAGACTCTGGATTTTGCTGAAATTCCAAGACCAACATCACAATCTTGTGATATGTCGAGTGATCCCATGAATGAGCCATCATCTTTGCCCTTAGTTGCTTGTCAACATGCCCATTGTTCATCCAAGGATATGCAAGACATGGTCACTGCTAGGCGTGGGCTTATTGGCTCAGCATCTAGTTTAGAGCAAAAGAAGAAGACAAAACATAATACTAAATCCCAACTTTCACTGACATCATTTTTCCAGAAAGTTCCAGTTAGTAGTGAAAATGTACATTCTACGAAAAAATTATCTAATGGCCGGGAAAATATGCTCGGCTCTCAGGATTACTCGAAAGAGTTGCCAGAGGATGACCAAGAATACAGCATCCGTGAAACTCCTCCTGCTGAAGACCAGAACTTATCTAGTTCCAGCATACCTAAAAATGGTAAGACTGTAGCGTTGCTGGAATGGCAAAGGATTCAACAACTCATGCAAGATAGTATACCCCTTTGTGAAGGGCATCAGGAACCCTGTGTCTCTCGTGTAGTCAAGAAGCCGGGTCCTAATTTTGGTCGAAGGTTCTATGTTTGTGCTCGTGCTGAGGTAATCTTTCTATTTCTAGTCTTTTTAACATTACCACAAGGTTTATACAGCATTTGGGATTTTTATGGTTGATAAAGGTTGAGGTGCATCACATATTCACATCTACGACTCTACGAGTGTCATTAGTTTTTCATTTTGTGCAATTTTCTTCCTAGAAAGCTCTTTTCTTTCTGCTGATTCGAGTGAAGATACCGTTTTCCTGAATCCTTATAATCAAGGTGGTGTTTCTTATAATATGCAGGGTCCTTCTTCAAATCCTGAAACGAGATGTAATTTCTTCAGATGGGCTGGCTCAAAACCGAAGCAAAAAAAATGATGTCAAAATCTTAACAATGCAGTGCTTTGCTTGTGGAAAGATGGGAAACCACTCAAACAGTCAATACAATACGCTCATACTAATTGCATTCCTTCAGTGTACGTATGGAGAACCAAAGGTGTCTTTGTTTTGTTGGGTCTCGTCACCGCCTTTCAGTTTCTATCCATTGTAGCAGTACGTATACAACAGCTTCTGGGTTTGTCCCTTGCCGCGGACCAAAAAGAAAAAATGTAACCTGTGTCCTGTAAATTCTGTGTTGTGTAGCCTCTAATAGCCAGTATTCGAGTAACAAGTACATTTCGCAGCTCTCAACTTGGTGTAAGATTGATATTTTTGTATGAGCATCTCTCTCGTGGTTTTCCATATCCATCTATCAAATTTGAACGAACAAAACTTGTGAATTATTCGTCCCCAATTGTAATTTTTCAAGCTACAGGTGACATGAAGATTCGATAACACGGTCTGACATATCAGTATATATATCATCACCGCATCTTTAACACTTTTGGTATTTTCTTCCATACAATAACAAATTACGTGCACTTGTTACCCCCAAAAGTCCAAACTTACACTGAAAATATACTAAATTCAAAAGAAAAAAATCATCATACAATCCATAATAATAGTATTAATTTTATCAATCTGGTCACCTCTTTATTACCTCTAGTCAAACATATAAATAATATTTGACCATATAATTTTGATTCTTATACCTTTTTGGAATGCAAAACAAATCTTTTAATTTGATTTCCTCCTCAATTACCAACACACACTACATAAAAACCCTAAAAAAACGGATAAACCCCTTCTTCTTAGCTTCCTCCACAATCCTTATCTTCTTTTCAAAAACAATGGAAATTGACGGCATTTGCAAAGGAAGTTCAGATTGCACCGCGTTTAGCATTTTTATCGCCATTGTTTTAATAGCAATCTTCCTTAATTACCTTCAAAGATGTCTCCAATCTTCTCGTACAAGCTCCTCATCATCAAACAACAACATTCTCCCCTTATACGACAACACCAACCCCACCAACACCCCACCACCAAACACGCCCTTATCCGTCCACTCTCCACTTTACCGTCATGCCCTCAACTCTCTCCCCTCATCCCCTTACGACCCCAATACCCATTCTCGTAATTACAAAAATAATCCAACGTTTGACAAGTCTTCCGATGATAATAATAATAATAATAATAATAATATAGAGAGTTGTGCGATTTGTTTAGGTGAATTTGAGAAGGGTGAAAGTGTTAGGGTTTTGCCAAAGTGTAAGCACGTGTATCACGTGGAGTGCATTGATCAATGGTTACTTAGGGCTTTGCATTGCCCCGTTTGTAGGATGAGAGTTGTTGATTTACAACAACATCGTGCTAAGATTTTGAACCCTATAAGTTCTGTTCAAGTTAGATTTACCAACCATTTTCCGGCTGCTAGTGTCATTCTTCTATAGGTACGTAGCCGTTACTTTTAGTGCGCATTTTAAATTGACGTGTGCTTTAAGGAGGCCGTGTTCTCGATCATAAATAAGCGACTCCCTTATTTTTTAATGGGAATCTTCAATGTGGGCACGTACAATCAAGGCACGGTGCGCACAGGTTAGATTATAGCTAGCCTATAGTTATATTAGTGAATGTACAGACTTTAAATTTCATGTACTCACAAAGTCACAATCAACTATTATTTTATTGATCTTGGAAGAAATTAAGGTGGATTTTATTCATTTGCATAATGTTGTATATATATATATGGTTATTATATGTATGTGAGTTTATTTGGTACCATTTTGGTTGTTGATGTTTAGCATAGTCTTCAACGTAACCTACAAGAATTAAGTTTATAATTTTGTTAGTATTCCCTTAATAATTATGGAGTATGTAGTAGTGTGTTCAAGATCTGATTTGTCAATTTGTTATTGAAATCGATCGATCATTTTCATCCCGATTTTTGTCACATTGATCATGTCTTAGATTGTGTCACATTTCGTGATATATCCTATGTTGTCGTAGCGCACATTCTATGGTTTATATAGATTAGAATTCAATAACTATTCATAGGAACTACTAGACATAAACATTGTGTGCAAATGATCCCTCATACATACATTGTGTTTTTGCCGTTTTCAATTAGTTAATCAGTTCATATTTTTACTAGTAATAAGAACAGTTTCTTCTTTCAATGTTATAATTACTAGCTATCTAGCGGTATGTAATTGCGTAAGAGAACACTTTAGATGTTGTTATGACATGCATATTGTTCTCATAAGGGTTGGAATTTTAGTTAAAGCTAAGGCCTCTGATTTTGAATTGGAGGAGATTTAATACAAATTACTAAGGGAAGGTATCATTAAGAATAATTGGTTATTACAGATTGCTCCGTTCGTTTCATTTTACCTTTTCGAGTTTGAATTTCTCACACGATATTCAAACTAATAAACGTAAAGAATTGATTGGAAACGAAGGGAGCAATATACGAGTATATGTAGTTTATACTCCGTATGTATTAGCTAATTTCTCAACTCTGCGGGTGAAAGTAGAAGTATGCAAGGTTGAATTCTAGTGAACAAGTGAAACTAGACTACATATAGTCATTTAAAGGATAGTGTTTGATCTGTGAAGTTAATTTGGAGTGGTCTAGAATTCTTAGATTTCTCAAGTTCATGTTTATGTATATTAAAGATTAACATTTCTTGAACTGGTTTTAATTAGGGGTTTATCTGGTGATCGAATCAAGGTGTATGCTCAAATTGATTACTTGATGGTCTATGTAATGCAATGATGACCTGATGCATGTAAATGTAGGAGATCTTATATATTATGAGATCAACTATGTAGTATATATTTTCCGGAAAATGTTTTGTATTCTCGAGCTACTTTTCGATCAGAGTACAATTATTTTGATGTGCGAGAGTTCTCTCAAGAAATAATTACAATAGGATTGTTTACCGAATATGGTTAAGATGCCGGCTGGTGTTGTCAATAATTTCTTTCATACGTAATTTTGATTTTTCTTTTAAGCGGTCTGATCACATTATCGACAAAATAAAAGAAAAACTAAGGTGCTCCTCAAGCTCAAATATATTGTTTGTATTTGACTTTAGTAAGGGGTAAATGAGTCTTAACACTGGTGTCATTGTGTGGTGTGACGCAGAAGGAAGACTTGGTCGTATAAAAACGAAGCTTAGGTAATTGATGGATTAGTGACTACCCCGGTAGATAATATATAGAGTTTCTGATATAATCAAGGCATGTATTTTGTCACATATACCCTCAAGAATAATATAAGGTACTTCAATGTGTCACATCAATTAGGTCATTTTCGTATTTGTGGGGTTATAAAAATCTCTATTATTAGTGGCCAGAGGCCACCCATAAACGAATTGAAGGAATGCCTCTCTAATAACTAATAAGCTAAGAGTAGTATTAAGTCTCGACTCTTGACGCACTGCAATATTAAATGGAGACTTTTGCTCTTCATGTAGCAACTAGCTAGTACTCTAGTAGTTTTATGAATCAGTAGATCTTGTGAGATACCGTATTACACCGTGATTCAATTTATGTAATTAGTGATTGTTATACTACTTTTGATAATCGTTTTAGTTAAAAAAAACCTTGACACCTAATAATCTAAGACTTGCAAAAGGGTTACTTTATAAATTTTAACTAATTTTATATGATGCAATCCTCCAAAATCATAAATAATGTGATTTATAATAGTAAATTAATATGAACATTAAAAGTATAATCACGATTACAAACAATGTAAAAATCGTTACTTTGTAATATAGTATAATGGTCTCTCAATAAAGTATTGAGAAACCGTCTTTTATAAGAATTTGTGTTTATGAAAATACTATTTGTATCGTCGATGTTTAATTTCAATATGTACATCATCATTTGAAACTACGTAAATAGTTCGAAAGAGAACAATTCTAAACTATCGATGTAAGTTTATGAATTTGAATCTTCCTTGGTGCTCTTGTGGAGGGTATTAATTCTCTCACAAACTCGTAACTTTGTAGAATTTGGAGTCCAAAAATAAAGGAATGTGACATGAAGCATATCTTCCAATCTACTATTGTCCTCTTGCTGACTCACCAGCAACATGTCAAGTTGATCAACTTAATTACAGTTTTTTTTTAATAAAAAACTTAATTATAGTTATTAAGGTGATATATCTTCATTTTTTCACAAACATATACACATACGCCTAAACTAGCAAAAGCTCCAACTTAACTCCTGAATGGTAAGAAGAGTTCGTCGGCATGCATCATGTCGTCTATCTATTAAACTTTCTACAATTAATGTATGAAGTGGACACGAGATTCTCCAACTTAATCATAGAAATTAGAGATGTTAATTAAAAGAGTTGATGACTTCTTACGATATTCATTTCCCTTGTCGTTGTAAGAATTAGCTTTTTGGGCATATATTAAGATTAATTATGTGAAAGCCGTGTTTGGTAATTCAGTAGAAGTTAGCGTTTAGCCTTTGAATATAACTCAATGAAAATGCTACCTGTTAATTAACAGCTACTTAAACAGATTACAACTATCTCAGTAACTAAAAGTTACCTGAACAGCTATAACTACCAAACAGACCCGCCAGATACTAGCTTCAAAAGCTCAAAGTTACCTGAACAGCTACGATGCTACCAAACCGATCGACTTGAATACTCACTTCTGCTATAATCTAAAGATTTATTTCAGGTGCATTTACAAATCTAAAATAGATAGGTTTAAGTTATTCGTGAATTTTCCAATGACTCTTAAAGGATCTATTTCGAAATAATTTTGAGTTTGTTCGTTATTCGCTAAACAAAATATATATCTTTTTGAATTTATTTACGATGTTTTATCTCCATTTATCTTTATCATGATGGTTATGACTAAACTTTCTTTGCACTTCAAAGAGAGCAACAAGTGACCAATACTAATAAATTAAACTTTACTCCCTCCAATCACAAACACATCAATAAATACCGTACACATACGCAATCATAAAACACTTAAAACCGACTTGTCGATAACTTCGTACAAACTTAATTAGCTAACATTTACAATACAAATAACAAATTTTAAAATTAAACACAATCAAGTTCAAAAAGATATTTTTTTATTTTTTTTTTATATATTTCACAAGAAAATAAAAATAATACTAGTGGCCAAAAGGCAAGTTCCAAGTGGGACATAGAATTAATAGATTTGCCAATTCCAATTTTTTGCATATGGTTATCCACAAGAGGGAGAGAGGGGGATTTTTATTATTTTCTTATTTCTAGTTTATAATTTCTAAATAAAATTAAAATTTAATAATATTAATATTTGTCTATATCATTATTTGTCTATAAATAAGAGGCTTATTAGCTCCCCCAGAAATGCTGCGCCCCAACTTGTTAATGAAGCTACACCACACCACACCTGATTCCATGCTCTCTCCTTCTCTCTCCTCCCCAGTCACCTCCCCAAGATTCCTCACCCAATCAAATTCAACCACCGCCTGGTCCACCGTCAACCTCCCTCCCTCTCCTCGCGCCGCCGCCCTCCGCGGCGTCGCTTGCGCATCTGCCACCTGCGTCGTCGCCGAAACCACCGCCCCGTTCTCTTCCTTCTACGAAGTCCTCGGGATCTCCGCCGCCGCCTCCTACGACGAGATCAAGTCCGCTTACCGCCGCCTTGCTAGGTCGTGCCACCCCGACGTCACCGACGGGAGAGAGGCTAGTCATAAGTCCGCCGCCGACGCGTTCATCCGTGTCCACGCCGCGTACTCCACGCTCTCCGATCCTGATAAGCGTGCTGATTACGACAGGAATTTGTTTATTCGGCCGCCGATGATGGCGGCGCGGTTTAACGGGATATCGGCTAGTCCGGTGTCGCCGTCGTCGTTTTACAGTTCTCCGAGGAGGAATTGGGAGTCTGATCAGTGCTGGTAGGATTGATTGACCGGGGACGGAGTCGGTTTTTCAAACTCGTCTTTTCCGATAACTTTACCAGCTGAGCTAAATGACGTTGAAATAATTTAATTAGATTTTAATTTGAAACGAAAGAGTAGTAGGCTATGTCATGTGTTATATGATTATTATATCATGTAACTACGTAAGTAGACAAGTTGTATGTGTGTCTTTGATTGTAAATATGGGGTTGGATTAGATTAGTAAAAATGGTTGTAATTGTAAAATTGTGATGATGTAATTTAAGGAAATGACTAATTAATGTATATATTTGGATTACATTTTATGATCCTTGATTTATCAATTTGCACATCATTTTTTTTTGTCTAATCTTTACTTTGTAGCTAGAGTCAATGCTCAATTATTTCAATTTTGATTGTTATGTTGTATAGAGGAAGAAACAAAAAGGCGTGTCGAGTCGTAGTTTGCTTAGAATAATCCCAAGTTTGTGTCATTTGCGTCCGTAGTGGACTTGTCTTACCATCCCTCCTCTCTCGAGTGGGCGCAATCACGGTTAGCACCACTCGAGGGGGTGATGTGGTAGTGCTTCGGACTTTCGGAAATGGACATGTTTTGTGAGGCCATGAGAGTGATGAGTTTATGGAACGGTGGTTAGGAACTAAGTGACACAAACCTGAAGTCTGAGGCATAAGTAAATTTGACCGTTATAACTAATAACCATGTTGGTGTCATAACCACAAATGCTGTCGGAAATAATTCTCCTACACTTCTAACTTTACTTCTAAACATTTGCTTGAATTGAGAGGAACTATGAATATATGAATGACTGAGGATCGTGTCAAGTTAAATGACCCTACTCGACCATATCTCAAGTTAAACTAATTTATGCCGGAAAAGAAAACACCTTTAACAATAAATGGAAAACTTTAATCATAATTTGCAAACTTGTGTATTCTTTTCCTCCCAATTGAGAGGAATGCTTCTAGAAATGTTACTTTTGGTGGTACACATCTCTACTAAATATCTCATTATATCTATATCTAATGGTCATGCATCCCACTAAGCTTCTCTTAAAAGCTCCCAAATATAGAAAGCCAATCTAATCAAGGGATCCTTCAAGGTTAATTATCCAATTAAACTCAAGTTAGTTAGCGATTAAAGGCATGATTAGGGCAGTTAGTTGACCAAAATGAAGGATAATTAATAGTACGAGCAATTGATAAATAGTAGGATTAGGATACTTTTATTTTATGTGGAAAAAAAGGATCTAAGTGCTTTGTTAAAGGGCACTGTCGAGATCCGACATGTTGCCTTTACCTTGTTTTTTTGGGTCATTTTTATTATGTTTTTTTTGGTTTCTTCTATCACTTCCTTTATACTAATCTAATGTTAATGTCGTTTTCTCTCTTCGTCTTTAAAACCTTATTATGTGAGTGGTGTGGTGTCGCGGTGCCCACACTCGTTCTAGAACCCTTCTTTTCTAGAAGGCTTATTATGTTTCGTGGAGTATATGATTTTTGTGTTGTGGTGATTGATGACTAAACAGTGGATTCTCTACTGGTTCACACTTCACACTAGAAGTGATTACGGTAGGGTGGGGTCAGATCGAGTTACATGTTTGCGATTAAATGGTTAGCACTCTTCCAATCATGTTGATTGGAAGAGTGGAACTCATCTTAAGCAAGGTCGAGACTCGAGAGTAGATTCGTATCACTTCATCTCTTCTTAGGGGGTTCTTTGACACTGGCAATGCTCCTCACAAATTTCATTTTGATTTTATCGTGCATTTCATTGTTAATAGGAGAAGATCTACTATTATACTACTCTCTTTATTGTTTTCTCCTTGCCGTTCTTACACTTTGTTTGAATTTTTCTCACATATCCAAGCCAAACGTAAAGAATACAATGAAATAAAAGAATTGACTATTTATGAATAAAGCCGGTGTAGTATTTTAGTAATATATAGTTTTGTTTTACATCTATGCCCTAATTTTTCTATGCTCTTGCCGGGTCAGAGACTTAGAGCACAAAGAGTGCCCATAAGTCTCAAAAAAGTCGAATCGACCGACAGGTTCTGGCCGTTTTGATCACCTAGTTCACACTGGAGTCTGGACCCTCCATTAGCAAGCCCTACACAGTTATAGGACCATTTTGGTTTTAATGTTTGTCAACCCTGGGAGCAGAGTACTCCATGAAGCTATATGTTGAGGACACTACTATACGCATGATACTAGAATGCGCATCAACAGACAACCATATGGAATGGCACAATGACTTGATATCTAACATTCTACGAGATTTCGAGTCGATTCTCAGGACATTAACCTGATAAGCAACCAGCATCGTAACAAATTTCACGAGAAAGTCCATCATTGCTGAATCATAATCATACTCCGTGATGTAGGCATCAGTTGCAATCCAAGAAAAAAAATGGAGCTACTCGTCTATAAATTATAGATGATTTACACTACCGCGGCACTCTAAAGAATAATTTTATTAATACCGAGAATCTCTGTAGTCCCCTTCAGTTTCTCTGTCTTTTAAGAATCCAAGGAAAGCAAGGAAACCGAAAAAGAAAAACCCGCCACTAAAGTTACCACCTCCACCACCTCCGCCACCTCCGCCACCACCATCATCACGGGGCGGCAATCCAGTTCCACCATCATCAAGCATTGGTGATTTTTCTTTGCCTACAAATGAATTAATGATGATGTAAGGGTGAAAAAACAGCAACACAGAAGCAGGAAAACGGAAACCCATGATTCAAGGCTGGTGCTTTATAGTTTATATTGTTGCTAACTTGCTATATACCAGTCTGCATCCTTGTCCGATTTGTATGGAAATTATAATGGGAACAGATGACAACTAGTTCAAGAAGTGTGTTACAATTAGCTAAATGCATACTTGCTAAGGAAGATTACCAGGTACATTTTGAATAACAGAAACCGGCTTCTCTAGCGTTTGAGTCTGGCCTTCTGCTCTACATCTGGCATTCTGTAAAGGAGAAATAGACGATAGGTTTCAGAGTGCCTTCACATAAGCTTTTTTATACATGACAAAGATGCAAGTACATGGAACACAATTACCCAACAATTTGAGACCCCATGTTAAACAAGAATTGCCATGTAAATTTTCCTCTAAAATAACAATGTAAAAAAAAAAACTAACTAATTTTGGTGTCAGGCTCACAAGTCACACCCATGCTACGAATGTATACTTCCAAAGGTCAGTTGTCATAACTTAATACTATTTTAACATTTTCACCACCACACATTTTAGAGCATTATATTAATCTTATTTTTATGTCATTGATCATAATTTCTTGTGGACTTTATAGCAATATATTAGAGTCTAGTACCTACGTTAATTTCCAAAATTCCACGAAAAAACACACGATAGGCTCAAAGCGACGTCTGCCGAAACGGCTTATAACTTCCGTAAGCAAGGAACCAACCTCAAATTAATCACAGGTTATCCAACGCTAGCCATTGTAAATTTTTTACAATATTTGGATACTTTCAAAAATAGTGTTCAAAATGGGCCAAAATCATGGTAGATAATCCACGGTTTTCTGCCCAAATTGGCTCCGCAACGAAAACGGCTCCATTTTTTTGCGGAAGCCAATACGGATCATACAATGGGTATGGGCAAAATACCAGCTCAAAATAATCACGTTATCTTTCTTTAATCGGCCAAACCAGCATGCTAGAATCAAAGCCAACGTGTGGCAAAAACGCTTATATAACTTCCGTATGAGAGGAACCAACTCTCATATATATTACAAATACTCCAAAGCTCACCAACTTGAAGTTTTGAAAGCATTTGGCTACTTTTAAAAAATTGACGAAGTTTGACCAAAATTGAAGTACATAACCCACGATTTTGGCCCAAATTGGATTCGGAAAGAAAAATAGTCATCTTATTGTGCAAGCCCCTAGGGGTCATATTATGGACTTTAGCAAAATATTAGAGCCTAATACCTTCGTTCGTTTCCCAAATTCACAGAAAAAACACATGATAGGCTCAAAGCGACGTCTGCCGAAACAGCTTATAACTTCCGTAAGCAAAGAACCAACCTCAAATTAATCACAGGTTATCTAACGCTAGCCATTGTAAATTTTCTAAAATATTTGGATACTTTCAAAAATAGTGTTCAAAATGGGCCAAAATCATGGTAGATAATCCACGGTTTTCAGCCCAAAATGCCTCCGTAACGAAAACGGCTCAATTTTTTTGCAGAAGCCAATAGGGGTCATATAACGGGTATAGGCAAAATACCAGCTCAAAATAATCACGTTATCTTTCCTTAATCGGCCAAACCGGCATGCTAGCATCAAAGCCAACGTGTGGCAAAAACGCTTATATAACTTCCGTATGAGAGGAACCAACTGTCATATATATTACAAATACTCCAAAGCTCACCAACTTGAAGTTTTGAAAGCATTTGGTTACTTTTAAAAAATTGGCGAAGTTTGACCAAAATTGAAGTACATAACCCACGATTTTGGGCCAAATTGGATTCGGAAAGAAAGATGGTCATCTTATTGTGCAAGCCTCTAGGGGTCATATTATGGACATTAGCAAAATATTAGAGCCTAATACCTTCGTTCGTTTCCGAAATTCACAGAAAAAAAACACGATAGGCTCAAAGCGACGTATGGCGAAACGGCTTATAACTTCCGTAAGCAAGGAACCAACCTCAAATTAATCACAGGTTATCCAAGGCTAGCCATTGTAAATTTTTTACAATATTTGGCTACTTTCAAAAATAGTGTTCAAAATGGGCCGAAATCATGGTAGATAATCCACGGTTTTCTGCCAAAAATGGCTCCGCAACGAAAACGGCTCCAATTTTTTGCGAAAGCCAATAGGGGTCATATAATGGGTATGGGCAAAATACCAGCTCAAAATAATCACGTTATCTTTCTTTAATCAGCCAAACCGGCATGCTAGCATCAAAGCCAACGTGTGGCAAAAACGCTTATATAACTTCCGTATGAGAGGAACCCACTCTCATATATATTACAAATACTCCAAAGCTCACCAACTTGATGTTTTTAAAGCATTTGGCTACTTTTAAAAAATTGGCGAAGTTTGACCAAAATTGAAGTACATAACCCACGGTTTTGGCCCAAATTGGATTTGGAAAGAAAAATGGTCATCTTATTGTGCAAGCCTCTAGGGGTCATATTATGGACTTTAGCAAAATATTAGAGCCTAATACCTTCGTTCGTTTCCGAAATTCACAGAAAAAACACATGATAGGCTCAAAGCGACGTCTGGCGAAACGGCTTATAACTTCCGTAAGCAAGGAACCAACCTCAAATTAATCACAGGTTATCCAAGGCTAGCCATTGTAAATTTTTTACAATATTTGGCTACTTTCAAAAATAGTGTTCGAAATGGGTCAAAATCATGGTAGATAATCCACGATTTTCAGCCCAAAATGCCTCCGTAACGAAAACGGCTCAATTTTTTTGCAGAAGCCAATAGGGGTCATATAACGGGTATAGGCAAAATACCAGCTCAAAATAATCACGTTATCTTTCCTTAATCGGCCAAACCGGCATGCTAGCATCAAAGCCAACGTGTGGCAAAAACGCTTATATAACTTCCGTATGAGAGGAACCAACTGTCATATATATTACAAATACTCCAAAGCTCACCAACTTGAAGTTTTGAAAGCATTTGGCTACTCTTAAAAAATTGGCAAAGTTTGACCAAAATTGAAGTACATAACCCACGATTTTGGCCAAATTGGATTTGGAAAGAAAAATGGTCATCTTATTGTGCAAGCCTCTAGGGGTCATATTATGGACATTAGCAAAATATTAGAGCCTAATACCATCGTTTGTTTCCGAAATTCACAGAAAAAACACATGATAGGCTCAAAGCGACGTCTGGCGAAACGGCTTATAACTTCCGTAAGCAAGGAACCAACCTCAAATTAATCACAGGTTATCCAAGGCTAGCCATTGTAAATTTTTTACAATATTTGGCTACTTTCAAAAATAGTGTTCAAAATGGGCCAAAATTATGGTAGATAATCCACGGTTTCTGCCCAAAATGGCTCCGCAACAAAAACGGCTGAATTATTTTGCAGAAGCCAATAGGGGTCATATAATGGGTATGGGAAAAATACCAGCTCAAAATAATCACGTTATCTTTCTTTAATCGGCCAAACCGGCATGCTAGCATCAAAGCCAACGTGTGGCAAAAACGCTTATATAACTTCTGTATGAGAGGAACCAACTCTCATATATATTAAAAATACTCCAAAGCTCACCAACTTGAAGTTTTGAAAGCATTTGGCTACTTTTAAAAAATTGGCGAAGTTTGACCAAAATTGAAGTACATAACCCACGATTTTGGGCCAAATTGGATTTGGAAAGAAAAATGGTCATCTTATTGTGCAAGCCTCTAGGGGTCATATTATAGACTTTAGCAAAATATTAGAGCCTAATACCTTCGTTGGTTTCCGAAATTCACAGAAAAAACACATGATAGGCTCAAAGCGACGTATGGCGAAACGGCTTATAACTTCCGTAAGCAAGGAACCAACCTCAAATTAATCACAGGTTATCCAAGGCTAGCCATTGTAAATTTTTTACAATATTTGGCTACTTTCAAAAATAGTGTTCAAAATGGGCCAAAATCATGGTAGATAATCCACGGTTTTCTGCCCAAAACGGCTCCAATTTTTTGCGAAAGCCAATAGGGGTCAAATAATGGGTATGGGCAAAATACCAGCTCAAAATAATCACGTTATCTTTCTTTAATCGGCCAAACCGGCATGCTAGCATCAAAGCCAACTTGTGGCAAAAACGCTTATATAACTTCCGTATGAGAGGAACCAACTCTCATATATATTACAAATACTCCAAAGCTCACCAACTTGAAGTTTTGAAAGCATTTGGCTACTTTTAAAAAATTGGCGAAGTTTGACCAAAATTGAAGTACATAACCCACGATTTTGGCCCAAATTGGATTTGGAAAGAAAAATGGTCATCTTATTGTGCAAGCCTCTAGGGGTCATATTATGGACTTTAGCAAAATATTAGAGCCTAATACCTTCGTTCGTTTCCGAAATTCACAGAAAAAACACATGATAGGCTCAAAGCGACGTATGGCGAAACGGCTAATAACTTCCGTAAGCAAGGAACCAACCTCAAATTAATCACAGGTTATCCAAGCCTAGCTATTGTAAATTTTTTACAATATTTGGCTACTTTCAAAAATAGTGTTCAAAATGGGCCAAAACCATGCTAGATAATCCACGGTTTTCTGCCCAAAATGGCTCCGCAACGAAAACATCTCCATTTTTTGGCGGAAGCCAATAGGGGTCATATAATGGGTATGGGCAAAATACCAGCTCAAAATAATCACGTTATCTTTCTTTAATCGGCCAAACCGGCATGCTAGCATCAAAGCCAACGTGTGGCAAAAACGCTTATATAACTTCTGTATGAGAGGAACCAACTCTCATATATATTACAAATACTCCAAAGCTCACCAACTTGAAGTTTTGAAAGCATTTGGCTACTTTTAAAAAATTGGCGAAGTTTGACTAAAATTGAAGTACATAACCCCCGATTTTGGCCCAAATTGGATTCGGAAAGAAAAATGGTCATTATATTGTGCAAGCCTCTAGGGGTCATATTATGGACTTTAGCAAAATACTAGAGCCTAATACCTTCATTCGTTTCCCAAATTCACAGAAAAAACACATGATAGGTTCAAAGCGACGGGTGGCGAAACGGCTTATGACTTCTGTAAGCAAGGAACCAACCTCAAATTAATCACAGGTTATCCAAGGCTAGCCATTGTAATTTTTTTACAATATTTGGCTACTTTCAACAATAGTGTTCAAAATGGGCCAAAATCATGGTAGATAATCCACGGTTTTCTGCCCAAAATGGCTCCGCATTGAAAACGGCTCAATTTTTTTGCGGAAGCCAATAGGAGTCATATAATGGGTATGGGCAAAATATTAGAGCCTAATGCCAACGTTAGTTTCCAAAATTCCGAGAAAAACCCACGATAGGCTCAAAGCGACGTGTGGCGAAATAGCTTATAGAACTTCACTAAGAGAGGAACCAACCTCATATTCATCAAAGGTACTCCAAGGCTAGCGACCGCAAAGTTTTTACAACAATTCACTACTTTCAAAAATAGTGTTCAAAATGGGCCAAAATCATGGTACATAATTCACGGTTTTAGGCCCCAAATGGCTCTGGAAAGAAAAAGGCCCAATTTCTTGCGGATGCCTCTAGAGGTCATATAACCGCTATGAGCAAAATTCCGGAGCAAAATGCCTACGTTATCTTTCCTTGATCGGCCAAAACCGCTTGCTAGCATCAAAGTGAACGTGTGGCAAAAACGCTTATATAACTTCCGTAAGAGATGAACCAATCCTCATTCATATTATAATACTTTAAAGCTCTCCACCGTAAAGTTTTGAAAATATTTGGCTACTTTTGTTATGGTCAATTTGGGCCAGTGTCATGGATTATAAAAATTGGGTTAGCCCAATTTTAGATGATCTTTCTGAAAATAGAAAAATACACTCAAAATATTACCATGGAAAACATTGGAGTGACCTTGTTGGTTACGAGGGCAGATTCTTCTATAAGGGAGGTTTTTCAAACCCCTAACGTTAACAATAATCACCCATTTTGGCTATCGTGCCTTCTTTTGCCAATTTTGAGATCTACCATAGGTTTTTGGCTCCAATAGTGTTTGCTAATAGAGTGATATCCATACTATAACCTCTAGGGGCTTTTAGAAAAAATTTGATCCAATTTTCTTCCGGGGCTATTTTGGGCCAAAAATCGTGGATTATGTACTTTGATTTTGGCCAATTTTAATTTATTTTTTTCCCTTATAAGAAGCTAAATGTTCTCAAAATTTACCAAGGACAGCCTTATAGTGCCTGTTAGATATGACTTATGAGGGCAAGTTTCTGTCTAAGGAAAGTTTTTCACGCCTTTTCAGCATACAGTAGTTTTTTTTTTTTTTGATAAGATAGGATATCCATATATTCTAAAGGACACCAAGGGGGTGACTCCCATATTCAAAAAGACACCTAAAGGGATTAAAGGAGTTACCATAAGTTGTTGGTTGAAATATTGTACTACAACTCATAAAATTACCTCCATGAGCTCCATAAAGATTGCAATGATTATACCATACTCCCGGGAGCATAAGGAGTATGGTGGCCCTTCTCACCATAGAAGAGTAGGGACCACACTAAAATTATTTAAAACTTATTAAAGTGTGGTCCCTACTCCTTTATTCACCATGCTCCTTGTACTCCCGAGAGCATGACATAATTCACCTAAAGATTGGAGTCGTTTGGGGTCATATTGGATCTAAAATTGTGAATTATGAAGTTAGGTTTTCGCCACATTTCTACCACTTTTGTAATAAAAACCAAATTTTGTCAAAATTTCTTCGAGTTGCAAAGTTCTTTAAGTCCCTTTGGCATTCGCCCCAATTGTGGCTAGTGTACGTCTTTTCGCTGATTTTGGGACCCACCATATTTGGGATCTAAAATTTTGCTAGCCCATAAAACTATCTCTAGGGCCATCCACATAATTTTACAACGTATTTGGGCAGGAACAGAATTTGGGCCCACAAATATGGATTATCTACTTCAATTTTCGCCAACTTTGACCTCTCTTTCAAAAGTAACCAAATGTTCTTTTTTATGATTTCTACAGTCAACACAAAAGTGAGAAAACCTAAGGAAGGCCACAATTAATTTCGAGGCGAATCGGCGACGGTGTCATGAGGGCTCTAGAGCATGTCTAGAGAGTAGAGACATGAGTTATAAACTTCAAATTTGTGATTTGGGACATTATCGGGCAGCAGAGCCAGATTCTTAATAACGTTTGAACATGAACTTATACTCAGTGGTAGACTACCCTTCCCCATTGTCGGGACTTAGTTTGCTCGTCTTACAATGTTTTGGTCCTTTGTACTTGTACTTTCATGTCCTCTATTTCATCCCCACATATGATATCCAAAACCAAAATTAGAAAAATAAATAATTGGATTATTTGTTTATCCAACTCCTCCTTATATAGTAAGATTTTCAAGAGAATAGATTGGGCACATAAAAGTCAGCCCCATCTCATGAGGTATGACAAAACCTCCGTGGCTAGGCGGCCTGTAAAGCAAATCAACCAGTATGTGTCCGTCAATTTCACCAAACAACACAACACACATCCATCTCATAGCTGTCAACATATAACATACTTTGCATGGCAAGTCTTTTAAAATCCTAGCTACCGTACACTGTAACTATTAAAGTATAGGTCAGTCAATGCAAAGAGGCACAGAGCTTAGAAGTTAAGAGGCAAAAAGAGATCCCTGAATTCAAAGAAGAAAATCTTACTAGAGCAGATGAGCAAACCAATGACGTCGAACGTGCAGGACTAGATAACGGTTTACTACTAAAAAATAGTGATAGCTTATCAAGCCTCTTCACTTGCTGCTTCCGGTCCAAATGAACAGAGACCGCATGTGTTGCACCTTTGTCAAGATTGACCTCACGTCTCACTGTAACAGGATGTTCTCAAATTAACAGACAGCTACATTTAAAAACAACGAATAAAACAAAGATATCCCTAATTTACTTGCCAGAACAATATCATATTACAAGATATTGGACAAGAAAGAAGTGTAACCACGAAGGCATACGAAGGACACATGTAGAATAGGTTTTCAAGCAAAAGAAAAAAGAGCCTTGTAAAACCAGATTTTCAACCCACCAACAGATTAAAACCCAGAAATGAAAACGCATCCTTTCTAATCGAAAGAGAACAGGAGGCCTCAGGGGTGCACCCATAATTTCTAGAAGACATATCAAATGATCCCCTCCCCCTCTTTCTCCCCCCAAAAGATCATCATTTGAAACAATTTCCAATCAAATAAACAAGCAAATTCCTAATGGCAGACTGCAAACAAATTTGGAAAATTAAACGAGAAATTGCGTACCTTCAGGCAACAACACTGCTTTAACACCAGCAGCCGCACTCAATGAAGATATCGCCATATGTAATATACATCAAACTTTGACCTGAAAAAACAAGCAAACCAAATTTCAAAATCAGCCAAAAAGCAACATAAAAACCTAGAACAACCAGAATCAATTAACACAATCCATTGCAAAATATTTGAAACCCGCACACTCATCTAATTAGCCACCTCCACATCCATTGTTTTCTAGATACCAATGTCTCACAATGTCAAATCAGTGGGTCGAATGTTACCAACATAGTCTCCTGATCACCCCTCTTCCGAACCCTAATCGACACTTTGTCCAAACCGGTGAAACGACATAATTCACACTAAACACCAAATTCTGATTGCTTAATTCTGTCACCAGTGTCAATCCCACCACACCAACTTGATCAACAAGTTTCAAAATTTCATCTCAACATAATTCACATTCTTCAAACACGTAAAAAAAGGGCAGCCCAGTGCACATTGGCGTCCCCGTAAAGCGACAATCCGGAAAAGGGTCCCATCACAAGGGTCTTCAAAAAAAAAAAAAAAAAACCTAACAAATTCACAAATTGGGGAAAAAACAAAATATAATAAAAAATTCGCAAGCATACAACCAAAAAATTCGAAATTAATCGTGCAAGTGAAGTAACAATCTCGAATTAACAACAATATACAATCAATTAAACATTCGATTAATAAAAAAACACAGTAAATTCAATTTGATATAGTAAAAAAAGTAACAAATTCGAGATGAGGGTAAAAAAGTCGCACCAATTATCGAAATTCAAAAGAAGCGGGATAACGAATTGAGAGAGGTGGGCACGCGGCGGTTCTGCGGCGGTTTCGGAGAAGGGTGGGGCCGTGCGGCGGAGATGAGGTGGCGACACGGCGGAGCGAGAAGAGTAAGGCGGATTTGTCGAGATCCGATGATATAGAGTCCATTACATTACGTCTTTGGGCCGTGGGAGTTGGGCTTCTAAAATTTTATTTTAACTGAATGACGGCCCTTCTAGGCCCAGCCCATGTTAATTCATCTTTAATCGTATGCCGGTCAAAGGTTGGCTTAGCGATTGGGAAATCATCGTGTTCCTAATAGCAAAACCATATTCGGAGTAATAATCGTTATCGTCTTGTACTCATCGACTACTACAAACTCGCTATCAAATTCCTTATACGAGAGTATTATGTACAAAACTACTACGGAATACATGTCTACTTTGTGGCTTCCACGTACAAAATCATACAAAATCCTTTGTAAAGTTTTTTTTTTTTTTTGAGGTTGAAAATTTATTTGTCGTTCTATTATTGGTGAGACAAAATTCAAATAATTGTTTAAAATGTACAAAGTACAAATACGTGACACCATGCTAACAAATCATTTTGGGGCCATATGATATGATGAGTATGAAAAATAGTCATATAGTAATATTGTCTTGTAGCTTTATGAGAAGTAGGTGTGCATTTTCCTTCATCAACCGCAAAGTGAGTCCAAACGTACTGATAATTTTGTTTTGATTGATAGGACGGTTTACATCTCAAAAATTGAAACTGATGAGGTCATTGCTCTTTTATCAAGTAACTTTTTTATGGTAAAACAATTTCATGCCATATGCAATTTTAGATTTATGTGATGATTATAATGTTGTTTCTTTGGGGTGGTATTGTGAAGGTGAGCTTCTATGAAGACGCACTGATGAAGACCCAACATTGTTGCATGGGGCTCAATTTGAAGTACTCGTATGTAGTATGTACACAATCAAGTACGACGTACTCGCTCAATGGAGAGACTACAAGAATTCGTGCATGCATGGTTCGTTATTCCGTCAAGACATTATTAAGTACACGATATTTGGTTGGGTCACATAAAGATAACGAGATCGAAAAACTAGTACACTAATTACTAAAACGAGAAGCAATTGTAACTAAATTGTTGAAGTTTGGAGCAAATTTAGTTTGGACTGGTGTTGATCAAAAGCAGGGAATCGTATTCATTGAGTTACTCCTAAAATTATTGCAGATCTAAGGCAGCTTGTTTGACAAGCACATACACTTGTAAATAAATTGGTCATTTTTAGCTAATACAATCATTATCAAACATAATGTAAAGTATGTAGGACTATAGAAGTGTCTTTTTTTCGGCTGTCAATTTATGCTTACAATACCGTCGTTATCATTGTTTCGATTGGGCAAGGGATTAGCTACACGAATTTCCTAAATCAAGTAAACAAAGAGGACTTCAGATAGAAAGTACAAATGAAGAAATGATGATCTAGAGTGCCAATTTCACGATTGACGAAGTAATTATGTAAAATACGACCTTAATATGCAAATGCATATCTAATTGAACAACTTGATTATACTTTATACGGATAGACTTAATATTTATTTCCCTATTTAATAGCTAGCATAAACTAATGAATTTTGCCTCTTTACTCATTCTCATTCTATTTATTTATTGTAGTCCTACATGTTTCGATCAAATAAACTAAATTACTAGAGATCAGATTACGATCTATATGTATGTGATTTGACGCAGTCACTCATATATCATCTCAATGAATATTTCCTGGCCGCCTTAGTTGAGGTTGCTTATGCCAATTGTTACAATTTTTGTACCAAAAAAAAATGTTAAAATTTTAGCACATTTTTTAGGATAATGTGGTCGTGATAAAGAGTCAGAAGTTTGCAGGAGAGGCTTGAGCTTCAAGCCCTCAAGTATTCACACCTAAGTAGTACAGTTCTAATTGAAACATGCATGAAAGGCCTATTAATTTTGTCATTTGTAAATGACTCCAAATGCCTTGATTATGCAAAGATTGCTCATTGCTGTGCTGTGCCATCTATATATTTCATCGTATATGCTTAGCTTTAGCGTAAATTTAAACTACTCGTACGTGTATTCTAATAAAACTAAGCTTTTGCATATCTCCAAAAGCCATTTTTCTTATTATGAGGACACCATTATTCCAAGCTATCTATATGTACCAAAAAGTATGAATAACATCCTTACTGACCGAATGCTCATCAAGGTCCGAATAATGTCCGATGTTCAAATATATAACGAGATACGAGTGTTAAATCTTATAAATGAAATCATTACAATTAGCGTCAGTTTGTATAGTAATACGTACGCATGCATAATTACTCTAGCTTGAAAGTAATTTGTCATCGATCACAAAACCACAAACTAGCCAATGTACGCTAATAATGTATATAGTGTATATATGTAATATACACGCACGCCACATGCACATTTCTTGCTAGCCAATGTAGCGTATATAAATTTACATGCGCCAAACACATTTAAGCAATGGTATAGTAGTCTGATTTTTAGGAAAGGACTTTTGCTTTGAGGAAGTATCATTGCCTCGGTCGAATTATTGATGCACTAACATAGGTTCTACTTGCATTGTAGAATGTAGAAATCTGAATAGTGTAACTTTCATCTTCCCCGAATCCCGATCGATCGGCCCTTCAGTATTTTTCTATGCATCCACATTTGATTGTATATGACTTTTTTTTTGGTACAAAGACAAGATATATGATCTTTAATTACCCACTTTTGTCGTCATGATTCAACAATCATATAGTATATCGTAAAAATGCGATCTAGCTTACCATATAAAGCCGTCGTTGATGGCAAAACTGGCAGAGCCAAGCATGAATAAAACACATCGATCAATATCAAACTATCAAAGCCACATCTATCTATATGTAGCTTCCTTTACAAAAAGAATAAAATGGTAGGGTTATTTAATTTGCCAAATTTGAAATGCAATGACAATAGAAGTCCTTTTTGCTCATGTGACATTTGGTGATACGGAGTACTACATACCATGTTTATTAGATGGGAGTCTACAACAAGCCGATTGGGAAACTCTGAAATCGCTTCTTTATAATGTCGGTAGAGTTTACTATACATATGCATGGTTTACTAAATAAAGATAAAACTAAAATTAAAAATACATACAAGACGAAGATATTATAAGCAAGTTGTATGTAAATTCAATTCGTATGATTATCATATTAATCGAATGTAATTTAAGATAATACTCCGGAGTTTATTATCAACTCTACGGTACTCGATCTACGAGGTAATCCTAATTAGTTCACGACAGAAGTTACATGCATTGCAGCAAATGGCAAGATCAATAGATCATGACATATATAAAAACAGAGACCAACAAATTAAAGTCACAAGCAAGTAAACTGCACCATTGCATGCATTGTGGTGCGCAGATCTTCGGGCTCATGAAAATTAAAACTAGTCACATGCGAATATAAGAAGCCTACGAGAGACCCTGAGAACCATGCACGTCGTATGTGCCTATGTGGGGAGGGTGGTTTAAGCCACGGCTATGTAGCGTGTAGCTGAAGCTGCCGAGAGCATACAAATGAAGTGCATGTATGAAAGGGACATTTAATTCACACATTTGGCTGCCACTGCAATCCCACATTTTAATAGAGAAGTCGATAGTTTTTTTCGTGATACAAGGACTTGAGACCGTCTTACTATATATTGGTCTAATTTCAAAGTAAAAATTTCCTTTTAGGTTAAATATATGACTACATTTTATTTGTTTTTGATTTATTAAGAAGAGACTATCTTACAAAAAAATAAATTCTCGATAATCTAATACGAGTACAAACAAGTATTTTCAAAGATCCACTACAGTTTGAGCCTGCTGTAATAAGACTAATAACTTGACATAGCTTGCCATTCCTCGATCGTCTGTTTGTTGACTATCATACGCCCTATAAAATGGACTAGCTCAATGATCATCCTTTGCAAATTGACTCTGTAATATCTCTGCATTATATATAATGGCTGCTTATTAAGCA
Source organism: Spergularia bocconei (assembly GCA_963457585.1). Classification (NCBI taxonomy): domain Eukaryota; kingdom Viridiplantae; phylum Streptophyta; class Magnoliopsida; order Caryophyllales; family Caryophyllaceae; genus Spergularia; species Spergularia bocconei. The sequence goes on along the minus strand of OY734945.1, from coordinate 1,156,192 downwards.
ATATATACTTCCCTTAAAAAACAAAAGTTGGTAAATTAAAACCACTAAATGATCAAGCACAACTTAGTCAATAGGAGTACATCCGAAAGAAGTAGTCTACACTATTTAGCTGGTTGAAAGCATGGTGGCTAAGTAAGTTATTGATACACTATTTTAATTTTATTAATTAAATTAATAACATCATGCGTACTAGTATATACCTAATCTTAATTAGCACCACAACTTTACAATCACCAAATATTTGATTCGTTATATCTCTACAGTCAATGTTGGGACGTACGACTAGACCAAAACATACATGAATCGGTCATATACCCATATCGTAACATATGCCCAACTGAGATTTTATCCTAATTCTAATCAATAAGAAAAAGGATGAGAGTAACTCACTGATTTTATCCTTTTCCTTTTTGTTGTTGGTTACTCAATCTATAAGAGAGTAACTCACTGATTTTACGTACAACATACTTCATAGATACAACGTAAAATCTGTCGACCTCGTAAGAAATAACTTTAACCAAAGACGCGACAAATGAGAATTTAATTGTATAACTCTTCCAAACAAAATAATCACAAGTTAAACAACACCCCCAATGACACAACAAACTTACAAACCAACAACAGTCATGCATGATCACTCACCATACACCATCTCTATTGTTCATAAAACACTAATAAAAAGGACCAAAAGACAAACACATATACCCAACAAACCAACAACTCAACAAGCATATGCTCTCACTATTCTCTATTTCTCGTAAATTGTTAACCTTTCATTTCTATTTCTTTCACAAATTCAAATCAAACGTTCAACCGAAAGTCTGAAATAGTAGAGTATACAAGTCCAATAGAAATACAACCCACATCTGGTAGGCAAAGGAGTACTCGTAGTGTGGAGTATATTATAAGTTTTCAATAAAAATAGAACCGCGTTTGACTGTGTCACACCCTCTTTTTTCTTTTCTTCTATTTTCTCTTTTCCCGGCCACCTTTTCCCCAAATTCCCCAAACTTCAACTCTCCCCGTCTTTTGACCCTCTCTCTCTCTCTCTCTCTCTCTCTCCCCTCTTTACTCAGTCTGCTGCTTGCCCACCTTCTTTATTTCTGTAATTCCAATACCCCACTTTTTTTTTTTACCCAATTAACTCTGAAAAAATTTCCATGATTTTGCATCAAAACAAGATGAATTTCTTGTTCACACAGCCATTTTCGAAGCATTAGTGGGACCCTCCCCCCAACTTAGATCGATCGCCAGCGTAACAATTACACCAACTCCATTACTTCTTCTTCTTCTTCTCAATTCTCTTTAATTTGCATTCATTGCGGCATAACGTCGAACACCTTCCGGGTCAACCCCCATTTTTTCAGCGTGATCAATACGATATGGGTGATGTAATAAAGCAGATCTTGTCACGGCCGGTACAATTAGCAGACCAAGTGATAAAAGCTGCGGAAGAAGCGGCGTCGTTTAAGCAAGAGTGTGCGGAGCTAAAGGCAAAGACGGCGAAATTATCCGACCTTCTCCGTCAAGCCGCTCGTTCAAGCTCCGAGTTGTACGAGCGGCCGACACGTCGGATCATCGACGACACGGAACAGGTGCTTGACAAGGCGTTGTCCCTAGCACAAAAGTGCCGGGCCAACGGGCTTCTCAAGCGGGCCTTCACCATCATCCCCGCCGCCGCCTTTCGGAAGATGAACTTCCAGCTCGACAGCTCTGTCGGCGATATCTCCTGGCTTTTGCGGGTGTCGGGCGGCGCCGGGGATGATGACGTTGGTGGGGGCTACCTCGGGTTACCCCCAATCGCGGCCAACGAGCCTATCTTGTGTCTTATCTGGGAACAAATCGCGATTGTTTCAATGGGTCCTGTCGATGAACGGGCCGACGCCGCGGCGTCGCTTGTCTCCCTGGCAAGAGACAACGATCGGTACGGGAAGCTGATTATAGAGGAAGGCGGGGTGGGGCCGCTTTGTAAGCTTGTGAAAGAAGGGAAGACGGTTGAGGGACAAGAGAACGCAGCGCGGGCTATTGGGTTATTGGGCCGGGACCCGGAAAGCGTGGAGCACATGGTCCATGCTGGGGTGTGTGCTGTGTTCGCCAAGGTTCTGAAAGATGGGCCCATGAAGGTTCAAGCAATGGTGGCGTGGGCTGTGTCTGAGCTGGCAGCTCATTACCCCAAATGCCAGGACATTTTTGCTCAGCATAATGTGATTAGGCTTCTTGTTGGTCATCTTGCCTTTGAGACTGTCCAAGAACATAGCAAGTATGCTATTGTTAATAAGACCACCTCTATTCATAATGCCGCCGTTTCCGCCATGGCCAATGCCAGCTTCAATGGTAAGGCTGCTGGTACCACTGGTGCTGCTGCTGGTGCTGGTGTTGGTACTGCTGGTGCTGGTGATGAGGAAGAGAATTCCTTGATCGCTCATCCGCTTGGGAAAAGAAGCATGAGTCCTAGTAGGTTGTCTAGTATTGTAGCGACCGTGCAGGCGCAATCTAAGTCGAAAACTAACCCTGCTCAACCGAATCCTCCCACTGTCAATGGGAATGGTGTTGCTGCTACTGTGATTGCAACCAACAATGTAGTTGCTGGCAACAATGGGAATGTTAATGGGAATGGGAATGGGAATGGGAAATTGAGCGCGAGCCACCACGCGAGTCTGGCGGGGAGCAAGGCAAGGGAAAGGGAATTAGAGGATCCACAGGTGAAGGCGAGTTTGAAAGCAACGTCAGCAAGGTCGTTGTGGCATCTAGCAAAGGGGAATCCGGCAATTTGCCGTAGCATATGTGAGTCGCGTGCATTGTTATGTTTTGCAGTGTTGTTAGAAAAAGGTCCAGAAGATGTACAATACAACTCTGCAATGGCACTGATGGAGATAACCGCGGTTGCTGAGAAAGATTCAGTGCTAAGACGGTCTACATTCAAGCCTGTTGCGCCTGCTTGCAAGGCGGTAGTGGATCAGTTTCTTAGGGTCATCGAGAAGGCGGATTCGGACCTGTTAATCCCGTGTGTTAAGGCAATTGGGAACCTGGCTAGGACATTCAAAGCCACCGAGACCAGGATGATAGGACCTCTGGTGCAGCTGTTGGACGAGAGGGAGGCTGATATGTCGAGGGAAGCGGCCATTGCCCTGACCAAATTTGCAGGGATTGAGAATTACCTGCATGTGGATCATTCCAAGGCTATAATTGCTGCAGGAGGGATCAAGCATCTGGTGCAACTGGTGTATTTTGGAGAGCAGATTGTGCAAATCCCGGCATTGGTGTTGCTGTCATATATCGCCCTGCACGTGCCTGATAGCGAGGAGCTTGCGCAGTGTGAGGCGCTCACTGTGTTGGAGTGGGCATCAAAGCAGTCTCACATGGTGCAGGATGAGAATACAGAGACATTGTTGCTTGAAACTAAGAGCAGGTTGGAACTTTACCAGTCTAGAGTTTCAAGGTAAAAAAAACAAACAAACATAAAGAAATTACCCCAACTTTTACCTCTTGAAATTACACAGTAAAAAAGGAACAGAAGAAGGTGAATATATTTTATTCATTTTGTGTATCCGTCTACTTTTGCTTTTGTCTCATAATTTTATTTATTGTTTCAAACAAGTTTTGTATTACTGTATGTTGTAGTAGTAAATTTAGTAGTATTCTTGTTCTTGTGTATTGTACATAAAAAATTATTTAGCTATGGTAGAGAAATTTTCCCATATTTTTCAGTAGTATTTTTACAAATTGTTGATGGTAAATTATTACTCTATTTTGGTAGCTCTTCATTTGGATTGATGGGATTTTTGTTTGAGTGATTTTTTTGTTTGGACTTCTGTGTGAACTTTAAGTAAGCTGTTGCCTTTCCAGTTATAGCATATGGACTACAAGTTTGTTCTACGTCCGCTCTTTTGAATTGTTGAACGTTTTGTAACCCTGGTCATAGTAATTCTAGGTTCCCTTCTGTGACATTGTGATATTGGTTGAAGTTGAGCCATTACAATTTATCTGTGATATTCATCAGATATTTACTAACTCCAGCTACGAATCGATTCAGTGTCGTCCATCTACTATAGGTAGGTAAGTTGTTCGATAGTACTAGCACTCATTTCGAGTTCAACTCCGATTTTCGTGGCTTTTAACCACTTAGCTTAGACTAGTTCAACGATTGTACTTCATATTTTCATCAACTTCCAATCAATAAATCTCCACATTTTTAAAGGTGTAGGTGGTGTGAAGGGAAGAAATTTTCCAGGCCAGAAGAACAGTTTTACAGAGTCCCATGTGAGAATTAATAATAAACATTTCAAGATAATGGCTTTTTAATTTGTTGAGACTGTCTAATCCCATGTGATTTGTGTTTGAATTAGCGGATCTAATTCTGCTTAACCAATCCCTTTATACACTATCTCTCTTTGTCTGTTAGTAGGATTATGTCTGACTAATCTGACCCTTTATTCTCAAGAGTTGTACTCACTACTCCCTGGCCTGCTCCATAATAAGTACAGAGTATGTTATTCCATTGTGTTGTGGCCTTGTCCTAGCGCAACTAGACCGTTTTTACCTTAACCAACCCTATATAAGCCATGGAATTCACGATACATATAGAGTTTGGACTTGAGACTATATGTAACTTCTCAAAATGTAACTTTAAACATCATGTGTATTATTTTGTGCTCTATGTTCGTGTTTTTCGAATTGAAATGATAAATCCAGATACCCAGCTTCAATTTATTGCGACCAACTTCTATGATCATGAGACTTATGCGACAAGAGAACAAGCCACCAATTAAATCATTTTAGCAAGTAGAATAACATAGTTTGACATAGTATAGACGTGTCTCCCATAACATATGGTTGGTGCTTACATTTTCGGACAAGATTCGAGTAAAGATATAAATATTCATGCTATATGACCTAGGATGTCCGAGACCTAGACGGCTCATTGAATTTGGACAGTGACTCGATTATAAACTATTCTCATACAAATGGGTGGCCATTTTTATTTGATCGAAGGCACAAAAATTCAAATTTCTAGGATTCAATCCTTTGACGTGGTACAAATAAGTGAACAACAAATGAGACATCATCACTTTTAACAATCGACTTCGAATTGAAAAAATTTCCAATAAGACTGTCTTGCGATAATCTTTGATTTTATATCGGAGTTTAATATGACGATTAATTATCCAAGAGCTATGTTGAAAAATCATTCTGTTAATTTGCTGAGTATTGAGATATATATTGACCACTACCGAAATTTTAGAAAATCGTCAGATTAAACTATATTTGTCCAAATAAATGTGAAGTCGTAAACTAACTCTATTGGTGTCGATATTAATAGAGTATGAAGGTACAATTGTACATTGTCACACTGTCGTGCTATACTAATGCAGTATGAGCGTTAAAATCGTTTGCTAATTAGCCCCGTGATGACTCTTTGAACAAAACGAACTATAAGACTTCCACTACTTAACTAGCTTATTAGCTTACTAGCTAGCAAATGTTCCACAGAATTCCATCCACTTTGAACTTATATGGGTAGATGTCAATATCAAATCCACCATTATTGTAAAACTCTGGACCTAGACTAGACTAGTAGGAGATTTTGCGACCACCTTTGATAACCCTATACTAGTATATAGCAATCAGCAAACGTTGAGTTGAGTTTTGCAACCGTAAAAATTGCCACATCAAAATATCGACACAACAATAATTACTTAATATAGTGGTTGGTTTGTATATACGAGTATACGACGTGGATTGTAAATAAGATGTACTTTTTTTCTTGAAAAAGTAAGAAAAGTTACCAGATAGATAACCTAGGTAAATAAAATTGGTAATAAACAAAAATCATAAATCAATGGACGGTAATTCGTTATGCTTTTGACTATGTACAGAGTATATAATAAAAATCTTAGATATACAATCAAGAACTCCGATGTCGTCCAGCGGTTAGGATATCTGGCTTTCACCCAGGAGACCCGGGTTCGATTCCCGGCATCGGAACATTTTTTAATTTTCGCGTTATCTTTGAGTTTTATATTTAATGCTCCTAACATTAAACACAAATGTGGTTCTATGGTCTAGCGGTTAGGACATTGGACTCTGAATTCAGTAACCCGAGTTCAAGTCTCGGTAGAACCTTTTTTTTATTATTATTTTAATTTTTGCTTTTGCAAAATGGTTTTTGGTATCGAAATAATTCACCGTGAAATCGCCTTATAATTTACCAACACCAAAACGACAACATAAATCGGGTTAGCGAAAGTGAAATGATTGAAATCCGAAGAAAACTCATACATACACCATGTACGGAGTATGTATATACGGAATGTTGCACAAGCCAAACGTGCACATAACAGAATTGGCAACTAAGTACAAAATTGATTGATAATTCAGTATTGACAGAATCAAGTAGCTCAACTGCTCAAGTATTAACCATAACATGAACATCATCATATCTATATGACTATATATCAGTTCAATATATACTCAATCTATGGCAGCAAAATCATGAGATATAAGAGTTGGTTTCGAATTTTTATGTCTCCCTATACTCTGGTCCTGGCTAAAATCTGGACTGTTATGTAATATAATGTTCAGATAAGTTGATAAAGCTAAGTTATTGACACATTTGTGGTGCCACAACTTCTGCTGGTACAGTGGTACATAGTAGGTGGTGGCAAATTTTTTGGTCAGCCACTGAGGCCGTCTAAGATAGCGCAATCTTGAATTCTCGATCAATCCTAATCAGCTAATATAGTAACACTAACATGCATAGGTAATAGGTTATACTAGTATATGGTACTGTCATCATAAGTATTAACTTATCATGATGACTACGTACTTAAGATGAAAAATCATGTCACTAATCATACCTGATAAGGTAACTGTTATTCTGAACGATCATGGATTCAACATAAACTCTTCATTTGCGCGAAACCTTTAGCTGAATGAATACAATGTGAGTGACAGTAAGGTCGATCAAAAACCAACCTACATACACAACTTGAACATCAGAGGAGCTCAAACGAGGGAATTAAACAAGACCGAAGACATTTTAATTTTAAAACAGAACAGCTAATTAAGTTGATGTGACAAAATGCCATCATAGTCATAGCATATGTATTACTAAGCTTCATTCATACTCTTAACTTCCATAAGAGGATATCAAACTAGACAATGGTCGCTGAAAATTTTTCGTGAACATCAGTGTATAGAAGACCGTTTGCATACACTCAAATTGATCAGAAGCAACACACATTATGTTAATTGTTAATGATCAGTTGATCACCATGACTTAATCAATGAGGTAACTAGGTAAGATATCGGCTTCCATATAATCATAAAAACGCATGCATTACGCATCAATAGTTATCCTGCCTTATGAACCGGTGAAGACAGTTTCAAAAGCTCTAGAAGCCTGAACACTAATCACTAGGTCAGTTTTCATTATATAATTAACTTGTGTCAGACTACAAAAACAAAAGGTGTGCACAGTTAACAAAAACATGGTTCTATGGTCTAGCGGTTAGGACATTGGACTCTGAATCCAGTAACCCGAGTTCAAGTCTCGGTAGAACCTCATTTTTTATTAACCTTTTCATTATTGTCTTTGTGTAGTTCACTCAAACATAAGAGATCAGACATCAATATATTTGCCTGTCTTGGATTCAAAGTTCTAACAACGTCAGTTGCAAGCGAAATATGTTATAGCACACTACATTTTTGGTACACTAATGGTAACAAAATCTTCAAGTTTCAGATACCAAACATGTAGGACTCGAACAAAAGGTCGAGAGAGAAGAGCTTAATTGACCGTCTTCGTCTCTCCCTGCCCCGACCTCAAGCCCTCAATTGTTGTATATGGAAGATATTTCAAACTTCAAATGAGTTAAGTTAGTCTACTTTAATTTTCTTTGTGAGCATAAGGTTCATATTATTTAGGAATTAGAACATAGTTACTCTATTTAAGAATGTACTTGAACAATTATTTAGCATCAGTGGTTCTATGGTCTAGCGGTTAGGACATTGGACTCTGAATCCAGTAACCCGAGTTCAATTCTCGGTAGAACCTTGTTTTGTTACCCATTTTCGATTTTTTTTTACATCATTGTTCTAACTCCTCAGTTCTCCCTTTCTCACCACAACAACGATAACCAAACCCTTATGTCGCAAAATCGACAAACATATAGTACTAGTCAATTAGCTTAATTAGAGTTATTGAGACAATTAAACGTGAATGCATCAGTGTTAAAACTCATGACGGAAAACTTTTTTAACACCCTACGTAGTCTGATTCGACTCGAACCCTACACTAACACGGATGTTGAAAACCATGAAAACAAAACCATGTAAGATTTTCAGCTACATATTGGACGCAAGCAAGAACTACATAGTTTCTCCAACATATGTCTGAATTATACAAACATAAAGAATATAGATAAAATTTGTACCTCGTTAATATTTCAGGAAATTGGCTCGCTTCGCCGCCGTTGGCCGGTGGAAAGGTGGGCGGTTGGATGTCGTCTTGATTGGACCGACGTTACACACGTCATGTGTGTTTGTTAACTAACTGAGATCAGGATTCAGTTGTATCAAATCTCAATTCTCAAAATTCTTAATGGGCTGGTAAGTGATTGTGGGCTGATACTATGGGCTTTCTGATGGGCTGTAATGAGAGAGGCCTGGCCAAGCGAACTATGGGCTATCGGCCTTGGGCACAATTGTCCATAAACTAAGTGGTGGTTTGATCATAATCTACATTCCACATTCGCATAGTTTGGGAATTTACGTGTTTAAACGTTGATTACTCTCTGACATGAAACTCACAGGTGTACGGTTCAATGTACTAAGTCGTAACTCAATTGTAAAGTGTTACTCGTCATTAACCCAAACAAATCATGCTACTTTGTCTAAACCTAGTTTAGCTACTCGCCTACTATGTTCAAATCAAACAATTACGTCATCCAAAGTTAACCATCCAAGTCGAGTAAGTTATAATCCGAGAAAAACGAGAAATGTATAGTGATGCACAATGCCGTCGACACTGGCCCTCCCTCAGAAAACAGACTTGATACTTGACAGTGAACAGCCAAGAAAGCTAGTATCTTCTGTGGAAAGAAACAGAAAATTGAAGCAACAATGGCCACAAAAAATTCCAAACCAAAATTATTTGACATCAAAATCTTCCAATGTGAAAAAAAGTCCCCTTGAAAAAACATAAAAACAAAGAGGATTTGATATTTCATAAACTTCTTATCTTCATTTGTGCCACTGCATTTGCTCTTGTAATCTCCTCCACCCAATACATCATCCACTCCCTCCTTCATTCATACGTTTCCTTCTTAAAATCTTCACTCACAATCTTCTCTTTCTCTCTCTTCTTTACTTTGTTTCTTTCTTCTTCTTCAACTGATCACTCAAATTTATCATACTTAGCCATGGCTGCCGCAGTAACTGCTGCAGTGTCTTTCCCTTCTACTAAATCCACTTCTCTCTCCTCTAGAACTTCCTCTATCATCTCTCCTGATAAAATCACCTACAAGAAGGTAACTTTTTCTCTTTTTTTATTCATCTGGGTGTTTCCAATTTTTTTATCTTTTTGGTCAAAATGTCATGTCTTGTGCATATTTGGTAGTGGGCCGATAATGAGACGCAAAGACCAATACCGCGATATAAAAAAAATGTTATTTAGGTGTCTGACTGGGAAAAAAATGAGTCGATAATGAGACACAAAGGCGAGTACAAAGTAGTGTGACTCAATGTGTCTAGTAACTTACAAAATTTGTAATCATATATGCATATGGGTATTTTTTTTTTGTTATGATCACTGTGGTAAATTGTCTTCATTTTAACCATATGTGCATTTTTAGTTCTGATCACTAGTTTATGATCTCCTATGAAGTTATGATTGCTTACTTTGTAAGATTTTGAGGTACAAAGTGACAAAGTTAATGTATAAATGTATACATTATAAGTTGTGGGAAGAGAGTTCTAATTTGTGACTTAATCAGTGTATCTGAAGATTCCTGTATCTTACAGAATTCTACCTGTTAAACTGGAACTTGTAACTTAGTGTATATGAGCACCTTAATGTTGATTCCAATGGCAAGGCCATAAATTGATTGCGTAAGTAGGTAGTGTTTGGCAAGAAAACTTGTTAAATTGTAAGGTGGTTGGGTGTGCAGGTTCCTGTACATTACAGGAATGTATCTGTTAATGGGAAGGTGGGTCCAATCAGGGCTCAAGTGGCTGATGTGGCACCAACCGCGCCACCAGCAAAGGCTGAGAAGCATTCAAAGAAGATGGAGGAAGGTGTGACTGTGAACAAGTATAAGCCAAAGACCCCTTACACTGGTAGATGCCTTCTCAACACTAAGATTACTGGTGATGATGCTCCTGGAGAGACCTGGCACATGGTTTTCTCCCATGAAGGTAATTTCTTGTTACTACTGATCATTTAAGTGGTCGATTCTAGGACATTCGACCCCCTTTTACCTCGCTATAAGTGGGAGCCTTTGATGCATTGTGGTGATGTTGTTGTATAGACTATAGAGTTTAGCAGTTTGTAATTTGAATGAGCCTCCTCTTATATGGTAGTATCATACAGTGAGGCCGTCTCATTCAAGATTTGCTAGTGAGCGAAAACTAGATTTGCTGATACCAGACACTTCATTGATGATTGTGTAATCATTTATGTTTAGTTTAGGGTTCCGATTCAACCATGTGGATTCAGAAAAGCTGTGTGATCATAATCTTTCTATGGCATTAGTTGTCTGTACAATTTTACTGAATTCTTAGTTTCTGTTTCTTGTTTCTGTAGGAGAGATTCCCTACAGAGAGGGGCAATCAGTTGGGGTTATTCCAGATGGCGAAGACAAGAATGGAAAACCTCATAAGTTGAGATTGTACTCCATTGCCAGTAGCGCCCTTGGTGACTTTGGTGACTCCAAAACTGTAAGCTTCAGTTCTGAACTTCTGATAGTTTATCAAATTTTCGTGTAGTAACATGTAATCTTAAGAACTGTTCTTTCCAGTTGGCTAAGAACTCGTACAGCCTATAGTAATTAGTATGAGGTGAAAACAAAGGTAAAAGCACTCCTACCATGTTATTCATGTGCATGAGAAGCGAAAACAAATTTGGTGTACACAATAGGGAAATGTGACTTTGTGAGTGAGAAAGATATAACTGCTGTTCTTTTACTATTTTCCGGCTATTGTTAAGGAGAATTTGCAGCTGCAATGTGGTGGTTTCGAAGTATATTAAGTCAAAATTTTGGTTTCAACTCTGCAGAACACCCTTTGATAATGTAATCTTATCTGATATAATTCAAACTGAATATCTGAGATTTTTGGCTATGATGCATGTTTACAGGTATCTTTGTGTGTAAAACGTCTAGTCTACCAAAATGACGCTGGAGAAACAGTGAAGGGAGTCTGCTCAAACTTTCTATGTAAGGATGTTTCAGTTCTCATCTTTTCTAAGAGTGTAGCTTTATCACATCTTTAAAGTTTTATTAATCTTAGAATCGGACACTAACCTGCTTAATAGTCGATGACTTGTTACCTGCAAAAGCGAGAAAAAAGTGTTGTTGACTTGTAGTATTCTGATGCTGACAAGAACTTATACTCTGACCAGGTGACTTGAGACCTGGATCTGAAGTGAAGCTAACAGGGCCTGTTGGAAAGGAGATGTTGATGCCCAAAGACCCCAACGCAACCATTATAATGGTAAAAATGAATCTTCTTTCTGAGTTCATTGTAGCAGCTAGCTGTCACGTTATTTTATTTCCGTGTTATTCATCATAGTTCCAGCCTAATAAGTGATGGCTCTGTTGTTGTAGCTTGGAACTGGAACTGGAATTGCTCCTTTCCGTTCATTCTTGTGGAAAATGTTCTATGAGAAGCATGATGACTACAAGGTGCGTTGATTACTTGAATATGCTCGAATTATTGTTCTTAGGTAGCTTGTCTTTTATGTTACCCATAGTGCACACTATACCAGGTAACGATGAAGGGAAAATAGACTCTTCAGAACTTATCTGCCTAGTCTCACTACTAGTAATATACATCCTCGGGCCTCTCTTTCAACTCCTGGAAATCCTGCATGCCCGCTGAAAGCAAAACCTACTAGTCTAATCAGAAAAATGTGGCCTCGTTTTTTGTCTCTTTGCCATCAAGCTTCAATTTTTATGCACTGGTACTTCCGTTTTTCCTAGCTGCTGATTGTTCACATTGTTTCTGATTGTAGTTTAACGGCTTGGCATGGCTCTTCTTGGGTGTGCCCACAAGCAGTTCACTACTGTACAAAGAGGTGAGTTATGGTGTAACTTACACAGTCAGCTGAAACTTGTATTATCATATTTTTAGATAATTTGTGTCGACTATGAGATACTAATGCTAGAGAGTATGTTGTCAGGAATTTGAGAAGATGCAGGAGAAGGCACCAAAAAACTTCAGACTGGACTTTGCAGTTAGCAGAGAACAAACTAACGATAAGGGAGAGAAAATGTACATTCAAACGCGTATGGCAGAATATGCTGAGGAGCTATGGGATATGCTCAAGAAAGACAACACTTACGTCTACATGTGTGGTCTCAAGGGAATGGAGAAGGGAATAGACGACATCATGATCCCATTAGCCGAGAAAGAGGGTAAGCGATCAGCAGATTGAATAAAGTATCTAACTTGGTTGATAACTTCAATTGAGAAATTAACACGGGCAATTGTCATATGTATATTTCAGGCATCGACTGGATCGATTACAGGAAGCAGTTGAAGAAGGCAGAACAATGGAATGTGGAAGTCTACTGAGAAGTTGTACAGAAACCTTTATATATTTTTTGTGAAGCAGATATATCTATTGTCATTTTTCCCACTGCACCTTGTAGATAGGTTGGTTCCATCCGATACTGTCATGACGATAAGCCCAATCGCGTTGTAGTGGCCATAACCAAAAGCTCCGATTTGGAGGGCTTGTGTTATAAGCTGTTATAGTGAACCGGTGTCTGAACATTTCTGTACGGAGGAATTCATGAAAACAAACTCAAACACTATGTAAAACTCCTACCGTCTCAGTTATGTTCTTGTTCGAGTAATGCTATGTGGTGCACAATGCATTCGTATGTACTCAATATCATTTTTCTTCATATATCGTAAGCTGAAGTCCATATATGTTTGTTTGCTACTCCGTACATACTAATGTGAGCAATTTTCTCATGATGATGATTTAGGCGCAAGCCAAAGGAGTTTAAGGCATAAATCAGTTCTTTTTCCATATGATCTTGTTCAATTACCGGAAATCCTCGTAAATTAGTTTGTGTTTCACCATATAGTAAACTCGTTCTTTATGTACGGAAAGTGTACAACTTTAGATCCCGAACAACCTTACCAAATTAGAGAAAAAAAAATAAATTTACAAATTGCAAGAGTCTTACCAAATTAGAAAAGAAGAAAGAACAAGTTTGACTCAAAGTCGACAAACCGCTCTTCACTTTCCAAGAAACACCTTTCATCTAGCCGATTCCTTTCCTAAATAGGATCACTCTTTTACGAACAAAAATCACCTTAAAAAAATTAAAAAAAAAATCAGTGAAAATTTCTTTCCAAAAAATAAGATATTAATAAATCATGATTTGATTTCGTTTTTTCTAGAAGGGAGAAATCTTGATTTATGGAAAAAAAAATCACAATAATATATTAATTTTAATTTACTAAAAAGAATTAAGAAAAAAAGGAAAAAAAGAAAAGAAAAAAGCTTTTCCTAAAACCCACCGGAGACAAACTCTCCTAAACCCAGCAGCAAAAAGCTTCTTGAACACACTATATATACTCCTATTGAGCCGCCGCAACAAAACGCCCAAATCAATTCTCTCTCTTCTAATTTTTCTTTCTAGGGTTTGTGAGTTTTTTCTTGTATCTTCACCAAGAAGATTCAAAAAAACAATGGGAATGATGATTAATGATGGAGACAGATTAACCGGAAAGGTTACAAACTTCGGCAAGGGTTACGGATTCATCAAGGTTGCTAACTTGGAACCAGAATTCTTCGTCCACTTTACCGACATCCAATCCGACGGTTTCCGCACACTTCACCGAGGCTCTACCGTCCAATTCACCGCCGCCGTCCTTGACAACGACAAACTCAAGGCCGTCAACGTCGTCTCCATCGCCACCCCTCCTCCTTCCTCCGCCGGCCGTGTCAGGGACACTTCTAACGGTGTTGTTAGTAATAATAACTGTTTCTTCTGCCACAAGCCTGGCCACTTCGCTCGCCACTGCCCTAACAAACCCGCCGCCGGCGATGATGTCGAGTGTTTTATCTGTCATAATCTTGGCCACATCTCTAGAAACTGCCCTGACCGATCGAATGTCGGTGGTGGTGGTGGTGGTCGCCGCCGTGAGGAGCGTGTTTGTAACAATTGTGGGAGGGTGGGCCACCTTGCTAAGAACTGCCGTCCTGCATCATCATCTGGTGGTGGTGGTGGTGGGCGCCGCCTTGTGGATCGTGAGTGTCACTACTGTAAAGAGGTGGGCCACATTGCCCGAGACTGCCGGGAAGGTTGTTATAGGTGCGGTGGGAATGACCACTTTGCCCGTGATTGTGGGGCCAGATTTGCTGATAAAGAGTGCTATGTATGCAAAGGGATTGGGCACATTGCTAAGGATTGTCCCTCTGGAGATGGAAGGAGCAGCAGCGGCGCAGCCAGGTTGATCAAGAGCTGTTACAACTGTGGAAATCCTAACCATTTTGCTAGGGACTGTACTGCTGCACCTAGGGAGGAGTAATTGTAACTCTCTTTTATCTGGTTTAGTTAGTTTTATTATCATGTTCGGGGTGTGTGTTTTTTATGTTGCGTATTTGGTACTCTACTGCTAGTAGTATCTGGTTTCCGGCTCTGGTTAATTGGTCATCATACATAGATTGTTTTTTGGGGGTATGGCTTGGTTTGGTTTGGGATTGTCTATGTAGTGTTTTTGCGGCGGATGATGGTATTATAACATTGGTTATTGATTATAAAGTTACTTGCTTTGGATTGTGTTATTGTTGGTTTTAGTAATTGATTGCATATTTTGAATTCTTGGTTATTGTTATGAATCGATTTTTGATCAAGATGGGATGTTGTTGTTGTTGGGTTGGTTTTGATTATGTATGCTCCTACTGCAGCTTTGTGAGGATTAATCTCGTATTCTCGTGTGTTCGGGGATGTTTCTCTGGTTCTTCTGTTGTATACTTTGTAGGTACAACATTAGTGTTAATGTCTATGGTCGATGTGATCACTGAAATCCTGCAAGAACATGAGAGTTTTGTGAGTAGTTTTTTGTCTAGGTTAGTTCAAGCCTGTGTATGATACAAGAACATGAGATAGTTTTTTAGGTAGTTGCTAGGAAAGTTCGATTTTTGTAGTTTTTGGACTTAGAAGAGTATATTGTTGGAAGTTCAGCAGTGCTGTACGAGACTACCAGTTGATGTTCTATAACCTCCTAGGGTTTGGGTTCAGTTTCAAGCCTAGGCCTACAACAAGGGTTTCTTCACTTGGGCTCAGTTTCAAGCGTAGACGGGCAAACTTTTCATTGGGTAGTGGGCCAGCAAATTTATCGAAAAATTTAAAGGAAAAGATCTGATCTTTTAAGCTGCACGATCATTGCATTGGAGATATTGGTGTGTATGGTGCTTGTTTCCTGGTTCAGAGTGTTAATTTTGGTAAGATATTGATTGGCAGCTGACCTTTTCTCATTAGCCTGAGATACAATTTGTTTTGGTCTGAAAAACTACTGCTTGGTGTTCCTTGCTCTGTTTTGTTAATACACCAGCTGTGACTATGTTAGGTTAGCATTATCATGGTGAAAAAATAGCTGTACATTACTTATTTACTTTGAAGTTCAGGCTGTCTTCTGGTATTTACTTTGCCACTGGAGCTCTCAGGATCATCGTTATTTGCGAGTGATATGCTGATACAAGGACATACATGTTTACATAATTTTCTTGTTGAACTGCTCTGATGTTCTTTAGGGTTTTGCAGAATTGCGACAGGATATGCCTGTTTTCTTACGTGTTGATACGTAGACTGTAGTTCACTTCTGGACAGAACCAGTTTGCAGAATACAGGCCGAGATATGCATACCCCCAAATCCCTAATTGTCCTCATCTATGCTGTCATGTAAATTGCAGGCAGGAGTTGTGATGAAATCCTGTTGTCTATTACTATTTTAAGATCTTTGGTATGGTTCCTACAGAAATTTTATAGATACTTAACTTGAAGTACACGAACATCTGAAGACGCAGCTTTTATTGTCAGTTTCTTAGTTGTTCTGTTTCTGAAGTTTTGTATACTCATTGGTTTATGAAGGGGGCAGATTAAGAAACCTCAGAGATCATGTAAGTTGATCCCATGGTGTCCTTATATGCCCTTGAAGACCGTCGACGCGGTTTCGCCTTCGGCTTCTGGTTTCCTCATTAGGCTCCTGATCTTGACATATATTCTTATAGTTTTTGCATGATTCGTTAATCATTGTTGTGCTACCAAGTCTTATTCATTCATGTCTGCCAACTAACTTGTGAGCTCAGCTTTCTTTGCTTGTGTTTCTGGACTTACTGTGTTGATTATTTTATTTCGTTTTTATTGTTTCAAATACGTCAAATTTGTCCTGTGACACATCACCGCCGGCCAAAAATTACTTGTGGAACCATTCGAATTATGTGTTTTTAATTCAATTATTTGGCAACTCGTTTACCCACCACTGAGACCATTTTCGTCTAAATACCCCCTTTGTTCTCAAAATTAATTGTATTTAGTACTCCGTATATCTCAAGTTTGGATCTTTAACACATTTGGTTTAACTCGAGTCTTTTTTCGAAAAATCACGCTTATTGCAAGTATGAGGTCACAAAATGTATTTTCCGCATCAAGAGTCCTTGTCCAAAAGGCACTTTGTTCCTTTTGTTGATCACACATGCGAGATGCTAGAGTACCAGTCATTAACTACCGTTGTCAAAACGACTTTTTAACTACTTTTACAAATTCATCCTCGAAGAAAAGTATTCTCCTCCGAACAATTTATATAGTAACATCGTTAACATGGCTAAGAAAACTTCACAATTACGACTCAATTGAAATTCGCCTCGATACAATACTTATCTTTCTAATTGTGTTTGAATACTTTGTCCTATCTCCTATGGTATGAGAAACCCATATATATCGTCCATCTATCTCAAGAAAAATGCGAAAGAAAAAACAGAGATTTTCTCCAATGATGTGAGAATAGTTTGCCGACTCTACTTTTTATTCATCAAGCTAATTCGTACCATTCTCAACTGCCACCTTCGAGTCTTCATCATGCATCTTCTGTTTTATTTTTATTTTTCTCAAAAATTACTAAAATAAAAAAAATGTTTCTTATGTGAAACTGCTTACCAATTATGAATCTTGAACTCTAATTAAAAACTAAAAGTTTGATTTTGTTGTACAAGCTTCTTTTTCCTTGCTTCTATTTAAGACCTTCCTTATCCACCTTCCAATTTCTAAACTTCTAGTTCTCGTTCGTTGTAGTACGGAGTATTGTCATGGCATCAACTTATTATAAGACCATTGTTCCTGTTTTCTTCCTACATCTTCTTCTAGGTAAGTATTTCGTTACTCGAAATTCAGTGGCGTTCAATCGTTTTTCTTTTTTCGTAATAGTGTAAAATTTATTAATCTTTAAGAAATCAACGTTGTAACTAAACTTCTTAGCATTTCTCTCGACTATGTAACTAAATTTTTGTTAGTATTTATTATTTAATGATGCAGGATTATGTTCAGCTGCCAAGTTCACGTTAGTCAACCAATGTACCTACACCATATGGCCAGCTACCCTCTCCGGTGCCGGCACACCTCCACTCCCTGCCACCGCAACCGACTTCTCCCTCCTCCCCGGCACCAACGCCGTCATACCCGTCCCCGCCTCTTGGTCGGGCCGGGTTTGGGCTCAGACGGGTTGTTCCACGGGCCAAGCCGGAAACTTCTCGTGCACCACTGGCACCACCCCGCCCGCCACCCTGGCCGAGTTCACCCTCGACGGGGCGAACGGGCTTGACTTCTACGACGTGAGCCTCGTCGACGGGTACAACCTACCATTGGTAATTCGGCCGGTGGGCGGGTCGGGCAACTGTTCCACGGCGGGGTGCGCAGCGGACTTAAACGACTCGTGCCCTACTCAACTCCGAGTCGCAACAAGCAGCGCGTTAGGTACAAGCGCGCAACGCGTGGCATGCAAAAGTGCATGTGACGCGTTTGGGGACGAACAATATTGTTGTAGTGGGAATTACTCGACGCCAGACTTATGCAAGCCAAGCACATATTCAGAGTATTTCAAGGCCGCATGCCCCAGCGCGTACAGTTACGCGTACGACGACGCGAGTAGCACTTTCACCTGCGCCGGTGCTGACTATGTTATCACTTTTTGCCCCTCCGCAGCCATCACGTGAGTTTACTTAAATTGAATTAATCAAATTGTCATTTTGCATGCATGTTCACTATTTAATCAAATTATAGACAAATTTAATTAATAGGCTAATTAACTACAATGTGACAATTAGTCTGAATTCGTTGGTATATATTTCGATAATAATCGTATACCTGGGCAATTGACTTGCCATCCATCGATATATGTAACTATGTATCCACTCCAAAGAAAATTATGACGATATTGTAGAAATTGTTAATTGTTAATTGTTAATTGTGAGAAGACAGTAGTTGATATACATACTTTAATCAGCTTATTGTAGTATTAGTTTCATGCATGGAACCAAAATAATTAGTGTTCTCCGTAATAGATTAATGCACTAATTAGCTAAGCTAATCATGCAAAGGGCCCATTTTATTCTTACATCATGGCGACTTAGTCGAATGCCATAACAAGCTCATAATTTTGGCATTTCCTCAGCAGTATCCATGCATGTTCTAGAAACTTCATTTAAACTCTATTAACTCAACACTCATAATGAAATTGTCTACACAAATTAATAAGATATTTGTCACCAACACTAACAAACAACGTAACTTGATATTTTGTGCATAAAGTCTACCAGAAATTCGTTTGAATATCAATCTGGTGAAACGTAGAGTACATACAGACGCGTCTTGTATTGAATCATCTTAAGTTTTTATACGCCGAAAGTAAAAGAATGAAACTTACAAATATTTTTCAATAATCAGCTTTTTCTGTTTTTTATCCTGATTTTTTTTTTACTATGGTGAATTTTTTACAGTGGTAAATCAGTTGGAACACAAGCACCTCAGACATCAGTGCCGCCATATTATTTTGAGCTTAGCAGGGGAAGTTCCTCTGTTCCTTCAATAAAAATATTCGGACTGCTAATAATTCTGATCTGGGCCTCATTATGTTAGTTATGGGCCGGGTCGAAAGAGAGCTTAATCACGGGCCTTAAAAGAGCTGGTTTCTTGTTTTTAATTGTGGAAAGCCCAGAATGAGCATGAGAGGAAACGTATATCGAAAGAAACGGAGTACTCCTAGTCCTAGGTTAGGAATAATTTCTCATTATTATTTCTAGAAATTCTCATATTTTTGTCAGGGTCGTATCACGTACGGTAATGTGAGAGGGTGACTACTGAATCGATAAGTCGATAACCACTCAGTAACTATGACGACATCGAAAATGTCCAGTTTACTTTACCGGTGATGTACATGTAACTAGTTTAAATCTGTTTTTTTTTTTTTTTTTTCTGTACAAAATGGTGAGTAGATGGAGCAGGTGAATTAAGTTAGCGTATATATGAAGATTGAGATATTCGGTTTTGGAACCAAATTAATTACGTATAGTACCACATGTTTTCTTAATTTCTTGTGATTTATACGAGTATATGTTAGATAATTAAAGAATTGAACAATCATTTAGGCTATGTGCGATTCAACTTATTCAACAGTGTTTTCAAATCAGATCAGTTTTATTCAAATCAAATCAATTCAGATCAGTTTTATCCAAATAACAATCAATGAATATAGTCTAATTCTAGTTATTAATTCGTTTAATTGCAGTTAATTTGTCAATTAATTCAGTTCAGATCAAATCAAATCAAGTTTATTCAAATCAAATCAAATCAGACCAGTTCAATTCAAATCAAATCAAATCATATCAGAAAAATGCAGTCCAATCGCACAGGGCCTTACTTGTAACGAAAGGCATTTGATCACTTGATCTCATTAGCAAACTCACTCTTGAGAAAGATGGTTTAATGGGCCATCAAAATTCAGATGTGTCAGGCCAATCTAGGTAATCCAACGTACCAAATCATATCAGCCACAGCATGCAAGCGCACATTGGCTTCCAAGTGACGCTCTAACTAACTAATGTACTCTCCCTGCAATGTCTCACATTAACAGGCAAATAATGGGCAACGAATTGAACTACTCATAATTTCGGAAACTGATTTTTATGCTCCTATGCTCTATTATTCTCCGTGAAATCGAAACGAGCACACAACCACAATTCCACAAACATATGTTTGTTGTACCAATAAGTAATGCATGGATGATATAAACTAAGTATAAACTTTAAGCATTAAATATCCCTAATCACTTTAAATTAGGTAAGAAAGATCCCCAATTAAGTACTCCCTTCGATTCTTTAGATTTAACCAATTTTCCTTTTTTGGATGGCGTAATAGATTTGCCCATTTCTATTTATGTGTGGCATTTGCAGGCATAAGTCCATTTTACCATTCATTGAAGGTTGGACATACCCATGTGCATATGGGACAAATGCCCTTTAGTGTAAATAAACCAAGGCTACCCCACTATTATTAAACTTTATGCCCAAATGAAATGGGGCAAATCTAAAGAATCGGAGAGAGTAATTACTTTAAATTTGAGGTAAGGTTGATCCCTATACTAATCACAACATCAACAACAAAAAAAAAAAAAAAAAACATAAATAAAGCTGAAATTACAGTGAATGTTTAAATTTTAGCTAATTGCATGAAAAAAGGTCAAAGTGGTAGATTTTTATCAATTGACTGCACTTTTACAAGCAAGCTACACGTAATAAAGTTGGCCGTAACATGCATGCATATTTTCTAAAGGGTAAATTGTCATAAGCTAGAAATTATCATCTTAGGCTTATCCATCCTCCTTTAATTTGTTAGTGGATTATTAACCACTTTTTATTCAACAAATAATAAATCACCACTAATACCATTGTTTTGGATATCTTACATATATGTATGTCAACCTACGTCAAACTTTTCCACCTAATTTGGTCATCCTCCTAACTACGTAGAAACTTCACATTATCTTTTTTTACCAAAATGCATTTCATTAGCATGCATGAATTCATATTTCTTTTATAATGTCGAAATATGCAAGGTTAGAACGAACCCTAATTCATGATAAGTCTCGTAGTTCTCCTATGATGATGTACATACATTAAATTAACCTGAACGTCTGAACAAGCAACGATAAATTAATATTAACGTTGTATTTAATTTGAATTTCCTATCATAGTAATATAAGAGGGTAAAAGTGGATGATGTTGTGGGCTGCCAAACCACCGACTCCACAATAATTAGCATAATACTGTCCGCTTTGGGTTGGGAGACAAGCCCTTATCATGGTTTTAAAAAGTGGGTCAATCTTACCCAAAAGATCTCATACTAATATAATGTAGAGGTGAAACTTATATACAAGGATTTTGGTCCTTGTTTATTTAATGTGAGATTTGAGTTGACACCCAACAGATAAAAGTCACGAAACACGTACATGAAAACATTGTGCAAAAACCATGCACATGCAAGCATGCTATTCTGCTAAAGGGCAATTTGCAAATTCGGCTAAGATACAAGTTATGCCAACATAGAACAAAAGGCAAAATTGCAATTTGCACATGCATAGCACATCTTGATAAGGCACAAATAAAGCTATTTGACAATGCATCATCACAAGCTTTCTTAATCCATGTCACTACTTGTCATTTTGACCTACTTTTTCCCTTGTGTTTTCCTGTTTCCTCCTTTTTCTCATCGTCAGGATGATTAAGAAACAAAACATCTTCGACAACCTTGCATTTTTCCGATAAGATGTACTACCTCCGTTTCATTTATTCCATGTACTCGATTGATCATATATCCATCGAAGACTTACGTTATTTGATAGTTACTAGTAAGAGCGAGTATGTAATATATGGCCAAAATAATGGTAGAATCTGACTCATACTAATGATGACGAGAACTCTTGAAAGTCAAAAACTGCACCTAAATCACGGATCACATTGAATAATGGTAAAAGCAAATGAAGAAGTATTTTCTTGACCCTCGACCCACCAATTTTATTTTTTCTTCTTCTTTTCACTATAGTATTACAAGTATGTAGGAATGACGAAGAACTTTAGAAAAAGGGAAGAGAATGCAGATCGAGATGTAGTAGATATAATGAGGAGAAGCATAAAATTTAAAAGTCAAAATAAGATCATCATCAGAATTTAAGAGAATGATGCATACTAGAATGAGTAGAAAGTATAGAAAAGCAGAAATAAAGCTTTATTTAAAGATCTTATCTACTTCGTATTTGATACTTTACACGACATATCACACATCAGCCTACCAATTTATATGACCAGCAATTGATTATGATTGGGGGGTAAACAATAAAGCTAATAATTTTTACTGTGGGCAACAATAGGGCATATCGCTTTATTAATCGCCCTTATAATTAGTTGATACGTTGAATGACTTGTTTGATAAGGAGTGGGACACTGTCACAATTGGTATTAGGTGATTCATCGATGTTTACTTTTGTTTGTCGATTGAGAGCTAGATGGTTATTTCAGAAATCAAGTTAAGCTCTCGGTTTTACATACCGTTATCGATCTTACTAATTTGATACAGAAACTATTCAGAAAGTAGTAATAATAATATAACGTAAAATTAGACAAACTGTTTGTTCTTTGATATAAGTATTAGATTAGAATGTTCTTATCATAAACTTTGATCTATTGCTAACCAAGATTAAATATATATATATATATGTAATGGGACAATTGTTAATGTCAAAAAGAACGGTCCAATATAAGTTTTGTTTAACAATTGAAACTGGAGGATAATGATTATGGCTGAGCTGACGATATTGAACATAAATTACCATAATCCAAATTGTTAACTCATTATTAAGTAGCCCGCTAATACGTGCTTTAGCCTTTAAGCAAATAAGCATGTTGTCGTTTAGCCCTGTTTTATAAACACGCTGCTTTAATTCCTCTTCTGTTCACCATACATTTCCATTTTCTGGTGGCCTGGTGGGTTGTCATGTAGGCAATATATTTAACCAACTTTATCCATGACGACTTGAGGAGTAATGAGTCAATTAAGCTCAAGCGAGGTTCAATTCTGAGGTCAATCTATAAAAGTTTGATCGACTAAATTAATTAAATCGTTTACAATTCATCGTAAACATCAAATTTCCAAAAGCGGAGTCGTTTATGAAAAACTACTAAAGATCACCATTGACAATTGAAAGACCGACTTGTCCAATAATAATAATGGAGGCATTTCGCGTCGTCTGAGATGACGGATCATCAAACATGCAACGTAACAATGCAAAATTTTAATTTCGACATTGATAATCTATTGGAAAATGTTGTTTTGCCTTAAAAAGACCTGTCACTATTATACAAAAGTTTAGAGCCAAGGTCATGGGCCTCATCATGCATGGCCTGTTTTCTAGCGAGGGTGACTGATATCACGCAAATGCAACTTATTACTCGTATTAATTAGCATTTCATGCTCTACATGATATGACTACATTGCTACCACTCACGGAAACAATTAGACCCCTCTAAGTCTCTAACTCCATTACCCCTGGCAGTAGGGGGTCCTATTAGTGCCTTTCTTCTCACCGTTAAAAAAAAAAGTCTCTAACTCCATGAAAAAAATGTGTGCGAGACTGCGATATATACACAGAATAATCGTCAGAATAATTTGCTAAATACTCCCTATAGTTTAGGTCAAGAACTCGAAAACGATCACGTAGAAAAAATGTACTCCGTAAAAGTAATAATTGAACCAAGCAACTAGTGAAAATCATATAATCACATGCTTTGTCGTTTAATTATGAGCTAATTGATGGGCCTACATGTAAATCAAAATGGTTGGATTACAGGATTGCACGAGAGAAGATCTTATGGGCCATTATTTACTTTCCCGTTACACTACAGTATGTCTAATTGTCTAGTTGTCTACTGTACGTATATGAAACTTTTTCTCATTTTAGTGATAACAAGGAATTAAAGATGAGCAGTACGTTATATTACTTATTTGGTATAATCTTGCTTGTTTATCGAGAACTCAAATTCAATATAATTCTCAAACAGGTTGGTCTCGTAATTATTTTAACGCCATTTAATCAAATTAGATCCTAAAAGACTCTAAAAATCGCTTGTGGTATGTTTCGTACTTTGATTATTAGACAAGCAAGACGGCGGCAAAATATTGTGAGTGTATCGAGTATGCAAATTGCTAGAGGTCTACAATGTAGACACAATTAATTTATCTACGATGTAAAATTGAGTTAGTAGTAGTAAAATTGAGATCTGAATAGTCAAATTGTAATGACAAATTCAGGTAATAAAATTAATTGTATAAGTTGTAAAATTTTAATAGTATAGTAAAATTATTGCCGATTGTATATATTTTTGGGTGTCCACACTATAGACCTCTAGTATTGTCCATCGAGTATATAAGACGATCGTAACATTAACAGGACGTCGAAGAGGTGGGCCCTTTGCTTTGGCGGTTGTCCCCGCCTTTTCCTTAACTAACTAAACTTCCCCGCCTTCAACTGCCGCCGAAATCACAGTGAATGAAGCGTCGTCGTTTTGATTTGCTGGTAGTATCGGCTTAGCTTGTTTTATAATGCATGGACCGACGATACCCGGTTGTTTCGGTGTTTTCCTTGAAGTTCGAGGAAACCCGACCCGTTAAAGATTAACCGACATCATATTGATTTGTTTGTTTGTTGGTAGTTAGTAGCATTGAACATAGACACATAGTAGTATATAGTACTCACTGCTATTTCCTTCGTTTCATAACATTATCTATAACCATTATTTGATCACATAATAATTATAAATGTTATTGTCCTTGGTTCAGCTTCTTAATAACCAAGCTTTACATTACTAAATTTACTAAGCGAATTATAAAATAATTGAGAGGGATGATTGGTATATAATACGAGTATGGATTAAAGCGGAATAAGAATAACGATTTATATTACGTGGTAGTATTAATAGTCATTTGTACCATTTTAAAAAAATTTATATTATCCTTGTAATCCATGTCTAGCTAATGAATGGGATAATGTGATTTATGTATGAAAAGATAGTGCATGTATTCAAATTCTAACGCGTTAAATGATGGCCACAATTTCGTTACGCATAATTAATTAGGTTAAAGTAGTTTCTTGTTAATTACGAGTAAGATCAGATGTTTGTAATACTCACACGATGTTATATCATTGTTTTATGAAAGTACTTTGATAGTCGTTATACACACCGTATGTACACGTTGTATATATATAGAGAGAGAGAGACACGTTGTATATATTGATGAACTAAAATTTGTGTATAACTAGACCTATCTTCCATCGTTTTCGCTCAACTAACGACCAAATCATACTCCGTACGTATGAAGAAAGAAACATACTTTGGGAATGATATATCGACTTTATTCCAATAGCGTATCATAAAACTTTATTTCAAGATCTTCACAATGTAATAAGGTGGAGTATTTGGGGTTTGTTGGAGGGGCTGAACTTAGCTAGCTACTTTCGAAGGTTGTCGACAGTTGGGATTTTGGGTCATGACACGTAGATGCCTAGTTCGCATTATCGATTTTTTGCATCAAAAATTAACAGCCACCAAGATTTTCAATTATGCTTTCCTTTTTTTTTATTACCATTTCCTAGTATTTTCCGAGCAACTTCTTAATAATAATTGATCTCATTTTCATGCACATACAAATACTAACCCTAATATTTGAGAAGGTTGGAGGGATTGTTCTTTTCGAGTAACTTACGATAAATAATCATAGAAATTGAATGACAACGGCACATTAAATTAATTTGTAATGCTTAAACGACAAGTCGACATTAATCCAAGTTGAGTACATACCTAGTATATTACGTGGACAGACATTAAACACTAGCTTAAATTAATCAATAAATTAAAGTGTGTATTAATTGTATGCCTGGTTATTACACTGATTAGGCATGTAGCCAAATAATGCCAATCACATATGTGTATTATTCATGATAATTAGGTATGTATGCAATTTTGTTCAAGGTCACAGTTATGCATGCAAGCTTTAACATAATCTTACAAAATATTAAGAACATACACAATACTAATCATGAAACATAGTCCAAACTAGAAAGGACATTTGAGGTCGACTATATATTCATTAGAAAGGACAAAATACCATATGTTTGTTATATATCGATTTATTCGCAAGAGTCAAAAATCGAACACTAATCACTGTTCGCGTCGGCATTCAAAGAGAAAATACTATAGTGGAAAGGAAAAAAATTAAAAGAGTCAGAGTGACGATACGAATGATATGTTATACGTTGTTATTGCATGCATGGAAGCCAAATGTCAGGAGGCAGGAGGCAGGAGGCACTCGAGAACTCAGGAAGAAGCAACATCAGATTTACTAGTCACCACTATACTTCTTCCACCTTGAATATCTGATCTAAGCTTTTCTGATCTCATTTTTGGAAGATTTGTCACCTTATTACTTTTCTCAAAAATATCATCTTTTAAATAATTTAATCAATTTTTTGGAGATCATTTGACCATTGAGAGATCTTCACCGCACAAAAAATTGATCTGATAGATGTATCATTTCATTCTAATTACAAAATAAATCTGTCATCCATAATAATGATTTGATATTATCAAAATTTAGCTACATATATATACTCCTTGAGAATATTTAATAGTTAAAGTGTAACTTGTATTCTGATCCGAAACTTGTATTTTCAATACTTAAAATTCTGGTCTTCAAATTGTCAGATTAGTAAAAAGATTATGATCATAACTATGGTCAAATTGAATCAATTACATGCCCATAAATACAGAGTACGTAGACAGCTTAGGATTTTGTGTAGGACATTGTAAAAAACATTTTAATAGCTATTTTACATCGACTCAACTAAAACTAAGTACCATCAGTCCCGTTATTACTCGTATAATCGTATTCCATTTCACTTAGCTTTATTCTTACCAACAAACAATATTATTGTTCTGGCTCCATTCTCTAACCATTACTTTTTCTTAATTAGTGAGCATATACATTTACTTTACAAATTAATTAATATTAAAAATTCTCCTGACTTCAGTCCTACTTAATCAAGACCTTAATTAAAAAAATGGCAATACTCAATTTGGGGCGGTGGCTTACCACATGAGGCGGTTATTCACTGTTGCAATAACCCCACAAATCCGAAGACCCTCCATCCCATTCTCTATATATACCCCAAAACCTTTCCCTTAAGATTCCTCCTTCCCACTTACATATCCTTCGCATTTTTCATCCCTTATTATTATTCCTCCATTTTTATCACATTTCATATTTCATAAATTCATTCATAGTATTATATATCTAGCTAGGGAGGTCCATTTTCATTCTATTCTTTCCAATATCCCCATATATACACAAACATATTGTTACAATTCAATCATTTCATTTCTTGGTAGTACAAGAACCTTTTGCGGAGATTGTTCTTGTTTTAGATTCATTACATATACAATGGACTCATTCAAATTCTATACAACAACATTGTTACTATTGCTAGTAACACAATTCACATTCATAGGTACGCATCGTGTTGTTACGACATTATCCAGTGTTGTGACTAGCAAAACTCGTAATCATTGCAGTTTATTACGGAAAGGGCTTATAATAACTCATGTTTGTTTTTGTATGTAGGTATGCATGTTGTAACGGGCACCACGTTCACATTCGTAAACAAATGTGACCAAACAGTGTGGCCAGGACTACTGGCAGGAGCTAGTAGTCCCAAGCTGGATAGCACGGGGTTCGAGTTACCCCAGGGAGGGACTCGAACCTTCCAGGCTCCAGCAGGCTGGTCCGGCCGCTTCTGGGGCCGGACCGGCTGCAATTTCGACAGCTCCGGAGCAGGCTCCTGCGCCACTGCGGACTGCGGCTCCGGCCAAATAGGTTGCAACGGCGCAGGAGCGACTCCTCCGGCTACGCTGGCGGAATTCACCCTCAACGGCAGCGGAGGGCAGGATTTCTACGACGTGAGCCTCGTCGACGGGTACAACCTCCAGATGATCGTAGAGTCGAGCGGCGGTTCCGGCGGGTGTGAGACGACGGGGTGTGTGGTTGACTTGAACAGACGGTGTCCGACGGAACTTCAGTCGGAAGGCGGCGGCGCGTGTAGAAGCGCGTGTGAGGCGTTTGGGAACCCGGAGTATTGTTGTAGTGGGGACCATAGTTCGCCTGCCACGTGTAAGCCGTCGACGTACTCACAGCTGTTTAAGAGCGCGTGTCCAAGAGCGTACAGCTACGCGTATGATGACGCGAGTAGCACGTTCACTTGTTCTGGCGGTGATTATACCATCACCTTCTGTCCTTCTTCTCCAAGGTACCGCCTTATTCTTAGCTCCATCTTTCTCATTATTTATTTCATTATTTTTTTGCATTTTTTATTTCATTTTTACGTGTCCAAAAATTATTATTTGTTTTTTTATATAGTTTTGTATTTTTTTTATCCAAGGGTGGTGGTAGAATTTGTTGGTTTCCATGTCCATAATATGTGACTTGTTTTACGTTGTCGCGACCGGGCCTCTCTCGGATTCTTACTTCTTTTAGTAATAATGTGTGACGGTTTTAAATGACTATTCATGTTAGTCGTTAGACATTGGAATGAACTGGTGGTTTTTGTCATTTCGTAACGAAACTTAAATAGTTATTCTTATGGAGACAATAAACATTTGTATTAATTAACATATAATGGCATTGGATTTGACTATCTGAGCTAATGATCATTTTGTGAATTTTGTGCAGTCAAAAATCGTCAATGGAGACTTCACCAGGAAGTGTAGGAGCAACTACCGGGTCGAATACTACCCCTTCAAGTGCCGGGACCAATACGCCTTCCGGTGCTGTAACGGCGTCGGGTTCTAGCTCCGGTTCGGCTTCATTGATGGCAGATGGGTCATGGCTAGCCAACTTGGCCAACGGAAGTTCGTCAAATACAAGACATCCAACAACTGCCTTGCAATTTGCACTACTCTTCCTTTTGGTCGCATCCTTGCTTACCTCTCTTTTCCACTAGCCTTTCGTACATTATGGGCCTTGTCACGTAATTTACAAGCTTTTCCAAGCAGTTTTGAGTAGGACACCAGATCAGCATATGGCCCATTGTCGCGGAAAATTTATGTAGGGGGCCTGTTCTGATCTAGTGAATTGTTAACATTTGGTTTGAATTCTTGTCGTATATTGAAACCAAACCAAAGAACACAGGAGGTACGTACACAAAGTCGTTTCGGCACAAAAATTACTAGGGGTAGAGCACTGCTACTGAGATCGATCGGTCGAGATTCGCTAATACGGCTTAAAGACAAGTGAATTGACATTGAAGGACACTTAAAGTTAGAGACTTTTTTCTTAGCTTTTGATGTAAAAATTTAGGCTTTGTACTGTATGTATAAAAGGTGTTTTTTTTTTCTTTTTCTTTGAATTTAGATTTGGTAGATCCGATTAAACTGCATTTTGATTCGTCCAAACTTTATTAGATTCCTTTAGAAGAAAGCAAAGTGATAATTTCATTTTCCAGATGTACGATTGCTCACATTGTAAATGATTTAGAGTTGAGAAATTAATGGCAACCATCTTTGCAAGACTTGTAGTCTGTCTTTTGCCGTATATCGTGGATCATGTTACAATTTTTAGAGCTCTTATTAATTCGTGTTTAGAAGAGCGGGATAGCGCATTCAAGCTACGGAATGGGGCAATTGGAGAAAACACGACTGCTCTTGCGCATGTATGTGTATGAGCTTCCTCGAGAAACTTGTTAGGTCGATTTAGCTCTTGTCGTTCTGATCCTGTTTGAATACGATGTAGGTCGTATGGAGTAAACCAGGACCAAGGTGTGCATTCTTCATTTCATGGCTGGCGTCCAAGATGAGATTCGAACTCTGTAAAACTGTAAAAGTTTTGACAAACTTAAATTAACTGTAGGCAGATATTTCTACCCTTTTTTCACTGAAGACAGTTCCTACTTTCTTTTACTGAAGTCCTTTACAAAAGATACAATAGTCCGAGCTATAATGGCAGCATTGATTAACATGCTTAAGACATAAGCTAAATATAAATGGAGGGCTCACACCAAAAGAACTTCTCTCGCTATTTTCCAATGACAAACAAACTTTTCAGCTACACAGCTCAATTCTGGCGAAAATATCTTCGAGTTCCCTGATTACACAACTCGCAATGGGAAAGGTTCTGATAATCGTTGTGGAAGCCGCCATCATCTGCAGATAAGCTAACATCAGTAATGACATCTAACTTTTCTCTTCATGTTGTACATAAAAAGGGCCCTCTTTTCGTTCACTAATAACGGTGAGGACATAAGGTTACGAATAACAATCAACATTTCATGTATGACGAACCAATTGCTCATGATCATGTAATACACTACTGAGCACTACTCTTAAAAGCTCTATAGCCTGGCTTTCGACTTCTGTCGCTGTGGAATGTCTTTCAGAGAGACGTCAAACATTTATTTTACAGAAGTCCTAACATATCTCCACTGTGTCCAAAAAGTGTGGCACGAAAACGAAAGCCTCAAGACTGTATTCAAAGCATGACTACTATGTTAAGAAGCCAAACTTAACAAAGTGGTATTCACTGTAAATTAGCACTGCAGAGCAATGCTTCAAGCAAAGAACAGACAAATGCACAAATCTTAGTTTGTTTGCCCCCGGCACAAAATGTGTATGTCAGCGGTGCAAGTAATGAGCGAAAATGCTCTCAAATGAGTGGAAGGAAAGCCAGGAACAGTAGCAATATCGTTTTGCATACAAGCCTTCCCGTTGGCATGATGAGAGTTGAAAACAGGTATGAATTCAAGATTTAGATAAACGATCAAGTTATTTTTGCTTCAATTAAAAAGATGAGTTAATGGAGCTTAAAGAATGAAAAAGATGGTGTAAAAAGAGTCAAAAGAAAGTCTCCAATCATTCTGTAAGATAACAAAAACAAGAGCAAAAGGTTGGAAATTCAACAAGTAACACTCCAAATTGCTTCCAAGGCTTCCTTAACAAGATTCTCATCCAGCCAAACGGCCAACTGAAATAGTGCTTTACCAGCTAGCTGTACTTTGGACACCACCAAGATTTTAGCAAAATTAAATAACCAAGGGACAAAATCTTCAGTTTTTTTTCAATCGAGGATAAAAAGCAGAGAAGCTTCAGTTCACACTGCAATTCATCCAACGTGAATGAAAACGACTTCAGACAAATTGGGAACTAACATGGTAGACAAATAAGACGCAGTTCAATTGGCTCCTTACAACGTTTCATCTTAGGCGACCCCGTATCATTTAGGGACTAATGCTGGGACGTTTTTGTGAAAGAGATTCAGGAATAAAGTAATCTAGCAGCTGTAGAAACAGCAAATTGGCAATGCGAAATGGGGGCAACAGAATCAGGAATGCTCAGGGCAGTCATGCTCAGCCAAAAGAACTGTGTAAAACTAAAGAAATTCCGACGGTTATTGTTAGAGTGGTACCATTGCCACTTAAAAATTCTTTTCTGGTAAGTGCAGAATCACTTTTCTTTTTTTGCTAAAGATGGACACATGCTTAGGAAGTTTTTAATGCAAAATTTGATGTAGAAGAAGGGGAATATTCTTTCAAGTCAAAAGACACTGCAATATATAAATGGAAAGACAGATGAACAACTAATGATTCCCTCCTAACTTATAGGCATAACTTTGGGGCTTTGATTAAGGATATCCTTCAATCTCTAAAGACTAGTGGTGTGTGGTATAAAACGTGAGATGCTCAACTGAGGAGGGAGAATAAGAGTGGCTCAAAGCTAGTTTCTAAAGCTACAGCACCCGAATCTATCAAGTGTCAGTCCAAATTCAGAAATTGAATGGGAAATATTGGTTACTAGCAATATGAATCAAAGAGAGAATTTGAGAATCCACCTTGAAATTTTGACCAATAATGGGTAGCAGTGATCCGGCTCGTAGTTCGGCCATGACTGATCACCCTTCATGAGTTCTTGATGCCTCTTCCAAACTCGATCATCATAGATTTCTGATATGCTAAATTGCAAGCCACTTTTCTGTACCTCCTCTAAGAACTTGTCCAACGAATCCCCCCTTTTAGGACTGAATAATATGGCTTCAGATGAAGATGCTTCTTTTAGCAATGACTTCAAAGTTTGAACTAGCCCTTTATGAAATTCCTTAAAGAAGGTACTGCCATGACAGAAAACCAAAGGAAGTAAATGCAAAAGGCTGAGTGAAAACCTTGCCACTGTAATTTCAGGTACACTGAGAGAAATCAATACAACAACAACAACCAAGCCTTATTCCCAAAATGATTTGGGGTCGGCTAAGATGAATCGTCGTCTAGTAACCGTCTTGACTGAGAGAAATCAATACAAAAAAAAAAAAAGAAGAAGATAATTTGTAAAATAACATCTAAGTTAGTGTTTACAACAGTATTTTGAAGGCTAGCGTATTTCAAAGCATAGAGTAAACACTAACATAAGTATCATAAAGCTGGTGATTCGGTGACTTGATCAGATCTATGGCTTTTAGGCTTTTATTTTCAACAAAAAGAGAGCTTTGATTATTAGGGGGAAGGATATGGCATAATGTTATCCATGGACCTGAGGAATACTACATCCAAAACCAATGGAAGGTCTTCAGTCTCATCCATTTCAACTTATCAATAAGGTTGCTACTTGCTAGGTCCAAACTCCAAATCTGATAACAATATTCCTCACAAAACAGGAAAAGATAACAATATGGAAACTCAAGAGGCAGCAGACAATACCAGTCACTTGCGACGATGACGTCAAATTTATTAGATAGTATTCCAAGCTGATCTTGATTCCAGTGTAATAACTTAGGGCGAACAGTCGTACTTCCAAAAGTGGCAGAATTAGCAGCTACACTACGCTGGATATCTGCTTGTAAAGGCTTCCAAATTTCAAGACCCGCTTCAGGGCCATGGATATATAACTACGGTTTTAACTCTGTTCGGGTTAATGGCAGTATATCAGTAACGTATAGGAATCTCTAGCATCTGGAATCAAGTAGCAGTTTCTGACTAGAACTAAATAAATAAATGATAATCAAGAGAACCACATCAAAAGGATACAATCAACAACTTGCGGATTTCCATCTGATATTACGACTTCTGATGCCTCAGAAGCAGCAGCAATAACTAAGCCTGCCAACCCATATCCAGCACCTAGTTCAATAACATTTTTACACCTGAAGTAAGAGAAAGACAAAAGATTACTTAACCACCCAACATATAAACGAATTCATGCAACTTTGGCCAGAACCTAGAGAAAGCTTCGATGTCATCAATGTTTCTCCACTCTCCAAAAGACCAAGCTAGGAAGGGAATGAGGATATGTAAAAGGAAAGACTGACCTGAACATATCAGCGTGTGACAAGCAATAATAGGAAAGAATCTCCTCTGAAGGCCAGGGACCTGAAGTGAAAGCACATTGATTTCTAAACTCTATAATCGCAAACACTAACATGAATAAATAATCATCATCACTATTCCAGTGCCCCTAAATACATATCTGTCATCTTCTTCAACGTACTTAAACAAACACGCCATCAGTTCAATGCTTAGAACACTATTCCTCGATTAAGCAAAGTACTTACATACAAGGCCTGTGTTGTCAATGTCATATTGGTTGCAGACTTCAAAATCACTTATTACAGCACGGTTATCTCTCCTTTGACTGCCAAATCCAAAAAAAAAAAAAATATCAGAGTAGACAAGCATGAAAATAGAAACATCATACATAAACATGCCATATCAACTTGTTCATGTAGTATCCAGTCTACGCGCCCCATTACTTAAGTTAAAACAGAACAATTTTATTCAAATTCTAGACAAATCACCCTTCTACATCCAAAAATTGCACAACAGCTACTAGCTAGCAAGCTAACCTTCTTCAGCTTATCCTCATCACTAATACTATAACACTGCCACTGTCTATAGTAATTTCAGAAACATAACCCATCCGGCCATCCCTATGTTAAGATACCTAATGCAGCTGCCACAATACTACACTCACCTAGCATGACTAGCAAAGCAACAAACCTTAGGTATTAGGTAACTCGTACCCAGCAAGGCGAATATTAAGAAGCAACAACAATGAGAATAAGATCACACACAACAATCACAAACCACGCTTTCCGTAATGTAATCTATATCATAGTCCAAAGCTCACATGGTTTACCTATCAAAGTCACCGATAGTTGTGGCCTTGTGACAATCCCTTAATAGAATTTTTCATTGAAACAAAGCACAGTTCTTTCTCTATAGTACAATGTCAACATATCTGCACCTCATTGGGTTCGATCTCGTAATCGCATTGTTAATTATCAACACTAATTACTTCATTACTTGAAAGGAGCTACACATCACATGAAATTTCATACATTTGATTTATACAAAGCTAAAAAATGAATAAAATTTTCTAACAACAATCAACAGTGGCATCACATTGCTGAACTATTCATCAACAACCCAGAAAATGAAATTCAAAGAAACCCAGAATTATTTAAAAAAAAATAAACAAAAATTGGGGAACTTACAAAAGAGAGAGATTAGGAGCAGATAGAGTGGGCAAAGTGTAGGAAAAGCAAACATCTTTGGAATTCTCATCAAAGTTGCTTTCTTTTTGTAGTAAGTTACATGGGATTAATCCAAACCCCTTCTTGCCTTTTCTGGAAACATTATTGATAATTTCTTGGGATTTCTCATCTGCCCATAAAATCAAAAAAATAAATAAATGAAGGCAACCCTTCAGAAATTGCTATGGAATGCAGCTAAAAAAGTGTGTGTGAGAGAGAGAGACCCGAATGTTTTGATAGGGGTTTACGAGAGAGGAGAGCTTGTCGAAGAATCTTCCATCTCAAGCTGGAAACTTTGGGAAGTTGTTGATCTTCTTTTTGTTGGCTCTTCTCCATTCTTGTTGACTGTTGATTGCTCTTCCTTTGACTCGGGGAGTGTAACGCAGTGGTGTATCCCGTAAATTTTTCCCTTTGGGAGTTAAATTACAGATGCTCATATGAGGAAATAAAATACACTAGTACGTAAATATCATATGCAGCAACAACGATGTTCATAGAAAATTTTTTGATTGACAATACTTTTTTTTTTTTTTACAAATTCGACAAGTATATGCGACAAGCTTTCATATTTTGAAATTAATGCAAAATATTTTCTAACTAAAGACTATTTGATACATTTACCTATTTCTATTATTATTCTATGGTATATAAGCAAGTAAGCAACCCATCGCCTTTTATTTCTTAATTTATTCTTTACATAAGTCATGGCTTAAAAAAAAAGTCAACACTTGTCGTGGCTATGGAAAGAACCAACGCAAGTTTCAATAGCAAATATGGAGTAAATCTTTGTATACCCCACATCAAAACTCGGGAGTCACCAAGTCGAGTCGTCGTGAGTGATTTAATTTTTGTGTCCGTTTGAATCTTCTGCGCGTAGACTTTGCCCTTTATTTATTTAAATTATTTAAAGTTTCTCTATTTCTCAAATTATAAAAAACAATTTAAGTTTTTTTTGTCTCGTAGTAATAGGAGCAGCGAGATTGAACCGTAGAAATGTGACATTTTTTTAATTTAAGATAATATTTTGGAATGATAATGTTAATTTAAGATGATGAATATTGTCATGTTATAGTGTCGGTGGGTGTATTTTATGTGATGGTGAGGTGAAGTAATCGTAAGTTTGTAACCATAGATTAAAATTCAATGGTTAGGGTTCAAACTCTACTCCCTAGAATTTATTAACTACTACTGTGGATCTGCACCCAAACTTGTACGAGTCACTATTAGGGATGGCAATGGACCCAGGACTCGACCCAGACCTGGCGGACCCGACCCACTTGGGTCGGATCTGGGTCCACTTTTTGGAGACCCAATGGATTTGGGTCGGGTCCGGACCCGGTGATAAATGTGTGGGTCGGATATGGGTCTATGATGTGAGACCTAGACCCGGCCAAAAATATAGGAAAAAAAAACCTAATTTATCACGATCATAGCCTTCTGCTTTCATTTTCATTTCTTAGTCTTCTCACGAGTCATGCAATCATGCCCAATTTTTCTCCACGGCCTCAAAAGCCTTCGCCACTGCCTCAAAATCCCTCAATGCCGCTCTCCTTTAGTATTCTGAAGTTCTAAGTAAAACAAGATGGATGAGGAATGTCCACCATAGTGACAATCGCAAAGCACATTGACGCATTAATGATCGTAAATCACATCGAGACAGAAATATCATAAGTTCCGCAAGTTCAAAACATGAAAAACTTGATTTTATAATAGACCCATCTTAGACCCAGACCCGGTCCAGACCCACTGGATCCTGACAGGTCTGGGTCTGGATCTGTAAATTTTGGACCCGATGGATCCGGGTCGGATCTGAGTCTGCTTGTAAAGACACGGATACGGGTCTGGATCCTATCGGGCCCGACCCATTGCCATCCCTAGTCACTATGTTTGATATTGAACATCTTTATTAATTACAGCAATTTCCATACAAATATGTATACAAATTAATCCCTCCGTTCGGCTTTAAACTTCCTACTTTCTATTTAGGGGTGTTTATCTTTAAACTTCATACTTGAAATCTTTCCTTATTTGTACATATAAATACCAAAACACCCCTATTTTTTTATTAAAAGTGGAAGTGGGGCATACCCTTATGTGTAATTTTACACCAAGTGGACCCTAAAACTCATTATTTATTCTACTTTTCTTAAAAACTGTGTTCCGACCCTACGCGTTTTATAGCCGAACGGAGGGAGTATTGGGAACGACTAGCCACTCCACAAGAACATTACATCAGTGACACTCACATAATTCATCTTACTCTATTGTCAATAATTTTCCCGAATCATTCTCGTCGTTCTCCAATACGATATTGTCGACAATCACAAGGATCCAATTGAATAAATTCCACTTGAACTGAACAGGTTGCTGATGCCCTCGGCATATCTCGGATCAACATTTCATTTGAATCTCCAAAACAGTGATTTACAAGCAATTCCTCTAAAACCAAGGCATTTCTCACGAGAGATTTGAGCACCAGTACTTCTTGTTCGCTCCCCTTAAAAATATGTATCTGAATTCTTTTTAGAGAAGACACGCAGCATGAAGGGATTTCTTGAGCTGCCTCGAATATCTGATGATCCAATTCATGTAATTCGGCCGTAGCGAGTCCCTGAAAACGGAAATGTACCCTAATATCAGAATCATAGATACATACATACATTTGTCAAACATCGAAACAATAACAATGATCGTATCTCGCCTCCCCACCAACTTCTTGTAAATTATTATTGATTTTTAGATGACACATTAATAAAATGATCATAACAATGAAAGAAGTACTAACCGATCGAAAATAAAGTGTCTCCAATGAAGGTGAATGATTCAGAAACCCCAACAGCAATGTATGCCATTTATGATAACTCCAACCACCCTGAGCCAATACTAATCGTTTCAAATTATGAAAAACGGGCAGACTGTCATTTAACAAGCCATGATCCAGAACCTTCAACCAAAACGGTAAAAAAAAAACCAAAACCAAGTGATTAGACAGATTAATAAAAATGATAACGTGATGATGAAATGAAAGGAGAGAAACCTCTAAGCTTAGGCATGCCAAAGATAGTTCCTCAACATTGTTTACTGCTTTGACGAAGGCAATCAAACTTGGAAAACAAAACTCCGCATTGGCATCGCGTGTATTAGTCACTTGCAATGTCGCTTGAACAAGTGCACTCATACTAGTGATAGAGTAACATTTTGCTAGGTTGTCTGCATAGACCAGATGCTGCAGATTAGGAGTATCAATAAGCACAACATTACGCGTCGTTTCCCTTTCATCACCGAGAATTAAAGTCAACTTCCGGAGAGAGGGCGAAGCAACGGCTATGGACTTTCCATACTTCAACTCGGCCCACACATAAAGCTCTTCAAGGGAAGCGCAACTTGAAACAAGCCTAGAGATCAGGTCATCCTCAGGAATGACAGGCGCGGTGAGGTGGAGTACTTTCAAGTGTCTCCTCCAAGTCCAAGTCGAAACCTGTTTATTTGTGGAGATAAGGATGCTTGGAGTACAGCATCCACAAACGCCTTAAAGGCCGGGAAACGCTCAGTTAGATGGGGAGTCCTTGAGCAATGATATATAGGGGAATCGTCAAACTCAAGTCTTGTTAACAAAAGGAACAGACTCCTCATTCTTTTGGAGGTCGAACCCAAAATAGCACCATCCTTAGTTGGTAGGGAGCCAAGTATTCGGGTTATCAGTCCATCTGGTAAACGACTAATCATATCTTTGGGAGCAAAGTCAGAATGCGGCCTCAATCTGAAATTCTTTAGTGTTTCACCTGGAGCACAAAAATCAAATCAAATCAAATCAAATCGAATAAAAAAGAGATTCCAAAAAAATTCTCAAGCAATTTAAACTGATACTAAGTTGCAAACGTGCATTCTATTCCGTTTAATTCTTAGGAATAACAACCCTTTGGGCTTGCCTTTCACATTTGTATTGGATCATAGATCTAAATTTGTTGCAATTTTAACAGTTTTAATAGGAAGGAAGTGGGTGGAAAGGAAACAAATTTTACAGTTTTCCAACATTGCATTGGTAAAACTGCATGGAAAGTGTTAAGAAATGATCTTTCATCAAACTGTCATCTCTTCCTTTCCAAAACGGAGCGGAATTAGACGGAAAAAAAAATTCCAACATAAAGACACCCATTCTCCAATTTTCAATTGCTTATACCAGGTAAATTATTATATTATATTCCGGGAGCACAAGGAGCATGGTAGTCATTTTCATGAGTAGGGACAACATTTAAATAGATTTTAAAAAATGATAAATAATTTTAAGTGTAGTCCGTACGGCGTACGAATGACCACCATGCTATCTCTGTGATCACACCATGTTTCCACACTACAAGAAGCATGATGATCCTTGTCATAATAGAAGGTCATTGTTCTCCTTCCTCTTCTTTCCCTTTCCATCCCATTCTCTTCCTTTCAATTTCCTCCAATTCTTATCTACTAACGAGGAGAAGTGGTACCTACGGGAGTACAAAATAAGAATAAATCAACACAATAACTATTGTGAGGCGGTTTTACCCTAGAATTACTCATAAATTAGGGTGCTTATATAATACTCCCTCCATTCAATTTCCTTATTGATTAAATATTAAAATTGTGATAATTTGCACAGGAGGTAAGTACCTAATCGAAATAATAATCAAAGGCTAATTTGCAAGTTAGTGTAATCAAATGAAAAAAAAAAGAGAGAAATACCTCTCAATGATGACTGCATCCTCCTTTGCGGTCTGTAGATAAACTTGATCGATAATATTGGTGGGAAGTCTGTATATATACTAATTTGTTCAGGTTGAATCCGAAACTTGTTAAGATATTTACTATAAGTTATTATTATGGGATAATTTACATGAAAAGGAAGGCGGTAACTGGTGAGGTGAGCGTGTGGGAAAATTTGGAAAAGAACACGACTTTTCGCCTTTTCATTCATAAGTGAATTATGAGAATAACGTAAAGAAGAAGTTGCAGTTAGTGACAACTTTATACACAAGCTCGATGAATGAAAGCAGTCATCCACTGAATGGAAGCTCCAGGACTCCACTAGTGATGCAATGCATCGTCTTGACACAGGGAGGAGGGGCAGGGGGCTTCATGTTTTATTTAACTATTAAGGTTCAGAAAGTGGACAACTTTGTGAATTTGGCAACAAAAAGTCCACTAGTTTGTGATGTTAGAGGATCAAATCGCAGCGTCTTAGGTATACGACCACCCTTGCAAGGCCAACTGTGGGAAGCATCTATTTCTTGCAGCTCTGCAAGAAGTCGAGGCAAATAAGATTTGGGTTTGTGCAATTTGTTTCAAGGTCAAGCAAACATAAGTTTTGATACACACAAGCACATGAATATGTTCAAGGCCATAAGAACTCACCAGCAGAGGAATTTTCCAAGATGAACCTCTCAACCACACCTTCGTTCTGGGCAAGCGTCAAGCTGCAAAAATGCATAGGTTACAGATACTACAGGAGCATGAACAAGTGACTCTATTTCCTAGCACTGAATACCAACTTAACAGCATATTATCAAATACCTGCAAGTGCTGTAGATAAGCACACCCCCTGCTTTTAGTAGTCGAAAACCGTTGCTCAAGAGTCGAAACTGGAAGAATACGGAGAGGGGGTTAATAACTAAAAGGGAAAACCATTTCACCCAACTAATCAATGAGCAACAGCAGAAATGGATCCATGTCAATAAAATAGCCAATTTCAGATATTAAGACAACACATTCTTCAAAGTGTTGGTCTGCCTACATCTATTTATTTTTCAGAGAAAGTCAATAGTCCATACTATCTCAAAAAAATAAGCCAAATCATAGTTAGCCAGTAGCCACAACATACTGAACAGATGAATCAATATGTTTGAAAGACCATTCATAAAGAGTTAACCTTAACTGAAAAGCTATGAAAGATAGAGACTACAAACTGCACAATTTAGCAACGTATATTACTTGAAGATCAGTAAGGTTATCAGTTCGTTCTGCATCCAAGACACGACGTTGAAGCGTTTCCCAGCCCCAATGTTCAAATTTCTGAACATGTTTGATTGATCCGTCATGAGTGCACTCT
The DNA here is from genome assembly GCA_963457585.1 of Spergularia bocconei. NCBI lineage: Eukaryota > Viridiplantae > Streptophyta > Magnoliopsida > Caryophyllales > Caryophyllaceae > Spergularia > Spergularia bocconei. The sequence goes on along the minus strand of OY734945.1, from coordinate 1,115,209 downwards.
GCATCCACGATGACCTATTCACAGAGAACAAAATCCATTAAGCATAGAGAACCACTATATGAGAGCAACGATATCAAGTGAACATGGATGCCCATAATCTCAAAAGGATATCCAAGTCCAGAAGATTAACACATGGAATATGGAATGATATTACAATACTTTGCAGAAGTAAAATGAAAGGCTGACTTCTGTTACCAGTAAACTAAGGCAACAAGAGAGATAGAATGAACAACTAAATAACAGAAGACTCTCAGGATCTAACAAGCAAGATTGAAAAACAAAAAGCACAAAGAGGAAAACACATTTGATGCAAGCCTAAAGACCTCCGATTCCAAAAAAAAAAAAAAAAAAAGTGATGCCCAGCCACAGTTTCTGTAACTTGGAAGAAAGTGCTCGTGAAACAATACCATCACATGTTTCTGTATCAGTCAATTCTGAAGCACACAAAAAAAAAAAAGAAAAAAAAAAGTCATAAATCACACTGTAGGCACAGCCTCAAATTTCACAAAAGACTGCTAGAACTACGATAAACTCACACCAACATAATAGGCATTTGAAAGAAATCAAACAAGCCCACAAGTAAAGTCAAGATGGTGCAATAACCTTGTCGTAACCACAACTAGAGAGGCAATCATCACTGAAATTCTTATACAAGTCATCACTTGTACAGCCAATGACTCCTGAATGCTGCCCATAAAATATAAGCTCTGGATCTGAGATCTGCATGGTTAATTGTGAAATATTAGACTTCCTTGCTTTTGCAGCACGCTTTCTTTCCTTCCAAGGCCTCTTAGAAGTCCACTCCTTAAACAAATCTAGTTTCTTTTCCACTGTAGACTCATCAGCTGAATACATATAATTAAGTACTTCAAATACAGCTCAAAGGTAAACTGGTGGAACAAAGTAACGCGATTACCATACTCAATACTTACCTGATTCAGAAGCAGCACTGAGTCTGGTAGGAATCAGGGAGAATGATGTACCATCAGCAACAAAGAGCCGACAACGATCACCCAAGCCATATTTCTGCACCATAGTTCTGCAAGCTGCCAGGCGATGTCTTGCAACATCAACACCCGTAACAGAGCCTGAATCCCCAAGTAGTTCCGATATCATACAAAGCTTGGCACCTGTCAATAAAAATATAAATATGAGTGATGAGGTGAAGAATGTACCAATCATACCAATACTAGACGTCTACGTCCTATTAATTATTGCAATGATGATCATGCCAAAAAAGGATGATCTTTGTTAATTAAGAAAGAGAAATAAGGGTACCAGGAGCAGCACAAAGATCAAGGACATGATCTCCTGATGAGATGCCTAATGCGCTGACAGCAGCCCCTGAAGCAGCATCTATTCCATACACCTAAAAGAAAATAAGGCCAACATTAAAGGCTTGTGTAACAGAAATTGGCAATGTGGGTAAAAGGTGGGATAGCAAAAAAAATGCTGTAGATGGCGCCACTAAAACAACCCCTGACTCCTTACATAACTCGTCAAGGCTCACCTGACCTCAAAAAACAAAAAACAAAACAAAAAAATCCTCAAGACTAACCAATATTCTGACAGTCATCAGCATAAAGGAGAAATAAAACTGCTCTAAATAAAGACAGAAAAGGGTATGGAAGAGAACACGCATCACATTGGACTCGGCACATAAGAGACCAATTGACCAAGGGTTCTTCACTTCTGCTGAATAATTTAATACATTTCGAGCATCACATTTACCTTCCAGCAAAAGCCCTGACTTTTGAAGACAATCATCCTTCAGTAGGCTATGCTGCTGTCGTAACCACTGAACTGTAAGTTCTGTAACACTCTTGCCCTTATTACCTCTCTTCTATCCCTCCAGTCACTAATACGCTTTAAGTAAATTCAAAACCAAACAACCCTTAAAACTCTATTTTCTAAGCACATACCAGTATGTGCTTGCATACAACAAACTTCAGTAGGGAGAATGACACACTCCTGCCCCAACTCTAAGCTTTACTTCAACATCAAATCTTTTAGTCATAAGAATACTCAAAAATATGAAATTTTCTAACAAAATAGCGGAGTCCAACACTTGACTCGACTCTGAGTGACAATGTAATACCGCCCCCAAACTAACCCCAATCTCAAAAGCGAAACCATGATCATTAACTCCAATAATGCCCACATACTAAACTGAAGTAGATCCCAATTCTAACACAAGCTACTCTAACCAAACTTATAACACACAAACATTTGCAAATCAAAGCTGCATAAATTCATCACATAATTCAAAAGGCTTGGTTTTTTTTTTAACTACCTTGCCTTGTTGGTAAGCTTTGGAGTTGGCAATTTGAAAATGAGGAGGAAGAGAATAGAAATTTGGCAACCAACCCATTTGAGTTAATTTGCACCCTAATTCTTCTTCAATTTCCCCAAAATTCTTCTCATACTCTGGCTTCAACCTTTTTCAACAAGAAAAAAAATAAAAAATCAAACACAAAATTATTCAGTTTCCTTCAAAATTCTTCACATACCCAGGAAAGTTTCAATCTTTCTTCACATCAACAAAAGTTTCAATCTTTTTTCACATAAACATCAAAAACTTGTCAATCATGTGATTCATATCAAATTAACACTAAATTGTAATCTTCTTCAATTTCCCTCAAACGAAAAATAAAAAATCAAACACAAAATTATTCAATTTCCTTCAAAATTCTTCACATATCCAGGAAAGTTTCAATCTTTTTGTCACATTAAACGTCACAAACAATTTAATCATGTGATTCATATCAAATTAACACTAAATTGTAATAGAATCTAACATAAAATTGAAAATTATAAATGGGTTTATGTGATTGAGAGTACCTAATGTAACGAGGGAGGGTATCTGCGGAGGTATAAATTGAAGGGTCCAATCCATTTTCATTCAGAAATTTGATGAATGCGTCTGGAAGTGGTGATTCCGTGGTGATGTTCATCATTGATTGCCCAGATTAATTAGGGTTTAGGGTTTAAGATTTGGGGATTTTGCGATTGATTTTTGGGTTTGTAGCTGTTCGAGCCATTCCGACTATGACTCGAAGTCTCTGACTCGAGCCCTGGCAGGGGTTTAGTTTGGGTTAGGCTCCAACGAACCAAACCGATGGATTGTCTAAGTGTCGCATCTAACGCCGCCTTTTCAAAATTTCGGCTTGCTTCAGTTGTCTCTATATATTGTTGTATCATTATTTGCGTGTTTAGCGTTGGTGTGTTAGTTTAGTCTGTTATTGTTGCGCAAAATTGTCTTACAGTCTCTAGCTACTTAAAAAAAACATACTCGGCTATCTTTGAAATTTAATGTTGGATGTTAATCATGTAAACTAGCTTTGCCACAAGTAACAAACAACCAACATGACTGGATCGTACATCATAGCTCCATATGTTGATGTGTTGGCGGTTGCTTTTGTAGTGGGAATAATGTTGGATGTTAATGAGTGATTGAGTGACTTCTGATATAAATCCCTGAAACAAAACCATATATATGTAGTTATGTACACGCGCCAAAGCGCGCCTTCGTCTAACTATACTCAGATAAAATAAAATACACGTGTTTCTGAAAATTGTAGATAACATATTGTAGAACCAAAAGATTACTCATAGAGTCATACTATTAAGTGGGATTTGAGCACATTGTTCTAGCAAAAAGCATTCAATAACCATCAGCTACCCTGCACACCAAAATACTAAAACAGTAAAACACACGACTTAGCCCTCAGATTGAGCACGCAGCATTAGCAAGTTGCGAATTTGTATTTAAAAGATGGGTTCTTTAATTGGAAGGTCATCTATTTTTGCTATTACATCAAACAAACTTCACATTCAAGTTACTAAGAATTTTTCGTCATATTTTATCAATGGGCACCTCAACTTCTGCTATCCTGTTTACTACTAGTTTATGGTTTTTGTTCTCCTTTGCCTTATGTAGATCGTCAGACAAACCTCAAATTGTCACCATTGATGTTCATGCTGCTAAGAATCTAATTTCTTCGGGCCATCGGTTTCTCGATGTCAGGTAATGTTCTTATTAACTATGTTACTTAGACTCGGCTCATTTGTATTTGTAAAAAAAGTTACGAATATACGGAGTATTATTTTTCGCCTAAAATGAAGTGTTAAGTCTCGTTTTATGTCGTATCAAACATGTGTCGTGTAGGACACAGGAAGAGTTTATCGAAGGACACGCTGATGTACACACGTGTTTGAACATCCCATACATGGTCAGCACCCCTGAAGGTCAAATACCAATTTCTCTACCCTTTCTATATCTTCTCTTCTCTTCTTAAACTCGCCCATTTTTTTCAATTGTTTACGTGTAGTTCGAGTAATCGAGAGCAATTCAAAAGAAGGAGGGATAATAATATAATGGATGACATTGAGACTTTTGTTCATATCTCAGGAAGAGTGAAGAATGATAAATTTTTGGAACAAGTTTCTTTGCTTTGTGGCATGGATGATCATCTCGTTGTGGTAAGCTGACTTTATCAGTGTGATAATAATCAGGGTTTTCTTTTCAATTGAAAAAACGATTAGTTTAGGGCTCGTTTGGTACCATTGTGGTTTTCAGTTCTTTTTTTTCTTATTTTCAAAATTGAAATTTTACCAAAAACGATACCAAATAAACTACAGTAAAAATGTTAATATTCAATAATTTTCGCTTTGAGTGACACTATCTCACATATGAATATTGAACACGTTACATATAAGTAGAGATGATATCGACATTGAGTATCACGTCATGGCGCCTTATTATTGCATGCTTAGTTTAATTTGAAACTAAGTTTAAACGATTCTTGTGAGTAAATTAATTAGCAGTATGAAATTTTGTTCTGCATTTTTGAATCTTATCTGACGCAAAAATCTTCAATTGATTTCTTGCAAAAGGGGTGTCAAAGTGGAGTAAGATCTGTCTATGCAACTACTGATCTTCTTAAAGCTGTAAGCTTCCTGATTTTTGCCCTTCTTCCCTTGATTTTATATTTCTTTTTATTGAAAACTTGTGAAACACATCTATGCTTTATGCTTACTTTGTCTGAACCATGATTTTGTTACACAGGGTTTTAAGCATGTGAGCAACATGGGAGGCGGATACATTGCTTGGGAAAACAATGGCTTATCAGTGAAGAAACCAAAAGTAGAGTTCTGAGTTAATATATGCATGTATGCATTAGAAGGATGATTTGTATTTTTGAATCTTTACTACATTAAAAACAAATTTTGTATGAAAGTAAATTTGATGCACCATTTTTAGTTAATTAAATTTGAGCATGTATAAACTGAAATGAGCACTACTATTTTTAGCTAATTAAGATGCATCACATTATTCAATCTTAACTAACAAATCCAAAGAGAGACAAAAATGAATCAGTCAAAAACTAATGGAGTTTATCTTAAGACTCCTGTAAAAGAAACCACAGACATAATTCGAGATCATCAGCTTTTTTCGATTCTTCAATGGAGGGACGTTCTTTAGATACAACTCCGACATGGGCTGTTGCGACTGTTGTTGCTGTCATGGTAGGCACCGTGTTCCTCTTCACTAGGTGTGTAGAGCTGTTTACCAAGGTAATTTGTTGAGATAACAAGAAATTTCAAGGTTTTTAATTGTACCCTTTATATATTGTCTTGATCACTTAGCTATAAACTTTTGTCATGCTCCTTTGTTAATCTTTGGCGCGCAGTGGTTGGATAAGAAGAAGAGGAAGCCATTGCTGGCTGCTCTTGACAAGATTCAGGAAGGTACATCAGTTGAACTTTTTTTTTTTTTTTTTTCCATTCGGATTTGTTTAGATTCATTTCTTAGTTCCGGAAATGTTCATTTTTTGAGGTTAATAATGCAAGTTTCATATGTTTTGCATTTTGTGTGAGTTGAGCTTATGGTATTTGGGGTTATGTCACTTCTGATGGGTCACTGGAGTATATTTGTGGCCAAGATTTGTATAAAAACATCGGTATTTGGCACTCGTGCCTTTCCATGTATACCGGAAACTGATTCTACTAAATCTCTGGAGGCTGTGGTGCACATCATTATATCTAATCATTCCAAGGAAGCCCTTCCTAAAGTCGAGGATACCGATGAGACTCGTGAATTGCACAGTTACTGTGGTGAGGTAATGTCTTTTCTTTCACTTAATTGTAACAAGCCTCCTAAGTTATATAAACTTTCTAAGACTGTTTCAACTTTCTAAGCTAAACATTGTATTTCTTGGGTGACAGGGATTCGAGTCTTTTGCTTCTTATGAAAGCCTTGAGCAGCTTCATCGTCTGCTGTTCGTTCTAGGGGTCACTCATATTACATACAGCTCGTTAGCCCTTGCATTGGCTGTACTTAAGGTTTAAACAGGAATTCTACTTTCATTAGCATTAGCATTAGCACGAGTTTATCAAGCTAGCATTAGTGAAATACTGATGTTGTATTCCTCTTGGTTGAAGATCTATAGCTGGAGGGTTTGGGAAAATGAAGCCAAGTCCATGGCTTTACAAGCTACTTCAGGTCCGAAACACTGTCATTTCGTCTTTCAAAAGCTAATGTTCACTCCAAATTCTCAAATATGACAGTGTTTGATAATGTTAACCTGTAGATATATATGAGTTCATTTGTTCAAAGTTTCTTAGCTGTTATATTAGCATAAATGAATGGCTAAGACATGTCAAATTCAGATAAATTGGATTCATTTAAACTTTTGTCCTAGACTACAGCACTGCAAACCCAAAGTTAAGGCGCCTATGTACGTTTGTACTGCACCATGCATCACATCCATGGAGTCAGCACAAGGTTCTTGTTTGGCTAGTAAGATCACTTTGCTAACTTCTTCTACTTTTGAACCTTCTCCTACAAGTCCTGTTTTCGCAATATTTTGAGCAAAAAGCGTTGTCTGATGTACTAGATGCTCATCAATCAATTACGTACATTCAACTGAAATGTTTCCAATTGTTTAGCTCTTGAAATTGTTTTGTAGCTTTGTTTCAGCCGTCAGTTTTGGAGTTCAATAAGCAAGTCTGACTACATTGCTCTGCGATTTGGGTTTGTTACTGTGAGTACTGTCCTTTGTAATATGTAGTGAATACTTATCCTGTCTCTTTAAAGGCGTAAACTGTTCTGAAAACTTGAAATTCCTGACTGCAGACACATCAACTTCCAATGTCTTATGATTTCCTCAGCTACATGGCTAGAAGCATGCATGATGAATTTCGCGACATAGTTGGCATCAGGTTCCATCAATGACGATGAGCTTCACTCTGGCTTTTTCCGAGATCATTTTCAAAGACTCTCTGAATCAAGCATTGATGTTTCTAACATTCTTCCTCTGCAGTGTGCCCCTCTGGATGTATGCAATATTCTGCATTTACCTTGATTTTCACGGTAATCTATCAGTCCTTTACAAATAGTTCCATCGTCATGTGTGTAAGTCTTTTTGCACATTCGATCTTAAGCTAGTTATACTCCTAATTTTCAGAGCATTAACAACATTATCCTTACTCAGGAAGCCACGCTTACTTTTGGCTTTCCTTTCTTCCAGCAGCTGTAAGTCTGCAAAAATCTTCGGCACCTTCCATTTGTCATTCAACCTTCCTGTATTTTCCAACTCACTTGTTTCATGTCTGTGTTTTGTATGTGGAAGATAATGATGGCAATTGGCACAAAACTGCACCATATAGTAGTAAAGCTCGCGTTAGAGACAGTGGATTCAAGCCCATATAGACAAAACCATGTGTTCAGACTGAGGGACGAGCTCTTCTGGCTTCGAAAGCCTAAGCTGCTACTTAGGCTAATACAGTTCATAACTTTCCAAGTAAGATGAACAAGAATAAATGAGCATCATTAGTTCAATATATTTCTATGTCAAATGATCTTAATCTTAACTTTTACTATATGCAAATTGCGACACACAGAATGCATTAGAGATGGCGATGTTCCTGTGGTCACTGGTAATACCATGCTTTAAGCCTCTGCTGATAATTGATGCAGCTCATACTATGCCAAGCATTTGACAGTTTTTTTTTCGCAGTGGGAAATCAGCGGAACATCCTGCTTTATGAAGAATCCGAGCTTCATAATAGTCCGATTAGCATTTGGGTAGTAATTGATTACTGAAAATTAAACTTGCATCCTTTAAAGAAATGCAACAGGTTAATTATATCAGATTGATCTTCATATATACTGTTCCTGAGTCCTGACACTGTCATTGCAGGGTTATTTCTCAAGTATGGTGCAGTTTCATTACATTTCCGCTCTATGTCATAATCACACAGGTACGTGTACGTCATATAATGTTCAAACAGGCCAGGAACTTCGTCATAGGTGGGAGCCTTTGAGAGTTTGAGGCACTGTACTAATAATGTTGCTTTTTCTTTTTGATGCTGTCATAGATGGGATCGAGGTTCAAGAGAACTGTAGTAACTGATCGCGTTAGAAGCTCACTACACGGGTGGAAGAAGAGAGTAAGGGAAAAGCAAAGTCGAAACTCTAGTAAGCGCCTTAGTTCATCATCGTCTATGCCTTTGATACACAATAATGCAGTAGACAACAATAGCCCTGATAGCAGTGAAAGAAGGTCTTTTAGATCAAATGAAAGGCACAGGAGGTTATCACTAGAAGATGGACTCGTATTCTCGTCTCCTCGAGTGAGCTACTTACAGGAAGATGTTGGTGATGAAAGCGATGACAGTTATAGCGGCAGCAACAGCGACCAATATGACAATAGTGATTATGATCATGGGGGAGATGTGCGCTATTTTCACCTTCCTTGAGCTATACGCACTTACGCACAACACATGGTAGACTATGGTACAAACATTGTTGTCGTAATTTTATACTCAGGAGAATGATTAACAATCGAACAAATTGCAATAGGAGGTCATAACTCGAATTACACACCATAAGCCAAGATATAATACCACGACTCATTAATTAGGAGGTGTCTCAAACGACCACCCAACGAGAATAACAATGCAACATTTCTACATCTATCCATTCCATATATGGATAGGGGTGAGCAAAATCGGGTACCCTGTATCCATATATGGATACGGGTGAGCAAAATCGAGTATCCTGTATTTTACGGGAAAACAGGGTACTAGGTTTCAAAATTGCTTAAAATAGATACTCAACTGTGACCCGAAATAAACGGATACACGCTTTTCGGGTACACATATCCGAAATTTCTTTGTTTGCAAGTTGAATTTGTAAATCTTCGATGACACATAACTTGATAGTTATTATATGAATAAAGTACAATGTTTGTACAATTGTGAGTCGAATGATAGATTTCTGTTAAATTCACTAATCAATGAGTTCTAAGTTCTAACTAATATTTAATTTAGAGGATTTTTATTCACAAAACTAGCGATTCGGTCATCGGGCTATTTTTAATACCCGCACACGCTCTTAATTAATACGGAGTATGAAATAAAGCGGGTTGGGTACCCGGAAAAGCCAGGTATTTAAATTCGGGTTGCTAAAAACGGGTCGGTTATTTTTGCTCACCCTATTGTTCTCGACTTGGTATCCCTAGTTTCCTAAACACAACAACCGTACCATAATATACCGTATGTATTCACTCATGTTTGACAACATCAATACTCCGTATATGGTATGGGCCGAGTTAACGGTCAGCCCACAACAACAACCACCAAACTTATTTAAAAAATAATTTGGAGTCGGATAACATGAATCATCGTATATATATAATCGTCTTGCACAGGGGCAGCCCATAGTGAAACGATATCCATCTTTTTCCCAAAACCCATCTTCTATTCGGGTTATAAAAACGGGTTTAGTATTTGGGAAGTTTCCTCTTATACAAGCAAACCGAAAGTATAAAACACATCACTCCTCATCAAATTCTTCCCCAAAAAAAATCCCCAAATTCGAACAAATTCAATCGATTTCTTTCTCTCTCTTCAATCATGGTGCTCGAGGTAAAATCTCAATTCATACTTAATTAATTAACAAATTAGGGTTTTCACCCCCCTTTTTTTTTACTCAATTGCCGCTGTTCTTACGATTTTAATTTCTTATTTTGTTTGATTTAATTGGGAATTTTTAGGCGACGTTGATCTGCATTGATAATTCGGAGTGGATGCGTAACGGTGACTACTCTCCGAACAGATTTCAATCTCTTTCCGATGCCGTAAATCTAATCTGCGGGGCGAAAACTCAGGTATTTTTATTTTTTCAAAACCCTAATTTCTGACAGTTTGAATTTATGGTTTTCAGAAAATTGATTTAATTGAATTGGGGATTTATGTAATTGTAATTTGATTATGAATTGTGCAGTCTAATCCGGAGAATACAGTGGGACTTTTGACAATGGCTGGTAAAGGTGTTCGCGTGTTGGTCACTCCAACCAGTGACCTTGGTAGAATCTTAGCTTGTATGCACGGTGAGTTAATTTTTTTCTCGGCCGAAGTTTGATTAACGGTTTCGTATGACGGTTCATGTTGGCCTTGTTGCTGTTGCTGTTGTTGTAAATTTTGTGATTGCTTATGTTGTAGTATGCTGTGTTGGGTAAATATGGCCGAAAAGATCGAATCTTTATTGTTTATGGTTATAGCTGATGGGTTTAGCTGTCTATACTTGATCTATTATTGGTAGATCGTGTTAGGTATACTAATGATCAGGTCGGAGTTTGATGATTGTTGTCATTTTTTAGCTGAAGTTCTGCCCTTGGGCCGAAGTTTGCCTAGGTTTTCGGTGCAGGATGGTTCATGATGTACTCGGGGGTGGAATGGGTGGTTAGAGACGGGCTGGCATAGAATGGGTTGGCTAGGGTTTAATTATATGATGAGCGAGTGAATGACTGTGAAAGGTTGGAGAACATAATCATTGATAAAAAATTAAACTTATCGAGGAATGGTTATTGACAAAAATATGTCGTTACTCATTGGGGCTTCATTGTTGTTATCACATAGCAGTAAGGCTGTATTCTTTTACGCGCACCCTTGTCTCCGGCCATTTTAATCATGTCTTGTTATCCACTTTTTATCTTTGCTATTTCAATTGGAATGTTTAAGGTTGGGGCTGTGCTTAGTTTAAAAAAGCGCGCCTGAGGCGCAAGGCGCCATGAGGCGCAAGGCGCCATGAGGCGCAAGGCGCCATGAGGCGCAAGGCGCCATGAGGCGCAGCTGCCAACGCCTCAGAAGCCTGAGGCGCACGGAGGCGCACTGAGGCGCAGGCCCTGAGGCGCACGCGAGGCGCATGACTCTGCAATTTCCAGTTTTCTTTCTCTTGTAATCTTATTTTTACCCTTCCCTTTGCCCCTTAATCCCTTGTTTATACTTCTTTACCCATAGGCCCTTTTTAAATACCACAAAAGGGGTAATTTTCTGCAAATTGTGGTTTCAAAAAATAGAATTTTGTTTGCTAAATGAGTGCGCCTCGTGTGCATGAGGCGTGCGCCTTCGCCTCGCGCCTCATCGCAACGGCCCCCCAGCACCTCGGTGCGCCTCGCGCCTCCTTAAACTCAGGGGCTGTGTTGTGGACTATTGGGTTGGGAAGGGTCAACATAATTACAGTGTGGAAACGAAGATGCCTATAAGGTGTCTTGTGGCGGTGTCTGGATTGCTTGTGTGCTAGGTTTATAACTCTTAAAGTTGTAGAGAAGAGTTGTGTTAGGACTTTAGGAATAAGGAGAAGTGGAGAACTGCTTTGGCGTTTGCTTTTACGGGTACCTTCTTTGTTCTTGGTTGGGGAGGAATTCCCACGTCTTTCTTGTATTAACTCGTAGTGTCGATTTTCTTTGGGTGAGGGTCCTTCACTTGACCTCGTTATTATGGAAATATAATGATTTGACAGCGAAATTGGAATAATTTGTTATGAATCCCTTTTATGAGGCCCCCTTATCATTCTTTGATTTCTTCCTTATTAATTGATGCAGCTATTTCCTATTGATTTATTATCTGCTTTTACTAGCTTCCCAAGCAAATTATATATCAGCTTTCACTGTCTATGCTAGCAAATTGTATATCTGCTATGCATGGGATTTATGATCAAGGAAATATATATAGTAGAGATTTGATTGGTGTGGGCTATGGTTCCTTAAAATGATGTCTGTTACTCTGCTTACAATGTTGTAAGGTAGCCGTCAGTCCTAACTTGTAGGCTATTATTTTAAGTGGGGTTTTATTTGCTGAGAGTTTTTTTTTTTTTTTTTTTTTTTTTTTTTTTTTTTTTTTTTTTTTGAAAACTTATGATTGAAGAATGAAGATGATCCTTAGTATCAAAATTCCTATTTTGTTTGAGAAATTCTCATCAGGGGATTTGTTTAGACAGGAATATTATTAATTGAACATCTTCTGTGGATTCAGGCCTTGAAATAGGTGGTGAAATGGACCTGGCATCTGGGATTCAAATAGGCCAATTAGCTCTTAAACATCGTCAGAACAAAAAACAGCAACAGAGAATTATAGTATTTGCTGGAAGGTGAATGTCTATGTTCCACATCTTTCTTTTACATATTTTTTACTTCAGCATTTGTTTCAACTTTTTCCTAGTAAGTTTTTGATCTTCATTTTCTGAATCATTTTCTGATTTATATTATTATCTGCTGGCAGTCCTGTCAATTACGATAAGAAGGCATTGGAGTATATTGGGCGTAAGCTAAAGAAGAATAGTGTTTCACTTGATGTTGTTGATTTTGGTGAAGATGAGGAGGGCAAGTCAGAGAAACTCGAGGCCCTAGTAGCTGCTGTGAACAACGGTGAAACTAGCCACTATGTCCGTGTGCCTCCAGGCTCTGGTGCTTTGTCAGATGTTCTTATAAGGTACTGTCTTGATTAGCCTATTGATTGTCTTAGTCGATCTAATCCACCAAGCATGTATATGATGATTTATTAATTTCTATTTTGGCAGTACTCCCATATTTACTGGAGATGGGGAAGGAGGAAGTGGTTTTGCTGCAGCTGCCGCAGCTGCTGCTGCTGGTGGTGTATCTGGATTTGACTTTGGTGTTGATCCAAACCTTGACCCTGAGCTAGCTCTTGCTCTTAGAGTTTCAATGGAGGAAGAGAGGGCAAGGCAAGAAGAAGCTGCAAAAAGGGCTGCAGAAGAAGCTGGAGAGTCAAGTTCCCAAGATGCTACTATGGGAGAAAGTAGCAGTGTGAATGCAGAAGCGGATAAGAAAATTGACTTGATGGTTCGTGAATTGCTTATCTCTATTTGGCTTCACTTGTCTCTTGCTGGGGGGGGGACTCCTTTTGTCCAGATGTTTGTGTAGATCTAATTAGGAAATCTAGAATATCAATCTGCTATTTATGTACTGGAGATAAGATGTAACCAATAACAACCGAAGGTTGTTTTTAAAGTCCTCTTGGGCTGGGCTGGGCTGGGCCTGTTTTGAGTCAAACCACGCATTGGTAGTGCTTCGGTAGCTTCGTCGAAGCGCTTGCCAAGCTGATTCTAGCTCATTGAAGGATGGGCAAGAGGCTAGAGCCGCTGGCCATCATGCCATGGTTTAGCAGGGTTATCACATGCAATATGATGGGCAGACTTCAAAATGCAAATGTGTGTTGTTAAGTTTTATTGAGCCCTAGGCACCTAGTGTGTTGTACCTCTAGCATGTAATTTATGCTTGATTGTTAATTGCTTTACTGACCTTTTTCTTCCTACTGTTTCCCTAATGTGCTTACTCATTGACTATTTCAGGATGATGAGAATGCTCTGCTGCAGCAGGCACTGGCAATGTCAATGGATGACCCTACCTCAACCTCTGCTGTACGAGATATTGATATGTCCGAAGCAGGAGTGGATGAAGACTTGCAACTCGGTTAGTATTTTCTGATCCCTTGATTAAATTACCAATCTAGAGTGGTCGAATTTCGGAACTGTTTCTCAGTTGATTCCTTGCAACGAAAACTGGAGATACACTGATGCACCATCAATTTTCAGCATTGTTGATTCATTTGCTGTTCAGCAAAATCAATGGAATTCTTAGTCAGAGTAGTTTCCTTTATTCCTTGATAACTGGGTCATTGTAAGGTAGTTTTGAGTTCATTCTTAGATAACTGGGGAATTATCAGGTAGTTTTGAGTTTCTTCTGAGTGCTTCTGACTGCAGCTGCATGGATCTTTCTGACCGTGATTATTATTTGGTCATTAAGTGTTGGTGGGAGTGGGGGGTTGACTGTCTATTTATACTTATACATGGTATATCCTTTCAAGAATTGACTCTCTGATGGGTCACTTTCCTCTTCCATGACTAATCTTCTTATTGTTCTTGCTTTTCTGTACTGTTCACCTTTTATCAAGTTCATTTCGTGTTGAAGATACTACTATTTTGCTTGTGCTTATTGCAACTTCTGTTCATGCAGCCCTTCAACTTTCTGTGGCCGAGGACAGTTTAAAAGAGTCAACCAGTCAGTCAAGTCAGACAGATATGAGCAAATTGCTGTCTGACCAATCTTTTGTATCGTCGATTCTTGCTTCGGTATGTTACCCCTAACTTTCTCCTCGAAGTATGATGTTTAAGTGCCTGGTTGCTTTTTATAAAGTGCATAGTAGGATTACTTGTCCAAACTCAGAAGAGTTTTTGTCCTCTGAATTTACCTTCTATTTCTCGCCACATTATGTCTGTTGATTTATAATTGAAAGTATATGTTCTTTATGGCAGCTTCCTGGAGTTGACCCAAATGATCCTTCAGTGAAAGATTTGCTGGCATCGATGCAAAATCAGTCTGAGGTGAGCCATCCTCTCTAATTATTGGGTTTTTTTTTTTTTTTTTCTTTTTTCCAGTCGCTACCCCTCTATTGGTCATTTCTTTGTCAATAATCTCATTTCTGACTGTAAAATTGGGTTACATCTTTTGACTGTCCTTACTCTTTCCCTCTATTGGTCATTTCTTTTGAGTTTTAACCTCTGTTGTAGACCTGTCACATCCACTCTAGTACGAGTCATGTTTAGAACTTCCAAGCCCATTTGCATGTTCTGTCCTCTGTTTTCGTTAGACAATCTTTTCTTGCCAGACTCTTTAGGAAGCATTGTGTTCTTCCGAAACTGATGGAAAGCCTTACTGATTTCTCGTTTCTAACACTGACTGCTACGTTAATCTGGGTTTGCAGAAGAAGGATGAGGACAAGCCCAGTGAGGAGAAGAAATGAGGCATCCCTTTATCTGATCTACTGGTCGTTTGCTGCTGTTTCCGCCAACTAGGCTACCATCCAACTAGTGGCAAACATGTTAGTCTTTGCTGTATTGGACCTTTGTATTCTCCTTCGTTACCTAAGACAGGACTTGCATTGTGGTCTTAGACTCCCTAGTGTTGTTGGTCGAGCCATACGCAGCAGCTTTTAGAACAAATAGCTATGTGGGGGGCGGAAGATGGGAGCGGCAATGAAATGTTGACAATTTGTATTTGCTTCAATGTTAAATGTATTGTTATTCAAACACATCTGGTTACTTTCCATCTGTGGATATCTCTGGTACACCTGCCCTACTTTTGTTCGTCTTTAATGGACTTGTTCATCCTCGTATGTATTGTGCAAGTGTGTTCTGGAAAGAGATCTTGCATTGTTCGATGACTATCGGTCCAGGAATGCGTTGGTTTTGGCCGTAATGTGTTGTCAATTTGTCATGTTTAGTTCTATAGGAGCTCGCAAACAGCTGTGCTTTGATTCTGCTAAATGTAGTATCAGAGTGCGTGTTTAGTAACTTGTATTTCGTCAATTGTCAACTAGTACCATAAAGCAAAATCACGGTACCAGGCGACACCAAATGTTATAAAGATCAATCTCATTATTGGAAAGAGATGGCCACGACTCACGAACAGTCGAAAACATTTGGAAAGGAAGTTTTAGCCTTGGAATGACAAAACAAGCGATGGCAAAGGCTATCAACAATTAATTCAACCAAATGACCTAAATTAGTCGAGAATTCGACACCCCATGTATGTAGCACTGCAATTGATTGTACTCCCTCTGTTTTTTTTAGGTTCTTTATGTTCGTTTGAATATATGAGAGCAATTCAGATGAAACGTAAAGAATCTAAATCGTCATACAGTCGAAAGCCACACTAAAAAAAAAAAAGGAAAGAAAACAGAAAAAAAGGAAGCACACCCGGTGGGACTCGAACCCACAATCGTTTGATTAGAAGTCAAACGCCTTATCCATTAGGCCACGGGTGCTTCTTGTTTACTCTATCAACTAAAAGTTTATAACTATAACATAATAAAAACACAAACTCCTTAAAACTTGTTCTGTGGAACCCAGTTGAGAAAGATGGCGTCTTTTCTGTCCGACAATTGGTAACATCCATGAAAGTGACTGCCATTTGTTTCCCATCAAATTCCAATTCAAGGTATTTTCTAAATTTTTTTTATAATCCCATTTAACTAAAATTGTACATTTCTTCATCTTAATTTTGTGCACAAAATGTATGTTTTAATTCCTACTTTAATTTGTCATTTACTGCTTAATCTGTATCTACATTGTTCACTTTGTTGTAATTACTTGATTTTTACGCTTTGTTAAATTTCAATTTTTAACAAAAGGTGTTAACTTTTTTATTCTGGCAGTTTCTTGCTCATTCATTTTCTGTATTAATGTGTACTGAATTGAACATAACCCTGTTGTGGGTTGTGGGCCGGCCGTGTCGTCGTGTCGAGAAATACGAGAAAGATTGGTTTTAGGATGGAATCTCGCTAAACAAAGAATTAATGTATTTACTATATTATAGATTGATGAACACTGTAAATAAACCAAACAGTTAAAATTTGAATGAATCACGTGTTTGTTTGGTGGAGGTAACTTGTTTTGCATGTGACTATGTGTGTGGTTTTTGGTGTGAGACCCAAGAATTAATGAATAATTAAAAAGGTAGATTTTTTTTTTGTGTTGAATGCATTGATTTTAAAATAAATGCAGTTTTTGGCATTTTGTATCGTGAAGGATTTCCACATTTAATGTTTTAACTAGCTAGGATTGGAATGATATGAATTTGATCAATGTATGTTAGTATGTGTTCATTAGAGTCTTCTTGAGAAAGCTTCCTGTAAGTTGTACCAAGACCAAATTCGGAACTTGTCTGTCTGTCTGTCTGTCTAAAAGTGGATGACTTTTCGACTAACAAGTCGAGGCGTTTTCTGATAGGAATTGAGTGATTACTGATTAAGGGATTATATGAATTTCCTGCCTTTTTGTCATATTGCAAGTTATTTTAGGTGTGCTTTTTAGTGAATGTTTTGGCCTTTTGGGAAGTGTTTGGTACTGCATATGGGGAGTTCTGCTAGGTGTGTATGTGTTTTTGTGTTCTTTGTTGCTGTTTTCTCGTCATTCGAGACGATTTGTAGTGTAAAATATGATACTGGGGCTGGTGTTGTCAATGACAAGTTGAATGTTCATTTGGTTCCTCACTCACATGATGATGTTGGATGGTTGAAGACGGTTGATCAGTATTTTGTTGGATCAAATACAAGCATTCAGGTTGAAACCTTTTTCTGTTTGCTGTGGTGTTTTATCTGTTAGTCAGCCAGTAAGGGTTTCTGTTGTTTTGGGGGGCGAGTGAATGAGAATTTTCACATTTGTATAATGTTGGCATGTTACAGGAAATGATATATTTGGCTGTCATTTGCTCTGTAGGGTGCTTGTGTTGAGAATGTACTCGATTCAGTTGTTGAAGCGTTGCAACGTGATCCTAGCAGGAAATTTGTTTTTGCTGAACAGGTTTGCTACTTGGCTCTTGAAAATCTATTTCCAAAATTATAGCTTTATTTCTGAATTCCAAGATGAATTGGTTAGGACTATGGAATTATGGATAGCTTCATTTATGATGGTGTTCAATTATCCTGGACTTGCAAAATCTTACTGGTGTGCGTATTCCATAAGATGTTTATGCTAAAATCTTGGCCTAAAAGTGCACATTTCATTTTACTGTCAACTTAGTTAATACATAGAGGGTAGACATTTGTGCTGTTAACTTAATTAATCTATAGAGGTGATCATTTGTACAGTTTCATAGTTTTAGAGTGTCTGTGAATGTAAGTGCACATGATATGTGCTTTTACATTTCTTTCTGTCCAATTAAGATAGATGCGTGAACGTTCACAATCCTGGAAGCTGTGTGTGTCTCTTGTTTCTTCTCTTACTTTCCTTTGTGTATCCAGACACTATTATCCAATGGGTTTTATTGTGCCTTGATCCTAATTTGAACTGTCGTTTGCACTTTGCATGCCAATGTGTAGAGTCGCTGCAAATATGTTTGATGTCATACTAAAACAAAGGAAAACTGTGGCGGCTTCATGTTGGATCAACTGAATCAATTGAATTGTAAGCTTTAAGATAAAGTGATGCTTTCATGTGCATTTCAGGCTTTCTTTCAGCGGTGGTGGACG
Source organism: Spergularia bocconei (assembly GCA_963457585.1). Lineage (NCBI taxonomy): Eukaryota > Viridiplantae > Streptophyta > Magnoliopsida > Caryophyllales > Caryophyllaceae > Spergularia > Spergularia bocconei. The sequence continues at coordinate 1,096,873 of OY734945.1, read as the reverse complement.
ATCCAAGACTTGGAAGTACAAGAGGCAGTGAAAAAATTGGTTGATGCAGGGCAGTTGGAATTCGTGTAATTATCTTCTCTCACCATTTTTTCCCTGTTCATGTGCTAGTAATCACGCAGAACTGTAGGAGTATTCTGATGGCTTGTCTGTGTTTTCTAGTAATGGTGGCTGGTCAATGCATGATGAAGCGACCACCCACTATATAGACATGATTGATCAAACCACTTTAGGTCATCTTTTTATCAAGGAACAGTTCAACAAGACCCCCCGTGCTGGATGGCAAATTGATCCTTTTGGACATTCTGCAGTACAAGCTTACCTCCTTGGGGCTGAGGTATGGATTTCTGCTTGTCCAGAACATGTTGCTTCTTCAAGCTTGTAGCTATTTTTTTCCGTTTATTAAGTTGTAATTACATGTTATTAGGCTAATTAAACGGGTTGTAATCTTTTGCATTTTTTCAGCTTGGATTCGATTCAGTGCATTTTGCAAGAATTGATTATCAAGACAGAAATGTACGCATAAATCGTAGATCTCTTGAAACAGTATGGCGTGGATCACAGACGTTTGGTAGCTCTTCTCAGGTTTTGGGTGCTAGTTTATGTTTAATTTTTCTTTTGAAATTTGAATTTGAATTTCTCTCTGCTCTAATATTTTCAGATGTTAACAATATTTCCTCATTGTCTGCTAGATCTTCGCCAATGCATTTCCAGTTCACTACAGCCCACCTGCAGCCTTTCATTTTGAAGTGGATGATGAACGTTCCATACCCGTCCAGGTTTTTAACTGTACACAGAATGAAAACATGAAAGTTCTTTTCCTAAATTTCCTTCTCTTATCTTGTTCATCATCTAAATGTAGGATAATCCCTTTATGTACGACTATAATGTTGCTGAACGAGTAAATGATTTCATTAATGCTTCCTTTGATCAGGTAAAATGCAACTCTACTTTCATGTTCATCTAATTTGTTCTTCCGCAGATTATTTTCATCTATTCTTATTTGTAATAACAAGTCTACTGATCTGTATTGTGTATTGTTGGTGTCTGAGAAGTGAGAACCTGTTACCGTGTAGGCTAATTTGACCCGAACAAACCACATTATGTGGACGATGGGGGATGATTTTCAGTATCAGTATGCTGAAACTTGGTTTAAGCAGATGGACAAGTTAATTCACTATGTTAACAAGGTATGCCGTAGCATTGTAGAAGATGGTTTTTCTCAGTTCATGGCAATGTAGAATATGTTGAAGTTAACTGGCTGTCCTTGTATACAGTTCACTGTTTGTCATATAATCATGTATTCTTCCCATGTGCTTTGGGCTATAACCTGAGTTATGTTCTGCTTATTATAGGACGGACGAGTGAATGCTCTCTATTCAACTCCTTCTGTCTATGTTGATGCTAAACATGCTTCAAACAAAAGTTGGCCACTCAAATCTCATGACTATTTTCCGTAAGTGATAGCTGACTTTCTACAGCACTATGTCTCGCTTGAATCTTATATGCTTAGATGAAAGTTTCCACAACTTTATATGAATGTGTGATCTTTAATCACTACGATTTGAGTTTTTCTTTGAACTATTCAATCTTTGCTGTTCTTTTTGTTCCAGGTATGCGGACCGTGAAAATGCTTATTGGACTGGATTTTTCACAAGTCGTCCAGCCTTCAAGCGATATGTTCGGTCTCTGAGTGCATATTATCTGGTATTGGATTCAGTTTCCTCTACTTGAGAACTTTGTTAATATAGGAATGAGGATGGTGTGGATCCCTTCCTTGTTCTTTGTTGAAATTGTGACTATGAATCTTTAATTAGGTTGAGAAACAATTGACCATTTAGCACCTGTTTTCTGCATAAATTTATTGCTTATATACTGACTCTTTGTTGTGATTAATTTCGATGAACTTCTTACTGTTTGTATTAGGCTGCACGGCAGCTGGAATTTCTCTTTGGGAGACGAAATTCTGGTCCAAACACTTTCAGTTTAGCGGACGCGTTAGGTATAGCACAGCACCATGATGCTGTCAGCGGAACTGCTAAGCAGCACACTACAAATGACTATATGAGACGCCTGGCAGTTGGGCTTTCTGAGGTGATACCTAAATTATGAATTATTCTCCTTGGTTGTGAGCTTGGTGGTCTCCTTTTGGCCTTAGTGCTTAAACTTATAGATGGATTGACTTCTTATAGGCGGAGATAGTCACAAATTCAGCACTGGGATGCCTTCTTGATGGAAAGCCTGAAAGTCAGTGCAATACCTCCATCATTAATTTTGGCCAGGTAGAGTTAAACTGGAGTTTCTTGAATCTTGATGATCAAGCCGTGGCCTGTGTGCAGGGTTATATACCATAATCGAGAGTTTTTTCACCTATCGTGGTTAGTTATGAATTATGATCCCATCTTGGTTATCGGCATCTCTTATGTTTCGCTACCATCTGTTTGCAGTGTCAGCTTCTCAACATAAGCTACTGCCCACCAACTGAGCAAGAGATACCAATAGGGCAAAGTTTGGTAATTCATCAGTTTTGTGTGTGTTGCTTACTGAGAAATTTTACTTTGATAACAGGTCTTTGTTGCTGATTTTGCAGGTTGTTGTGGCATATAATCCTCTTGGATGGAGTCGAACCGATGTCATCAGAATTCCAGTAAGCATTTGTGTCTGTCATTATGGTGCCTTCTATTAACCTAATAGTCTTACTTTCACTGATGATATGTCTTACATGTAAACTCTTCTCTTTTTAAAAATATCATCTAGAAATATGTTTCAGTCATATACATACTTGACACTTATAACTCAAGGCTCAAAAAAGATGTACTGGTAGAGTTGTATTAGGATCTCAGAAGATATATTACTTCCTCTAGAAAGTTCTGTGGAATTTGGAATTGGCAATGTCAGCTCTATGAAATCGCTGATTCTTCTAGGCCAAGCCTTTGTACCTTTCTTTGTAATTTGTCATAGCATTTTCTTGAATGATGTGATGATATAGTCCATGTTGCTATTCACGTCATATTTGTTTCATCTGTACTTTTTCGCATATAGAGATTGATTTAGCTACTTATGTTTAGGTTGACAATGCTAATCTTGTGGTCAAAGATTCCTCTGGCCATGTGGTAGAAGCACAATATATTGATATGGATAATGTGACGATAAATTTGAGGAACTTCTATACTAAAGCATACCTAGGAATATCAGCAAATGAGCCCCCTAGATTCTGGCTTTGTTTTGGTGTTTCTGTTCCACCATTGGGTTGGAATACATACTTCATTTCCCAGAAAATTGGAATAGGTATGTTCTTTGTCTCTCAATGCTCTTCCTGACTCCTAGTCTGTCACATAACATTATCTCTTTGCTCATTGTTTCTTATCTTTGTTGGATATACTATAGAAAAGATTGAAAGAAGCAGTTTAACTGTTATGGACAGTCAGCTGAATCAGCGTGTTGATGTTGGACCGGGAAAATTGAAGTTGTCCTATTCTTCATCAGGTCAACTGCTGAAAATGTTCAATTATGAAAGAAAGGTGAGATAACTGGCTTTGTTTTCTCAGTTTGAAAGTTTCTCATTGTCGAGTAACTCTCAAAACTTCCCAATGGTTCATGTCGGAGCCATACAGCCTTTGACAATTTCTGTAACTTGGGAAAGAAGTTCTACTTCTGGTTTATCACGACATGAGTCTAGTTTGCTTTATCGCTCTCTAAATTGCTTCTCAGAGTATTTAAAGAATATGAATTTTTGGCATTTCATGTTTTCCAGGTCTCTATACCTATGGATCAACAGTTTCTTTACTACAAGTCAAGTGTTGGTGAAGATGATGGTCAGGTATGCATTCAATTACTCTGTCAAATTACATGACATTATGTAACTACTATTTCTAACATACAATATTAGTATATGGCAGGCTTCTGGGGCATACATTTTTCGGCCTAGTGGTGACCCATCTTTGCTGACTACAATGGTACATCCTCATACATGTTACTGGTCAAATTTCATAACTGCAGAGAGTACATTATTTCATTTCGAAAAATGTATATCGATTGACCGTTGTACTTCAATTGGCAAAAAGTAAAGAAATTATTGAAGAATGGAATTTAGTAGGAAGAGATCATTAGTGTATGGCTGTATGCCTCAATCCTCAAAAAAATTGAACTGGCAAGTAAGTAGTTTAAATCAATAAGATCCTTATAATTTTTCACTCTCTTTGTAGGGTGCTGTAAGTGTTGTGCGTGGACCTCTTGTAGATGAAATTCACCAGCAATTTGACTCATGGATATATCAGGTTCATTTCTCCTAAACCCTACTAGCATTTCAATGATATACACTTACAAACGGAACATTCACTTGCAGCCACATTGCATGAAATGAGGCATCGGGGTCTTCTTTTTCACAATTGCCATTGGTTTTAGTCTGATATAATTATGTTTCCCTTTGGTCCATGTAGGTGACCCGATTATACAGGGATAAAGAGCACGCTGAGGTGGAATTCACTGTAAGCACTGTTCTCCTTGCCTTCATTTTCCCGAAACAGGAAAATAATCTTTGGCTATAAGAACACACGCTGTGATCTGATGAAGTTCCTTACACAACCATACTTAAGCATCTAATGTTTTCTTCTCCGAAATTGAAGATTGGTCCAATCAACGTTAATGATTTTACGGGCCAAGAGGTGATAACACGACTGAAGACTAATATAGAGACAAATAAGGAGTTCTACACTGACTCCAATGGAAGGGATTTCTTGAAACGGGTGACATTTCTCACAAAATCTCTTGGATGCATATTTTTTATCGTGTTTTTATCATGCAAGGAGATTCCCACATTAGTTCCTGATACATGATGTTTATGTTCTGTGTTGGGCGTCTCTACTGGTGAGGAGCTATGTAGTGTCTTATATTGATCCTATGTTTCGCTGTGGCTGCTTTGTTTCTTCCAGGTTAGAGATTACAGAGAAGACTGGAAACTTGTTGTCAATCAACCTGTGGCTGGAAACTATTATCCGGTATTGCATGACGAATTTCATCTGGTTTGATACTTTTGTATTCATTATTGATCTTGTCCTTCAATAGTGATTTTTGTTTATTAATGTTTTGAGATGCCCTGATTATAAAGTTGTGGTGCTGCCGCCCAGTACTCGCTATAGAGTGATAACTAGCTGTGGTGCTGCTAAAGTACCAAGCATAACGAGCCACTCTCTGTCCTCGTGCCTGTTTCATACCCATCATTAGATTTACTGAGTTACTGCCGTAACTGGTAGTCTTTTAATCTGTTTTCCAATAGTAAATTATTGTTCTGATATAAAGTTCTTGTACGCCATTTTGGTCTCCAGATTAATCTCGGCATATATGTCAATGACAGTCGCAATGAGTTCTCAGTTTTGGTTGATCGTGCAACTGGAGGCTCTAGCATTGAAGATGGTCAAATTGAGTTGATGCTCCATAGGTATGAAGTTAGTTAATTTCTCATGTATTTACCCCAACTCACCCCTAGTAAGAAAGGCGAAAAGGTTGTTGAGATTTGAATTGGCCGTTTGCCACCTCTCTATCTCCTGATTCTCTCTTTCCTGTGAGTCAGGCGTATACTTTCTGATGATGGTAGAGGAGTGTCAGAAGCCCTCAATGAAGAAGTTTGTGTGAAAGACAAGTGTGAAGGACTTACGGTATGGCGTGTCTACACTTCTATTAGCTCTATCTGCTATTCTCATTTACTGCTCTTTCTTTTTCTTACTTCCATATCTTCTCTTGTTTAGATTCGTGGTCAGTATTACATGAACATCCATAAATCGGGAGACGGTGCTCAATGGCGCAGAACTGCTGGTCAAGAAATCTACTCTCCCCTTCTTTTGGCTTTTACTCATGAGGTACTGGACTGCTTGAATAACTAATGCAATCGCGATCACTGCATGATAATTAATCTAATTTAATCAACAATCTGCCGCACAGAAATCAGATGTTTGGAGGGCTTCTCGGGTTACAAAGGCGTCCTCCATGGATCAAAACTACAGTTTGCCGCTTAATGTTGCATTGATTACTCTTCAGGTACGTGATCACCACACATAGAAACTACACGCTACCCCCAAGTTTGCCTGTCTAGACTTCCCCAACTGATCTGCGGTAACTTTGCAGGAGTTGGAAAATAAAACTGTACTCCTCCGGTTAGCACATCTCTATGAGGTGAACCCTATTTAGCTCTTTGTTCACATACATAATTCTTGCAATAACTTTGTTTGACACTCTACATGTCATTTGGGATTGAACCCTTTATACTCTTAAGCTATGTTGCGGTTATGAGTTGTCCTAAACTGTTCTCATTGCCTCTCGATAATGTTTTCCGGTTTTAAGGCTGGTGAAGATGCTGTATACTCCAAAATGGCAGTGGTTGAGCTCAAAAAGATGTTTGCTGGGAAAATGGTATGCTATCCTTTTCTTACCACAGTTCACACTTTCAACTGATGCTGAGGAATGATTCAATCCTTAATATGTTAAATGTGGAAATTTCGACAGATAATAGAGGTGAAAGAGATGAGCTTATCGGCAAATCAAGAAAAGTCGAAGATGAGAAGGTTGGAATGGAGAGTTGAAGGCGAGGATGATAGTAATGCAGGGGAGCAGATACCTCTCAGAGGAGGCCCTGTGGATGGTTCAACCCTTGTGGTTGAGCTCGGTCCTATGGAGATTCGAACCTTCTTGTTGAAGTTTTCAACTTAATTCAATTTGCCAATTCTTCTCAATGTAACCTACCAAAATGTCATATTTGTTCATTGGAATCTCCCATTTCAAATAATATAATAAGGGTGTTCATTATGTTAAATTTGGTCGGTGCATTGTAATATAATGATTCCTTTCTTGAGAACAATGCTAAGTATTCTCTTTTCTTTTCTTTTTTTCTTTTGTTTACATAGCATCAGCAGTGTCATGCGGGATCGGAGGTATGAGGATTCGAGTCCGGGAGAAAACTCCTACGCAGGTTAAGTCGCCATTTGCAAAAAAAAATGTAACGTTTCCATGAAGAAAAAAAACTCCATCACTAGAAAAAGCATATTCTAAAAAAAAAGTGGACACCATGTAAAAAAATTGGTACATTATACTTACGGTGAACATAAATGAAACTTCAACTCTTCGATCGTACCGTTTCAACAAATCTAAAGACGTAAATGCAATTTAAAAATCCATAAACCTAAAGAATACAATACAACTCGTACATTATCCAACTTCCAAACCGACAACGACATCAAACGAGACTTAATCTATACTCCGTATTTTTTTAAGTTATTATTTTAGTGACGTACACGGGGCAGACAGTTGACCGGTAATAACGCGGGAGTACAATTATCGAAATATCTGTTACTTTCTGTCTCTTCACCGCGGCCTCTCCGTGTACATTTTTTTACCCTTAACGCCGAAGTATCTTCCTCAACAATCTTCTATAAAAATCCCCGCCATTTTTCCCGACGGATTTTATCTCTCCAAAACCCCCAAAAAATGGCGTCGCAAGAACGACAACGTCCTTCTTTATACCCAAATCTTGACCATTCTACCCCTAACCCTAACCCTAACCCCCAATCTTCTTCTTCTTCTTCTTCATCATCGATGTATCCTACGATTAATATGGAAGATATGGTGGGGAATCTTTTCCCAGAAGATTACCGAAAACCTAACCCTAATTACGAACCACCGTCGGCGCCGCCGGAGGTGTTGCCGGTGGAGGAGATTGTGATCACGATTCCCGGTGCGATCGTTCATTTGATTGATAAAAAGTACAGCGTGGAGCTTGCGATTGGGGATTTCTCGATTGTGCAGCTCCGGCAAGGGGATAACGTGGTGGCGATCCTTGCACGGGTTTCCGATGAGGTACAATGGCCGTTGCTTAAAGAAGAAGCTATTGTTAAAGTTGACGATTCGCATTATTTCTTTTCGATTTCGGACCCGACTTGTGGCGGGAAGGTGGAGGAGGATGTGTTGAATTACGGGCTGAGTTTCGCCTCGAAAGGGCAAGGGAAATTGTTGAGGGAGTTGGATAATGTGTTTGAGAGTTTGGGGAATTTTACGGTGCAATGCGTGTCGGAGAAGAGTAAAGAGGAAGTTGTTGGGGTGGCATTGGCAAGGGAGATGACACCGGAAGAGCTGGTTGTTGATGCGGCTAAGAGGGAGGCTATGGAGCGGAATTGTGGGGCGTATTGGACGACATTGGCGCCGAATGTGGAGGAGTATAGTACCACTACCGCGAAATTGATTGCTTCTGGGTCTGCTCAGTTGATTAAGGGGATATTGTGGTGTGGGGATGTGACTGTTGATAGGTTGAAATGGGGGCAGGAGGTGTTAAAAAAGCGGCTTGATCCCGTTGTTCAGCAGAAGGAGCTTGATAAGAATACTTTGAAACGGATTAAAAGGTTTGTGCTCGTGAGATTGGTAGATTGGAATTCGGTTTTTTTTTGTTAAGGTTGCGCGTATTTGATACCTTTCATTGCTTGCATTTAGCCTGTTTTGTTAGATTGTGTTTGTCTTTGATGTTTGTGTTGATTGTAGTTCTTAATTGGGTGTCAATTGTTTGGGTTTCGGATAAGTATGTTGTTATGCATATTAGGTTCTATATTATGTGAATGCAAATGTTGTTGTTACTCGCAAAAGTTTATGCTGATTAGGCTTTTCAGTTGATTGTGTTGGGAAAATTGTGGTAGACTGTGGCTTTATGAGAGTAGTAACTCGATCACTGACAGCAGCTTGTAGCTAGCTTTTCTCGAAACTAAAGCTCTAAACTAAAAGATGGCGGCTAAAAAGTGGGTGGAGGTGGTGTTTCTATGTATCCAGTAACTTTCATGAGCTCTAGGTGTTCTTATGGTTATATCAGTATATTCACTGGCTTGATTAAGGGGTGTGTTAATTTGATGGAATTCGTAGCATGAACCATTTCTAGATTACCGTTGTGTAAGAAAGGATTAAGCTTTAGTCAATATCTCTGGAACAGCTTTAGATTGACTCTTTAGTGGTGGTAAAATTGTCCAACTTGTTGACTGTTGTATCTTTAAACGTTGAATGCCACCCGGCTTTGTTTGGTAGTGTTAGTATGGTTTTTTGTGTCCTCGAATAGCTGCTTAATTTGCATTACTTATTCCTGCAGAGTGAAGGGTATGACAAAAATGACCAAAAAGGTGGCTACTGGAGTGCTGTCTGGAGTTGTGAGGGTGTCCGGATTTTTCACAAGTTCCGTTGTTAACTCGAAAGCAGGCAAGAAATTCTTCAGTCTGCTACCAGGGGAAATGGTCTTGGCTTCCTTGGATGGATTCAGTATGTCTCTTCACCTTTTACCTCTTTCAGATTGATGCTAACAATCAGTTACTTGGTTTTGATAATTCTGTTTACCTCCTTGGAATCTTAGCTAATGAATCAACATTAGTTGTGACAACAAGAACGTATGCTGTATTAAATTTGTATAATGTCGTAAATCTCCGGGAGTTACTTTTATCTGTTTAGTGTGGACTGTTGATGTTTTGTTTAGTGTAGTTACTTATCCAAAAATCGTTGCAGTGTCCATCTTAGAATATCATATTGAGATTTGGGAATATTAGGATGCGTATTTGCTGGTGTTTCTGTATTAATGTACTCTTTGTAATAAGAATCTCGGTCTGTGAACAGATAGGATCTGTGATGCTGTTGAAGTAGCGGGAAAAGAAGTGATGTCAACAAGTTCCACTGTGACAACCGGATTAGTGACACACAAGTAAGTACTGATGCTGGACTTTCAATTCCTGGTTTACTTAGTGTCTTGAACATTGAATAAAAATGCTGGACAAGTTTGTAGTAATCCTTCAACAGGAGGATGTGTGTGTCTCAAATTTTCTTCTCTGGTCCCCCACCCTCAAAATTTTTTGGGAACATTAATTTGCACAGACTAGTGTATGTTAAGCTATGAACCATAGCCTTCAATGGGATGGGTGTTTTAGTAAAGGCGTTTTGTCGTCCATAGCCTTCTATGGGATGCTATAATTAGTAAAGGTGGTTTGGCATCTGCTTAATGAGCTTTGTGCTATAAGAAGATGGAGTAAGGGTGTACTTGGTACAGAACATTAGTATGTTAATTGTTAAGTACATTTCCTGTGACATTATGCTGAGATATCTTGAGATTGATGTATGCTCCCTTTTGTTCTGTGAATTCTGTCGCAGATATGGAGAAGAGGCTGGCAAGGCGACACACGAAGGGCTTGGTGCAGCTGGACATGCCATAGGTACTGCTTGGACTGTTTTCAAGATCCGAAAAGCCCTGAATCCAAAGGGTGCTTTCAAGCCTACTACTATAGCCAAAGGTGCTGCCAAAGCAGCTGCTGCTGAAATTAAGACCCAGAAATCTAAGAAGTGAACTCTCTTTATGTTTTATTATGAGCTCTGTTTTCTCTGCCAATTGATAAGCTTTTGTAATTTGTTATTAGTTCATTGTGTGTAGCATTTGTTCCATCCTTTGTACTGAAACAGAAGTCAGATTGATACGAAACAGCAACTCTTGCTATCTTTGTGTAACCACTCTTTTACCTACAAGTCTACAACAATCACTGATATGCCGCCATCAGTTATCTACATCATGCTGTCTCTTTAATACTCTGTATCATGTTCACAGAGTATGTTCAAATGAACTCCCTCAATACAAACAATTTGGGAAACAAGTACTTTATTCTTTAAACAATTTGGGAATTTTACGGTGCAATGCGTGTCGGAGAAGAGTAAAGAGGAAGTTGGGGTGGCATTGGCGAGGGAGATGACACCGGAAGATCTGGTTGTTGATGCGGCCAAAAGGGAGGCTATGGAGCGAAATTGTGGGGCGTATTGGACGACATTGGCGCCGAATGTGGAAGAGTATAGCACCACTACCGCGAAATTGATTGCTTCTGGGTCAGCACAGTTGATTGAAGGGATTTTATGGTGTGGGGATGTGACTGTTGACAGGTTGAAATGGGGGCAGGAGGTGTTGAAGAAGCGGCTTGATCCTGTTGCTCAGAAGAAGGAGCTTGATAAGAATACTTTGAAACGGATTAAAAGGTTTGTGCTTGTGAGATTGGTAGATTGGAATTCGTTTTTTTTTTGTTAAGGTTGCGCGTATTTGATTCCTTTCATTGCTTGCATTTAACCTGTTTTGTTAGAGTTTTCGGATTTTGTCTTTGATGTTTGTGTTGATTGTAGTTCTGAATTGGGTGTCAATGGATAAGTATGTTGTTATCAATGTTATGCATATTAAGTTCTATATTATGTAAATGCAAATGTGGTTGTTACTTGCAAAACTTTATGCTGATTAGGCTTTTCAGTTGATTGTGTTGGGAAAATTGTGGTAGACTGTGACTTTATGAGAGTAGTAACTCGATCACTGACACCAGCTTGTGGCTAGCTTTTCTCGGAACTAGAGCTCTAGACTGAAAGATGGCAGCTAAGGGTGAAAATGCTGTTTATGTCAGTGTATTCAGTAACTTTCAGGAGCTCTAGCTAATCTTATGGTTATATCATTATATTCACTGGCTTGGTTAAGGTGTGATTTAAATTGATGGAATTTGTAGCATGCACCATTTCTAGATTATGGTTGAGTAAGAAAGGATTAAGCTTTAGTCAATATCTCTGGAATAGCTTTAGATTGACTCTTTAGTGGTAAAATTGTCCAACTTGTTGACTGTTGATCTTTAAACGTTGAATGCCATTCGGGTTTGTTTGGTAATGTTAGTACGCTTTTTTTTTTTTTTTTTTTTTTGTATTTGAAGAAGCTGCTTAATTTGCAATACTTATTCCTGCAGAGTGAAGGGTATGACAAAAATGACCAAAAAGGTAGCCACTGGAGTGCTGTCTGGAGTCGTGAGGGTGTCGGGATTTTTCACAAGTTCAGTTGTTAACTCGAGAGCAGGCAAGAAATTTTTCAGTCTGCTGCCTGGGGAAATGGTCTTGACTTCCCTGGATGGATTCAGTATGTCTCTTTACCTTTTCAAATCTTTCAGATTGATGCTAACATTCAGTTGCTTGGTTTTGATGTTTCTGTTTACTTCTTTGGGCTATTAGCTAATGAATCAACATCAGTTGTGTATAAATCTGCTTATTCTTTTCTGACAACGAACTTAAGCTGCATAAAGTTTGTATAATTTGCTGGTGTGTGAGGTAAATATTGGGATTTGGTGATATTAGGATTGAAATTTGCTGGTGTGTGTGGTGGTTCTATGTTAATGTACTTTTTTGTAATAAGAATCTCGGTCTGTGAACAGATAGGATCTGTGATGCTGTTGAAGTAGCGGGAAAAGAAGTGATGTCAACAAGTTCCACTGTGACAACCGGATTAGTGACACACAAGTAAGTAATGATGCTGAACTTTTAAGTCCTGGATTACTGAGTGTTTTGAACATAGAGTAAAATGTTGCACAAGTTTGTAGTTATATTTCAACAGGAGGATGTGTATGTCTCAAGTTTTCTTGTCTAGCCCCCCACCCTCGAATGTTTTTGGGAATATTGATTTGCAGACCAGTGTCAGTTAAGCTATGGACTTTAGCCTTCTATGAGATTGTATTCCTAGTAAAGGCGTTTTGTCGTCCATAGCCTTATATGGATGGTATTCTACCTAAAGGCGTTTTGTCATCTGCTTAATTCAATCTTATCTGAGAAGATGGGACAAGGGTTCGACATTTCATTGCAATAGGTATCACAAATTGTAGGATCATACCTTCATAAATAGACCGCGGCATATGAAACACTTTAATTCCTGAATGATATATCCAATGAAATGCTATATCCCCAATCATAAGTAGGGAGGAATGTAGTCGCGAATCGCTCTCACTTGAACCGAACAGGTTGCTGATGCCCTCGGTATATCCAGGATCAAACTTTGATTTGCATCTCCATAACAAGTTCCTATAACAAATTCCTCTAGAACTAAGGCATGTCTCAAAAGAAATCTGAGCACCTGTGATTCTTTTTCAAGCCCTTTAAAAGTACTTAACACAATTCTGTTTAGACAAGACCTGAAACATGAAGGGATTTCTTGAGTTGTCTCGAATACCTGACGATCATCTTTCTTGGTAGACTCGAGTCCCTGCACGCAAAATTACAATCATAAATCACTGCCGAACATACATGACAACAACAATGAAAAGGGAATTACTAACCGATCCAAAATGAAGTTTTTCCAAGGAAGGTGAATGATTCAGAAACCACAACAGCAATGTATGCCCTTTAATGTAGTCGAACGCACCGGGAGGCAGCACTAATCGCTTCAAATTCCGAAACACAGGCAGACGCAGACTATCATTTAACATGTCATGTAGAAAAGAGATCTGAGAATACTTTTGGGACCATGATGGACAAGAGAGCAGCCATGGTTGTAGATTAGCTTTGCTCTAAAAGCAGAGGAAAAACAAGTGTGTTGAAGATGAATTTGATGTGTTATTGCATTTCTTGTTGTCCTTCTAACAGCCACACGATGGCTTTATATACAAAAGTAATAATATTGTTTTATTACTATTTTACATGCTAGTCATTAGACCCCCTGCTCCTACCACTAGTTAGACTAATCTCAATCAATCTTGTTAAATGTCCCTTCAAGCATGTGCCTTGGCCTTGCTTCACAGTAGGCAATATCATGGGGTTATTGTACTTGAGAAGATTCTCAGATCTCTTTTCTACATGTCATTACCCAGAATCTACAGTAGTAAAAACCCAAGTGATTAGACAGATTAAATAAAAAACCAAAATGTGATGATGAAATGAAAAACAAGAGTCAGGACTAGGAGAAACCTCTAAGCTTCGGTCTCCCAAAGTTAAATCCTGAACATTGACTGCTGCTGCTTTGACGAGGGAAAGCAAAATTTGAAAACAAGTCTCCGCATTGAGATCGCTTGTATTCCGAATTTCGAATCCCGCTACAACAAGTGCAGTCATCCTGGTGATAGAGTAAGATTTTCCAAGGTGGTTGTCCAAATACTGAAGATTAGGAGTATCAATAATGACAGCATCACGCCTCGTATCCCATATATCACTGAGCCATAGAGTCAACTTCCTGAGAGAAGTGTAAAGCTGTGAAGGGTTCATATACGGATAACAAGCTTTCTTACATGACTTACAATCGTATCTGTCAAACTTCTTCCGAGTGTCTCCTCCAAATCCAAGTCGAAACCTGTCAAGTTTTGGAGATAGAGATCCTTTGATTACAGTATCCACAAACGTCTTAAAAGCTGCGAAACGCTCCGTCACACGGGGAGAGGCTGAGCAATATTTTGTGGAATCGTCAAAATCAAGTTTTGTTGACCAAAGGAACAGACTCCTCATTCTTTTGGAGGTCAAACTTAAAGCACCACCATCCTTTGTTTGTAGGGACTCAAATATTCGGGTTATCACTTCATCTGGTAAACGACTGATCCTATCTTTAGGATTTAACTCAGAATGCGGCCTCAATCTTAAATTCTTAAGTGTTTCACCTGTGGTAACCAAAAATCAAACATACAGTCTAAATACAACAACAAAAGAGGTTAAATACAACAATAATAAAGTACAAAAAGACCCGAGTACCCTTCGCCTAATTTGTTTGGATCATTGGATATCAATTTGTTGCAAAATACGAATAGTACACATGCAAACTAATTCGCAAGTTAATAGTTCAATTAAATCAAATAATACCTGACTGCATGGTAAAACTTGATCTGGGTTATTTTCAATTTCAATAAATAGAAAAAATCAGATCAAAGTGTTGGAATTCAGATTTGAGATTTGATTGATAGATTGATGATCAATAAGACTGTATATATACTAATTTGTTTTTGGTTAAATCAGAAACCTGATAAGATAGTTATTACTTATCATATAAGTTATTATTATGGAAAGATTTACAAATCCATTATGCTTTGAATAAACCTCCCCTCTCTCCCTTCTGCCTTCATATTAACATCTCTTGTTCTTGTCCCCCAGCCCAGCCCAAGATGGTTTTTTCAAGTTATTTTGGGAACACTTATTTTTTTCTTTTAAAATTTAGGAAAATTAACTTTCACTTTTTTCCCATAATCATCCCAATTTTGAGTTATTTCAAAATAATTTCGGTGTGTCATCCCAAAACAACAAATTACCCACCAGAAAATAATGAATAATCTTCCAATTTACCAAAATCAGGATTAAAAAAAAAAGCAAAACATTTGAAACAGTTAATCAAACAGTGTATGTGTATGGGCGGGTAAAAAAAGTTAATTTCGAAATAAACCAGAAAATTACTGACCCAAGAAACTACATAGGAAAGAGATTAAACACAAGAAATTACCCACAAAGAAACTCGGTAAAAAAAATTCAGGAGGGTAAAACAATACTAACCAATCATGTCATCCGGCATTCTCTTGACAGGAACAATTGAGTGATTTCTTTTTCTTGTAAAAAAAAAAAACCACAGTAACAAAAAATTGTAAAAACTAAGCGTAAGCTAAAAGGCTCTAAGATGAGTTAGTGAGTTAACATGAGCTCGAGTTATTTCCTCGGGTTAGTGATAGAATGGTAGAGACCATCAGCTTGTAGTCAATTGGTTTGGTTAGATATGCGTCCATGCCTACATCTAAGCATTTGGCCTCATCAGACGACATAGCATGGGCTGTTAGCGCGACAATAGGGATGTGTACATTAGTTCCGGCTTCTAGTCTTCTCATCTCTTTTGTAGCTTCATAGCCATCCATAACAGGCATCTGCACAGCCAAAACATTGTAAGTAAAATGAAAGAGAAATGCATTGACAGTCACAGATTCGAGAAACAGTTTACCTGACAATCCATTAGAATCAGGTCGAAAGGAGGGGAGTTTGGCCTTGCAGTCTGAAATTGACTTGTATCCCCGTCTCTTAAGGGTGAAGCTACACAAAACCCTTCAGAATTATTGAATGTGCATTTGACAGCATTGACAGCCTGCAATCCATCTCCTACAGCCATTACCCTAGCCCCGACTTTTTCCAACATAATTGTCGCTACCCTCTGCAGAACTGGTGTATCTTCTGCAAGGAGTATCTTAAGGCCTTCCAAGCATTTTTGGTCATTCATGTTTTTTCCGAAATGCAAACTGTTCCTTTCTTCAGAAGAGCTGCTGATCACATCCTGCTGTTCCGGGTTTTCTGAGTTTTTGCTCTCTTTCTGATTGGTATGGTTTTGACTTTCAGGCAAGTCTTCATCCAGTTCAAGCAGGTAGTTGTTTACTGATGCCAGCTGAGAGAAACCTGATTTACTGATTCTCTCTCTTTGCTTTGATTCGGAATGAGATGAGCCTGCAGAGCTTGAACAACGAAGATTATCCCCTTTTGTCAGATTCTTCAGAGCAAGATCCATCAAAATTAGGCTCAATCTCAACGCAATCTTGAAAGTCTCTCTTTAATGAGCTTCCTGATGAAGAAGAACTGCTTCCATGTTCTGTACTCAGTTCCGGATTAAGCTTTCTGTATCAGGGAACTATGTGTTTACCTTTCAGATGAGTAAAATCAGGAGAAAAAGTCTAACTATGCAGCAGTAATATATGGCCTACAAATAATTTACTTTACTTAGGTCTAAGATGTTGTTGAGAAGTCGGAGAACGTTTCGACAGTTGCATATTGTCCATTTGTTAGGTAGTCGTCACAAATAAGAATGTCCAGCAGCCATTGGTGTCCTTAGCTCATGGCTGTTCAAATAGAAATCAAATTCAGCTTTCGTCAGAAGATACAAATGCATATACACAAAATCAGAAGCAGGCAGATACACTAACAAAAATATTCTTTTGACAACTGATGCTTTCTTTCTAGTAAAAAATAAAAAATAAAAGCACTGATGCTTCCAGTTGACAGCAGCATCACAGTTTGTGGTACTTGCCTCATGTTTGCCAAAAACTGGCTTTTGTAGTTGCTTGATGCTTCAGCACGCCTCCTCGCATCGAGTTGATTGATAAGTGCTGCTCTAAGTTTCATTTCCTTCGACACTCCGTTTGTCAGTATCAATATACACACACATCCAATTATCAGGATACAGACAGAGGCACATATAAGTCTCGCTTTAATGAGCTTCCTGATGAAGAAGAACCGCTTCCATGTTCTGTACTCAGCTCCGGATTCCTTTCCTTTATGTCAGCCTCCAAAATCTGAACCATTTTGGATTTGTACAACGGTCTGTTAACCATCAACGAATGCCCTTTTCGCCTAAGCTCCATCTTGACTGAAGTTGATGTGTCATGGTTCAGTATCCACACGATGACGCGAATTTAGCTTTGTCAGCATATCGGCTAAGACAGTTGAGTTGCTCCTTCCAGACATCAGTGACTATCACAAACTATCACAAACTGTCAGCTCCCAACGTCTTTGAATGCAACATCAGTGAAAAGTTCAACTAGGGCTTTTGTGTCAATGGAATTCCCATCAAATGCACCTTTGTCATCGAATATTTTTCCAAGCATTTGTGTTAGTTCATTCCAATCAGATGCCTGCAATGTACAAACACCTTTTCTGGCCAACCACTCGGACATGATCAATTTGCTTTTACTGCCACTTAGTGCAAGAAGTACCTTAGTCGAGATTACAGCAACAAAGCTTTAGTCCTCCAACATTGCTTAGTGGAACAGCCTATACAATCTACGGATAAGAGAATGATCGATAGAGAAATGACGTAAAGCAGAGCCGTTACTAACCATCAAGCTGTGGTTAGCGAGTTCCACTTCAGTTGGTCGAACTGAATTATCTGAAGAAGTACTCAGATGCAATGATAACCGTATTAGTGTTCCAGGACCACTTTTCTCGACCATCTTTATATCCCCTCTCATCTTACGGACCTGCAAGAAATGCAATGTTGCAGGAGTTTCAGGTACAACATTTACACACACAAAAATTTGTTAATTATGCAAGGTATATATCTCCACTGAGGCACTGATATTGACAGTTTAAGAGAAATTTCTGAATTCAGATTTGTTCTAAGAAGAGAGTTGACAACTTTTTCACTAACCATTGTTCGTACAATGGCAAACGAAACATAAAAGAAAGCATGAGTGACCGGAACAAAGAATAGTTCCGTAGACTAGTATCTGCAGTCCACTGTCCACAAATAATGAAGTGTCAGGGTTTCAGAAGCAGAATTAATTCAAAAAATGCTCACATTCTTGTAGTTGAAGGGTCGGCTTGTTCAAAGCTTTCAAAAACCGACTCCCATTTCCTCGGATCAATACCTAAATCAGACTTACGATTAGGCTGTTTGGAGACATGAGACATGTAGTGTAGCTAGAATAGTATAAATCAAATGCATCGGCTCTTACCAGTACCAGTGTCATCAACTCCAAACCAAAGTATCACTTTATTTGAAGTATTCTTCTTAAAAGCTCCGTGTTGCTTTGACATCACGGAAACAAAAGCCGTACCCTGACTGCAAAGTAACCTTCCTCTATTACTGCACATATCTCGTCTCTCACCATCCTCTTACCATGATATGGCCGGCTGCAAGGAAAAAGGAGCTCAACAGGCTTAGCCGATTTTTCTAAGTTACAATCACGCAGCAGTAGTATCAGAAGTCAGAACATTAGCAGTACTTCGATCTCAATTTTACTACTAGCTAGTAACTCAATTTTACATTGTAGACAAATTAATTGTGTCTACACTATAGACCTCTAGCAATTTGCATCGATATACTATTGCCTAAGTCATAATAATCCTTCTGATATTATTGCCTTCTTCCTAATATCTCCTAACACATTCCCTTTGGTTTATTATTACTAGCAGGGTAACAATTGCATTCTTCTTGTTCGTCACATGTTCATTTTACATGCTAGCCAACCCAAATCATTTTAAGAGGAACTATTATTACGGCTTGGTTGTCGACGTTAATTCTTATCGATCGATTTTTATTGTATTTTTAAAGAAAAGTGATCACCAATTGTGTGTTAGGTTTTGGAGGCAGCAGGATAATGTTCTTGGTGGGATGATACAAAGATGGGCACTTTTGCATAACTTTGTCAATTATTAATTTCAAATAATGCACTAGCAAGCAAGTATTGGTCATTTTATTGGTAAGTTCACAAAGGTGTGTTAGTTACATCATCTTTGCAAAATCAAGCATAGTTTTTATAATTTATATAAGTTGATTGGATGATAGAATTTTTCAAGATGTAAGTGATGTCTGTGAGTCTGTGGTGCTCATTTTTGGACTGCCTTAGGCTTTATTTTTCAGGTTAATGCTTCAAAAATTGACATCTGCTTTCCTTACTGTACATAATAACTTAACTTATCATATGGAGTATCATATATTATAATTTATAATCCCCCATTGTAGCATTTTATTGTGTCGCACACCATTACTTAGTCGTTTAGCTTCCACTTGTTTTCATTTCTACATTATTATACTAGAAACTTTGATAAGACGTTTCTACACTAGAATGTAATGAGGATTTGAAATACTAAATAAGTATTTTAAACTCCTTAAATCCTCATCTTTGATCAAACTTTAAAAGTGCGGCGTTTAGTTTATGCCAATTCATTTTTTTTTTTGAAGATTAGTAGCATAGTTAAGGAAAAAGAACAAGAGTGTTCAAATTATTACATCATAGTCATGTCCTACTAAACCCCCCGGGTCGATATCTTCCCCCGGGTTAAAACGGGGAACAAAAGTGTCATTATCGGCAAAGTACATTTGGACAAGCACGGGAGGGGTTACAAGATCCTTGGATTGAACACAAGTGAGGGTCTCCCTAGCTTCACGGGATAGGATATCAACAGTTTGAACCCACGTCCTCAGAATGTATTGAGTCGTCTTCACGATACCATCCCTTATGAATACCCTGCACATGTCATATAAACTGATGAATCGATCCTTTACTATTTCCGTGCCTTGAATGCCAAGAGTGACAAGCTTGCAATCATTAAGAATGTTGACCGATTGTCGGCCATGGTCTTTGCACCATCTTGCAGCGGCAAGGATGCCAAGAACCTCTGCATGCGTAGCATCCAAGGCAAAGACGGATGCCATGAAACCGGCTGCCCAAGTACCATCATGATTAAGAAGGATGCCTCCTTTACCTGCAAAAGCCGAATTGGGAGCAAAGGATGCATCGACAATGAGAGTAAGGTGTGGGCGGGGAGAGGTAAGGTGATCAGGGGTGAACACGTGGGTGTGGGTGATGGTTTCCTGGTTAGGACCAGGGGCGAAGGACGTAAAATTTGAAATCTGATGCTGAGTGGCGCTGACAAGGGCGGGTATAGTGGTGTTCTTCATATCAAAGAGCCAAAGGTTACGACGCTTCCATATAGCCCAAAGAACAAAAGAGAAGGTGGTACTCCAAGCACTGTCACTAGTAATGTTAAGGTGGGACCAGTCATGGAGGGTTAGAACAAAAAATTGAGGTGGTACATTAAAAACCGACCAAACCTCGCAAGCACGGGGACAGTCTCTAAGGACATGCAACACATCCTCATTAGCAGTAGGACAAAAGGGACACGAGAGTCCACAGCCCATGCCTCTCCTAGAGAGGGTGGATCTGGTGGGGAGGCGATCCCAAAGGGCAAGCCAAATGAAGAAACGGATCCGAGGGAGTGTGGGGAGGGACCAAACGTGGGACCAAATGTTCTTCTTGCTACTAAGGGGAAAAAGAGTGCTCCAATAGTCATTATACACATAGGAAGTATTAAAAAAGGTGTGAAGGGAGGAGTTGCAGCAAAAAGTATCCTCCTCGAAATTCGGCAAAGCCATATGGGTTAATCTATGAACAATGGTTGCCGGCAAAAAATCCTTAAAATTGTCCAGATGAGAGAGACCCTCGGCGACGCTAAGGGTGGAGTCAGCGTGGGACATGGGTCCATTAAAGTGGTGGCGGAGCGGTCCATCAGGGGCCAGGCATCAAACCAGAAGTTAGCAATGTCGCCTTTGCCAAGAGCCCAGCCACTGTGCCGACAAAAGAGCTCCCACCCATGTTTGAGACCATTCCAGATATGAGACCATGCCAACTTATTTCATTTTAACACTATGATACTACGGATTTAAATAAGACGATTTAATGATAGATTATTGAGATTTTGAGACGAGTTCTCTAATTTTCTTAAATCCCCATCTTGATCTAACTCTAAATAACTGTGTGCCAACAATAAGCAAGATTGCATATATTATTGAATCTTTTTATCTCCCCACAAACGAGAGTCTTTGAAGCATTAGGGAGTATTGTGTTATACGTGTTGTTCATTGGTTGTATTCGTACGTTATCTCGTGTGTCTGTAAATTTCTAAATTATATAATGATACTAGTGGTATCTACTTTATATACTTTTTACAAACTTTATGTAGCAAACCTTAATCCATTCGTGGTGCAGTGCAACTGTGCAAGGTGTTATTTTCATACAACTTTCTAAGTTATATAATATTCCTTGTGCTCTGATCTTAACCATTCTCAGATTGTCAGATAAAGTAAACTGCATATAATTTGGCTCTTAAAATTTTGAAGGGAAGAACATCAATGGGTTAATGATATTCTCTCCTAGGGTGGTGCCAAATCTAGAGAACAAAACAAACCAACTGTTCTACGATGTCTGTGTAACCGTATTAACGAGTGTTTTATTGTTCGTGGAGTTCATTTGTTCACTAACAATATCATTTTGCTTTTTTTAGTAACAAAACCCATTGCTTAAAGTATTGAATTTTGCAATTATTTAAATAGCAAACCTATTATTTGGACGTGAAGATTTAAATTTTTTCTCATCAAATAGTTAAAAAACCACTTTATTCTTCATATAATCTAGAAGGGATACTACTAATGCACTTGTTTGCTTGATATGTGTATCTTACTAATGTACATTAGATGACGCATGACATTCTATTTGTGATTTACTCTCAAGAAAGTAATTTACCGACTTTATTTTTCTATGTGTGAACGATTTATATGACGATAGATGTTTGTCAATTCCGAATCATTAACGGGGTAACAGACTAACATGTTGTGTTGTTGACGCTAGCCATTCTTATATATGCAATTGGTCAGACATAAGATGTCAAGGCCTTAAGATCGATTTACATTTATTAAAGGACAACATGGATGTCATGTCAGCTCCTTGCCTGCTCCTGTGTTCCTTTCATAGGTTGTCTTTAGTCACTGACAAAAATGTCCTTGTTCTTCTACCTAACTCAAGTGGTCTTTCAATTCACATGAAATAGTATATATTATGAAAATATAGAGCTCGAACTAAGTGGGGTTAAGCTGTTAAACTGCTCGAGTATCGGATGTACGTAACTTTACCTCTTCGATGAAAGGCCACTTATTATCGAAATCGGGTTACTTAGAATTCAGTAAACAATTTGGTGACCCATAGGCTTTTTCTAAATTCAGTAAAATCGGATTCGATGTACTTTGACGATCTTCTGTTCTAGACAGGAAGATGCTCAAAATGGCTATATATGTGAGACCTTAGCTTGAAATGATTCCTCAATCATAAAGCTTTAGTAGCCGCATATCTTTGCATGATATGATATGACTTTTTCACCGATAGTGTTTAGCTAAAATGTCGTTTAGCGTTATTGTTTACGAAGAATAATAAGGTGTCATTGGGTGGTACTGATTTCGGTTAAAAAAAAAAAAAACATTCGAGTTGGCTGTCATACTCGCAACTGTCATATTTTATTGGAGGAAAATCTTTAGTGAGATGTTGTGGATGAGGAATAATAAGACACTAACTAACCTCACTCTCCACTTAAGAAGCAACAAACAGATGTTGGCTTCAAGCTTGTGAAATGACAGCAAACTGTATAACAGAAGCCTCCCATAGTCATCTCTTTTGAGTATCTTCTAGTCAGTACATAGTACAGGAATCAAGAATAACAGATAGCGCGAATAAGATGTCGTCTGAGTCTTCGTCACCAAGAACACCACAGGAATCTCCCCGAAATAAGTTGTCTGATCATAAATTCTACTGTTTCAGTACTTCTTGCAGAAGTAACCCAACTTTGAGATTTAGAAGGCAGCTTCATTGTGATGATGATGAGGAACTTCAATCTCCAAGCTCTTATTGCCTATCTTCATACTACAGTGTCTTTGTAGTTCGTCTTGCTATAATGGTATGAGATGACAGCCTTTAGGCAAAACTCGGGTAAAACAGTCCTATGACAAGACAAACTGAATATTCGAGGTTTTGAAAAAAAATTCGATTTCAAGTCACCTCAAAACCTTAAATATTCATCGTGTCTTACAATAAGATCATCTTATCCAAGCCTTGCCTGCGTATTTTTGCATATATTTTTGTACTTGCCTGGTTTAAAGACCCCTGTGGTTCCTTAAAGTTTCTGCTTTGATTCTGGTAATTTGCAGGTACTTTTAGCAGTTCTTATAGGTCTGTTAACTATACTGACCTGGCATTTTACCCGGGTTTACACAACGAAATCATTGGATACTCTGGCGTATGGCCTTCGCTATGAGCTTCTGCAGCGTCCACTGTTGCGAATGTGGAACATACTCAATTCCACAATTGAAGTAACAACAGCACAGGTCAGGATCTCAGAGATCATTATTCGGCGCTATACCACCCAGCCTGTAACTCAGGCACAGGAAGCTGAGGTTGATAATGATCATTTCAGCATATTTTTCATGTATTCCTGATTTATATCTTGCATAAATAATGTAATAACAGCAGTAATTTCGGATTTTATAACCTGCAGATGTATGGAATGATGAAAGATGTCATGTGGGCATTGTTTGTAAGCAACAAGGCTCTAAATGCAATGACTATAAAGTACAAAAATGGGTTTGTACAGGCTTTTCACAGAGATCACAGGAGCAGCAATACATTTTACATATACTCTGATCTCACAAACTATTCAATGAGTAGCACATACGAAATGAGTAAGGTCTCGTCTCACAACCGTTGGAATGATCAGGCCATACATGGTAATCTTTCAGCAATTTGGTACCGCGAACCTATTGATCCTGTCACTGGTGTCAGATCAGGAAAACAAAGGCAAATTCCTCCTGATGAACTGATGAATATTGCTGGCCTGTCACAAGTACCTGATGGGGTTGCTTCATGGCATGTAGCAGTGAGCAGGTACACAAATTCGCCATTGCTGTCAGCCGCTCTGCCTGTATGGGATCCTTCCAATGAGAGTATAGTAGCTGTTGTTGGTGTTACTACCGCGCTGTACAGTGTAGGACAGTTCATGAAAGAGCTTGTGGGGATACATAGTGGTCATATATACCTTACCTCTCTAGAAGGCTACCTTCTTGCTACCTCCACAAACGCGCCTTTGTTAAGGAATACAACAACAGGTCCGAAACTTGTTATGGCTGTTGATGCTCAGGATGATGTTATACAGCAGGGTGCTCAGTGGTTGCAGAGAACTTATGCAGACAAATTTCCTCCCATTTCTGGGGTTCATGTAGAAAATGCCATGCTATTGGGCAAGAAATATTACATAGACTCGTTTTTCTTGAACTTAAAACGCCTTCCAATGGTAAGTTCTCGGGTCTATACGCTCTCTCTTGATTGTTAATTAAGGTGTTTTGTAATTGGACTGCAAACTTTTCTGTGCAGGTAGGTGTCATTCTTCTTCCCAGGGAGTATATAATGGGGAAAGTTGATCATAGAGCCTACCGAACATTGGTCATACTTATATGTGCCTCTGTCTGTATCCTGATAATTGGATGTGTGTGTATATTGATACTGACAAACGGAGTGTCGAAGGAAATGAAACTTAGAGCAGCACTTATCAATCAACTCGATGCGAGGAGGCGTGCTGAAGCATCAAGCAACTACAAAAGCCAGTTTTTGGCAAACATGAGGCAAGTACCACAAACTGTGATGCTGCTGTCAACTGGAAGCATCAGTTGTCAAAGAATATTTTTGTTAGTGTATCTGCCTGCTTCCGAATTTGTGTATATGCATTTGTATCTTCTGACAAAAGCTGAACTTGATTTCTATTGGAACAGCCACGAGCTGAGGACACCAATGGCTGCTGTGATAGGGCTGCTGGACATTCTTATTTGTGACGACTACCTAACAAATGGACAATATGCAACTGTTATCCAGATTCGGAAATGTTCAAATGCTCTACTCCGACTTCTCAACAACATCTTAGACCTCAGTAAGGTAAATTATTTGTAGGCCATATATTACTGCTGCACAGTTAGACTTATTCTCCTGATTTTACTCATTTGAAAGGTAAACATATAGTTCCCTGATACAGAAAGCTTAATTTTGTCGAAATGTGAGATTGTTAACTTTGACACGCTTCATCAGGTTGAAGCTGGAAAACTTGTTCTGGAGGTAACAGAATTCAATTTGGGCCGAGAGCTCGAGGGACTCATTGACATGTTCTCTGTTCAGTGCATCAATCACCACGTAGAAACTCTTTTAGACCTACCGGGTATGAATTCTGAATTCTGATCTTCTCATCAGGGTTTTCACCACTGTGGAAAGTGTCAGGCTCTTTTTTTTTTTTTTTTTGGTGATTGACATGGGTATATTCAGTTATACAGTCACCCTTACAAAAGCCCTTGGTTTTATAGTAATTGGTTTATTTATCTGCAGATGATATGCCAACGCTGGTGCGAGGAGATTCTGCCAGAATCATTCAGATATTTGCAAATCTTATTAGTAATTCTATCAAGTTCACAACATGTAAGCCCTAGCCTGGTTTACTAAACTGTGAATGGTCTGACTTCTGATACTACTGGTAGCGTAATTGTAACTTAGAAAAATAGGCTAATCCTGTTGAGCTGTTTTTTAAATGCAGCCGGCCATATCATGGTAAGAGGATGGTGTGAAAGATCAGATATGTGCAGTAATAGAGGAAGGTTACCTTGCGGTCAGGGTACCGCTATTGTTTCCATGATGTCAAAGCAACACGGAGCTTATAAGAAGAATACTTCAAATAAAGTAATACTTTGGTTTGAAGTTGATGACACTGGTAGTGGTAAGACGACTAATAGCCAAGTCATTTGATTTACGCAATTCTAGCTTCACTGCGTGTTTCATGTCTCTAAACAGCCTAACGTAAGTCTGATTTAGGTATTGATCCAAGGAAATGGGAGTCGGTTTTTGAAAGCTTTGAGCAAGCCGACCCTTCAACTACAAGAATGTGAGCATTTTTGAATTGATTCTGCTTCTGAAATTCTGACAGTTCATTATCTGTAGACTGCAGATACTACTATGGAACAACTTTATGCTCCGGTCACTCATGCTTTGTTTTATGTTTCGTTTGCAGGCATGGTGGTACTGGATTAGGCCTTTGCATTGTACGAACAATGGTTAGTGAATAAGTTCTCAACTCTCGTCTTAGAACAAATCTGAATTCAGAAATTTCTCTTAACCTGTCAAGATCAGTGCCTCAGTGGAGATAATATACCTTCAATTATAGCAAACTTTTGTATGTGTTGTATCTGAAAGTCCTGCAACGTTTCATTTCTTTCAGGTACGTAAGATGGGAGGGGATATAAAGATAGTCGAGAAAACTGGTCCTGGCACATTAATGCGGCTATCATTGCATCTGAGTACTTCCTCAGATAATACACTTCAACAGAGTGAAATGGAACTCGCTAACCACAGCTTGATGGTAAGTATTGGCTCTGATTCACGTCATTTCTCTATTGATCTTTCTCTTTCCGTAGATTATATAGGCTGTTCCACTAAGCAATCTCGGAGGACTAAAGCTTTGTTGCTGTAATCTTGACTTAGGTACTTCTTGCACTAAGTGGCGGTAAAGGCAAATTGATCATGTCTGAATGGTTGGCCAGAAAAGGTGTTTGTACATTGCAGGCATCTGATTGGAATGAACTAACACAAATGCTTGGAAAAATATTCGATGACAAAGGTGCATTTGATGGGAATTCCATTGACACAAAAGCCCTAGTTGAACTTTTTACTGATGTTGCATTCAAAGACGTTGGGAGCTTACAGTTTGTAATAGTTGTTGATATCGGCCTGCTAGACCTGAGTACTGATATTTGGAAGGAGCAGCTCAACTGCCTTAGCCGATATGCTGATAAAGCTAAATTCGCGTGGATACTGAACCATGACACATCTACTTCAGTCAAGATGGAGCTTAGGCGAAAAGGGCATTCCCTGATGGTTAACAGACCGTTGTACAAATCCAAGATGGTTCAGATTTTGGAGGCTGTCATAAAGGAAAGGAATCCGGAACTGAATACAGAACATGGAAGCAGTTCTTCTTCATCAGGAAGCTCATTAAAGAGAGACTTGCAAGATTGCGTTGAGATTGAGCCTAATTTTGATGGATCTTGCTCTGAAGAATCTGATAAAGGGGATCTTCGCTGTTCAAGCTCTGCAGGCTCATCTCATTCCGAATCAAAGCAAAGAGAGAGAATCAGTAAATCAGGTTTCTCTCAGCTGGCATCAGTAAACAACTACCTGCTTGAACTGGATGAAGACTTGCCTGAAAGTCAAAACCATACCAATCAGAAAGAGAGCAAAAACTCAGAAAACCCGGAACAGCAGGATGTGATCAGCAGCTCTTCTGAAGAAAGGAACAGTTTGCATTTCGGAAAAAACATGAATGACCAAAAATGCTTGGAAGGCCTTAAGATACTCCTTGCAGAAGATACACCAGTTCTGCAGAGGGTAGCGACAATTATGTTGGAAAAAGTCGGGGCTAGGGTAATGGCTGTAGGAGATGGATTGCAGGCTGTCAATGCTGTCAAATGCACATTCAATAATTCTGAAGGGTTTTGTGTAGCTTCACCCTTAAGAGACGGGGATACAAGTCAATTTCAGACTGCAAGGCCAAACTCCCCTCCTTTCGACCTGATTCTAATGGATTGTCAGGTAAACTGTTTCTCGAATCTGTGACTGTCAATGCATTTCTCTTTCATTTTACTTACAATGTTTTGGCTGTGCAGATGCCTGTTATGGATGGCTATGAAGCTACAAAAGAGATGAGAAGACTAGAAGCCGGAACTAATGTACACATCCCTATTGTCGCGCTAACAGCCCATGCTATGTCGTCTGATGAGGCCAAATGCTTAGATGTAGGCATGGACGCATATCTAACCAAACCAATTGACTACAAGCTGATGGTCTCCACCATTCTATCACTAACCCGAGGAAATAACTCGAGCTCATGTTAACTCACTAACTCATCTTAGAGCCTTTTAGCTTACGCTTAGTATGGGACTAACTATGCGCGATTTTGTATATACTCGAAGAGTTCAGTTTAATTTTGTAACTCAATTGTAAATAATCTCACATGTAAATTATCCAAATGCAGTTAAAAACAACAATGATGAGCTTACTTGACACATCTTACCGATCAAGACCTTGCCTAATTGATGTGGTAAATAAAATCGATTACAACAACGATAAGTATAGTATGAAGCTTCATAACCTTAACTTTCCGTCAAACCACTCACACAAGTTTCCATGAATCTTGAGGGGACGTGAGATTACATGAGCCACTATTCACTTAAAGAGTCAAAGTCGGTTTATTTCATGAATCCTGAAGGCGCGTGACTAGATCAGTAATCCACACACCGGTTCAAAGTGATCAGTAATCAACACACCTGTCCAAAGTGATCAGTAATCAACACACCGCTCCCCCACTATATTTTTCTTTTTCAATCTTTTTTAATAATATTGTACTTTTAAATAAAGAAAAAAATAAAAAAGGACTCAAAGAGAGCAAAAAAAAGGAAGTGTCTTGTTGCACAAGAAGCAAAAGAAAAAACCCAAATAAACAAAATTATATAAAAACCCCTTTCTTTTTCTCTACCTTCCTCACTCACTACTGAATTGAAATCATTATTTCTTTGATCTGAGAGAAAGCTTAGAAACTTATCGAAGAAGCAACAACAACAGTAACAAATGGCGAGGTACGACAGAGCAATCACCGTGTTCTCCCCCGACGGCCATCTCTTCCAAGTGGAGTACGCCCTTGAAGCCGTGCGTAAAGGTAACGCCGTCGTCGGCGTTCGCGGCCTCGACGTCGTCGTTCTCGGCGTTGAGAAGAAATCCACCGCTAAACTTCAGGATTCTAGGTTTGTTACGGTTTCTCTCTTATTAGGGTTTTATTTCCTGATGATCTGATTTTGGGGCTTTTTTTTTTTAATTGTTTAGATTTGATTGAATGTGATTTTGAAGTTTTGTAATTGATTTGAATTGAATTGATTAGGGTTTGGAATTGTTCTTTGTTTGTTTTTAATTAGGGTTTTTGATTGTTTTTTAATTGTACTGTTTTGGGTAAAAAGGTGCCATCTTTTGATTGTTGTTTCGATTGGAGAATGACCTAATTAGGTTGAGTTGATAATTTATCGAGTCAAATTTGGGGTCGATTAACATGGATATTAGTTCGGAATCGGAAGTAGAATCGAGGAGAGGGGAAGGGAGGGTAGGCCTAGAGATTGAATAAAGTGGTTGGGAATATAGGAATCGGTGAATTGCGAAAGGAGGGTTTTCAAGGTTTTGAATTTGGGGTCGATTAACATGAGTTGTAGTTCGGGATCGTTGGAAAGGAAGGAGTAGAATTGAGAAGGGGGCGGGGGAGGAGGGGAGGCTTAGAGAAAGGAATGGAAAGGAGAGTGGGTAAAAGGGTTGGAAATACAGGAAACGGGGAATTGCGAAAATAGGGTTTAGCAGCTAGATTGGGATGTTACATGTAGGCATGAAGCTCGAGTACGTGTTTGAGGTTGGCTGTGTGTTTTTTACTGTCATATTAAAGCTAGACGATTCTGTTTTCGACCCATGTCTGTGTTATTAGTAGTGTTTTTTAAGTGTTCAGATCACTGCGGGGAAGGCTACGATTGTGAAAGTAGCTAATTGATTTGTCTTGACTGGCTCCGAGCTTTGTTTGGTATTTGGGGGTGTGCGTGTGGTGTGCACCAGCGTCCTAGTAGAATTATCTTTGTTTTGAAAAGAAAGAGATGGCTGCCGGATGTTAAAAGTTAGAGCCAACTACGTGGTGTTGACTGTTGATCCCTAAACTTCTTGTTTTGTACTTGAATGGAGCTGTCCTCTTGTGTATTCTGCTGTAGTGCTGTTTGACTTGATTGCTTCTGTGGTGTGTATTCCCATCTGTTTCTATGACAGAATACATGACCGTTTGGTGACATACTGAAATATTAAGTGAACAACGCTCCTTAACCTAAGAAAAGAGTTCCCATTTACTCCTTTGATTGTAAGAGCCTTCTAGGCAAGACTTTGGTTGTGAGAGACTGACAATAGCTAAATGATTTGTCCTAACTGGCTCTGAGCTTTGTGTATATTTGCTAATTGGTGATGTGTGTGAGGTGTGCACCAGGGTTCTAGTGGAATTAACTTGTTTTGAAAACATAAGAACAGGACTTTCTGTCAATCACTAGTATACGATATATGACTGCAGGATTTTTAAAGTAAGAGCCAGCTACATGGTCGTTGATGCCTAAACTCCTTGCTTTCCACTTGAAACCAAACTGTTTTCTTGTTGTAGTGTTGTGCTTGACGTCCTTGTTTCTGTGTTGTTGTAATCCCATCAGTTTCTTAGACACAATTCACGACGTTTTAGCAACACTTAGCTTAAGCTGTTTAAATACAAGA
Organism: Spergularia bocconei; assembly: GCA_963457585.1. Lineage (NCBI taxonomy): Eukaryota > Viridiplantae > Streptophyta > Magnoliopsida > Caryophyllales > Caryophyllaceae > Spergularia > Spergularia bocconei. The sequence goes on along the minus strand of OY734945.1, from coordinate 1,066,409 downwards.
AGTGTTGCCATTTAATTCCTTTAGTTTGGGAACCTGCCTATATTTTGAAAGGGTGAGGCTTCTGAACTCATACTCCGTGTCTCATGTTCCTGTGTTTTTTTTCTCCTTTTCTCTCTCTCTCTCTCTCTCGCTTTTTTTTTTTCTTTTTTTGAAATCCCGTATTTGTCTTATTCTGGCTTTAAGTCTATAATACCTGTCCTAGTAGAATTATCTTTTGTGTTAACTTTTCTGTCTGTACCTATTATGTGGCTGTAGGACGTCGAAAATTAGAGTCAAGTAGCCAACTACATTGTTTTGACTGTTGATATCTAATCATCTTGCCTTGTACTTGAAATGGAGCTGTCTTCTTTTGTGTTCTCTGTAGTGCTGTGCTTGACATGATTGCTTCTGTGGGGTGTTATGCTTGACATGAGTGCTACTGTGGGGGTGTTATACTCTCTATCTGTATCTAAGAGACTAAGACACAATACATGGCCTTGTAGTGACATACTAGAATATGAAATGAATAATGCTCTTTAACCTAAGAAAAGTGTTCCCTTTTACTTTCTCGAATGTAAGAACCTTCTTTGGTTCTTCCAGGTCACTGTAGTCTGTAGGCAAGATTTCGGTTGTGACAGTAGCTATATGTTTTGTCTTAACTAGCTCTGAGTTTTGTGTAAATATGTTAATTGGTTATGCGTGTGTGGTGTGCACCAGGGTTCTAGTAGAATTCACTTGTTTTGAAAATAAAAGAACTTAAGAAGAGATCTTTTTGTTCATAGCTATTATACACAGGATGTTTAATAGTTTAAACGTAAAACCAGCTACATGGTTGTTGAATGTTGATGCCTAGCCTCCTTGTCTTGTACTTGAAACCGAATTGTTTTCTTGTGATGTCCGGCTGTAGTGTTGTGCTTGACATCCTTGCTTCTGTGGTGTTGTAGTCTCATCAGTTTCTTAGCCACAATTCGTGATGTTTTAGCGAAGAGAAGTGCTGCCATTTACTTCCTTAAATGTATGAACCTGCCTATATTTCGAAAGGGCGAACCTTCTGAACTCATGTTCCTGTTTTTTTTTTTTCTTCTTTGTGTGTGTGGAAGTCCACGTATTTGGCTCTTACTCCTGCCTTTAAGTCGATAATACCTGGGATAGACAAGTGCAGGCTATGCGCTGTACCGATTTTCTAATGTATAATTTGTTCTGCTGTAGTGCTGTTTGACTTGATTGCTTCTGTGGTGTGTATTCCCATCTGTTTCTACGACAGAATACATGACCGTTTGATGACATACTGAAATATTAAATGAACAACGCTCCTTAACCTAAGAAAAGTGTTCCCATTTACTCCTTTGATTGTAAGAGCCTTCTAGGCAAGACTTTGGTTGTGACAGACTGACAATAGCTAAATGATTTGTCCTAACTGGCTCTGAGCTTTGTGTATATTTGCTAATTGGTGATGCGTGTGAGGTGTGCACCAGGGTTCTAGTGGAATTAACTTGTTTTGAAAACATAAGAACAGGACTTTCTGTCAATCACTAGTATACTATATATGACTGCAGGATTTTTAAAGTAAGAGCCAGCTACATGGTCGTTGATGCCTAAATTCCTTGCCTGCCACTTGAAACCAAACTGTTTTCTTGTTGTAGTGTTGTGCTTGACGTCCTTGTTTCTGTGTTGTTGTAGTCCCATCAGTTTCTTAGACACAATTCACGTCGTTTTAGCAACATACTTAGCTTAAGCTGTTTAAATACAAGAAGTGTTGCCATTTAATTCCTTTAGTTTGGGAACCTGCCTATATTTTGAAATGGTGAGGCTTCTGAACTCATACTCCGTATCTCATGTTCCTGTGTTTTTTTCTCTCCTTTTCTCTCTCTCTCTCTTTCTCTCTCTCGCTTTTTTTTTTTTTTTTGAAATCCCGTATTTGTCTTATTCTGGCTTTAAGTCTATAATACCTGTTCTAGTAGAATTATCTTTTGTATTAACTTTTCTGTCTGTACCTATTATGTGGCTGTAGCCTGTAGGACGTCGAAAATTATAGCCAAGTAGCCAACTACATAGTTTTGACTGTTGATATCTAATCATCTTGCCTTGTACTTGAAATGGAGCTGTCTTCTTTTGTGTTCTCTGTTGTGCTGTGCTTGACATGATTGCTTCTGTGGGGTGTTATGCTTGACATGAGTGCTACTGTAGGGGTGTTATACTCTCTATCTGTATCTAAGAGACTAAGACACAATACATGGCCTTGTAGTGACATACTAGAATATGAAATGAATAATGCTCTTTAACCTAAGAAAAGTGTTCCCTTTTACTTTCTCGAATGTAAGAACCTTCTTTGATTCATCCAGGTCACTGTAGTCTATAGGCAAGATTTCGGTTGTGACAGTAGCTATATGTTTTGTCTTAACTGGCTCTGAGTTTTGTGTAAATATGTTAATTGGTGATGCGTGTGTGGTGTGCACCAGGGTTCCTAGTAGAATTCACTTGTTTTGAAAATTAAGAACTTGAGAAGATATCTTTTTGTTCATAGCTATTATACACAGGATGTTTAATAGTTTAACGTAAAACCAGCTACATGGTTGTTGAATGTTGATGCCTAGCCTCCTTGTCTTGTACTTGAAACCGAATTGTTTTCTTGTGATGTCCGGCTGTAGTGTTGTGCTTGACATCCTTGCTTCTGTGGTGTTGTAGTCTCATCAGTTTCTTAGCCACAATTCGTGATGTTTTAGCGAAGAGAAGTGCTGCCATTTACTTCCTTTAATGTATGAACCTGCCTATATTTCGAAAGGGCGAACCTTCTGAACTCATGTTCCTGTTTTTTTTTTTTTCTTTTTTTTTTTTTTTGTGTGTGTGGAAGTCCACGTATTTGTCTCTTACTCCTGGCTTTAAGTCGATAATACCTGGGATAGACAAGTGCAGGCTATGCGCTGTACCGATTTTCTAATGTATAATTTGTTCATTTAACTAAGGTGTTATGTGTCTCAGTCCAGAGCATTGTAATATTGTCATAGGCTTGACACATATGGTTTGCTGATATGGTTGTTGACAAGATGATGCCTAACTCAGGATATATAAAGATTGTTGTGTTTTGTTTTTGTTATTACTTCGGAGTTTCCCTGCATTTCTGTGTTTCTGTCTCTGGGGAGTAATAGATGGTATGTTAAGTGGGGCGTTGTAGTTATGGAAGGCGAGTTCCCTAAAGTGAATTTCTTGTGCAGGTCGGTGAAAAAAATTGTAAATCTTGACAACCATATTGCTTTGGCATGTGCTGGGCTCAAAGCAGACGCCCGTGTCCTTATAAACAGAGCACGTGTTGAATGTCAAAGCCACAGGCTCACCTTGGAGGATCCAGTTACAGTAGAGTATATCACTCGTCATATCGCTGGCCTTCAGCAGAAGTATACTCAAAGTGGTGGCGTCAGACCATTTGGTCTTTCGACTTTGATTGTGGGCTTTGACCCATACACCAATGTGCCGTCACTGTACCAAACAGATCCATCTGGCACATTCTCAGCCTGGAAAGCTAATGCAACAGGAAGAAACTCTAATTCTATCAGAGAATTCTTGGAGAAGAACTACAAAGAAACTTCTGGGCAAGAAACTGTCAAGCTGGCCATCCGTGCTTTACTCGAAGTAAGTCATCTGATAATATTTTGAATGTTTACATCCTGGTGACTCATACAGTCATGCCTATGTGAGTTTTCTGTCAATCGAGGTGGTTTTTGGAAATGCAGCTTCATTGAAACTCGATATTCACGAGATTACCGTGACATAAATAATGTTTTTTTTTCATTTCAGTCCCTGACTTAAACTTTTAAATTCTGTTTATGATTCAGCTTGGTTTAAGTTTTCTTCGAAATGCCATGTGGTCTGCTCTAACTCTTTTATTTAGCCAGTATTAATTCGTGCAAGTCCTTATGCCAACTGAACAACTCTATTATGCAAATTTGATTAGGTTGTGGAAAGCGGAGGAAAGAACCTAGAAGTAGCAATGATGACAAAGGAAGGTCTGCGCCAGCTAGAAGAAGCTGAGATCGATGCCATTGTTGCTGAGATTGAAGCAGAGAAGGCAGCAGCTGAGGCGGCAAAGAAAGGTCCTGCTAGAGATTAATAGATCTCACATAGTCACATCCTTTTGTTCTCACCTTTGAGGCTTTTGTATTAGAACTAGCTGGTCTGCTTTAGAGCCGTAACACACTGAGTTCTTGTGTTTCTTTGGCTCTAGATTTCGAAGTATTCACAAGCCAGACTTTGTATCTTGTGTGAGCTATTTGTACACATTTGGCCTTCAGCCTATGATATGCGCAATGTTTGGATGATCATACTACCCCCTAATTAATCACTTCTTACTTCCGACGATAATATTACCCTCCAATGTTTAGATTGGACATGATCGGTTGTTATTTCTTGGGCTTTCCACCGCTCCTCTCCTAGCTTACTCAACATGTTCCTTGCATTTATTTGGTCGTAATATAGATTCCCCTCCGTTAACATAGATTGTATCATACTATCATTCATGAGATATTCTGAGTCAAATGAAGCTCAACATATAGGGTTTTAAGATAGACTAATCCAAGGTATCACAATAAGCTTTAAAAAATGAATCTAGTGTTCATAATCTTCATATCCGTACGTTTAAGTCTCCTACTCTCCCATAATGTTGCAAAATGGGGAGAATGAAAATGATTTACGTTTAAGTCTCCTACTCTCCCGTAATGTTGCAAAATGGGGAGAATGAAAATGATTTGAGAAGGAGAAAGTACTTGCGATAAATGAATGAATCAATACGTAATATGTTAGAGAGAGTCGGTCTTATTTTTTTACATTAATACTATACAGTAATACAATATTTTAAACACACTTGGTGAATAAGGAGGCGACCATACATATATCAAATAGTGACAATAATATCGACTTGGTGAAGTCGATATACCCGACCCAACCCCCACCTCGGCTCACCTACGTGACTCCACAGTCCACATTATATCGACTTTAGAAGTTGACCTCCAAAATTAGACATTGGAAGTCGGTCTCCATTTTGCGTCATTTCTATATAAAGTGCTCCACCCTCACACCGCCAATTCCAAACTCTCTCAAAATATTCATTTCAAAAAGTCATCAAGCTTCACACGCAAGCCAAACAAACCTCACGCTCTTTCTCTTTCCTCTCCTTACTCACCATCAATGGTGTAAAGAAGCTAGGAGAGCTCCATTAATGGAGGTTGTAGTTTGCAGGAGAAATGAAGATAAATGAGAGTATGATTTTATTTAACCAAAATCAATGAATAGTTACAACAGAATCTATCTATATATATACAAATGTATATGTAACAAGTATGTTAACAAAATCACCACAAAAAGGTTGACCGTGGACCAGTCTCAACAAATGGCGGTAATGATCTTAATATCTCCGCATTTTAATTTTGCAAACTGTTACAGAAATCACTACAAGGAGGTTGACCGTCTCAACAAATGGCGGTAATGATCTTAATATCTCCGCATTTTAATTTTGCAAAAAACTAATGACATAATTACTACTCCATTTGTCCTACCTTGTAGTACAAGTTTACTGTTAGAATTTGATTGTAATTTGAGTTTGATTATGTCGTGAGTTGAGCTTGACAATGTTGCAATTTGAGGTTCATTATGTTGTAATTTGAGCTTCATTATGTATTTATGTTGGAAATCAAGCTTGATTATGTTGAAAATTGAGCTATATTATGTTGAAAAGTGAGCTTGATTATGTTGGTTTGAGCTTGATTAATAAGTTGCAGTTTGAGCGTGATAATAATGTTGCAATTCTTATTTCGTTGCTTTTGATTTGAATTTTAAGTTGTTTTCTTGATTGTTTATCGACATAAACTTCTTAGGTTTTTAATTCTAATATTTTTCAAATTCTCATTATATTATCCTAAGAGGCTACCACTAAAATTTGCGCTATTTTTGCTCTGGAACTATTTTATCGAAAATCGTGGATTATGTACTGCAATTCTAATCAAAACTGATCAAAATTTTGAAATGACCAGAATTTCCTAAAAACATTAGTGCCGATAGCCAGAAGTATTCTTGTTCGATTTAAGTGTAGGATACTCATGTTGTGAAGTACTCGTATATTTCATGGGTTTCGACCATCATCACTTTTGTGGATTTATGATTGTTTTGGTTGTTTCTTTAAATTTGTCTTAGATTTTTTTACTCTAATATTTTGCAGAATCTCATTAAATCATCCTTTGTGACTACCAAAAATATTTGAGCCGTTTATGCTCCAAGGCCATTTTATCGAAAAATTGATAATTATGTATTGAAAATTTGATCAATTTTTAGAAATGAGCCAAATGTCTTAAAAACATTTGTGTGAGTATTGTGAAATATTTTCATGTATGGATTTATAACGGTTTTGGTTGTTTTCTGAAATTTTCTGTGGTTTTATACTCTAATATTTTGCAAATTATCATTATATCATCCTTAGAGGCTACCATAAATATTTGAGCCCTTTTTCACTGAAGCTATTTTATCGAAAAATCGTGGATTATGTACTGCGATTTAGGCCAAATATGATCAATTTTTTTGACATGATCCAAATGTCCTCCAAATATTAACTAAAATTGCGTAGCAGTATAATTGTTGGACTTCAGTGGTCGTAACACATTTTATGAACTATTTAATGGGTTTTGACGCTTGCCACTTTGTATGGATTTATGACTTTTTTTTTACTGTTTTTCTAAACTTTCCTTACGTTTTTTTTCTCTAATATTTTGCAAAATCTCATTATATTATCCTTAGAGGCTACCACCAAAATTTGAGCCTTATTTGCTCCAGAGCCATTTTATCGAAAAAACCGTGGATTATGTACTGCGATTTTGGCGAAATTTGACCAATTTTTTTGAAAAGTTCCAAATGTCCTCTAAACATTAACTAAGATTGCCTAGCAGTACAATTGTTGGATTTCAGTATTCGTAAATCATTTTGTAAACTATTTTATGGGTTTTGACGCTCGTCACTTTGTATGGATTTATGAGTTTTTCTACTGTTTTTGTAAACTTTCCTTACGTTTTTACTCTAATATTTTGCAAAACCTCATTATGTAATCCTTATAGGCTACCACTAAAATTTGAGCCCGATTTATTTTGGAGCCATTTTATCGAAAAATCATGGATTATGTACTGTAATTTTGGCCAAATTTGACAAAGTTTTCTGAAATGATCCAGATGTCCTCCAAACATTAACAAAGATTGCCTAGCAATATAATTGTTGGACTTCAGTGTTCGTAACTCATTTTAAGAACTATTTCTTGGGTTTTGACGCTCGTCACTTTTTATGGATTTATAACTTTTTTGACTGTTTTTCTAAACTTTCCTTATGTTTTTTACTCTAATATTTTGCAAATTCTAATTATATCATCCTTAGACGCTACCAACAAAATTTGAGCAATATTTGCTCCGGAGCCATTTTATCGAAAAACTGTGAATTATGTACTGCAATTTTGGCCAAATTTGACCAATTTTTTTGAAATGATCCAAATGTCCTCAAAAAGTTAACTAAGATTGCCTAACAGTATAATTGTTGGACTTCAATGTTCGTATCTCATTTTCTGAACTATTTCATGGGTTTTGACGCTCGTCACTTTGTTTGAATTTATGACTTTTTTTTACTGTTTTTCTAAACTTTCCTTCCGGTTTTGTACTCTAATATTTTGCAAAATCTCATTATATCATCCTTAGTGGCTACTACTAAAATTGGAGCCTTATTTGCTCAGGAGTCATTTTATCGAAAAACCGTGGATTACGTACTGCGATTTTGGCTAAATTTGACCAATTTTTTTGAAATGATGCAAATATACTCCAAACATTAACTAAGATATCCTAGCACTATAATTGTTGGACTTCAGTGTTCGTAACTCATTTTTTGAACTATTTCATGGGTTTTGACGCTCGTCACTCTTTATGGATTTATGACTGTTTTGACTATTTTTCTAAACTTTTCTTACGTTTTTAACTCTAATATTTAGCAAATTCTCATTATATCATCTTAAGCGACTACCACTAAAATTTGAGCCTTATTTGCTCCGGAGCCATTTTATCGAAAAAACTGTGGATTATGTACTGCGATTTTGGCCAAATTTGAACAACTTTTTTGAAAAGTTCCAAATGTCCTCTAAACATTAACTAAGATTGCCTACCAGTAAAATTGTTGGATTTCAGTGTTCGTAAGTCATTTTGTGAACTATTTTATGGGTTTTGGCGCTCGTCACTTTGTATGGATTTATGACTTTTTTTACTGTTTTTGTAAACTTACCTTATGTTTTTTACTCTAATATTTTGCAAAGTCTCATTATATCATCCTTAGACGCTACCACCAAAATTTAACGAATATTTGCTCCGGAGCCATTTTATCGAAAAACTGTGGATTATGTATTGCGATTTTGGCCAAATGTGACCAATTTTTTTGAAATGATCCAAACGTCCTCCAAAAGTTAACTAAGATTGCCAGCAGCATAATGTTTGGACTTCAGTGTTCGTAACTCATTTTATGATCTATTTCATGGGATTTTGACGCTCTTCACTTTGTATGTATTTTTTTTTTTTTTTACTATTTTGACTCTTTTTCTATACTTTTGTTACGTTTTTTTACTCTAATATTTCGCAAATTCGCATTATATCATCTTTAGAGGGTAGCACGAGCCCTATTTGCTCCGGAGACATTTTATCGAAAAATCGTGGATTATGTAATGCGATTTTGGCCAAATTTGACCAATTTTTTTGAAATGATCCAAATGTCCTCCAAAAGTTAACTAAGATTCCCATGATCATAATTGTTGGACTTCAGTGTTCGTAACTCATTTTCTGAACTATTTCATGGGTTTTGACGTTCGTCACTTTGTATGGATTTTTTTACTGGTTTGACTATTTTTCTATACTTTTATTACGTCTTTTACTCTAATATTTTGCAAATTCTCATTATATCATCCTTAGAGCCTACCACCAAAATTTGAGCCTTTTTCATTCCGGAACCATTTTATCGAAAAACTGTGGATTATGTACTACGAATTTGGCCAAATTTGACCAATTTTTTTTTAAATGATCCAAATGTCCTCAAAACATTAACTAATACTGCCTAGCAGTATAATTGTTGGACTTAAGTGTTCGTAACTCATTTTATGAACTATTTAGTGGGTTTTGACGCTCGTCATATTGTATGGATTTATGACTTTTTTTTTTTTTTTTTTCTGTTTTTCTAAACTTTTCGTGCACTCACTATATCATCCTTACTGGCTACCATGAAAACTTGAGCCCTATTTGTTTCAGAGCCATTTTATCGAAAAATTGTGGATTATGTACTGCGATTTTGGCCAAATTTGACAAAAAAAATTTAAATGATCCAAATGTCCTCCAAACATTAACTAAGATTGCCTAGCAGTATAATTGTTGGACTTCAGTGTTCGTAACTCATTTTATGAACTATTTAATGGGTTTTGACGCTCGTCACTTTGTATGGATTTAAGACTTTTTTGACTGTTTTTCTAAAATTTTCTTACGTGTTTTACTCTAATATATTGCAAAATCTCATTATACCATCCTTACAGGTTACCACCAAAATTTGAGCCTTATTTGTTTCGGAGCCATTTTATTGAAAAACCGTGGCTTATGTACTTCGATTTTGGACAAATTTGACAATTTTTTTGAACTGATCTAAATGTCCTCCAAACATTTACTAAGATTTATTAGCAGTATAATTGTTGGAGTTCAGTGTTCGTAACTCATTTTATAACTTCTTCATAGGTTTTGACGTTGTCACTTTGTATGGATTTATGATTGTTTTGACTGTTTTTCTGAAGTTTTCTTACGATTTTTTCTCTAATACTATGCAAATTCTCATTATATATTCCTTAGAGGATACCACTAAAATTTGAGCCCTATTTGCTATGGAGCCATTTTAACGAAAAACCGTGGATTATGTAATGTAATTTTGCCAAATTTGACCAAATTTTTTGAAATGATCCAAATATCCTCCAAACATTAACTAAGATTGCCTAGCAGTATAATTGTTGGATTTCAGTGGTCGTAACTCATTTTATGAACTACTTCATGGGTTTTGCCCCTCGTCATTTTGTATGGATTTATGACTTTTTCTGAAGTTTTCTTACGTTTTTTACTCTAATATTTTGCAAATTCTCATTATTTCATCGTTTGAACCTACCACCAAAATCTGAGCCTTTTTCGTCCGGAACCACTTTATCGAAAAACCGTAGATTATGTACTGTGATTTTGGTCAAATTTGACCAATTTTTTTGAAATGATCCAAATGTCCTCCAAACATTAACTAAGATTTCCTAGTAGTATAGTTGTTGGACTTCAGTGTTCGTAACTCATTTTGTGAATTATTTCATGGGTTTTGCCCCTCGTCATTTTGTATGGAGTTATGACTGTTTTGACTGTTTTTCTGAACTTTTCTTACGCTTTTTACTCTAATATTTTGCAAATTCTCATTATATCATCGTTTGAACCTACCACCAAAATTTGAGCCTTTTTCGTTCCGGGACCATTTTATCGAAAACCCGTGGATTATGTACTGCGATTTTGGTCAAATTTGACCATTTTTTTTTTGAAATGATCGAAATGTCCTCCAAACATTAACTAACATTGCCTACCAGTATAATTGTTGGACTTCAATGTTCGTATCTCATTTTGTGAACTATTTCATGGGTTTTGACGCTCGTCATTTTGTAAGGATTTAAGACTTTTTTGACTGTTTTTCTGAACTTCTCTTACGTTTTTTACTCTAATATTTTGAAAATTCTCATTATATCATCCTTAGAACCTACCACCAAAATTTCAGCCCTTTACGTTCCGGAACCATTTTATCGAAAAACCATGGATTATGTACTGCAATTTTGGACAAATTTGACAATTTTTTTGAACTGATCTAAATGTCCTCCAAACATTTACTAAGATTTACTAGCAGTATAATTGTTGGAGTTCAGTGTTCGTAACTCATTTTATAACTTCTTCATGGGTTTTGGCGTTGTCACTTTGTATGGATTTATAACTGTTTTGGCAGTTTTTTCTGAAGTTTTCTTACGTTTTTTATTCTAATATTTTGCAAATTCGCATTATATCTTCCTTAGAGGATACCACAAAAATTTGAGCCCTATTTGCTCTGGAGCCATTTTATCGAAAAACCGTGGATAATGTAATTTTTGCCAAATTTGACCAATTTTTTTGAAATGATCCAAATGTCCTCCAAACATTAACCAAGATTGCCTAGCAGTATAGTTGTTGGACTTCAGTGTTAGCTACTCATTTTATGAACTATTTCATGGGTTTTGACGTTCGTTACTTTGTATGGATTTATGAATTTTTTGACTGTTTTTCTAAACTTTTTTTAGTTTTTGCTCTAATATTTTGAAAATTATCATTTTATCATCCTTGGAGGCTACCACCAAAATTTGAGTCATTTTTGCTCCCGAACCACTTTATAGAAAAACCATGGATTATGTACTGCGATTTTGGCCAAATTTGACCAATTTTTTTGAAATGATCCAAATGTCCTCTAAACATTAACTAGGATTGGGTAGCAATATAACTGTTGGACTTCAATGTTCGTTACCATTTTATGAACTATTTCATGGGTTTTGACGTTCGTCACTTTGTATGGACTTATGACTGTTTTTCTAAACTTTTCTTTCGTTTTTTACTCTAATATTTTGCAAATTCTCATAATATCATCCTTAGAGCTACCTCCAATATTTGAGCCCTATGCTCTCCGGAGCCATTTTATCGTAAAACCATGGATGATGTACTGCGATTTTGACCAAATTTGATCAATTTTTTGAAATGATCTAAATGTCCTCCAAAAACTAATTAAAATTGCCTATTGGTATAATTGTTGGACTTCAGTGTTCGTAACTCATTTTGTGAACTATTTCATGGGTTTTGACGCTCGTCACTTTGTATGGAATTATGACTGTTTTGACTGTTGTTCAAAACTTTTCTTACATTTTTTACTCTAATATTTTGCAAATTTGAGCCCTTTTTGCTCCGGAACCAATTTATCGAAAAATCGTGGATTATGTACTGCGATTTTTGCCAAATTTGACCAATTTTTTTTGAAATGATCCAATATCCTCCAAACATTTACTAAGACTGCTTAGCAGTATAATTGTTGGACTTTAGTGTTCGTTACTCATTTTATGAACTATTTAATGGGTTTTGACGCTCGTCCCTTTGTATGGATTTATGACTTTTTTGACTGTTTTTCTAAACTTTTCTTAGTTTTTTGACTCTAATATTTTGCAAAATCTCATTATATCATCTTTTTAGGCTACCACAAAATTTTGGGCCCTATTTGTTCGGAGCCTTTTTTATCGAAAAACCGTGGCTTATGTACTGCGATTTTAGCCAAATTTGACCAATTTTTTTTAAATGATCCAAAAGTCCTCCAAACATTAACTAAGATTGCCTAGCAGTATAATTGTTGGAGTTCAGTGTTAGCTACTCATTTTATGAACTATTTCATGGGTTTTGACGTTCGTTACTTTGTATGGATTTATGACCGCTTTGACTGTTTTTCTAAAATTTTCTTAGTTTTTGCTCTAATATTTTTCAAATTATCATTATATCATCCTTGAAGGCTACCACCAAAATTTGAGCCTTATTTGCTCCTGAGCCATTTTATCGAAAAACCGTTGATTATGTACTGCAATTTTGGCCAAATTTGACCAATTTTTTTAAATGATCCAAATGTCCTCCAAACATTAACTAAGATAGCCTAGCAGTATAATTGTTTGATTTCAGTGTTCGTAACTCATTTTATGAACTATTTCATGGGTTTTGTCCCTCGTCATTTATGGATTGATGACTGTTTTGATTGTTTTTATGATATTTTCTTACGTTTTTTACTGTAATATTTTGCAAATCCTCATTATATCATCCTTAGAACATACCACCAAAATTTGAGCCCTTTTCGTTCCGGAACCATTTTATCGAAAAACTGTGGATTATGTACTGCGATTTTGGTCAAATATGACCATTTTTTTTTAAATGATCCAAATGTCTCCAAACATTAACTAAGATTGCCTAGCATTATAATTGTTGGACTTCAGTGTTCGTAACTCGTTTTGTGATTTATTTCATGTGTTTTGACGCTCGTCATTTTGTATGGATTTATGAATTTTTTGACTGTTTTTCTAAACTTTTCTTACGTTTTTTTACTCTAATATTTTGAAAATTATCATTTTATCATCCTTGGAGGCTACCACCAAAATTTGAGTCATTTTTGCTCCCGAACCACTTTATAGAAAAACCATGGATTATGTACTGCGATTTTGGCCAAATTTGACCAATTTTTTTGAAATGATCCAAATGTCCTCTAAACATTAACTAGGATTGGGTAGCAATATAACTGTTGGACTTCAATGTTCGTTACCATTTTATGAACTATTTCATGGGTTTTGACGTTCGTCACTTTGTATGGACTTATGACTGTTTTTCTAAACTTTTCTTTCGTTTTTTACTCTAATATTTTGCAAATTCTCATAATATCATCCTTAGAGCTACCTCCAATATTTGAGCCCTATGCTCTCCGGAGCCATTTTATCGTAAAACCATGGATGATGTACTGCGATTTTGACCAAATTTGATCAATTTTTTGAAATGATCTAAATGTCCTCCAAAAACTAATTAAAATTGCCTATTGGTATAATTGTTGGACTTCAGTGTTCGTAACTCATTTTGTGAACTATTTCATGGGTTTTGACGCTCGTCACTTTGTATGGAATTATGACTGTTTTGACTGTTGTTCAAAACTTTTCTTACATTTTTTACTCTAATATTTTGCAAATTTGAGCCCTTTTTGCTCCGGAACCAATTTATCGAAAAATCGTGGATTATGTACTGCGATTTTTGCCAAATTTGACCAATTTTTTTTGAAATGATCCAATATCCTCCAAACATTTACTAAGACTGCTTAGCAGTATAATTGTTGGACTTTAGTGTTCGTTACTCATTTTATGAACTATTTAATGGGTTTTGACGCTCGTCCCTTTGTATGGATTTATGACTTTTTTGACTGTTTTTCTAAACTTTTCTTAGTTTTTTGACTCTAATATTTTGCAAAATCTCATTATATCATCTTTTTAGGCTACCACAAAATTTTGGGCCCTATTTGTTCGGAGCCTTTTTTATCGAAAAACCGTGGCTTATGTACTGCGATTTTAGCCAAATTTGACCAATTTTTTTTAAATGATCCAAAAGTCCTCCAAACATTAACTAAGATTGCCTAGCAGTATAATTGTTGGAGTTCAGTGTTAGCTACTCATTTTATGAACTATTTCATGGGTTTTGACGTTCGTTACTTTGTATGGATTTATGACCGCTTTGACTGTTTTTCTAAAATTTTCTTAGTTTTTGCTCTAATATTTTTCAAATTATCATTATATCATCCTTGAAGGCTACCACCAAAATTTGAGCCTTATTTGCTCCTGAGCCATTTTATCGAAAAACCGTTGATTATGTACTGCAATTTTGGCCAAATTTGACCAATTTTTTTAAATGATCCAAATGTCCTCCAAACATTAACTAAGATAGCCTAGCAGTATAATTGTTTGATTTCAGTGTTCGTAACTCATTTTATGAACTATTTCATGGGTTTTGTCCCTCGTCATTTATGGATTGATGACTGTTTTGATTGTTTTTATGATATTTTCTTACGTTTTTTACTGTAATATTTTGCAAATCCTCATTATATCATCCTTAGAACATACCACCAAAATTTGAGCCCTTTTCGTTCCGGAACCATTTTATCGAAAAACTGTGGATTATGTACTGCGATTTTGGTCAAATATGACCATTTTTTTTTAAATGATCCAAATGTCTCCAAACATTAACTAAGATTGCCTAGCATTATAATTGTTGGACTTCAGTGTTCGTAACTCGTTTTGTGATTTATTTCATGTGTTTTGACGCTCGTCATTTTGTATGGATTTATGAATTTTTTGACTGTTTTTCTAAACTTTTCTTACGTTTTTTTACTCTAATATTTTGAAAATTATCATTTTATCATCCTTGGAGGCTACCACCAAAATTTGAGTCATTTTTGCTCCCGAACCACTTTATAGAAAAACCATGGATTATGTACTGCGATTTTGGCCAAATTTGACCAATTTTTTTGAAATGATCCAAATGTCCTCTAAACATTAACTAGGATTGGGTAGCAATATAACTGTTGGACTTCAATGTTCGTTACCATTTTATGAACTATTTCATGGGTTTTGACGTTCGTCACTTTGTATGGACTTATGACTGTTTTTCTAAACTTTTCTTTCGTTTTTTACTCTAATATTTTGCAAATTCTCATAATATCATCCTTAGAGCTACCTCCAATATTTGAGCCCTATGCTCTCCGGAGCCATTTTATCGTAAAACCATGGATGATGTACTGCGATTTTGACCAAATTTGATCAATTTTTTGAAATGATCTAAATGTCCTCCAAAAACTAATTAAAATTGCCTATTGGTATAATTGTTGGACTTCAGTGTTCGTAACTCATTTTGTGAACTATTTCATGGGTTTTGACGCTCGTCACTTTGTATGGAATTATGACTGTTTTGACTGTTGTTCAAAACTTTTCTTACATTTTTTACTCTAATATTTTGCAAATTTGAGCCCTTTTTGCTCCGGAACCAATTTATCGAAAAATCGTGGATTATGTACTGCGATTTTTGCCAAATTTGACCAATTTTTTTTGAAATGATCCAATATCCTCCAAACATTTACTAAGACTGCTTAGCAGTATAATTGTTGGACTTTAGTGTTCGTTACTCATTTTATGAACTATTTAATGGGTTTTGACGCTCGTCCCTTTGTATGGATTTATGACTTTTTTGACTGTTTTTCTAAACTTTTCTTAGTTTTTTGACTCTAATATTTTGCAAAATCTCATTATATCATCTTTTTAGGCTACCACAAAATTTTGGGCCCTATTTGTTCGGAGCCTTTTTTATCGAAAAACCGTGGCTTATGTACTGCGATTTTAGCCAAATTTGACCAATTTTTTTTAAATGATCCAAAAGTCCTCCAAACATTAACTAAGATTGCCTAGCAGTATAATTGTTGGAGTTCAGTGTTAGCTACTCATTTTATGAACTATTTCATGGGTTTTGACGTTCGTTACTTTGTATGGATTTATGACCGCTTTGACTGTTTTTCTAAAATTTTCTTAGTTTTTGCTCTAATATTTTTCAAATTATCATTATATCATCCTTGAAGGCTACCACCAAAATTTGAGCCTTATTTGCTCCTGAGCCATTTTATCGAAAAACCGTTGATTATGTACTGCAATTTTGGCCAAATTTGACCAATTTTTTTAAATGATCCAAATTTCCTCCAAACATTAACTAAGATAGCCTAGCAGTATAATTGTTTGATTTCAGTGTTCGTAACTCATTTTATGAACTATTTCATGGGTTTTGTCCCTCGTCATTTATGGATTGATGACTGTTTTGATTGTTTTTATGATATTTTCTTACGTTTTTTACTGTAATATTTTGCAAATCCTCATTATATCATCCTTAGAACATACCACCAAAATTTGAGCCCTTTTCGTTCCGGAACCATTTTATCGAAAAACTGTGGATTATGTACTGCGATTTTGGTCAAATATGACCATTTTTTTTTAAATGATCCAAATGTCTCCAAACATTAACTAAGATTGCCTAGCATTATAATTGTTGGACTTCAGTGTTCGTAACTCGTTTTGTGATTTATTTCATGTGTTTTGACGCTCGTCATTTTGTATGGATTTATGAATTTTTTGACTGTTTTTCTAAACTTTTCTTACGTTTTTTTACTCTAATATTTTGAAAATTATCATTTTATCATCCTTGGAGGCTACCACCAAAATTTGAGTCATTTTTGCTCCCGAACCACTTTATAGAAAAACCATGGATTATGTACTGCGATTTTGGCCAAATTTGACCAATTTTTTTGAAATGATCCAAATGTCCTCTAAACATTAACTAGGATTGGGTAGCAATATAACTGTTGGACTTCAATGTTCGTTACCATTTTATGAACTATTTCATGGGTTTTGACGTTCGTCACTTTGTATGGACTTATGACTGTTTTTCTAAACTTTTCTTTCGTTTTTTACTCTAATATTTTGCAAATTCTCGTAATATCATCCTTAGAGCTACCTCCAATATTTGAGCCCTATGCTCTCCGGAGCCATTTTATCGTAAAACCATGGATGATGTACTGCGATTTTGACCAAATTTGATCAATTTTTTGAAATGATCTAAATGTCCTCCAAAAACTAATTAAAATTGCCTATTGGTATAATTGTTGGACTTCAGTGTTCGTAACTCATTTTGTGAACTATTTCATGGGTTTTGACGCTCGTCACTTTGTATGGAATTATGACTGTTTTGACTGTTGTTCAAAACTTTTCTTACATTTTTTACTCTAATATTTTGCAAATTTGAGCCCTTTTTGCTCCGGAACCAATTTATCGAAAAATCGTGGATTATGTACTGCGATTTTTGCCAAATTTGACCAATTTTTTTTGAAATGATCCAATATCCTCCAAACATTTACTAAGACTGCTTAGCAGTATAATTGTTGGACTTTAGTGTTCGTTACTCATTTTATGAACTATTTAATGGGTTTTGACGCTCGTCCCTTTGTATGGATTTATGACTTTTTTGACTGTTTTTCTAAACTTTTCTTAGTTTTTTGACTCTAATATTTTGCAAAATCTCATTATATCATCTTTTTAGGCTACCACAAAATTTTGGGCCCTATTTGTTCGGAGCCTTTTTTATCGAAAAACCGTGGCTTATGTACTGCGATTTTAGCCAAATTTGACCAATTTTTTTTAAATGATCCAAAAGTCCTCCAAACATTAACTAAGATTGCCTAGCAGTATAATTGTTGGAGTTCAGTGTTAGCTACTCATTTTATGAACTATTTCATGGGTTTTGACGTTCGTTACTTTGTATGGATTTATGACCGCTTTGACTGTTTTTCTAAAATTTTCTTAGTTTTTGCTCTAATATTTTTCAAATTATCATTATATCATCCTTGAAGGCTACCACCAAAATTTGAGCCTTATTTGCTCCTGAGCCATTTTATCGAAAAACCGTTGATTATGTACTGCAATTTTGGCCAAATTTGACCAATTTTTTTAAATGATCCAAATGTCCTCCAAACATTAACTAAGATAGCCTAGCAGTATAATTGTTTGATTTCAGTGTTCGTAACTCATTTTATGAACTATTTCATGGGTTTTGTCCCTCGTCATTTATGGATTGATGACTGTTTTGATTGTTTTTATGATATTTTCTTACGTTTTTTACTGTAATATTTTGCAAATCCTCATTATATCATCCTTAGAACATACCACCAAAATTTGAGCCCTTTTCGTTCCGGAACCATTTTATCGAAAAACTGTGGATTATGTACTGCGATTTTGGTCAAATATGACCATTTTTTTTTAAATGATCCAAATGTCTCCAAACATTAACTAAGATTGCCTAGCATTATAATTGTTGGACTTCAGTGTTCGTAACTCGTTTTGTGATTTATTTCATGTGTTTTGACGCTCGTCATTTTGTATGGATTTATGAATTTTTTGACTGTTTTTCTAAACTTTTCTTACGTTTTTTTACTCTAATATTTTGAAAATTATCATTTTATCATCCTTGGAGGCTACCACCAAAATTTGAGTCATTTTTGCTCCCGAACCACTTTATAGAAAAACCATGGATTATGTACTGCGATTTTGGCCAAATTTGACCAATTTTTTTGAAATGATCCAAATGTCCTCTAAACATTAACTAGGATTGGGTAGCAATATAACTGTTGGACTTCAATGTTCGTTACCATTTTATGAACTATTTCATGGGTTTTGACGTTCGTCACTTTGTATGGACTTATGACTGTTTTTCTAAACTTTTCTTTCGTTTTTTACTCTAATATTTTGCAAATTCTCATAATATCATCCTTAGAGCTACCTCCAATATTTGAGCCCTATGCTCTCCGGAGCCATTTTATCGTAAAACCATGGATGATGTACTGCGATTTTGACCAAATTTGATCAATTTTTTGAAATGATCTAAATGTCCTCCAAAAACTAATTAAAATTGCCTATTGGTATAATTGTTGGACTTCAGTGTTCGTAACTCATTTTGTGAACTATTTCATGGGTTTTGACGCTCGTCACTTTGTATGGAATTATGACTGTTTTGACTGTTGTTCAAAACTTTTCTTACATTTTTTACTCTAATATTTTGCAAATTTGAGCCCTTTTTGCTCCGGAACCAATTTATCGAAAAATCGTGGATTATGTACTGCGATTTTTGCCAAATTTGACCAATTTTTTTTGAAATGATCCAATATCCTCCAAACATTTACTAAGACTGCTTAGCAGTATAATTGTTGGACTTTAGTGTTCGTTACTCATTTTATGAACTATTTAATGGGTTTTGACGCTCGTCCCTTTGTATGGATTTATGACTTTTTTGACTGTTTTTCTAAACTTTTCTTAGTTTTTTGACTCTAATATTTTGCAAAATCTCATTATATCATCTTTTTAGGCTACCACAAAATTTTGGGCCCTATTTGTTCGGAGCCTTTTTTATCGAAAAACCGTGGCTTATGTACTGCGATTTTAGCCAAATTTGACCAATTTTTTTTAAATGATCCAAAAGTCCTCCAAACATTAACTAAGATTGCCTAGCAGTATAATTGTTGGAGTTCAGTGTTAGCTACTCATTTTATGAACTATTTCATGGGTTTTGACGTTCGTTACTTTGTATGGATTTATGACCGCTTTGACTGTTTTTCTAAAATTTTCTTAGTTTTTGCTCTAATATTTTTCAAATTATCATTATATCATCCTTGAAGGCTACCACCAAAATTTGAGCCTTATTTGCTCCTGAGCCATTTTATCGAAAAACCGTTGATTATGTACTGCAATTTTGGCCAAATTTGACCAATTTTTTTAAATGATCCAAATGTCCTCCAAACATTAACTAAGATAGCCTAGCAGTATAATTGTTTGATTTCAGTGTTCGTAACTCATTTTATGAACTATTTCATGGGTTTTGTCCCTCGTCATTTATGGATTGATGACTGTTTTGATTGTTTTTATGATATTTTCTTACGTTTTTTACTGTAATATTTTGCAAATCCTCATTATATCATCCTTAGAACATACCACCAAAATTTGAGCCCTTTTCGTTCCGGAACCATTTTATCGAAAAACTGTGGATTATGTACTGCGATTTTGGTCAAATATGACCATTTTTTTTTAAATGATCCAAATGTCTCCAAACATTAACTAAGATTGCCTAGCATTATAATTGTTGGACTTCAGTGTTCGTAACTCGTTTTGTGATTTATTTCATGTGTTTTGACGCTCGTCATTTTGTATGGATTTATGAATTTTTTGACTGTTTTTCTAAACTTTTCTTACGTTTTTTTACTCTAATATTTTGAAAATTATCATTTTATCATCCTTGGAGGCTACCACCAAAATTTGAGTCATTTTTGCTCCCGAACCACTTTATAGAAAAACCATGGATTATGTACTGCGATTTTGGCCAAATTTGACCAATTTTTTTGAAATGATCCAAATGTCCTCTAAACATTAACTAGGATTGGGTAGCAATATAACTGTTGGACTTCAATGTTCGTTACCATTTTATGAACTATTTCATGGGTTTTGACGTTCGTCACTTTGTATGGACTTATGACTGTTTTTCTAAACTTTTCTTTCGTTTTTTACTCTAATATTTTGCAAATTCTCATTATATCATCCTTAGAGCTACCTCCAATATTTGAGCCCTATGCTCTCCGGAGCCATTTTATCGTAAAACCATGGATGATGTACTGCGATTTTGACCAAATTTGATCAATTTTTTGAAATGATCTAAATGTCCTCCAAAAACTAATTAAAATTGCCTATTGGTATAATTGTTGGACTTCAGTGTTCGTAACTCATTTTGTGAACTATTTCATGGGTTTTGACGCTCGTCACTTTGTATGGATTTATGACTGTTTTGACTGTTGTTCAAAACTTTTCTTACATTTTTTACTCTAATATTTTGCAAATTTGAGCCCTTTTTGCTCCGGAACCAATTTATCGAAAAATCGTGGATTATGTACTGCGATTTTTGCCAAATTTGACCAATTTTTTTTGAAATGATCCAATATCCTCCAAACATTTACTAAGACTGCTTAGCAGTATAATTGTTGGACTTTAGTGTTCGTTACTCATTTTATGAACTATTTAATGGGTTTTGACGCTCGTCCCTTTGTATGGATTTATGACTTTTTTGACTGTTTTTCTAAACTTTTCTTAGTTTTTTGACTCTAATATTTTGCAAAATCTCATTATATCATCTTTTTAGGCTACCACAAAATTTTGGGCCCTATTTGTTCGGAGCCTTTTTTATCGAAAAACCGTGGCTTATGTACTGCGATTTTAGCCAAATTTGACCAATTTTTTTTAAATGATCCAAAAGTCCTCCAAACATTAACTAAGATTGCCTAGCAGTATAATTGTTGGAGTTCAGTGTTAGCTACTCATTTTATGAACTATTTCATGGGTTTTGACGTTCGTTACTTTGTATGGATTTATGACCGCTTTGACTGTTTTTCTAAAATTTTCTTAGTTTTTGCTCTAATATTTTTCAAATTATCATTATATCATCCTTGAAGGCTACCACCAAAATTTGAGCCTTATTTGCTCCTGAGCCATTTTATCGAAAAACCGTTGATTATGTACTGCAATTTTGGCCAAATTTGACCAATTTTTTTAAATGATCCAAATGTCCTCCAAACATTAACTAAGATAGCCTAGCAGTATAATTGTTTGATTTCAGTGTTCGTAACTCATTTTATGAACTATTTCATGGGTTTTGTCCCTCGTCATTTATGGATTGATGACTGTTTTGATTGTTTTTATGATATTTTCTTACGTTTTTTACTGTAATATTTTGCAAATCCTCATTATATCATCCTTAGAACATACCACCAAAATTTGAGCCCTTTTCGTTCCGGAACCATTTTATCGAAAAACTGTGGATTATGTACTGCGATTTTGGTCAAATATGACCATTTTTTTTTAAATGATCCAAATGTCTCCAAACATTAACTAAGATTGCCTAGCATTATAATTGTTGGACTTCAGTGTTCGTAACTCGTTTTGTGATTTATTTCATGTGTTTTGACGCTCGTCATTTTGTATGGATTTATGAATTTTTTGACTGTTTTTCTAAACTTTTCTTACGTTTTTTTACTCTAATATTTTGAAAATTATCATTTTATCATCCTTGGAGGCTACCACCAAAATTTGAGTCATTTTTGCTCCCGAACCACTTTATAGAAAAACCATGGATTATGTACTGCGATTTTGGCCAAATTTGACCAATTTTTTTGAAATGATCCAAATGTCCTCTAAACATTAACTAGGATTGGGTAGCAATATAACTGTTGGACTTCAATGTTCGTTACCATTTTATGAACTATTTCATGGGTTTTGACGTTCGTCACTTTGTATGGACTTATGACTGTTTTTCTAAACTTTTCTTTCGTTTTTTACTCTAATATTTTGCAAATTCTCATTATATCATCCTTAGAGCTACCTCCAATATTTGAGCCCTATGCTCTCCGGAGCCATTTTATCGTAAAACCATGGATGATGTACTGCGATTTTGACCAAATTTGATCAATTTTTTGAAATGATCTAAATGTCCTCCAAAAACTAATTAAAATTGCCTATTGGTATAATTGTTGGACTTCAGTGTTCGTAACTCATTTTGTGAACTATTTCATGGGTTTTGACGCTCGTCACTTTGTATGGATTTATGACTGTTTTGACTGTTGTTCAAAACTTTTCTTACATTTTTTACTCTAATATTTTGCAAATTTGAGCCCTTTTTGCTCCGGAACCAATTTATCGAAAAATCGTGGATTATGTACTGCGATTTTTGCCAAATTTGACCAATTTTTTTTGAAATGATCCAATATCCTCCAAACATTTACTAAGACTGCTTAGCAGTATAATTGTTGGACTTTAGTGTTCGTTACTCATTTTATGAACTATTTAATGGGTTTTGACGCTCGTCCCTTTGTATGGATTTATGACTTTTTTGACTGTTTTTCTAAACTTTTCTTAGTTTTTTGACTCTAATATTTTGCAAAATCTCATTATATCATCTTTTTAGGCTACCACAAAATTTTGGGCCCTATTTGTTCGGAGCCTTTTTTATCGAAAAACCGTGGCTTATGTACTGCGATTTTAGCCAAATTTGACCAATTTTTTTTAAATGATCCAAAAGTCCTCCAAACATTAACTAAGATTGCCTAGCAGTATAATTGTTGGAGTTCAGTGTTAGCTACTCATTTTATGAACTATTTCATGGGTTTTGACGTTCGTTACTTTGTATGGATTTATGACCGCTTTGACTGTTTTTCTAAAATTTTCTTAGTTTTTGCTCTAATATTTTTCAAATTATCATTATATCATCCTTGAAGGCTACCACCAAAATTTGAGCCTTATTTGCTCCTGAGCCATTTTATCGAAAAACCGTTGATTATGTACTGCAATTTTGGCCAAATTTGACCAATTTTTTTAAATGATCCAAATGTCCTCCAAACATTAACTAAGATAGCCTAGCAGTATAATTGTTTGATTTCAGTGTTCGTAACTCATTTTATGAACTATTTCATGGGTTTTGTCCCTCGTCATTTATGGATTGATGACTGTTTTGATTGTTTTTATGATATTTTCTTACGTTTTTTACTGTAATATTTTGCAAATCCTCATTATATCATCCTTAGAACATACCACCAAAATTTGAGCCCTTTTCGTTCCGGAACCATTTTATCGAAAAACTGTGGATTATGTACTGCGATTTTGGTCAAATATGACCATTTTTTTTTAAATGATCCAAATGTCTCCAAACATTAACTAAGATTGCCTAGCATTATAATTGTTGGACTTCAGTGTTCGTAACTCGTTTTGTGATTTATTTCATGTGTTTTGACGCTCGTCATTTTGTATGGATTTATGAATTTTTTGACTGTTTTTCTAAACTTTTCTTACGTTTTTTTACTCTAATATTTTGAAAATTATCATTTTATCATCCTTGGAGGCTACCACCAAAATTTGAGTCATTTTTGCTCCCGAACCACTTTATAGAAAAACCATGGATTATGTACTGCGATTTTGGCCAAATTTGACCAATTTTTTTGAAATGATCCAAATGTCCTCTAAACATTAACTAGGATTGGGTAGCAATATAACTGTTGGACTTCAATGTTCGTTACCATTTTATGAACTATTTCATGGGTTTTGACGTTCGTCACTTTGTATGGACTTATGACTGTTTTTCTAAACTTTTCTTTCGTTTTTTACTCTAATATTTTGCAAATTCTCATTATATCATCCTTAGAGCTACCTCCAATATTTGAGCCCTATGCTCTCCGGAGCCATTTTATCGTAAAACCATGGATGATGTACTGCGATTTTGACCAAATTTGATCAATTTTTTGAAATGATCTAAATGTCCTCCAAAAACTAATTAAAATTGCCTATTGGTATAATTGTTGGACTTCAGTGTTCGTAACTCATTTTGTGAACTATTTCATGGGTTTTGACGCTCGTCACTTTGTATGGATTTATGACTGTTTTGACTGTTGTTCAAAACTTTTCTTACATTTTTTACTCTAATATTTTGCAAATTTGAGCCCTTTTTGCTCCGGAACCAATTTATCGAAAAATCGTGGATTATGTACTGCGATTTTTGCCAAATTTGACCAATTTTTTTTGCAATGATCCAAATGTCCTCCAAACAATAACTAAGATTTCCTAGTAGTATTTGTTGTACTTCAGTCTCGAGATTAGAAGCCTTGATAATATCAAAGTCCCCAGTACAACAATAGATATGTAGGTGCTCATTTTAGAGGGCTATTACAAGTGAGGCTATCGAGTACATGCTGTTCGATACTAACATATCATAAGGACAAATTTCGCAATGTCGACCAACTTGTAGTCAATGACGTTTTCAGGGCACATCCGCTCAACCTGAAGCTACTTAATTTTTGTCTCTTCGATGTCAATTTGCTTAGAGAGTGTTTGGGAACAAGGATTTGATTCTCAAATTCTTGAGTTCCCAAACATGTGATTTGTGTCAAATTTGTACTGAGAATCAAATCCTTGTTCCCAAACACTCTTTAAGGAACCTTAAGGTAGCGTTTGGAAACATGAAATTCGAAATTTGTAATCATTTCAAATCCATCATTTGAGAATGTAGAATTCAAATATAAATTCAATGCTTGGGGAGGTCGGGATTTCAAAATGACACCTCTTGAGGTGTCATTTGTTTTTTGCCTAATTGGATTTGATACAAATTCCAAAGGATTTGACACAAATCCAAATTCTTAAATTATTGATTTCCCAAACATGTGATTTGTGTCAAATTTGGATTTGAGAATCAAATCCTTGTTTCCAAACACTCTCGTAGGAAACTCGTACAACACTAATCCTGAAACCCAAACATAAAATTTCAATTCTTCAACTCGAAAGTCATCAACAATAATAAAATCTTGACTTCGATCAAGCAGTAATTGTGGGATATCAAGTGTTAGCTTTGACAACTTTTCAGTACACTTAACGTGCTCTTAAGAATATAGTCAATGGCTTTCAGAGTATGGTCGATCGACGAAAGCATCTATATCTATATGTTGGTAACTAGCTTAAAATACTCAATTAAATCCGATACTCTTTAATTTTACCGAATCAAACATAACTAATCTAAAATAATAGTAGATTAAACATGATAAATTTACGGTGAAATAGGGCGTCCCGTGCAATTTTACACGTACAAGTCAGTAGTTGTTCATTGAAGAAAGCACGTAAGACCGCACCATGTTCTTTTGCAAGAGGACTGAAATGAGGTCCATACTTTTCTGTCTCAAATGTCACTTGGCTATGACGCCAACATCTAACAGGAAGATGGTTGCAGTTGTCACACTTGCCTAGCATGTCCTCGTCTTCCTCGTACTTAAACTGTGCACAACCACCCATTGAATCGATTAATTTTTATTTACAATCAAAATATATAACTAATTGATTGGTAGGAGTCGAAGAAAATTAAAGCAGACTTGTTACCTACCCGGATAATTTTATGGTCTTGAAGAAACTCTATAGATAATGAGTCTAGCCATGGCGCATGCAACCCAAAGTAGAGTGTCGAGTAAGCTTTTGTAGTCCAGCCTTTCACCTTTCCTACTAGCGCATTAGTCCAATTTGGCGATCAAAGTCTTGACACCAACTAGAGGAGGATATAGGTTTTTCTTTACATCATTAGGAATAGTTGCAATAAGCCTTGCATCCTGCAATGATAGAAATAGTAAAGATTATCATCATCATGAGACAAATCAAGACGCACACGCTTCAAATTCGGAGTATTATTGAGCTTGAAACACGGGATTGGTTCGCCAGTATACTTCAAGTCATACAATTGAGGAGCATCGTCTATGGTGACATCTTTCAAGTTGTAACATGTAGATAGGTAGATATACCGTGCGCAATTACCAGTTACAAGATGCTTCACACCATCACATAAGGACAAGTTAAGGTACCTTTGGGCTTCAATTTCTAGGGGTTTCCCTCAACTTTGTCTTCGATTGTCACTTGGCCATTAATATTGAAGATAGCAGCAAGAACAGATTCATGTTCATCATGTCGATCTTGTATGTTCTTGATTGTCACTTGGGCATGACGCCAACATCTAACAGGAAGATGTTTGCAATTGTCACATTTGTCCGCCATATCCTCGTCTTCCTCGTACTTAAACTGTCCAATACAACCCATCAACTCGATCATTTACCATCTAATTCGTAATTTACCATCTAATTCGTAAGGAGTGAAAAAGAAGAATCGAAAGCCTCATCGATACCTACTACATACATACCTGGATAATCTTACGCTCGTGGACAAACTTGGTTATTGTCAGCCCCGGGGCATCACGATCTATTTGAATCCATCGTATTGATAATGAGTCTAAGCGCGGTGCAACCCACAATAGAGTTTCGACTAAGCTTTTATAATCCGGCCTACCTTCCTTAGCACGGTAGAGTTGGTTGGTGTCATTTACTGTCGCAATCAAAGTCTTGACACCAACAAGAGGGGGATTTTGGATTTTTCTTACATCATCAGGAATTGGTACAATCTTATTTGCATTCTGCATCCATATAGAAACAATTTAAAAAGGATTCACATAAATCATAACGTTAATTAATTGACTGATAGAGAATGAATGTAGACTATAGGGTGAATACGGAGTACGATAACATTGACTATATATGCACAAATTAAGCTTACCTCTAGTTCTAATTTTTGGAGATGACCAAACCCACTAAGAAAATGTATTAGCCTCTCATATATAGCTGGTCCATCATCCTCGTACCACTCACGGATATTATACATATGAAGAAGAACACTTTGTAAGCTTGGAGTATTGATCAGCTTGAAAGATGGGGTTGGTTTCCAACTGTAGCGTAAGTACCACAATTGAGGAGCATCATCTATAGTGACATCTTCCAAGTTGTAACATGACTCTATGTCGATCGACTGTAGGTAATCACTAGTTAACTTTAGGTGCTTCACACCATCGCAATTTTCCAAGTTGAGGTACTCTAGTTTGGTGAATTGGCCAAGATTCCGGTTCAACCATTCATCACTTAAAAACTCGTCATTGACTATGCTCAGTCTTGTCAAACCTTTGCTGAGACTTAGATTGTCGATAATACAACATACTTTGTCCTCGTCCTCCTCCTCCTCCTCCTCGTCCTCCTTACGAACACACTTAAAGTGGAACTCGCGAAGATTGGGAGCATTAATCTCAATCCCCTTGATTGGGCTGAAGGCGTTGATGCTAAAATAAACGAGTCGTTTAAGAAGAGAGGCCTTGATAGTATTGAAGTCCCCAATACATTCATGGATCTCAAGCTCTTCAATTAGAGGACAATTACAAGTGACGCTATCAAGTACTTTCTGATCGAAACGAACCCCACACAAGCATAAAGTTCGCAGTGTCGACCATGTGTCATCCAATGATGAATTTAGCGCACATTGGTACAACTTCAAGTCACTTATTCGTTGCTTCTCCGATGTCAAGATGCTCGTAGGAAACACGTACAAATTGTTAATTATCTGTGCGTCCGGATTTTCATCACAATAAAAACGTAAATCAAATCTTTCGACTCGAAAGTCATTAACAATTAAATCGACCCACTTATTAAGTAGTCGACTGGTTGAATCATAACTTCGATCGAGCGGTAAACGTGGCATACAAAGTGTAAGCTTCTGCAACAATTTATCAGCAAACTTGGACCTTTTTGTAAGAATGTTGTTCATGTTTTTCCAATCATGATCAATCGAAGGACCGAGATTGCAGAAGTATGCAAGGTCCAAACTGGGAAGGGTGAGCCAAGTTTCCTCCCAAGACTTCGACACGAACCTCGTCCGTGCCGCTTCTCTGGTCGTAAGACAAGACAAGATCTTTTGCTTTACATCTTGCGGTAGTTCTGATATTCGGTCATTAGTTTGTGACATTATTTTTCTTTATAGCAAAGAACAATGAAGGTGTTTGATCAATTGGGGGGTGGATATTTTTTACGGCTCAAAACATATACTCTGTCAGTTCGCCTAACATTCTACTTTCGATATAGGGGTGTTCATATTTAAAAGGAAAATTTAACAAAAATAATACCAACTTTAGATAGTATTCCCAAAATAATCCCAACTTCTTATTAATGCCTTTCTTAATATGCGTTCATGATATATTCAGAGTACCCCAAACAACGGTTGTTAATCTGAAAAACCCCTCGAACATAATAATCCCAACTTTCAATTATTTTTTCTAAGAATAGTCCTAATATTCCCAAACCTGGTTATATCAAGTATAAATATATTCCTAACCTACTTTATTTACCAACCGAACCTAAAATTTACCCAACACTTTACCATTTTAATTTAAAATATATATTTTCTCTCTCCTTCCCTACCCGCCCCTACTTCCACCGCCCTCGTCACCGCACTACCACCACCAACATCTTCTTCCAACTCCACCACCATGGGCGGCAGAAGCCCTTGAGGCTGGCCCCACCATTCCCGGCGTCGCCTCCGTCCCATCCATCGTAGGTTTGGAAAATTAGGACCATTTTCAGAAACAAAGTTGAAAGTTGGAATTATTTTGAGATAATTGAAAGTTGGGATTATTTTGGGAAGACTATTCAAAGTTGAGATTATTCTGGTTAAATTTTCCTATTTAAAATCCCTAATTCCCTTCTCTGTATTTGTAAATACCAAAATAGCCCTACTTTATCACTTTTATTAAAATGTAATAAGTGGGGCATACCCCTATATTATAGTTTTACACCAAGTGGACCCTATAACTCTTTCCTTATTTTTTTTAACCGTATTCCGGCGCAACGTGTTTTATAGGCGAACGATACATGGTGAATAATAATAACCTGCCATCCAAAGTGGAAACCCTAACCTCTCGCCTCCTCCTTTTATACATATACTAGAGATTCATTAGTCAAATAATAGGAAATAATGAGATCAAGATGAAGATCCATTTCCCTTTAAAAAAAAAGATGAAGATCCATTGCATAGCGACTATATATAAACAATTAAACAAGCAAAAACTACTAATGTAAATTATTGTGTTGACAAAGACTAAGCTCATTTGATATTGAAACATAAGAAGAAGGGTGATCCGTTATCAATTTGACGTCATGTAACTACAAATACTACTATTAACTAATTTGACTGATTTTAATAGTTGAATTATTTGGGGATATACTAAGCTACATGTAGACTGGGCTTGTGAAATGTGATCATACCTCACATACACTTTTAGTTTATGTATTGGTCAAGTGGTGTCACTAAGCTCTTGTGCAATTGGACTGCATTTTTCTGATTTGATTTGAATTGAACTGATCTGATTTGATTTGATTTGATATGAACTGAATAAATTGATAAATTAACTGCAATTAGACGAATTAATAACTAAAAATAGACTAGATTCATTGATTGTTATTTGGATAATTCTGATCTGATTTGATTTGATTTGAATAAAACTGATCTGAATTGATGTGATTTGAATAAATCTGATTTGATTAAATCTGATCTGATTTGAAAACAATGTTAAATAAGTTGAATCGCACAGGGCCTAAGACATCGACAACTCGTGACCACATTTCTATTTAGCTATTTAAATCATCGAATTATCATTATTGTTTTTTAACGGAAAATCATCGGATTAGTTTTATTTATCTCTTTTTATGTTCAAGACCAATCAAATACAACAAACTAAATGGACCAACAACCGGAGGTAGAAAATAGAAAATTGGCTTCATGCGATTTCGAACCCGCGACCACATTTCTGGAATTTTGTTCATAAACTTCTCCATTCCCACCAAACAAAACCCCCTATTCCGATTAATCCCAAAACAACGTAACGAAGAAGCTGCTCATCATGAAAGAAGATTACGAGGTTCTACACTTTCTACTCTTTTCCCTTCTTAATTAATTAATTTATTAATCAATCAATCAATTAATTTTTCCTGCTAAGTTTGGGCACAATCAAACAAACCCTAATTCTGCAATTTTTTTGGGGGGGGGGCAGATTGAAGAGAAGAAGCAAGCAGCAGTAGATGTGATGTCCAATTACTCGAAATTCGCGTTAGCTTCTATTGGGAATCGTGTTCCTCCCTCTGACCTTAGAATGCATCTCATGAAGGTATTCATTTCTTTCTTTTCTCTTTTTCGCGGTTATATACGACGATTCATGTTAGTGGACCCGGAATTATTTATAGGACTAAGGATTGTTTGTTGTTGTTTTCGGGTTTTAGTTAGCTTACTCTAGACACTTACTGGTGTTACGCTGAGTGGAAACTGTGTCAGTTGTAATTAAATATGAGGTGGATTAGGTCCATTTTTTTAGTTCAATTAGAAGGGTCATCTGGAAATAAACCCTTTCGTGTTTTCAACGTAAGGGTAAGGCTGCCTACGTCTAAGACACTGAGGTGATGTTGTTGTCGTTAATGTGAAGTTGTCCGTAAACTTATGCTAGGCAGTGCTGATTCTGTGTGGAATTGTGCATTTATCTGCAACATTTCTGAAAATTGATCAGTGTGTTATGCTGCTGATGCTTTTCCCATATAGTTGTTGGTCGTGTTTGTGAACAAGTTTGTATGAAGCCGTGATGTTTTGGTGTGTCTTTCGCTGATGTTTGATTGGGTTTTTGATCCTTTTGGCGTTTTCTTAATTAGAACATGAAGTTGTAAGAGGCGGCTAACTCATTTGGTAGCGTAGATTGTATGGCGTTCATAGATAATTGTACTGATCTTCAGAATAAGTTTTGACATGCCTGAGCAAGCTTGGGTTTGCAATTCCTTGAATAAGTGGGCTGATGGGTTTGTGTCGGCTGTGCCCTTGATAAAATTCTCAGCTTTGAGCAGAAGTCGAAAGATTTAACCTTTTTTTCTGAAAGTTTCAGAGCAATTATAATGTTTCTGTTCATCTTATGGAAGTATTTCCTGGTGTATTATTCAGGAGATATCCGGGATGCCTACAACTTTAAGGAGAGATTCATTCCCTGTTGCTGTTTCTCCGGATGCAATGGGTGAATCATCTAGTTCAGGCACAGCCAGACTCGATAAAGCAGATAGCTTTCGTGCACCTCAGAACTTAGACTGAGACTCTGAGAGCTACAGACTTGTTCCTGCCTCCTTTTTTTGTTGCATAGTTTGCAGCTCATCAGGCAGCTATAAGTTGATCAGGCATAATTGTTGGGCGTTAGGTCATATAGGAAGCAAAAATCGTGTGTTGCCACAGGTGAATATCCTTCTTCGATCATATTCTCCTCTTATGCCTCAGAAACCTTTGTAGCCTTACTGTATTGCGCATTCAGTCATGAATCATGTAAAATGATATGTTTCTTACCTATTGTAGATTGGTGGTAAATTCATATACACGGATTTGTTGTATCCGAAATAGTTCTCGCAATGACAGATAATAAAAATTTGCAGTCGCAGTTGTGTTATTTTGTGAAGTTCATGCCCTGCCAGATTTTTTTTTTTTTTTTTTTTTTTTTTTTTTTTTTGCCCTCCGAGTTTTGGTCTACTGGTAAAATGTAGTGATTTGGTATATACAATAGCGTCATATCGTCGATACTCAATCAGATTACTAAGAGTGTCTGGTTGGACCATTTGATCTATATCCATATGTAGATTCCGCCATCGTAACCGAAGAAATGCATTAGAAACACATTGGCATTGAAATGACCTAATAACTCCATTTGTGCACTTCAATCGTGTGGAACAATCTCTATTTTCTCAATTGAATGCTTTTATTTAGGCTCATTTCCTATCGTCAAAAAGAGCTAGGGTCCTCGACTCCTCGTTGAACACGACAAAGATGATAACATGCATCATCTTTACCACAAATTATTGTGGATGGTGCGACTTTGGGAGAGGGGGGTTCGGGAATGGGGGTGGTGTTGCGTGGATGCGAGGGGGAGGTGCTGCGTTCGGCGTGTAGGCAAGTGCGGGAGTGTTGGGAACCTTGTATTGTTGAAGCGAAGGCGGCTTTATTTGGGTTGCAATTGGCATGGCAGCAAGGTGTGGAGAATGTGGTGCTTGAGTCGGACTCTCTACAGCTGATCTCGTCTCTAAAGACGGGAATTGAGTCCTCTAGCTATTTTGGTGTAGTGGCTTTAGATGTCTTTTCCTTTTCGCGTAGGTTCGTTTCTTGCTCGTTCAATCATGTTCGTAGGAATGGTAATAAAGTCGCGCATGTACTTGCGCATATGCGCCCGGTAGACTACTCGACTCGAGTGTGGGTAGATACGGCTCCTGATGATGTACTTGATATTATAGCTACGGACTACATTGCCGGAGCTACTCGTTAATACATTTCCGTTTACCTCACAAAAAAAAAAAAAAAAGATGATAACATGCATCATCTTTACCACAGATTATGTTTCAAGAATCGAGATGATATATACTACTTAATATATTTTATTAAAATCGATAGTAGCTAAATCAAAACTCGTAAAGTCATAATCACCTAAAGAAAAAAAAAAAGTTCACCATCAAGTTCGGGCCCATCGGATGAAGTCCAAGCCCACTTCATAATCTGAAACAGGCCCAAATCCCCAACGGCTACTAATAACGATCAGAAAAGATACACAAAATAAAAATAGAAATTGTGCATTTTACCGTTGTACAACGGTACAATTTTTCAAACTAAAATATCAACCATTTCTCCCCTCCTCCATTCTTTGTCTCCGCTCCCTCTCTTCTTCTTCCCTCCACTCTCTCATCCTCTCTCCTAAAACTTCTTCTTCACTCAACTTCTCAGAGAATTCTCCATTGATTTAACACTAATCTAATCTAATTATCAATCATAAATCTTGGAGAGAGAGAGAAGATGATGCAAGAAATGTGGAATGCTCCTCCTGGTTTCAAGCTTTCAAAGTCTGCTTCTGCCCCTTGCTCTCCTGCTAAGCCTCTCGCCGTATCGCGAACCCGGTCCGAATCGTTCCATATTACCCACAAGGTCCCCGTTGGTGACACACCTTATGTTCGAGCCAAACATGTTCAGGTTTGTCTAATCAAACTTTAACCCTCAATTCAACTGCAAAGATCAAACCTTTTATCAAATTTTCTGATTAATTTGGCTTCTTAATCACTATTTTACTATTTTATTATAAAGATCAAAGCTTTTTATCAATTTATCTCATTAAATAGTCTTCTTAATCACTAATTTATTATGGAAATCTTGTTGATGAAGTTTCAATAATTTTACAAGATGAACTTTTTCTTGAAAAGAAATCCATTTTTCTTATCAATTTGAGTTTTTTTTTTGTGTTGATTAAGGATTAAATTGTGATTGAGTTGTTATTAATCTTTGAATTTTGTTTGATTGGTGAATGATTAGTTGGTAGATAAAGACCCAGAAAAAGCAATTCCATTGTTTTGGGCAGCCATTAATGCCGGAGACAGAGTAGACAGTGCTCTCAAAGATATGGCCATTGTAATGAAACAGCAGAATCGTGCTGATGAAGCTATTGAAGCCATCAAATCGCTTCGAAGCCGGTGTTCTGATCAGGCCCAAGAGTCCCTTGACAACATTCTACTTGATCTCTACAAGGTAAAAAAAATATAATCTTTTACCATGAAATAAACTTTGGAAGTTGATACAGTAATATTTTTTTTACTGGTGTTAATAAAGTTGCTGATTTTACAGAGATGTGGGAGATTGGATGATCAAATATCATTATTGAGGCACAAGCTTTACTTGATTCAACAAGGTCTTGCCTTTAATGGAAAGCGAACCAAAACAGCGCGATCACAAGGGAAGAAATTCCAGGTCTCAGTGGAGCAAGAGGCTACTCGTTTACTGGTATGAAATTACAATCAAAAAATGATTAACCTAACTATTCGACTCGAATTCGGTACTAAATTCATGTATTTTTAATTATGTAATTTCAGGGTAATTTGGGATGGGCATTAATGCAGCAGAGTAACTACAGAGAAGCAGAAGATGCATATAGGAGGGCACTGTCAATTGCACCTGACAACAACAAAATGTGCAATTTGGGCATTTGTTTGATGAAGCAAGGGAGGATTGTCGAGGCGAAAGAGACTCTAAGGCGGGTGAAGCCGGCTGTGGCAGACGGGCCGAGAGGGATGGACTCACACCTCAAGGCTTATGAGAGAGCACAACAGATGCTTGCTGATTTGGAGTCAGAGATGATGCAAAAAGCAGGGGACTCTGTTTCAGAACAGAGCAGGCTGTTCAATACTTTCTTGGGATCTTCCTCTATCTGGCAGCCTCAACCTTGCAGAGAAACGTATACCGAACAGCCGAAGACAGCGAAAACATTCGATGATTTCCCTGATGAGAACACTAATTCTAACATTAACCCCAATTTTTTGCCCAAGAACAATGGTGGTGGTGTCAAGAATCAGTCTTTCCCGCCAAAACCAGTTGGGTTTTTCAACATTGATGCACAGCCCTTTTACTCCTCTAAATTGGTCAAGGAACAGCAGCCATTGGGTGGGAATCAGTTCCAGGAGAGGCTCAAGAGGACGAGGTCCGCCAACGCCGAAAATTTCGAGATGGGGAAGAATCAAGTACAGGAGAGTAAGCAGGCTGGTATCTGTAACAATGGTGGTCTTCAGGAGAGGGAAAACAAGATTTTGAGGCGGTCTTTCGAGGACGAGCCGATGAGTAAACTGGTGGACCTTTTGCCTGATGATAAGGACTTTGAAGATGCAATCATTTCTGCAGTTCTGAACACAATTAATTCTGATAACTCTGCTGTTTTAACAGAAAAGACCAGGAAATTTGATCTGCAGAAGGGTGTTCTTGCTTCTGCTGCTGATAAAAGGTTGAAGGTTTTTCAGGATATTACACTGATAAGTCCTAGGGTTTAAGATGACAAATTTACCCCCACAAAATTAGTTCTAATTCTTTGATTTTATTTATGACTTTATTTGTTGATCAAATTTAGTTAGGAGATAAACTTGTTCTCCTTACTTTTCTTCTGTTCCTGAAATTTTGGGACAGCATAATGTAGTCACTGTCTCTTAATTTACTGGTTTAGTTCCAGTATAGTGGGAGATTTGCTGGTAATTTTTACTTGCTTTTAACTAGGGGAAATCCATGTATTTAGGAATCTAATAAAAGTCTGATGTAATGGTACCGAAAATTTAAGTTAACTTGATGGAAGTTTATGGTTCAATAATACAGCTTAATTCTGATGGGTAATTTTTGTTTGGGTGCATTACAACATGTCTAGGCTTGTGTTTGTCGTTTTGCTTTTCGCCTTTTTACTAGCCTTGCGAACATCATACATGTAGCTTAGGATGTCTCTGCCAATACGAAAAACATTTCCTGTAACTGTAATAGCTGTTTTCAGGCTGGATGGACCGGATTCAGGCGGTGTGACAGCCAACTGTGGAGTGAATCCCAACTCTGATAGCTTCTTGTGAGAGGCTGCATAATCTTTGAAGAAGACTTCTTTGTCCTGTCAAATTAAGCACTTTATAAATGTGTACACCTTCAGAGATTTTAGACTAGAAATAGTATGAATGTAAGACACTGTCATGATCAATTACCTTAGCGTACAGTTCAACATAGGAACGGAACACAGGATCCTGTACCAGAACCTTGTCTGTTGGAAGTTGCAAGAACCCTAATTTTTCTCCATTAAGCAACTCTCTAGTGTACAATAACAACATCCACGCAACCTTAGTCCGAAAAATGTTTTGGTGTCGTGTAACATGAAAAATATGGCATGTAGATAGATCTATGGTTTTATACAGTACTTACACAAAGTAGGAGTTGTTAAATAACCTCACACGCTCCAGTGTACAAGTGCCTTCTGAATCTGATCTCTCTATATGTGTTCTGCCCTAGATATCGAAAAAGGCAACAAAATCTGAGCTTAAAGTACACAACTCCCTACACTTGGGAACTGTCACTGAATAAGACGTACACTGCTACACTGTAAAGAAGGATTACCAGTGTGTGAGCTCCTGAAAGCGCGACTATATCCTTGTCAGAAAGACCCATCCTGTGATACATCTCTCTCAAATCTGCAGCACAAATATACAATTTCATTAAAATCTAGGCTGAAATAACCGTCACCAGAGAATAGTTTGAAAAAACTGTATGTTAGGCTAATTACCTTGTTTTGGATCAGGAAGACGTACTTCATCAGCAGAATCCGCGCAGTCCTGGTTGAGGATCAGTGATGATCATACCAAAAAGCAATTCCACAAGTTTTTTCTTTTAATGAAACAGGTTACCAATAGAAAGTACATACCATTCGGCCTGGAGCAAAGTCGATTTTTGGACCACGTGAGACTTCAATAGCAGCAACTCCAGCAAGCTGATAGTTAAGCACCATGACTTCAATAACTTCACAAACAAGCATTTTGCATAAAAATCTACTACAACAGAAAAAATCAAATACACCTGATAAAGGTCAGCATAGGTGACTTTGGGGTGTTTGGCCTTGATTTTTTCTGAAATCAGAAAATAAGACAGATATCAGTAAAAAAGTTTGTCACTTTACTTGAAGTTCTTCTTCATGAAGATAACCACATTACTGTTTCGATGTCTTAAGCTCACCACAGTACTCAACCGCGATTTTAAGGCCTCTGTTGGCAGCATGGTTCAGCTCATTCCTAATCGAACCATTTGGACCGCCTGTCTTCGTTATCACATGAAATGTACCTGCATCATGCCATCTACAATGCCAGACCAATGAAATAACCAACAGAATGATACAAATTTCGCTACTGATGATTCCAAGATTAAATTTAGAAGCATTACGCTAGGCTCAACATAAGAGGAGCACAAAATTTTGTTAGAATTAGTGCTCGAAGTTCTCCACTAGCCCCTTCTATTTCCTCCAAGTATTCTGCATCGACAACCAGCCCGTTTGGAGTCGTCATCTCAGCTACCTTTGCCCTTGTTCAGCTACGGAAATTGCAAATTTTCGACGTGTAAAAATCAGGTTAGAAGCAAAGTACATTGAGTTTTGACAATAAAATGTAAAAAAAGTTTGGTAAATATATGTTCTAACAGACAGAATCAGGAAAAATGAGAATCTGAGCTGCTCAAGTAATGGATTTCTTTTGCTTCTAAAGGAGGAAATCCAAGACAATTGGAATCTAAAATGAGCTCATTCACAAGCAGCATCATGGGTACGAAATCGAAGGCTTGTATACATACACTGGAATGCCATAAACACAAGTTTCAAGCAATCAGAGGTAATATATTTACATCAGGAAATAGAATGAACCAAGAAAGCAGTCATTTTTTTTTGGTCGTGATCAAGAGTATCTCACGCCAATAGTATCTCCTTCGGGAGACTAAAGTTCATTTATTTATTGGGTTGGCCCCTCCCAACATTAGTTAGTCTATTCACAATGCCAAAGTGTGGAACTTTTGATCAGTTGTTTAAGAGATAGTCGTATCAGTTACTCAAAGAACCATGTACTCAATTGTGTGCATGTTTAGATAAGGTCTGAAATTTCATACAATAACATCATAAAAAGCTCACATTTTTGTCAATGAACAATGAGATTGGAGAAGTTATTTACTGTTTTATTTACATTACTTACATACAGTTGCCGCTAGCTAAGATCATAACTTATGCTATATAATTATTTAGCAGCACTACATGTTCAGGCTTTTGTAGTAGTGTAGTAGTCACACTTTTCACCATTTTACATGGTTTGCTTAGTAATCTCATACAAGTAGCTTAGGACAACAACGGTAACAACAACAGCGACACCAACAGCCGCCTTTTTTACCATCTTCTGACGGGAATTACTCCCAACGAACCCCAATTCCGACAGCTTCTTGTGAGAGTCTGCATAATCTCTGAAGAAGGCTTGTTCATCCTGTCGAATTAAACATTAATTGTACATGTTTTCATCAAGGTTCTAAAACCTGTTACACGAGCGAGACATTATAACAGTTGCATCACCTTAGCATAGAGCTCAACATAAGGACGGAACACAGAATCCTGTACGAGAACATTGTCAGTAGGAAGTTTCAGCAGCCCTGATTTTTCGCCTTCCAGCAACGCTCTGGTTTAGAGACGAAAACATGTCAACATTTTGTACATTCCTAGCAGTTAGATATAACATACTATACCAATAATTCATGGTGTATGTCATACATAAAGTAAGAGTTGTCAAACTTCAAGGGCTCTGATGTCCAAGGGCCTTCAAAACCTGATCTCTCCATGTGTGCTCTACCCTGTATCGAAACTAGGAGCCAGTTAAGCCACAATATACCCTAAATTTTTCGACATACTATTATGGTAGCTCGACCATATATATATATATATATATATATATATATATATATATATATATATATATATGCATGGAGCGGCTATTCTCATCCCCTAACGACTTTACCAGTGTGTGAGCTCCAGAAAGAGCAACAATATCCTTGTCAGAAAGGCCCATCCGATAAAAGATTTCCCTCAAATGTGCAGCACCTACATACGTAACAAACAAGCCACACATTATAATTAAGGCCGAAATTATTTGTCACCATTAAATTTCTCAGGGACTCTAGATTATTTACCTTGTTTGGCATCAGGAAGACGCCCTTCAGCAACAGCATGCGCACAATCCTAGTAAGGAATTAGTAATGGGCGGTCAGATGTACGCAACTATAACCTACGTAAAAAGTTATGGTCTATTGCAAGCATGCATACCATTCGACCTGGAACAAAGTCGATAACTGGACCGCCTGAGACTTCAACAGCAGTGACTCCAGCAAGCTGAGATACATATAACATATATATAACTGAACAATGTCAGATTTGTAGTATGAATTCATAGGCATTTCATGTAACATGCATTTTCAAAACAGAGAATTTCACCTGATAAAGATCAGCATAAGTGATATTGGGGTGCTTAGCCTTAATTTCTTCTGAGATCAGTAAATTAAACAGAAGTCAGTTATCATACAGGTTGCCAGAAGTTCTTAAATACACGAATAAAACCAAATCTCTGATATTATTATCATGTCCTAAGCTCACCACATAAATCAACAGCGATTTTGAGGCCTCTGTTGGCACTATGGCTCAACTCGTACCTAATCGAACCATTTGGACCGCCTGTCTTCGATTTCACATCATATGTACCTGCATCATGCCATCTACAAAATACGACCTATCAAATTATAACTAGTGGAGAATCGAACCTTAGAACATCAAATGCGATAGACACATCCAAATATCAACATTTATCGATACCATGAACAGTAGAGTAATAAACAAGGACTGAGTTTGAGTTAAAAATATTACGCTAGGCGCAGCATGATAGGAGCGCATTGCTTGCTGCATATAAGAACCCGAAGGTCTCTACAAGCTCTCTTGATTTCCTTTGAGTATTCTGCATCGATCACTGGCCTATTTCGAAATGTCATCTCTGCTAGTTTGGCCCTTATTATTGAGCTTACGAAAATTCGATTTTGATCTTGGTAAATGTAAGGTTAGAAACTCAAACTTAATTACATTGAGTTTGGAATATAAAAGGTAAGAAAGTTGGGGGAAATATATGGTTTCGATAGGAAGTACAGAATAAATTGTAAGAGCTGCCCAAGTAATGGATTTGCTTTTGCTTCTCAAGGAGGCAACACAAGATAACTGGAATGAGCTCCACAAGAGTTTAGGGGCAACGATTTTCCCATTATTATCAGTTTAGTCCTTCAGACTTTAACTAAGGTTACATAATCATTAATTAAGTACTTGGAATTCTCTATAGATCATCCCAAAGTAACTTGTAATAATAAGTAGAAGTACAGTACAGAGGCAGCACCGGCATACATCATCACGCTTTAACTTGAAGCATAATATCCGCAGGGTGCACAAGGGCGCACGCACTGTTGCTGCTGCTGGTTTTTCTGAGGGCAGTGCTGCTGGTTTTGCTGTGGGCAGTGCTGCTGCTGGCTGTTTTGGTGTGGGTTCGAGTGGTGGTTTGGGTGAAACCCAAGCTCTGACATCTTCTTGTGTGATTCTGCATA
This sequence comes from Spergularia bocconei, assembly GCA_963457585.1. Lineage (NCBI taxonomy): Eukaryota > Viridiplantae > Streptophyta > Magnoliopsida > Caryophyllales > Caryophyllaceae > Spergularia > Spergularia bocconei. The sequence goes on along the minus strand of OY734945.1, from coordinate 1,025,788 downwards.
ATCTCTGAAGAAGGCTCTCTCATCCTGCCATTTTGAAGGAGTTTTATTTTTCAGTAGAAGCAATACCATTTTATCATTGCTTTTAGTTTACGCAAGGACTACACTAATAATGTCCGCATAACTTATGAACACGTGAAGTTTCATTATAAAACCAATTGGCGAAAAGTAGTGCAGTTGTACACTAGACTTACATTAGCATAGAGTTCAACATAGCCACGGAACACGGGGTCTGCCAAGAGAGCATTGTCCGTAGGGAATTTTATCAGCTCCGGTGTCTCACCCTTCAGCAACTCCCTGTCACCATGACACAAAACAGGGTCATAAGTTCACTTAAACACGTATATAAATGAGAATCCAAAGGTCGTTAGTTTACATCTAAAGTCGACCTAATTCATGCGTCTGTTGCATGGAGTCAGGGAAGAGACATAAACTACTAGATTTTCACATAAGAGCGAGCTTTGAAAGTAGAAAATGTACATGTATAAATTACCTGTAGTAGGAATTATCAAATTTCAAAGGTTGCCTAGTGAAGGGACCATCAAAACCTGATCGTTCCTGATGTGCTCTGCCCTGAAATTTGCCATAATTCAAATGGCATAGAAAAGAAAAAAAAACCGAAGTTAGAAATTGTAAAATGGCACAGTCATTCACCAACAAAGTAATGTCACGATATTGGAGGCTTACAAGTGTGTGTGATCCTGATAGTACCACAATATCCTTGTCGGAGAAGCCCATACGGTGAAATATATCTTTCAAGTGTTGCTTACCTGAATCCATAATAACCGGAGTCCATAAGTATGAGGATCAAGATATGGGACAACAAGTCAGACACTTATCGTAACAACAGGACACTTCGGAAAGTAGTTTAAAACATGCAAGATCACAGAAGCGTGACAAATACTTCCTACGATAATATGGCATGAGAAACCATCTCAACTAGAAATCCAGTTCTAGACTTCTAGTACACGAGAACACCTGCTACTTAAAAGGGCAGGAAAAGGTACCTCCAGTTGGATTTGGGAGATCCCCAGTGTCTTGTTGTTGCAACGCATCCTAACAGGAAAAATAAAAAATAATAAGTTAGATGTTTTAATTATTAAAATGAGAAAATTGCCAATATATAACAGCAATATTACATCCCTTTATTTACTTGGATTGTTAATGTTTAGTTTGAATTCCTCTCACATATTCAAACTAAACGTTAATGATCCAAAATACCGAAAAATGTATACAAGTTTTTTATAACAACATATTTTACATATGTGTAATATGTAACACCAATAACACATACCTGTCGACCTGGAACAAAGTGGATTTTGGGGCCTCCTGTAACCTCAACTGCAACAATTCCAGCTAGCTGGCCAGAAAAAATGAATGGTGAGTTCGTCATTGTTCGCAGTTTCCCCGTTTTTTCTTATTTCCAGGGTCTCTAAAATTCAGAACCCGCCCTAATACATATGTTTAGCAGAACTACTGGTTTAAATTGAGGCTAACAATTAGTATGTGTTGATTGTTCACTTATTGTATGGATTAATACAACCAGAAAATCAATCGGTCATCATTTATCAGTATAAGAGAGTTACCTGATAAAGATCAGCATAAGTAACCTTCGGGAATTTGGCCTTCACAGGTTCTGAGAAAGCAAACACGCCATAAGTTTTTCAGGTGAGTTTTGTACTATTGGATCAAATATATATGAAGTACTTCACACTACTGATGTAAAAACATGATAGTAAACAAACATAATATTTAATAGATTGGTTAGTTAGTGCAACTCACCGCAAAAATCAATAGCGTTTATGACTCCATTGTTTGGAGGGTTGCTAAGCTCATTCCTAATTGAACCATTTACACCCCCTGTCTTCGTTCTGGCGTCATATGTACCTGCATCATGGAATCTGCAATGCCCCGTCCGAAAGGTGTTGTTAGTATAGACAGATTTGGCAAAAACATTACTTCTACATACATGTCGGTTTAGAACTGAGTTATTCGAACGAATATGACTATATGACAGATAAGTTAGTTGACATAACGCGATACCATGGAAGCATAGAGCATGAACTACCAAAATATTCAACCTCACTACAGATAGTATAACCAGAGCGGACAATAATGGAAGATAACGTACGACAAACGAAGCAAAATCGGAGCAAATTGGGTATTTTTGGAGAGAAGGTGGTGAAGTTCTTTGTGAGCTCCCTCAATTTGTTTCAGATATTCTGCATCCACCTTAACCTGCCCTTTCTTTGCCTCTTGTGGGTGTGCCATGGTGCCGTAATATTTAAGGGGCTAGATATTGTAAAATTGACAAAACAACACACGACTTTGAAAAATATATGCCTCGATATAATGCTCTATATATACAAATTTAGAGATCACTGAATACAGATTTATAATCTATTCCAAAAGTAGTTGAATCTTTGACCTTCAAGACATGAGATAAACATCACACCTTTAAGTTCATCTCTTCTTTATTTTAGTTTCTTATTATCACCGCGAATAGGACAGAATCAACGTGAGCAAAAATTAAAGAAACAATATTTTAGCTCACTAAAAAGCGAGTATACTTTACAAAAAGTAGTAGGGATATGATCTTGGTCCATTCTATAGTTGCAATTACAAAGAATAAGATGCATTCTCCACTAAATGTAATTAATTACTCTTTTCTGCTATTGGAGAACATGATTCAATCTTATCTAAGAAAAAAATGCGACCACAGAAAACTTGATTCTTCATATTATTATAGTGGACAAAAGGCCGAAATCATACAAACAAAAGCTATATTTCATGGTTTTTGATCCAAAAAGGGTACGGAACAAAAACAGCTCAAAACTTTGTTAAATTCCCTAGGGACAATATTCAGCAAAACTGCACATTAGACTCAACGAGGGAGGTGTGCGAATGGGTTTAAAGAACGTCCCAAAGAGGGTAAATCAGCCCTCATATCCACCATCGGGTGCTCTAAGGCTGTCAATGGTAAATTTTTAGAATATTTGACTACTTTAAAAATAGCAATCCACGGTTTTAGGGCTAAAATGGCAGCACAAAATTTTGTGCAAACACCTAGAGGTCATATTATGGGTTTTAGCAACATAGTAGTGTCAAAAATCTATAGTAAGCCACAAAGCCCCAAAAATCAGCAATAAACATTGTACGTCAGCGTCAAGCGGTGACTTGAGCCGAAAGTGTTTGAAAACATTCTCTAACACGGAAACCAACCCTTAAATCCAACAACAGTACTTAAACAATGTAGATGAGAAAGTTTTCAGAATATTTGGCTACTTTCAAAAAGTATTCAAAATGGCCAAAATCGAAGTACATAATCCACGAATCCACTGTCATTTGCCCAAAATGAGCTCAAATTTCTATGGAAGCAATATGGGTCATATTATGAATTCAGAAAAAAATATTAGATCCAAAAGCCTATCGTAGGTCTCATATCAATGACATCTTTACCCCAGTGCCTTTAAAGAATGCACAATACTTTCTGCTGGGTAACGAGTGATCAAAGGGCTAAAAAACTTCCCTAAGAGATTCATATCCAGCAAAAATGTGATCAAATGGCTTAAAAACATCCCTAAGAGAAGAACCAGCCTTCATACACAACAAGGTACCCCAAAGTTGTCCAGGGGATAGTTTAAAGACCATTTGGGTACTTTAAAAAAAAACTGGTAAAAACTGCCAAAAATCTAAGTCTATAATACGTGATTTTTGGCCCAAATAAGTTCCAAAACAGAAACGGCTCAGAATCTTGTGGAAGGCCCTAGGCATCATATTATATGTTATCGCAAGATATTAGAGGCAAAGATCTATAGCAAGTCCCAAAATCGGCAAAAACAACGAACACTTACTTGAATAAGTAAAATGTGCTCAAATGGCTTAAAAAAGCTCCCTAACAAAAATGGCCTTCATATCCAAAACGGGTACTCCAAAGCTGTCCATGGCAAAGTTTTAAGCAGATTTGACTACTTTCAATTGTCTAAAATTGGAAAAATTAAAGTCTAATACTCCCTCCTGTTATGAATGATCTTCTCATTTGTTTTGCAGTTTTTGCGCCAAAATGATATCGGAACAAAAACAGCTAATACTTTTGTGGAAGCCCCTAGAGGACATATTATGAGTTGTCGCAAAGCATTAGAGCCAAAAACTAAAAGTAAGTCCCAAAATAAGCTAAAAACGCACGTTCGCCTTAATGGATAACGTGTGATAGGGCTTAAAAAAATTCCCTAACAAATGAACAAGCCTTCAGATTCAACAAGGGTTCTCTAAACCTATCCACGGGAATGTTTTAGGAAAGTTTCACTACTTTCAAAAAACCGGTCAAAATGGCCAAAATCGAAGTATATAATACATGGTTTTTGTGCCAAAATGATCTCGGAACAAATACGGCTAAATTTTTTTGTTGAAGCCCCTAGGGAATATATTATGGATTGTAGCAAATTCTAAGAGCCAATAACCTATAGTAAGTCCAAAAATCGGACAAAAAAACGCACATCTGCCAAAATGGTAACGTGTGATCAAAGGGCTAAGAAAAATGCCTAACACGTGAACTAGCCTTCATATGCACCTTAGGTAATCCAACGCAGTCTATGGCAAAGCTTTTAATAGAATTTGACTATTTTCAAAAAGCTGGTGAAAAAGGGCTAAAATAGAAGTATATAAGGCATGGTTTTTGAGCCAAAATGGTCATGGAAAAAAAATACGGCTCATAATTCAGTGGAAGGGCATATGGATCATATCATGTGTTATATCTAAAAATCAAAGCCAAATAACCAATACTAAGTCCCAAAATCGTAAAAAAAAAACACATTTGCCTAAGGCCCCAACTTAAAATGTGTGATCAAAGGGCTTGAAAACTTCCCTAACACAAGCACTAGCCTTCAAATCCAGCAAATGGAATACAAAGCAGTCCATGGCAAACTTTTCAAAACATTAAACTACATACCAAGAACTGATCCAAAATAGCAAAAATCCAAGCCTATAATACATGGTTTTCGTGCCAAAATGATCTCAGAACAAAAATAGCTCAAATTTTTGTGGAAGACCCTAGGGATTACATTATGGGTTGTTGAAAAATATTATAGCCCAAAATCTATACTAAGTCCCAAAATCGGTAAAAATAATGCAATGTTTGCCTCGACGAGTAACGTGTGATCAAAGGACTTAAAACTTCCCTAACACATGAAACACCCTTCATATCCAACAAGGGTATTCCAAACCTGTCCAAGGGAATGTTTTATAAACATTTGATTACTTTATAATAAACTGCTCCAAACTGGCCAATATCGAAGTCAATAATACATGGTCTTTGGTCAAAGTGGTCCCATAAATAAAAACAACTCAATTTATTAACGAAAACCCTAGCGATCATATTATGTGTTATGGCAAAATACTGGAGCCAAAAATCGATAGTAAGTTCCTAGATCGGCAAAAAGATGCACATTTGCCTCTATGGGTAACATGTGATCGAATGGCTTAAAAACATCCCTAAGAGAAGAACCAGTAGCCTTCATATACAACAACGGTACTCCAAATTTGTCCATGGGGTAGTTTAAAGAACCTTTGAGTACTTTCAAAAAAACTAGTAAAAAATGCCAAAAATAGAAGGCTATAATACATGATTTGTGGCCCTAATAAATCCTGAAACAGAAATCGCTCAGAATCTTGTGGAAGGCCCTAGGATCATATTATGTGTTATGCAAAATTATTAGAGCCGAAAATTTATAGCAAGTCCCAAAACCGGCTGTAAAAAAACAGTCACCTGAATAGGTAATATGTGGTCAAATGGCTTAAAAACTTCCTTAACAAATGAAGTGGCTTTAATATCCAACAGGGGTACTCCAAAGCCGTCTATGGCAAAGTTTTAAAGAGATTTAACTACTTCAAAACAAAATGTCTAAAATTGCGAAAATTGAAGTCTAATACATGGCTTTTGAGCCAAAATGATATTGGAACAAAAACAGCATAAACTTTATTGAAAGCCCCTAACGAACATATTATGGAATTGTCACAAAGTATTAGAGCAAAAAACAAAAAGTAAGTCCCAAAAATCAGCTAAAAATGCATGTTTGCCTTAACGCAAAACGTGTGATCAAAGGGCTTTAAAAATTCTCTAACAAATGAACAAGCCTTCATATTCAACAAGGGTTCTCCGAACCTATCCACGGGAATGTTTTAAAAACATTTCACTACTTTTAAAAAACTGGTCAAAATGGCCAAAATCGAAGTATATAATACATGGTTTTTGTGCCAAAACGACCTCGACGAGTAACGTGTGATCAAAGCGTTAAAAACTTCCCTAACACATGAACCGCCCTTTATGTCTGACTAGGTATTCCAAAGCTGACCAAGAGAATGTTCTAAAAACATTTGACTACCATTAAAAAAAATGCTCCAAACTGGCCAATATGAAAGTCTATAATACTAGGTCTTTGCTCAAAGTGGTCCCATAACACAAACAGCTCAATTTATTGGCGAAGACCCTAGCGATCATATTATGTGTTATGGCAAAATATTGGAGCCAAAAATCGTTAGTAAGTCCCTAAATCGGCAAAAAGGTGCACATTTGTCTGTTTGGGTAACATGTGATCGAATGGCTTAAAAACTTCCCTAAGAGAAGAACCAGCCTTCATATACAACAAGGGTACTCTAAATTTGTCTATGTGATAGTTTGAAGAACATTGAGCACTTTCAAAGTTACTGGTAGAAATTGCCAAAAATGAAGTCTATAATACATGATTTTTGGCCCAAATAAGTCCCAAAACAAAAACGGCTCAGAATCTTGTGGAAGGCCCTAGGGATCATATTATGTTTTATGGCAAGGTATTAGAGCTGAAAATCTATAGCAAGTCCCAAAATCGGTAAAAAAAAACGATCAGTCACCTGAATAGGCGATATGTGGTCAAATGGCTTAAAAACTTCCTTGACAAATGAAGTGGCTTTAATATCCAACAGGGGTACTCCAAAGCCGTCCATGGCAAAGTTTTAAGCAGATTTGACTACTTTAAAAAAAATTGCCTAAACTTGCGAAAATTGAAGTCTAATACATGGCTTTTGAGCCAAAATGAGATCGGAACAAAAACAGCATAAACTTTAGTGGAAGCCCCTAACGAACATATTATGGAGTTGTCGCAAAGTATTAGAGCAAAAAACTAAAAGTAAGTCCAAAAATCAGCTAAAAATGCACGTTTGCCTTAATGGATAACGTGTGATCAAAGGGCTTAAAAAATTCCCCAACAAGTGAACAACCCTTCATATTCAACAAGGTTTCTCCGAACCTATCCACGAAAAAGTTTGAAGGACATTTCACTACTTCCATAAAACTAGTCAAAATGGACAAAATCGAAGTATATAATACATGGTTTTTGTGCCAAAATGATCTCGGAACAAAACGGCTCAATTTTTTTGTTGAAGCCCCTAGGGATTATATTATGATTTGCAAATTATAAGGACCAAAAACCTATAGTAAGTCCCAAAATCGGCCAAAAAACGCCCATTTGCCAAAATGGTAACGTGTGATCAAAGGGCTTAAAAACTTGCCTATCACATGAACTAGCCTTCATATCCAACATAGGTAATCCAAACCAGTCTATGGCAAAGTTATTAACAACATTTGACTATTTTCAAACATCTACTGAGAAAGGGCCTGATTGAAGTCCATAAGGCATTGTTTTTGAGCCAAAATGGTCATGGAAAAAAGAATACGGCTCATAATTTAGTAAAAGAACATAGGGACCATATCATGTGTTATGCCTAAAAATCAGAGCCGAAAAACCAATACTAAGTCCCAAAATCGTCAAAATAACATGTGATCAAAGGGCTTGAAAACTTCCCTAACACAAGAACTAGCATTCATATCCAACAAATAGAATCCAAAGCAGTCCATGGCAAAGTTTTCAAAACATTTAACTACATACCAAGAACTGATCCAAAATAGCCAAAATCCAAGCCTATAATACATGGTTTTCGTGCCAAAATGATCTCGGAACAAAACTAGCTCAAATTTTTGTGGAAGACCCTAGGGATCACATTATGGGTTGTTGCAAAATATTAGAGCCCAAAACCTACACTAAGTCCCAGAATCGGCAAAGTAAAGCAATGTCTGTCTCGACGAGTAACGTGTGATCAAAGGGCTTAAAAACTTCCCTAACACATGATTCACCCTTCATATCCCAACAAGGTATTCCAAAGCTGTCCAAGAGAATGTTCTATAAACATCTGACTACTTTCAAAAAAACTGCTCCAAATTGGCCAATATCAAGTCTATAATACAGTTTTTGGTCAAAGTGGTCCCATAACAGAGACAGCTCAAAATATTAGCGAAGACCCTAGCGATCATATAATGTGTTATGGCAAAATAATGGAGCCGAAAATCGATAGTAAGTGCCTGATTCGGCAAAAAGCGCACATTTGCCTGTATGGGTGACATGTAATCAAATGTAGGGGCTAAGCACCGGTCCAGAACCGAATCGGACAGGACCGAGGACCGAAACTCAAAATTTTGTGGACTGAGGACTAGACCGAATGGCATTCGGTTGTAGACCGAACAGACTTTTCCCAAAAAAATGTGGACTGAGGACTGGAACAAATTATTTCGGTCCGGTCCGGTTTCCACTCTGGACCGCGTTATGCTCTCCCCTAATCAAATGGCTTAACAATTTCCCTAAGAGAAGAGCCGGCCTTCATATCCAACAAGGGTACGCCAACGTTGCGCAGGCGATAGTTTTAAGAACATTCGAGTACTTTAGAAAAAATGGTAAAAACTGCCAAAAATCGAAGTCTACAATACATGATTTTTGGCCCAAATAAGTTCCGAAACAGAAACGGCTCAGAATCTTGTGGAAGGCCCTAGGGATCATATTATGTGTCATGGCAAGGTTTTGTTTAACTTAAACTTCCATAACTTCTATTTTACAGATTCTTTGAATTTCCTATTATAATTTATAAAATTAAATCTTTATCTTATATTATGGATTTTTTTCTCGTTTTATAGTTTTATAGATTGAATATGGAATGGTTTGAATGAATTAGATATCGATAGTCTATAGCAAGTCCCAAAATCAGCAAAAAAATAACGAGCACTTGCCTGAATAGGTAACATGTGATCAATTGGCTTAAAACACTTCCCTAAAAAGTAAAGTGGCCTTCATATCCAACAAGGGCAGCTGTCCATGGCAAAGTTTAAGCAGATTTGGCTACTTTTAAAAACATTGTTTAAAATTGCGAAAATTGAAGTCTAATACATGGTTTTTGTGCCAATATGATATCGGAACAAAAACAGCATAAAATTTTGTGGAGGTCGCTAGCGAACATATTATGAGTTCTTGCAAAAGTATTAGAGCCCAAAAAAAGTCCCAAAATCAGCTAAAAATAACGGTGATCAAATAGCTTAAAAAATTCTCGAACACATGAACAAGGCTTCATATTCAACAAGGGTTCTCCAAACCTGCCCACGGGAATGTTTCAAGAACATTTGAATACTTTAAAAAAAACTCGTCAAAAAAGGCCAAAATCGAAGTCTATAATACATGGTTTTTGTGCCAAAATGATCCTGGAACAAATTGGCTCAATTTTTTTGGGGAAGCCCATAGGGATCATATTATGGGTTGTTGCAAATTAGAAGAGCCAAAAACCTACGGCAAGTCCAAGAATTGGCCAAAAAAAAAGAAAAAACATTAGCCTAAATGGGTAACATGTGATCAAAGGGCTAAAAAGCTTGCCTAACACATGAACTAATCTTCATATACACCATAGGTAGTCCAAAGCAGTCCATGGCAAAGGTTTTGAGAACATTCGAAAATTTCAAAAAAAAGCTGGTAAAAAATGGCCAAAATCAAAGTCTATAATACATGGTTTTTGTGCCAAAATGGTCATGAAACAAATACGGCTCATAATTTTGTGGAAGGCCATAGGGATTATATCATGTGTTATGTCAAAAAATTAGAGCTGGTAACCTATACTAAGTCCCAAAATCGTATAAAAAACACACATTTGCCTCAAGTCCTCAACAGATAACGTGTGAGCAAAGGGCTTGAAAACTTCCCTAACAAATAGAATCCAAAACATCCATGGCAAACCTTTAAAGAAATTTAACTACTTCACAAGAACTGGTCCAAAATCGCCAAAACTGAAGCCTACACATGGTCTTCGTGCCAAAAATGATCTCAGAACAAAATTAGCTCAAATTTTAGAGGAAGCCCCTAGGGATTAGATTAATATAGCTCAAATGATCTTGGATTCATTGAATTCCAAACAGTTTTCCGAACTCCGTGGCCGACTCACCATCTTACCCTCCTCGCCTTAACCTACTATCTTCCTGAAGCTAAAGTAAGCACATCAGATCACACTTCCTCAATTTATCCTCACTACACAAGTCACATAATTAGATTAACTTCTTCAATCTTAAACTAACCCAACGCCTACTAATTAACAACATTTAATTGGAACCCACAAAAAAAAAACCTCCCTAACATAATCCAGCATCTCATTAACATCAACACCGCTTAAACTAAATCTTCAGCTTAAAGTAATCTAAACCTCTGGATAATCAGTTAATACTCTTTCTAATCTCTACCCAACAAACAAAATACCCATTAAATCAAATTGGTGCAAAAAATGATAAAACTTTATACTTAGTAAACAACATGAAAATATGAAATCGATTGAAATCGCTCACCAAATGGGCCCCAAGGTGGTTGAAAGGGTGGCCGGAGGGCGTCTTCCGGTGGCCGGCGACGGCGACTAGCGGTGGTGGTTGTCTTGCATCTTAGCCGAGGAGAGGAGAATAATAGAAGAAGAGAAATGAACAAGGAAAATGAAGAATATACTCGTTTGAAATAAGGGTTTCCAATGTTATACTCCGTACTAATTAGCCCATGTTTGATAGGAATGTATCTTTTTGAACTGAACTGATCTGATCTGAATGATTTCTGATCTGATCTGAATTCATCTGAGAATAAGTCCTATCAAACAGGGCCTTAGTCAAGATTCTTAATTGCCCAATCTTGATTCGGAAACCCGATACTAAATCGTATAAATAAGTCGCTTTAAATATTTATTATGAATACGTATTTATAAGTCATAACTACTCCAGTTTGCATGCCCGGCTCGCGCCGGGGCTCTATGTCTATATTGTTATATATTCATTTTATGAAATTGTCAATTTACCTTTGTTATATTATTATTAGCAACACTATTATTTTCCATAAATTAGTTCACCACCATAATCACCATAAATTATATTATTTTCTATAAATTAGCTAATAAATTCCATATTAGCCCGGAATAGGTTTTATCATTTTATTTCTTTGTGAACAAATAATTTTATCAATAAAATTTACTATTTATAGAACTTTCACTTTCAATATAGATGATGTGATTTTTCAAATAAATAATAAGGAAGGTACAAAGTAATAAAGTAAAGATGAAATCAATTAATAGTAAACATTGATTTTTTATAATAAAAAATATAGTGAATTGTTTTGATATGGAAAACGTCGGTATACTCCTTACCATAAAAGATATTTCAAATGAATTTTTTAAAATAAAATTGAAGAGACATGCCACGTGGCATTGCAGATGGCCTAATTGAAACCGGCGGATGTGGTCGTTGCCTCTAACACAGCTTTTAATATATAGTATAAGATGTGCACCGATATCGGCTCTTCACGAGTTCGTTTCGTTATGATTCCTATACGAAGCTTTTCTAAGTATCAAAGATGAAAGATATTGACTACTGGTCTAGCGGTGACACTACTATTATGGTGCATGGTTTGCAAAATCCCGCGACTAATTCTCATACGTTGGGGGTTGGTATGTGTGGCGATGGCCCGGTGCGGACTTTCGATGATAAGCCTTTTGCCAAGTATCAATTCAAGACATAAAGAGTACTACAAAATAAGCAAATATAGAATAAGAAAGCCAAAAACCAGTACTCGTACATAAATTATTAAAATCCATATAAAGGATTAATGTAGCCCTTGTTAAGGTTCACTATATAGCTAAGGTGAACTTCAGGCAACAATATTCCCATTATTATTAGCAGTATAATTCTTCAAACTTTAATTAAGATTACATAATTATAAGCACTTAGAATTTTCTATAGAACTTCCCAAGTAACTTTGATAATTTAAGTAGCAGTGACACTGTGACACAGTATCAGCATATATATCTTCATGGGTATTGATCTTCAAGCATAGTACCCGCAGGGTGCGCGAACGCGGCACTGTGGACGTTGGTGCTGCTGTGGGCAGTGGTTCTGGTGGCTGTGCTGCTGTTGCTGAGGGCAGTGGCCGTGCTGCTGGCCGTGGTGGTGCTGCGAATGAGAGTTGTGGCCGTGTTGGTTGTGATGATGGTGTGTGTTTGAGTGTTGGTGTGTGTTTGTGTGCTGGTGTGAGTGAGAGCCTTGTTGAATTGGAGTAAACCCAAGCTCTGACATCTTCTTGTGTGATATGGCATAGTCTCTGAAGAATGCATGCTGATCCTGCAAGTTTAAAAAGCAGGTCATTGGATATAAGTGTATGTCATTTATCGACTACTAAGTACGGAGTACTAACAGTCCATGCATGAACGTAGAAGATAGCGGTTGCAAGTTCTCTCGTAAAGACTGCGAGAAGACGTCATATACGACCTTTGTGCATTGTGTACTTCTAGAGACGTACTGATAAAATTAAATTTGTTTCTTCGAATTGAAGTGTTAAAGTTGCTCGTTGTGTCTTACCCTAGCATAAAGTTGAACTAAGCTTTGGAACGCAGGATCCTGCATCAGGGCTTTGTCAGTGGGGAATTTGACCAGACCTGGGGCATCACCTTGCATCAACAACCTGAACACAAATTAATACTATTATAAATCAGCAACTGTAAACATAAACAAGGCACAAGCTTGTGTATATATAGTGGCGGATCTAGAAAGTTAAAATGATCGAAGTGTCTGTCGATCACACGTAACATAATCTAAATTCGCCCTAGTAAGTATAGGCCGAAACAGCTATTGTAAAAGATGTACAATGGTCTTACACATAGTAGGAATTGTCGAATGTCAGAGGGTCCCTGGTAAATGGACCATCAAACCCTGATCTCTCCTGGTGTGCTCTACCCTGAAAGTTCACATTTTTGGGGTAAAATTTGAGTAATTACTGATTAAAGTGTCCATGTAATTAATTGATTAAGGTGCTTAATCAATTACCAGAGTGTGAGCCCCGGAAAGCACAACAATATCCTTGTCAGAGAGTCCCATCCTGTGGAACACATCTCTTAAATGCTGGCTACCTGATGCATTAATATCATTCAAATTTGTCACGTTGGGATAGAGTATTTGCTAACATTTTAAAAAACGACGAGTGCAATTGAGATCACATGATATAGCTAATTCGAATCATATTGATCGTTCATGTATGTATTAGTGTATAATATTATATACCTCCATTGGGGTTTGGAATACTGCCAGAGTCTTGCTGTGGTGTGGCATCTTTCCGACCGGGCATAAAATGAATTTTCGGGCCCCCGGTGACTTCAACTGCAACAACTCCGGCAAGCTGACAATATACAAACATATGTTGGTGTTCAAATGTACATAGAATGTGTGTAGGGGCGTCAAAAGTACACAACCTTACTGTTCTCCTACACGATTGCCCTTAGCTATTTATATTTCTTCGATAAATCACAGTCGATTCAACAAGTTTACCTGGTAAAGGTCGGCATAAGTAATCTTAGGGTTCCTCACTTTCACCTTCTCTGAAACCACATAAAAAGCAAATTGTTTATAATCGCACAATTAAAACAACAATAAAAAAAAATGCTCATTTTAGCGTGTATATCTCGAGAGCTCTCGTCCAATATACGATAGTTACTAAATAGCTTACCGCAGAAGTCAAGAGCTACTTGCATTCCAACGTTTGGAGCAGTGCTCATTTCAAATCTAATTGAACCATTTACACCTCCTGAGTTTGTTTTGGCGTCATATGTCCCTGCATCATGAAATCTGTAGCGCCCAACAAACGATTACAAGAGTTCAGTTGGTCGTGACACTTAAATTTTGACATTCATCATGTAGAAGTGATGTTTACTTGAATTACGTCTCATTTAACAGTTTTATCATATATGAACGTTTTAATTTTTAAAGTCATGAAGATATTATCTTTAAATCTCTCGATTCTTTACATTTCTTAATTAACATTTGGTTAGAATTCTTTTCATACATTCAAGTTGCTCCATCACTAGCTACTATAGGCGTGACATTTGAAATCACGTATTTGTGATGAGTCTGATGACTAATAATAGGCACTAGAAATTGAAAATTCGGCAATTAACTAAAACGGGGAGAAAAATTATTACGCTAAACGAAGAATGGTGGGAGCAAATTGCTTGTTTTGGGAGAACTGATTGATAAAGTCTCGACGAGCACCCTCAATTTGCCTCAAGTACTCTGAATCAACCAAATGCCCATTTCTTACCATTTGTGCCATTTTATTTTTGTTTGTATGAAGAAATTAAAGATTTTGGAGTTGTGTATTGATGATTTTGAAAAAAATTATAGCTCATTTGTCGTCTTATATAAGCTATCAACTTGGAAGACATAAGGTATCTTAGCATATTAAAATTTCCAACACGATTCAATATAATTTTTGACGAATATGATCGCTATGACAGAGCTAAAATTTGGTATCATTAACATTTTTTTTTATCTTAGACGGCGTTTCGTAAGCCATTCTAGCTAAATGGCTAGTGCCACATATTATGATTTTTTGGACTTCAAATTAAAACATGTGCAATAAACGTTTTTTATATTCTTGTAGTAATAATTAAGAAGGAAGTTAGAATAATCTTTTGGGAAAAAAAGGCATAGTTTTTAAAAAAAAAAATTGGTAGATCAGATTCACTCCCATTTGCTATGTAGAATCACCCCCCCCCCCCCCATAATAGATGAAAATAAGGCTTTTGTATTCGAGCTTCAACATTTTGTTAAAGTTTTGATACTTCCCTTAGAAGTTTTGATACTAATAATGGTCATTCGTAATTGAAAAATGGATTAATCGTTATCTGGAATCATGTTCTATGACACTCGTTATCTAGAATCAATTCTTGTTTGACAAAAAGTTTGATTCAAATGGGATATATATATATATACAGGCGAGATCAGGTGCGAACTGATGCTCGCGTGAGAACTACGCACTCCCATGGAGTGACACAGAATGTCACATACAATGACACGCGCGTATTATACGCAAAAATTAAAAAAAAAAAAAAAGATAGCAGCCTTCCCTCTTCCCGTCACTCTCTTCACTCACTTTCTCTCTCCTCTTCCTCTCATCTCCTCATCTTTCTCTCTCTTCAAAAATCCCCAAAAAACTTACAACAATTCATCAAATTTCTCAAATCTGGGTTTCGAATTTTACATAGAATCACTGCGAATTTAGATCAATGATGAAGAACGCCTAAAATCAGGTTCTTGAATCGAGAAGATGATGGTAAAATCAGGAGAAATCGCGATCTCGATTTGTTCGATTCGATCGGATTTAGTAACGGCTATTGTGTAAAGATCGAGTCGAGATTATGCATCACGAAATTTTGATTCAATTAATTTGCGTGCTGATGAAGTCAAAATTGTAGGTCAGTATTCTTTACATTTTGATCTTACTTTTTTCGATTTCATGTAATCTTTGCGGAATTTTGATTTTGTTAATCGATATACGTGACCTATTTTGATTTTTGATTTGTTCAGTCATTTGTTCTTGTTTGTTCGTGTGATTCTTGATTTTTGGATTTGTAATTTCATGGAAAATACAATGACACCAACCTAACAGTATAAGGACACTATATTTCGAATATGGGTTGAACGATCTAATTTTAGTATTAAATTTGTAGTTTTGAGATTTTTAGATTTCGTGTAAAATACAATGACAATTACTGAATAATAAAATGACACTAGGTTTGAGATTAATTTTTAGAGTGGAAACAACATCTGTCACTGTATGGACAAACTTGTGTCACTGTATGGACAAACTTGCGTCACTCTAAAGACAAATTTGTATCATTCTATGGACAAACTTGTGTCACTCTATGAATAAATTAAACCTGTGTCGGCGGTTTAATTCTATGAACAATCTTGTGTGAAACGTGTGTCACTCTATGGACAAACGTGTGTCATTCTATGTTAAACGCAGGAAACTAATTGTGCCATCCTATGGACAAACGTGTGTCATTCTATGTTAAACGCAGGAAACTAATTGTGTCATTTTATGGTTGCGTCATTCTATCGACAAACTTGTGTCACTCTATGAACAAACGGGTGTCATTCTATGTTAAACGCAGGATACTAATTGTGTCATTCTATGGTTGTGTCACTCTATCGACAAACTTGTGTCACTCTATCCTTCTATGGTTGCTTGGTGACCTGATTTTGGGGAAGTAAGTTCCTCTCTGTCCTTCCTGTTTTAATACAACTTTCGTTGGCTTGTTTGTGTGACTGATCTGCCTTAAGTTTGAGGTGATCTAGTCTAGGTTTTGTGGTGTTGTTAGGGGCTGTGTGAGGCTCAGTCTAGACGATATATTCATGTTTGTTCTATTTTACAATTGTTGTTTTTGTTCATTAATTTTCTTGTCAACCTGATTTTTAGAGTTTGCCTTTTACTATCTTGTACTCTTATAGTCTACTAGCTCAATTGGCAGAGCGCCGTCTCATGGACGGAGGGTGTAGGTTCGATTCCTATGTAGACTAGATGCTTATCTGGTCTAAAAAAATTGGATTGTTGATTAAATCTTTTGCATTTGTCTGCTGTGGTTAAGCAGTTGAGGTTACTTGAATTGCCAGAAAATAGCAGAAAGCAAAAGAACGTCAATATCATGTCGGACATTCTGCTTAACCTTGATAAAGATATTGCAGCATACCAAAATTGAACAATGTTTCTTTTGATAGACCAGTCTTATTGTATTTCATAGCCGATATGGGACTCGAACCCATATCTTGTGCATTGCACAACGCTCTTCCAAAATTGAGCTAACCGGCTTTAGGACATTATCATGCAAAATGATCATTTATAAACTTGTCCAACCAACCCAAATATTAATAAACAGCAACTAGAGAATTGGCGATAACCTGCACATATCCTAACCAACGACGATGAGCACAAGAAGATACCAGGTTGTGAAAATTTAAGAAAAAAAGGATTTTCTTTATGCTGGCAGAATACAACCATACACTTTTGAGAAAATTGAAACCTCCTAACTTCATAGCAAAAACTCAGCTGAACATCAGATTATCAGTAGAGAGCTTACTGAGAAAAGAAGATAAACAACATGTTGAGAGATAGACGACGTGGATGCATTAAACAAGCTGCAAAGGCACTAGCAACGAGCCTCTTCAGACCAGTCGAGGAAGTATCCAAACATGTACAACTACAAAGAGTGCTTATTCAACGAACCAAAATGAAATATACAGGTGACAAAGCTGCAACAACATAAAGTCACATAAGAGAGTAACTAAAGGACCACATTCTGTATAGTGAGTAACTAAAAGAAATATAATGATCATGACTGCATACACAATCTAGCATCCAAAAGACTAAAATAGTGCTACTTTTGGACAACATGTATGACTATAATACTGTATATATTGATGAGCATGACAGCTAGAATAACCTGCAAACAGAGGATCAAAACAACAGATTCATATTATAAAAGACCCGCACCACAATCTTGCTAGGCTAGTGTGTGCCAAAATCTGTCTCATGCAAGAAATATGTGTGCCAAAATCTGTCTCATGCAAGATCATACGAAAATAGAGCTCGCCAAACACCATACAATGACACCCATAGTCCATAGAATGACACAAGAGTGTCCATACAATGACACCTCCATCCAATGACACAAGAGTGTTCCTACAATGACACTCAATGCCCATACAATAACACCTCCATTCGATGACACTTACTGTCCATACAATGACACCTCTATCCAATGACACAAAAGTGTTTATACAATTACACCGCATATCAATACAATGACACAAAAGTGTCCATACAAAAGACACCGAATATCAATACAATGACACCACTGAATGTCCCACTCTCCACACGATGACAAAAAAAAAAAAAAAAAAAAAAAAAAACTATGTTATGAATCTCGAAATTGAAACCTGTACATCCAAAATTGTTCAACTACATGCGCGAAAATCAAAAACTTCTCGCAAAATTAAGCAAATCTGGCGATTGACGCCAACAGTCCATACCATGACACAGGAGTGTCCAAATAGTGACACCTCCATCCTATGACGCCAATTGTCCATACAATGACACAATAGTGTCGATACAATGACACCTCCATACAATGTCACAAAAGTGTCGATACAATGACACCTGCATACAATGACACAAGAGTGGACATACAATGACACAACAGAGTCCATACAATGACACTCAAAATCTATCAAAATGTTCATATCATTTCCAGGAAATAAAGTAGTAACCCTAGATTTTCATCTAAACCGGAAAAAACTGGAAAAAAAATACAGAATCAAAACGATTAGGACAAACAAAATCAAAATGATCAATTAGTACGACCAAAATCAAAACAATCCGAAACAAAAGTTACTCGCCAGAAAATCTATTTAATCAAATTGACTAAAAGTCAAAATCGACAAACAATGCGACAAGAATGAAGACATACGGTAAAAATCAAAATTCAAACATCAACAAATAGCACACGTTTTTCTCGTCGCCGGTCATCACAGCCGGAGAAAATCACAGCCGCGGTCGCGGTCGCCGCTGCTGTCATCACTGTAGTTCGAAAAACATTCAAATCAAAAGATGAGAGAGAAACGAGCTAAATCTAACAAAAACTTGATAAGAAAACAACGAATCATGAAGAAAACGAAAGATGAATCACAAATTTCAATTAAATGAGATTTCAATTGAAACAAATTGACAAATAATAGCAAACCTAAATCGAGGATACATCAAGATCGGCGACGAGGTAAGACGACGCAACAACGTTCACTAGACGCAACGAAAGTGGCGGGAGGAGGCGACGGCGCGTCAGAAGTGGAGGTGGCGTAGGGCGAGGAGAGAGAAATTGTGATTTGGAGGAATAAGGAAATGCCGTAAAGCTGGGAAGAGAAAATGAGAGGAGAGAGAAATTGGAGGAGAGAGAAACAAAAAAAATCCAATTGACGGGAGTTAATGAAGTCAGCAGGATTATTTTCTTTTTTTATTAAAGGAGCAGATGGCTTAATCTGGAGCGTCGAAAATGCTAGATCAGACGGCTATTATGAGGTGCGCAGTACTCACCTAAGAGTAGGTACTCTTATGATCCTCACTCTATCTATTATATATATATATATATATATATAATATAGGGGCTGCATCCGGTCAGAAGTAAATTTATGTCAGAAGGTCAGAAGTTATCTCAGCCACACATCTAACTTAGACGAATGGCTGAGATTAAACCTAACAAACAAAAAAAATACAAAAAAAAAGACCCACCCTTCCATTTTCTCTCTCCTCCCCAACCCCCTCCCTTACCCCACCCGACCACCCAACCCCACCGGTGGCCGTCGCCCACCACCACGATCGCCGTCCTGACCCAGCCACCGTGCTCGGCCGTCAACCACGACCACCCCTCTGCCGTTCCCACACCCCACCGCCCTTTCGTTCTCCCCCATTTTCTCATTTTATCACTTCGAAATTTTGGGGGAGAGGCGGAATCAAGGAAAAGAGGGGCGGCGAACATCGGGGAAGGGCGTCGAACGTCGGAGGAGGTGCGGCGAGATTCAGGGGAGGGGCGGCGGTTGAGGAGAGGGGTTGGGGAAGGGAGTGGAAGAGGAGAGAGAAAACGAGGAAAAGAGGACGTGGAGGACGTTAGAGGCGGTGGCGCGGGGAGAGAACTGCCGCCGTGTGGTCGCCGGAGTGGAGCGCATCTAATGGTGGTGGCGGCGTCGAGTGGAGTGGTGGTCGGTGCTGGTGGCCGGCGGTGGTAGGTGATTCGTGGTGATGATGGTGGTGGGTGGGTGGGTATGGGAGGAGAGAGAAAAAAAAATGTGGGTCATTTTTCTGTTTTTTTTATTTTTTTTATTTTTTTTTCTGATTTTTTTTATTAAAGTTATTAGAGTTTTTAAAGTTATTGGAGTTATCAAAGTTATTGGAGTTAAGTCGGGGTTACGTGTTTTATAGTTATTGGAGTTATTATAGTTACATGTTGTAGTTAATGGAGTTATATTAAAAGACGTGTTTTAGTTATTGAAGTTATTGAAGTTAAGTTGAAGTTACGTATTGTAGTCAAATATTGTTAAGTTATAATTGTAAAGTTATTGGAGTTATGTTCTATAGTTAATGGAGTTACGGAGCAACTAAAGTTATGAGAGTTAATGGATTATCAAGATGTGTGGCTGAGATTACTCCTGACCTTCTGACGTAACTTTACTTCTGCCCTGATTCAATTCCTATATATATATATATATATATATATATATATATATATATTATACTTTCGATTTTGGGTCCAATTTGAAATTGATTCTCGGCACAGTTGCATATTTTTGGAGCTATTATTTAACAAAATTTGTGGCCATAGTACTCGACTTAAAATTATGTAATAGAGCTGTAATCTCTACCCATTCTATTGCATAATATTAACCCTAGCGACACTCGGGAAGTTCGAACTGTTTTTGTTACATGACCATTTGGGCCAAAATCATGAAGACCTTTGGTTTTGGACAATTTGGGCCATTTTAGCCACATATTTTTTTTCTTTTCAAAATGGCAACATATTATCAAAGATTTATTATTATTGACTCCATATGGAGGAGCGAATTATCAATGGGGTTGATTCTCACGTTAAAGAGTTTTTAGAGTGCTTTTCGATACACATCACTTGTTTAGACTCACTTGTGCCATGGCCTTCAATATTTGCCGTTTTGGCGATATTTGAATTTATCAAACTATTCTAACACCTTAATTAGGAGTGATCTTCAGTGGTTGAGAACCGGGTCATCGATAAATTTCGCCGATTACGAAAACCTATAGCAGGTTTTTGTTGCGGGAAAACTCCGAACTTTTTCCGTGCAACAATTTAGAGAACGTTGGTACAATCACTGAATGATACAAAAATTTGGACCGACGACCCTATATAAAACTTTGAAATGCTGATTTTATTTCATGTACTAATGATCATGAGGAATTGCTGTTACCCCTCACTATTACAGAGTACTTTTAATTCATAATTAGAAGATCGACGATGTCGCATATCCAGAATGCCTAATAATTAGGCAAAGTTCAAGCTTGAACAGAAGGTGGGCGAAAGCCAAGCTCTGACATCTTCTTGTGCGCAGCTGCATAATCTGCGAAGAATGTCTTTTGGTCCTGCCATTATAAACGTCACAAATAAGTTTACATATAACGCACCAATTAACATGAGTATGTACCGTGTAGTTTACTAGTTTAGCACAATCTCCGAATTTCACAGTCTACGTACACTAGTAGTCTTAGTAGTCTAGTACACGTTTAAGTTAGTGACTTGGCCTAGCTAATAACATACGGAGTATGGAGTATATAGTTACCTGAGCATAGAGCTGAACGAACTTCACAAACACGGGATCCTGGGTTAGGACTTTGTCCGTGGGAAATTTCACGAGCCCTGGTGTGTCACCTTTTTTCAGCTCTCTGGTCACAAAATTATCATTAGAAAAACATTGCAACGTGTTGCACATATACTCCTTATAGCTAAAAATGAACGTACGTAAGATCGTAAATACATGATAGTACTTAGTAATTATCTTACACAAAGTATGAATTGTCAAATTTCAGGGGCTGCTTGGTAAAAGGACCATCAAAGCCTGATCTGTCCTGATGTGCTCGTCCCTAAGAAATCCAACCATAATTCTACTAAGTTGTAGATTTGATACAACTTCGTAGGAAAAAGTTGATTGTATTCTAGCAAATTAATGAAGTTTATACTACTACATTAGTTAGAGTTGCTAAAAAGGTAATTAAAATTGTAATCATGGTAATTAAAATTTACCAGTGTATGAGACCCTGAAAGTGCCACAATTTCCTTGTCCGAAAACCCCATTCTATGGAATACATCTCTCAAATGCTGAGCACCTACGTACAAAAATCTATATAATCACATTCATGTATAATTAGGCCGGTCTTCTGATCTAGTTACTAGTCGGGTCTTCTATTGAGTTCATACCTAGGCGAAAACTTTACGTTCTCATTCTATCGTTAAATCTAAGAAAATTAAATTAATTGTATGCAAATATGTAATGTACCTCCACCAGGATTTGGAAGACCTCCAGTATTGTCTTGTTTCGGGGCATCCTGTTTTCATAAATGTTAGTACTCCGTATTTGTTACATTTGTAAGATCAAAGTTACCGAAAAACCATATCAAAAAATGACCAAGTACGACTTACAGGTCGTCCCGGAGAGTACGGGATGTGAGGTCCTCCGGTAGATTCAACTGCAACAACTCCAGCAAGCTAGCCAAAATTACAAACAGTGACCGAAGTTAGGATTTGAAATTTCGTAAAGTAGGATTTACTAAGTTTTACGCTTAATTTGTTACACGATTACTTGGTCCAGTAATTTATGGAATAATTACGTAATTTTGGAATTGCACTAATATACAAACTTTTGGATGAACAACAGGAAAAGAAAAGAAAACAAAGTATAATCAGGAAAATAAGTTGTAATAATAA
Source organism: Spergularia bocconei (assembly GCA_963457585.1). Taxonomy (NCBI): domain Eukaryota; kingdom Viridiplantae; phylum Streptophyta; class Magnoliopsida; order Caryophyllales; family Caryophyllaceae; genus Spergularia; species Spergularia bocconei. The sequence goes on along the minus strand of OY734945.1, from coordinate 1,003,099 downwards.
TTTAGAACCAAATTACTACTAGTAATCACCTGATAAAGGTCAGCATACGTAATCTTGGGGTGTTTAGCCTTCACTTGTTCTGAGAGGAGCAATAAGTCAGAAATTTATTAGCTAAAACACATTATTAGCATGAATTTAGCTACAGATAGCTCACCACAAAAATCAACACCAACTTTGACGCCATTGTTAGGAGGAGCACTCAACTCCATCCTAATTGTACCATTTGGACCTCCTGTCTTTGTTTTCGCATCAAATGTTCCTGCATCATGAAATCTACAACAACCCGAACCCAAAATTCGCTTATGGACTATAGAAATCGCGTAAACCATATTATTATTAGTCATATTCTTGTTAAACTAACTAGTGTATACACGTACATTTATTATTAGCATGTTATTATCTGTAAATCTACTAGAAACTATACGTCCAAATCGATGTATGTCACATATGAGTGTACCAAAAAAATCGAGGGTAAAGGTAGTGAAAGAAGCTTACGCTAAACGGAGCATTATGGGGGCACATTGTTTGGAAGTGATAAGAGCGCGGAGCTCATTCCTAGCAGCATCTATTTGCTTCAAATAGTCAGCATCAACTTTCGGACCATTTTTGTTTGCCATTTTTCACTTGGTCGTTGCACATTATGCTATACCTTACATTTCTCCATTTATATAAGCCAGAGCTCCAAATAAACGTAAAATGCATGGGTAACCACTTGTGTAGTTTAATAATTGAAGATCGAATCTATGGACTTACCAAAACCAGCCTTTGTGATAATTTTATTTAATCTTTAGCACACCAACAATGACCAACGTTTTCTTGAAATCCCCGTTTACAAAATTACTTCAATTATTATTCTTCTTTAATTCTTTAAACCGTCGGTGTCGAAGAAATGACCAGTACGTTGTGGATTTGTTGTGTGAGAATAATTCGACTTACAGCTTGTTTGGTATAGATGAATTTGGACGGAAAAAATTGGAAGGAAGAGAAAGGAACGGAAAGGAATAGAAGAGAAATTAAGGGAACTAATTTTTCTTTTGTTTGGTTTTCATATTGGAACTTTGAAGGAATTAGAAGAAAATTGGGCATTTTTATGCCGTAAATTGTCTTTCCTATCAATTCCGCCCGTTTCGGGAGGAAAAGGAAATGACATTTTGATGAGGGACGATTTCTTTCCATTCTCTTTCCTTTGCTTTCCTTCTACTTCCCATGTTTTTAACGGACCAAATGTTGGAAAGTAGTAAAATATATTTCTTTTCCTTTTCTTTCCATCCACTTTCTTCATACCAAACAAACTGTTAGAAAAATATAGTAAGTTTTATTTCAATAAGCGCAACGGTGATAAATAATATGATTAAAAAAGACCACATGGCCTCAATAATGCTCCATTCTGAGCTCGCCCTCACCATACATTGTACACAAATAATGTCGTTTGTGTCCAGGAAAAATCAAGTTGATCGAATCTAATTCTTTTGGTCCTTTTAAAGTTTTCTCTGAATATAGAACTAGCTTGTTGCCCTGAAGTCTTTTTTTAGTTTATTAAATATTCTTGATTTGGTAAGTGAAGTCAAATGGATGTACACTAATAATTACCGTAGATATTGGTAACTTTATTGTAATTACTGTTAAATTTCAGCGTATTGTGCCATGATTTAAGGGTAACTCATAACCCTATAGAATTGGGCCAATTGCAGTAGCACTACCTTAGTACCTTATCCTTTACCTTTTACTTGAAGGTGAGGTCGGTTTGAAGTTTGAACTCACTTGCTATTCTTCTAGAAAAATAAAGAGCTAGTTCCAAATTTCAATTTTGTAAAAACGAAAACGTGTCTCTTTTTTTTTTATATATATATATGAGCTTTAGCTGTCATTTTTCTTTCTTACATATGATTAAATTAACGGAGTGGTTTCAATTTTATAGCTTATAAAAGAGAGGGTAGGTACATTTTAGAAGTATAACATACAAGGTAGATATATAAAAACATCAAATACCTTCACCGATATAGAAGACGATAGACGTTAATAGATGATACTGATTTTAATAAATTGGAATATTGGAGCATTTCTTTTCAATTTCACGTACTCCAATATGTGAATGATATTTATGAAGGTACATGTGATCTTTATACCGTAAATTATTGGTTGAAATTGACCTCTCACAAGGTACCAAATTTCTAATAAATTTGCATCCCATAAGCAAGTGTAGTTCATCAGTTTCACCGAATGCTCTTATCTCTCGGCAAAGATCGTGTGAGTGGGCAGTTATGCTGAGTTCGAATCTCCGAAGCGTCATCTTTTAGTCCTTAGTTACTCCTTAGTTTGAGGCCTTGAGTGGGTTTGCAAACTAAAGTATGCTCCGAGTATGAGTAGGTTCAAACTTAAACAACTTCGAGTAAGGGGCATAATAACTCTTAAAATTAGTAAGCATCAATTGATTAAGACGATTCTTTTACATTATTTCAAAATTTTATTCCCTAAATCTTCAGCAAGGATCATCTATCTCTCTTAATCGATGACTTTCGTTGCTTTAGTAGACTACTCCTTTCGTTCGTCTTTAAACTTCCTACTTTCTATTTAAGTGTGTTTATCTTTAAACTTCATATTTGGAATCTTTCCTTATTTGTACATATAAATACCAACACACCCTTACTTTTTTATTAAAAGTGTAAGTGGGGCATACCCTTATGTGTAATTTTACACCAAATGGACCCTAAAACTCGTTCTTTATTCTACTTTTCTTAAAAACGGTGTTGCGACCCTACGCGTTTTATAGCCGAACGGAGGGAGTAAATCATTACTAAAGCAAACAAAATAGAGCCAAACGCAATAACCATTGATTTAATTTCTGGCTGAGACGACTCTTTTAATTATGCAATGAAACCAGGCATCACATAAGCCTTGTTTGATAGGACTTAATAAAAGTAGTGTTCAGATTAGTCCAGAATCTTTCATATCACTTCAGAAATGTTCAAATAAATAATTATCAATGTATTTGGTTCATAATTCATTGAAATTCAATCAATTTTTCAACAACTTTAGATCAGATAAGATCAGTTCAGAGTCATTCAAATCAGATTGGATCAGATCAGTTTAGAGTCATTCAAATCAGATCGGATTGGATCAGAATCATTCAGATTAGATCGATATCATTCAGATTAGATCGGAATCATTTAGATCAGATCAGATCAGTTCAGAAAGATGCAGTCCTACTAAACAAGGCCTTAGATGCTCCAAATATAATGTTAATTGAATACTTCGACGTACCGTAAACCCGTTAATTTCAATAAAGAAGCTTTAGTAACACAAACACAAGCATACAAATACAGAAATAGAATACTACTGAATAATACAGTGCTTTTAAATGGACGAGTTGAGCTGCTTTTATTACATAGGACTAAAATTGCGTCTGTATTACGCTCAAAGTCTCATCAAACTCAATTTACTGGCAAACTCTTCTTCATGCCCTCTGAACTTCGGCTGATTGTGGCAGCAGAACAGCATGAATGTCCACAACCCCTAGTCTTTGCAAGCAAACTTCACTTGTGAACGGGTGGGCGAAACCCGAGCTCTGACATCTTCTTGTGTGATTCTGCGTAATGTTGGAAAAATACCTCCGGCTCCTGCAATTACATTCCAAGATCATTATGAGCACCCGTAAGTTTTCGGCTTAAAATGAAGTGTGGGAGTAACAAATTAAAGGTTTTGTATGTACACGTACGAATTTTACGTGTCATGACTCAAAATGTCAAAAACAAAGGTCAAAGGATATGTACACGAGAAGTTTCAGTAGTTACCTTAGCATAGATCTGAACATATTTACGGAACACAGGATCTTGAGTAAGAACTTTGTCAGTGGGAAATTTCACTAGTCCAGGTGTTTCACCCTTCCTCAACTCCCTGCCCATCACCAAAACCACAATTACTCAGGATACATATATACAATTGATTAGAACACGTGTTGAGGTCGACTAACATAAATTGTCATCTGAAACTATTTTCTTGTCTCACTTACACGTAGTAGGAGTTGTCAAATTTCAGAGGCTCAGGGGTAAATGGCCCATCAAAGCCTGATCTGTCCTGGTGTGCTCTACCCTGAGAAATCGAAACAAGTTTATAAATTGCTACATTTTTTTTTTACCTTACGGCCTACTTGACAGTAAAAAAAAAAAACTAAAAAAATGGTAAGGTAAAATGGTTGAGCATGCAACACATTTACTGTGCGGTAAATCTGAGTAATTACCAGTGTGTGGGAGCCAGAAAGTGCAACAATATCCCTGTCATTCAGACCCATCCTGTAGAACACATCTCTCAGATGCTGAGAATCTACAAAGCGTAACCATCACATTCAACGCGAATCAGTTCATGCCACAATATATTGGACGGGAATTTGCGCGAAACAAGGAAAGATAGAAAAATGAGCTAGGGTAAGTTATAAGTACCTCCATTAGGATTTGGGAGACCAGAAGTGTTGTCTTGTTGTGGAGCATCCTGTTATTTTTACGATGACAGTAAAATGTGATGTCCATAATAAAATTTGTAAAGTTCAGAAACATGGAATTTGAATGTTGTATATGTTAAGGAAAACTTACAGCTCGTCCTGGAGAATACGGGATGTGAGGTCCTCCTGTAACTTCAACAGCAACTACTCCAGCAAGCTAAACAATTACGAGAAAGACGTGACAGTTTAGTGGCGGAGTTAGGATTTGAAATTCGGAATCGTATAAGTTACATTTTCTGATAAGACTTTCACGTACACACAAAAAAGTTTAGTTCGATATGGTACTGAAGATTTACCTGATAAATGTCAGCGTAGGTGATCTTGGGGTGTTTAGCCTTCACTGGTTCTGAAAGTAGCAAAAATATACTTAGGTCAGAAAGTAATTGGCTAATTAAGGGTAATTAATGTAACTAAAACACATTAGTGCTAGTTAATTGCAGAGTAATTAGCTTACCACAAAGATCAACAGCAACTTTGACGCCATTGTTAGGAGGAGCACTTAACTCCATCCTAATTGTACCATTTGGACCTCCTGTCTTTGCTTTTGCATCAAATGTTCCTGCATCATGAAATCTGCACCAGTAGTCCAACCCGATATCGCGTTAACAATGTATAATTAATAACCGAATGTGTACACTTTACATACAATTGTTTACGTTGGACTTGTGTTCCCCTCATAAAATCCGGCCCAACGTAGACAATTGAATGAAATGAATGGAATAGTACATGCGTTGAAGTATAAAAGCATCGTGGGTGCTCTAATAACCACCAGTTAAGAATTTTGACTCAGTTGGTAATCTAACAGTTACGTCTATATCATATTTTTTTTTTATTGCGTGTATATTACGTAGATATTAGATGGATCGTGGAGCAAAGTGTGAAAGAAGCTTACGCTAAACGGAGCATGATAGGAGCGCAATTTTGGGAGGTAATAATATTGCGAAGATCATTGCGAGCTGCCTCTATTTGCTTCAAGTAGTCTGCATCAACAGTTGGTGCCATCTTTGCCTCAACTCTTAATTAATTACAATATGCTCAAGAAAACACTATATGAATACTATGAATTGTTTGTAACTTTGGAATAAACTTGCAATGAAAAACCATGCAACAAAGGTCCTCTTTATATAAGCTCCAAACTTGTAAAGAAACCTCAATGTACTTCCCAAAATACCCTTGTGATAAATTTTAAATTAAATCTTTGGCATATATATATTGACTGTTTGACCCATAGTTGTTATTAATTTATTCGGTCATTTTTAATTATTCGGTCATAAACATTAGTATTTTCAAAGCAAATTGATAGAGGTTTATAGTTTAGACACAATTAATTTGTCTACAATGTAAAATTGAGCTAGTAGTAGTAAAATTTAGATCGGAGTAGTAAAATTAATTGTAGTAAAAAATTCAAGCAGTAAATTAATTGTGTGAGCAGTAAAATTTTGACAGTGTAGTAAAATTATTACTGATTGTAGACACTTTTGGGTGTCTACACTTTAGACCTCTAGCATTGTCCATTTACAAATTGTATGGGGTATGGAACAAATTGTGGAGTGTGGAGGTATTACGCCGTTCGAGAAAAAAAAATGATTGATTAAGGCGAAGTGACCGATGGCTAAGTAAAAAAACGATTGATTACGCGTTCGCTGCTTCACTCTCACTCTTTACGTACATTGTACATTTGTATTATTTGCAAGTTGAATGTTCTGACTTCTGGCTAATTAGATAAGCCTACAATATTTCATGTCATAAGTGCACAATAATTCTAGATATTTTGGATCTGATGTCCAACAAGGTACATAAAATAAGCAATGTAGCACACGCGTTTATAAATGTAAGATTGACAAAATGTGATTTTAGTACAAAGAGTAAGGAGGAAGATAAAATGAAAGGCCTCAATAGATTGAAGAGTAGATGTAATTACGAGAGTAGTTATTTCACATTTTATTGTCTCATCTCTTGTTTAATTTCTTCACATGCGCTTCTTCAAAAACTTAATATCTTGAGAAAATTGTCATGAAAGTATTACAGAGTAATTATTTTACTCGAGTCTTGAGGCAATTTCTAGCCTTTTTTTTTTTAGAATGTAGATCAACTATGAAAATGACTATTAACACACTATACGAGTTTTCTGGCACTCTGTGTTAATATGCTAATAGCATTACTTTTAACTACTACTCCCTCCGTCCCAACTCAAACGTCTCATGTAAAAATCGATCTCATATTAGGAAGAGTGTACACACTACTCGGTTAATCAAAGATCCAAAAAAGTTGCATAGCAAGTTAGAGAAAGCTCTAATCGAATTAACTATATAATTTTTTTGAAAGTTTAATAAACCGATTAGTGTGTATATCTTTCTCAACACTAGGGGTATATTTGGGATGAAGTATTTGAATTGGAATGGAGGGTGTATGTAGTGGTAAGAGATTCAATGTATCTCGATCATCTAGATGCCTCTCACACAGTCACACGAGATGATCCATATATATTTATATAATTATATTACATGAGTTTAAATTTTAATATCATTATTACATGAGTTTACATTACATGGTATTGACAAATTGGTACGGATGGCTTGTCCTGCATTGGTGATGGCTTTCATGTTCTCTTTGCTTTTCCTAAAATTTGACATTATTTTTGATTGGCTCGGTTATCAGCTAGATGCCTGGAAAGTGGAAACATTAAGCCACAAACACGGTTAGAATTTCATCGTTCATCTACTATTATTATTTGAGCATTCAACTGCAATTTCAACTAATTAATTTGATCAAACATAACACTAGAGTTATAGTACTTTTATATGAGAACATAATTTTCTTAAAACTTATTAGGGGTAGAAACAAATCATCGTCATATGGGGCTTACATCATGTATTAAAACTATTACACAAATAGTATCGAAAATATTTGATGGACACATGAATTTCGGTGTAGATCAGATGTACGTTCAACGTTTTGTTTTATTCATTTATTGGAGATTATAACTCTTGCGTAAACAATCTAAACGACGTAAAGTAGTGCGAGGAAATAGTATTAGGAATTTAGGATTAGAAAGAAGCTAAAGAAGCCTCCTAATGGCTATCTCACATTCATTTTCTCTTTCCCTTATTTAGTTTGCGGACATGTAAATGTTGACTTTGTCCACCCCCTTTGATTCTTTGAAGATGTGAGAAAGAGACTCCACATTCCACAATCAACGGTAGTCCTCACCTACTTTCTCATCTTGTCCTCTTATTTACACATGACCTCACGTGAACGTTGAGATCAATTTGAGGTTCTTCTTGTTACCTTAGCTAGATTATCTCCTGAGAATGGGTGTGAACAAATCTGATCTTTGTAATAAGCTTTTTTTCGGAGGGTGTTTTATCTCTGACGGAACTTGATACTAATGTTTAATCTCCGTTTTACCTTAAAAAAAAGCTAGAGTTGGTACTCATCAGGTCGATGATCTTTTGTGCTATTAATGAGGTAAATTGATATTGAACACTTGTTTGAGTCGGAATAAGATTCAACTAAATCTCTTGTGCTCGGACTCAAAATACAACAGTCATTAGTTAAAGTTGTTGTAATATAGTTATACATACATGATGATCCATTTGAATTCAGAATAGATAACAAAATGTTACAACAAAAAATATAAAAGGAGATAAGAAATTTAGGACTTCGAATATAGTGAATGGATATTTTGATCACATTGACATCCCCACAATTCACAAACAAAAAATAAACATTAAAGCTCTTTTTAGTATTCCATATCGAATCAAGTTCTATAATTTGGCATTTTGCATTCCCTTTCATGAGATTCCTCCATTAATAGGACTAGGGGTTATTCTTTATTTCTTTTTTCACTCTAGTGCTATCAATCACTATCTTTTATGTATCACATACGCTATTGGTTTAGAAAATATTGACCTTAGTCTTTTACTGAGTTCAACTGTTACATGTATTTGACTATTAGGCTGCCATGTTTAGGTCAGGCCCAACCCAACATAATATCAGCATTTTAGGACTCAACTAGGCCCATCTACTCCTTGTTGACGCCTATACAGCCCATTGTGCACATGAATATTTCCTTTTATTCTCGTGAATTGTCGTACATTAAAGGTCAGTTGGTTCACATAAGAATAGTTAATCTACTTCAAAATCTAATCTTATACTGTACATGGACAATCGGACACTGAACGTGTGCAATTTCGTTAGTTTTAATTTGACGAAAATGTGGGATATTTGATAATCTACATTTACCAAAGGGTTAGAATTTTCATCCATAACACACAAATTTGAGTATGCGTTTATTCAGTTATGTTATTTCAGTGATGCAGTTAAATGAGTATATATGAATAATATTAATGAATTGACGATACATTTAGTTTCCGAGGATTGTCATCATTGTAGATGTCGTATGACAATTTCTTAAATGATATAACCAAGATCACCCGATTTTTTTTTAATACTCCGTAATACATAACTTTGGAATACACAACCCCAAAATAAGAAAAAAAAAAAAACTTTGGAATGCACAAAATTGAGCTGTTTTTTGGATGCCTCGGGCTGATTACCGAGCATGCCGAAGACTATAAGATTATCGAAGCTATAAGGCTTTCTTCTTTTTTTCACACTACCAATAATTCCTGTTAGATGTTGGCGTCATGGTCAAGTGACAATCGAGAGCAAAGGAAATCAACATGATGCTGTCCTAGCTGCTATCTTCAATGGCCAAGTGAAATAGAGAGCAAAGATCAGGGCAACTTGTAAAACACGAAGCCCAAAGGTACCTGTTAGCCCGGCCCGAACACACAAACAAACAACAATTTCTTTTGTTCAGCATCAAAGTTCTCCAATCTATCACTCATATTTTGGGCCATGTCATTACACAAACAATCCAGTTTTAGCCCAATTGAAGCCCAAACACATGCTCTAGGCCTCCACTGTTCGGCCGGAAATGTCCACTTTTCGGCCCGTGGTGAGCCTGAACCCATTCTAGTCAAGATTTTTTTATTTTTTTTTTATTTTTTTTTTCTTTTGAAATCTTATACGGAGTACTAATTTTGCAAAGTTAGCTTTAGGTCGATGCTGATTTTGACCTTTTGGTGACAAATGTGTTATCTTGTTATGCTATTATACATTGAGTATGCCCAAAAGTTTAACGAAATTGTACACAAGTTAAATTTTCCCATCCAATATGTTAAGGAATTTCACAATGAACTAGAAGAAAACCGTGTAGAAAGTACAAACTACTCCGTAGTAATTAATTAAAGAGATCTTGGATGATCAAGTTAGTACTAATGACATTACAATCGATCGAAGTGTGATGCATGCTACATAGTAGGAGTATTATACTATGATGATCATATAAATTGACAGCATAATATAAGCAGAACCACATGGGTGCATGGCCATGCTGCAGAATTCTGGTTTGTAGCATATACTTGAGATCCACTTTGTCTACAAACACATTTTGTATTATCTTTCTCGGCTCCACTCGCCCACTCTCGTGCATGTGTGTGTCTTTTGTACTAGACTTTTGTTTCTAACCTGTTCTTATGTTTGATGATGTTAGATCTTGTTTGTTGATCATATAACTTGATATGTGACGATGAAGTAAGGTGTCTATGGTCTTGGACTCTAGGTGTAATAATTTCAATAGTGTATGTAATGTAACACATACAACCTATGCCACGAGAGTGTATGTGCAAGTGATTTTAAAGTCTCGTGCAACATTATTTTGATTATAAAGTTAAAAAATTGGTACTAAAATAGACCACTTACCATGTAAGAAATGCAATCTTCCCAAATATTGAGCTTAGAGCAATTACAAAGTTTTAGTTAGACTATCTAATACGGAGTACTAGTAATGGCTAGAGTTGGCCATTTCGTGGCTCGCGCATGCAAAATGCGGGCTGACACGACACGGTCATGCTTCAATAATATCACCATTATACATCACGTTAACACACTTATACAACATCATAACGCCGTACTACATCTATTGCATTCTTCTCTTACTCAAATATATGATCATATCATAAACTCTCGTGTTCTTATATGGAACTCCTAAACTTCTACGAGAGATGGATCGAAGTATAGTTCAAAGATTCCACTACAAGTCAACTACAAAAGTACTACTAATGTAAATGGCATTGTAATGACTCGGAACACGCACATGCCCATAGATTCATTAGTACAATTTATAGAGTTCACTCTTAATTAAACGTTCTTATTCAACTCCATAATAATACATTAAATTATAAAACGCCCAAAGAATTTCACCCAAAAAAAATGACAAAAACATTAATCTTAACTCTCACCTGCCAAAACACACCATCTTTTTCTCTCTCTTATTTATATTTCAGAAGACATGAAACTGAAACATTCCCATATTAAGCTCGTTATGGCCGTTACTCCCTCAAATTGACTATTTTACCCCTTGACCTCACTCTCGACTGTCACTCCCACAGTCCCCACTCCACCACCTCACTTCACGTCTCCCTACCGAGGACTGATTCGTCATTTCACCTCTAAAACTCCCCTGATATACGACACTTTATGTAGTAAAAAAACTCGAAAATCAACATTCTTCATGCATGCAAACCCATTTAAAAATAAAAATAAAGGAAAATAAAAAAACACCAAGCATAAATAAAGGAGTGCACTGTAGTAAATATTAACGGCACTCTGCCCTATGCTTCATTGTGCTCCTCTCTCTCTCTCTAAAAGAGAGCAAAGTGTGCAGTGACTAGACTGTAAAAAAAATTAAAGGTTTCTCTCAACGTCATTTCACCTTCACCTCTCTTTGATCATCAAAAGTATCACCCATTCACCCCTTACTTTTTTTTCGGAATCGAGTCGAGTAAGATTATCGTGTTCAAAGACATTATCTTTTTATCTTTTCTACGATACTGGATTCGAGTCGAGTAGGATCGGATAAAAACATTATCCAGCAAAATACGGAGTGCACTATACAGTTCACACTCCAGATATTATGTTGCATAGATCAAATATTTGAACCAAAGTTTGTTTTTTGGTAGAGTATTTGAGAAGCTATCAAAAAAATGGGGTGTTGTGTGTCGAAAATAGATAGACAAGAAATGGTGTCAAGATGTAGAGCTAGAAAGAGATACATGAAACATTTGGTTCAAGCTCGTCAATGTCTATCAGTTTCTCATTCTTTCTATTTACGCTCCCTCCGCGCCACCGGCTCGGCTCTTCTCCAGTTCGCCGCCGGTGAGTCTTCTCTCCACCACCACCACCTCCACCACCATCTCCACCAGCAGCACCACCACCAGCAGAATCACATTTTCAACCACCGTGGGAGTAGTACGATAAGTTCCGGAACGCCACCGCCGCCGCTGCCGCCGACACCGCCGCCGCCGCCGTCGATGAGTCCGAGTACGGACACGTGGACGACAACCACCACGTCGACTACAAACGTGACGGTGTTACCTCCGCCGCCACCGCCGCCGCCGATGCCGGCGACGGGAGGGTCCACGTGGGATTTCTGGGACCCGTTTGTGCCGTCGTCGGAGCCGAGGTCTGGGACGACGGAGGAGGAGTGGGAGGAGACGACGACTGGAAGTGGAGTGACTCCGCCGCCGGTGAGGGTGGCGGCGAGTGTGGCGGCGCCGCCGTCTGTGGTGAGTGGTTTTTCCAAGGAGAGTGAAATGGCGGTGGTTGTTTCACGGCAAGGTAAGGAGCTGGTGGAGATCATTAAAGAGTTGGACGAGTATTTTCTAAGGGCGGCTGACGCCGCCGCGGTTGTTTCCGGCGTGTTAGAAGTCCCAACTTTCACTAATCATCATCATCTCTCCTCTTCAGGTAATTAATCTCGTTTTAAGACTCGGGTAAGACGATCCTATTACGATGTAATAACATGTGTTACTACTTACTAGACATGTGTCGGAGTCTGATAGGATTGTCTTACGCAAATATTGAAATTTTTATCGAAATTTCGGAAAATGTTGTTATTTGATTAATTGTATGATGTGTAATTGTGTAGGGAAGGTGGGCAATTATGGGAGGAGTATGAGTTGGAGTCCAATGTTATGGGGAGGAGGTGGGAAATTAGGGTTTGGGAAATTAGGGATGGAAGATTGTGGGATGGTGGTTGGAAGATTTGGAATTGTTAATGGTGGTGTTAATAATGTGATTAACAATAATAATAATGGTGGTAGCCATTGTGCAACACTTGAAAGACTCTATGCTTGGGAAAAGAAGCTCTTCCATGAGGTCAAGGTAATGTTATCTCTAGTCAAATTTTCTCTTAAACCAAAGCACCACCTTGATTACCATGCTTTGTCTAATTTTAAAATGAACAAAATTGTTATTGTTGGTAATTACAACTTACAAGTTTGGTCTCTCTAATTACTCCGAAATACGCACTTTCGCGCTAATTAAACAATGTCACTGCTCGGTGATACTCAATTTCGATACCACCTTCATTTGATCAAGTTTTAGAAACGTACGAGTTGCGATAAATGCAGCACTAAAACACGTAATCTCGTCGAGATTAAGCATATCTCATGTAAATGTATGTTGTGATGAATGTATGGGGCAGGATGCAGAGAAATTGAAGATGGAGCATGAGAAGAGAGTGGAGCAACTAAGGAGGTTGGAAGTAAAGAGGGCAGATTACATGAAAACCAATAAAACCAAAAAAGAGGTGGAAAAATTGGAGTCATTATTAGAGGTTGCTTCACAAGCCATCCAAACTACCTCAGAAGAGATCATTAAATTAAGAGAGACTGATCTTTACCCTCAACTTCTTGATCTAATTAAAGGGTAATCTCTTTTTTTACCTCCTTAATCCATCTGTCTTAATCTTTGATTAATACACTTTCTATTATGATTAGTAAATGCTTATTGATGACTGATGAGTAGGTGTTTTTGTGGAGTACTCTATACTCTATACTCTATAGTGCAAAATTTGGGATTTTCTGATCACATGTCTTATGGTATAGTCTATAGATGGCCTATAGTTGCATACACATTATTGCCACTCACGTGCACCTTGGCCCTTATTTGTATGGTTAGTGATAGACTGATAGGAGGCATCAGGGCATGCCATTCGACCTTTGCGCAAAGGTCAGTATAACGAGAGCAAGGAGATATTCTGTTGTTTACGGGTTAAACCGTAAAATTTCAGCAGTGAATATCAAGATGATTGTCTAGACATTGGACACTTGTTTTGCTTATTTTTTCATGTAGAAATTTGGGAGATTTTTTCTTTTCTGGGGTCAACTGTGAGAAGATTTTCAAGGTCAGCAAAAAGATATGCTATTATTACAGTGTACCAACAGATTCCATTATGTAGAGAGATATGCACTTTGACCATCTGGGATTTTACTGTCTTTGGATAAGTTTTCAACTTTCAAAATTTTAACTTCTTTCTAATAAAATTACCCAAAATTAACCTTGATTGAACTTTTACTCGAGTACGCTGTTTTTACCATTGTGTACTCGAGTACTTTGTCGTACCAAAAGTATAAAAATGTCAAAGGGTGAGACCCTAAAAATCCATGTTAGAAATGACCAGTTTGATCCACTCCTGCTGTGTGCTGGTCTCTTTTATGAAAGAGACAAGAGGCTAAAGACCTAAAGTACAATAATGAGGAGTGTGATGTATGATTTTGTATGCTGGTAAAATCTTCATAATAAATTTGAAGCATGGGTTGGACCATCTTGGTTTTTAATGTACCCTTACTGGCTTACTACCTATGTTGAGTTTGTTGTATGGCATACGTTGGGTCGGATTTTATATACATTCCTCGTTTCGATTCACAGAGCCGAATGTGTGAGAATCAATTCCGAGAGTGTAAAATCAATACCCAGTGTGTCATAGAGTCATGATATTATTCTTACGCTTTTGGATAATACATTAGGTGCAAACTCTTTAAAGAATTATCTGAGATGACATATGTAAGTAATTTGTTATTACCGGGTAATTGATGGTAAAAGGGTGTTTTTACATGGCTTGTAGATTTATGTGCATGTGGAGGAGCATGTACGAGTGTCACCAAGTGCAGACGCACATAGTTGATCAGCTGAAGTTTCTGAATGCCATCCCATCCAACGAACCTACGTCGGAAATTCACCGTCAGTCCACATTGCAACTAGAGGCGGAACTCCAGCAGTGGCAGCAGGCCTTCTGCAACCTAGTCAAGTCACAACGGGACTACATTCATTCCCTAACAGGGTGGCTGCGGCTTAGTCTCTTCCAGTTCAATAAAAATCCGTTGATGAGATCAATCCAAGACTCCACAATCTACTCCCTCTGTGAAGAATGGCAGCTAGAAATCGATCATGTCCCCGACAAAGTAGCCTCAGAGGGGATCAAGAGCTTATTGAGTGTAGTGCATGCGATTGTAGTCCAACAAGCTGAGGAACATAAGCAGAAGAAAAGGTCTGAGACTGCAAACAAGGAGCTCGAGAAAAGAGCGGCCGAGCTAAGGTCTCTGGAGGGGAAGTTTGGCCCCTATTCCATGCCTGAGATGTCAGGCACTAGAAAGGGGCGAGACCCAGTTGGGGAAAAACGGGCTAAAGTGGATATGTTAAAGACCAAGGCAGAAGAAGAGAAGGCTAAGCATGATAAAGCTGTGGGCGTGACCAGGGCGATGACCTTGAACAACATGCAGATGGGACTCCCCCATGTTTTTCAGGCAATCACTGGTTTCTCAAGTGTGTGCACACAAGGTTTCGAGAAAGTATACAACAAGGCGAAATCCATGGATCAGGAACACGATGACGTGAAGAGAATAATGGCTTGAAATCAGACATGAGATCATAACAGGTAGAAGGTTAAACTTAGATTGTGTTTTCTTCTGTGTATAGTTTTAGTCCATGATGAAAAATCATATAAAATACAGCTATGTGAGGCCATCTTTAACCTTAGTAGGAACTCTAGAAGGCTTTAGGAGTTTTCTGATGTTAGCTGAAAGTTACTGGAGATTAACCTTTTTTACTGCTTTTGTAGGGGTGGTTAACTTGGTGTATCATGTATGTATTTAGAATCTAGATCTAAGTTTAAATGAAATTTTCAAGAAAAGGCCTATGTTTCATGGAAGTACAGCAAAATCCAACAGCAGTACATAAGTTAGTAATTTTTTCCAGCGAATCTGTCAGCTTTACATCATTCAAGAAATCAATTTAGAAGTGTACTAACAAATTTGGAGCACCCACTTTTCTGGTAGGGCAGAACTATGCATATTCTCAGCACTAAGCATCACATTTTTCCGATTCTCTTATTATAACATGACATCTAAACGAATCTGTAAAGTATTCCATAAACAAAGTAAACAGAAAGAGAGGGCATGCGTCACTTACATTGACTGCGCACTTGTGCTTGTCATGCACACGCTACTTAAATAGTCGGGTTGATAGCAACATCACCCTAAGACTATGGACATTTTCCGCTCAAGGTGTCGTCTCTACCATCCCTGAACAAGAAAATTAAGAGTAGGAAAATAATACCCTGCAAATAGAGAGAAGTCGGAGTAATTTGATAGACAAAGTTTCAGAAACACAGATCTAAATAAGAATGTTCAAGTATGCTGGATAAACACCACTGTAAGAACTGAAAAGTATTGTAGAGATTTGTTACTACCTTAATATCAATGATGGTAAGAAAATACATTGATGACAGTATGCATTCTATGCATTACTGGCTTTACTAAGTCAGTTTTTCGTCTTCAGTTACTCTTAACCGTAACTAGTACTCTATGTCCTAAGCCTTAAACAATCAAAGGATTCCATACTTCCAAGTACTGATGTACGTAGACTGCAGGACAGTGTCTGTGTGCTCAGAGCCTCGATCTATTTCAATGCATATGCAAACTCGGATAGCTGAGCAAGCTGCATACTTGCCACTAATATCAATCCCTTGACAGACATGTTGAGTGTTTCCTATGTATCCTACACTTAGATGTAAGCTTCTGATACTACCTGTATACACATTCGCAACCTTATCAGTCCTAAGAATTGGAGGATAACTTGCATTTACCCTGTAACCACATCAGCCGCTTGTCTACTTTCAGGGACAAGAAAACCTCCCTCGCAGTTGGATTATTGAACAGGTCAAGAGCAGCAAAATAGACCTTTTCATCAATGTCATGCAGCAAATCCAAAGCATTTATACACTTCTCTATGGAGTATCTCTGATCGCATATCTGATGTGCTTCCGACCTCATTCTTGATGCAACTGCCATCTCTATTATTGCGTCTGCCATTGTATCTTCAAGCCCTTTACGCCCTCTTTTCCTAGTAACCGGGGTACTAATGTCTGCAGACTGTAACTTTACATGCTCAGTTCCTGCATCAGCCACTTCCTCTGATCCTGTTGAACCGTCTTCTGTTACATTGCTCACAGGACCTGCAACTCCTCCCTTTTCACTGACCCCAATATTGTTTTCAGTTCCACCATTTTCCGAGAATAAAATGCACAATTGCTTATAAATTGGACAGCCAGAGGCTCTTACAGTATCAGCATCAGGATGTTCCTACATAAAGTATTTCATATGAAAGGGTAAGTTACATTGCTTTCTACTGATATTCTGCTAGATGCTATGACAAACAAACAACAGAACAGTTGACAAACAACGAGAAACTCTCATATGAAACCGTCTTACAATCACACATGTATAAACTGCGAAACCAGTACTTATAAACCAAGATACAGAAATTAACACTCAACCAAATTGAGATAAAAATATTACCTTTATGTAGGCATCCCATACTTCATCTCTGGCCTTAATAGCCCCAGTAGTCTCATCCAAACTGAACTCATTTCGCGCAAGCAGTGACTTCACAGTGGCATACTGCTTCTTCAAGACAGAACACCGATATTTCAACTGTTCTTTATCCCATCTTAAACCAGTTCTAGCAAAAAACTCATCACATATACACTTCCATTTGTTCATTGCTGATATTTTGTGATCATTTCTTTGACAAATTTGTTCAACCATCAAATCAACTAGAACCTTGGTTAGGGGAGCTGTCCATTTCGCCCTACCTTGATGTTGTACATGGTGCATCAGTACAGGCATTGCCTTCCCTGATCGCGTAGCCGAGACAGACATCTGGTGATTTTAAGCAAAGATAATTAAGCTAAGTCAGGTGAGAATTCCATAGGCAGGATATTGGTGCTCCATATACGACAACAAATAAAGCATTAGTCCCGAAATAATTTATTCAGCTCAATACACGTACTAAATCGTATGTGTATCATCTCTTGATAGAACGTCACGTTACAAGTTCATACAATTAAAGGGTCTCCGAGAAACAACCTCTCATTAGTCTCCGCAAACACAAAGGTTGCTTATATCTTAGCCTTCACTTTTAAGTTATCCTTCTAGTACTTCTTTTATCACTAATTTCAAATTGTAAAAAGAGATTACGTCTCGAAGATTTATTTACGTATCCACTTGCGTGCGGAATCAAACGAGACACTTAACCCACAAAAGGTTAAAATACATCAGAATCATTGATATTCAGGAACCCCATAATCGTATACAATAAGCTATTTATATTACACCAAAATTGTTAATTACCATCAATTACATCGATAATGTGACGTCCCTTGAAATACCCATCATGCATAATGTGATCATGTTAATCATCATCATTATAGTATCGAATTTTAAGATAAATACAAGGAATTGAAGAACAGTTAAATAATTATCAATATAATTTGGAAATAAAGGAAGAAAATTGTGAAGAATGGCGAACCTGTAGAGTAATTGGATGGTTTAACCAACCACGAAGCTGCACCTCTTTTACGCTATTATACGTCCGGGGAAAAGGACAAAAGAAAGAATCGAGTGAAAAAAAGTGTGTTAAGTTCAATAGGTTAATTAATTTCTTCTTGATTTCCCCTTTATTTTTGGGCTTATAGGTCAAGTTAACATGTTTTTTAAAAAAAAAAAAAAGAAGTTAAAACGTTTGTTAGGGAAAATGATTTAAGGATTTTTTTTTGGTTGGGTGTCGTTTGGATATAATCGGGAATTCGGAATTCCCATGAACTTGCAAATCCTAGGAATTTAGAAAGTATGAGAATTGGGGAAATTTGTTTGGATGAACAAAAGAATTCAATTCCCATGGGAATTTCCACTTACCTAACTCCCCCAGGTAATTAAATTCATACACTTTGGAGGAATTGGAAATGGCTAGGAATTTCCAATTCCTACATTTTAGGGTAACCAAACAACTCATGGTAATTCAATTCATAGGAAAATAAAATTCATATGGATTTAGACGGTATCCAAACGACCCCCTGGTGTAATGGCCAAGGAATGTTTGTCGGTGCGATTCTCGAAACAATTTTTTACACATTCTCTCTATGAATAATTAAACTTGCATGCATCTCACCGCCCCTTATACCACCTTATGGCAAGAGCCTTTAAAGTGGTCAAGGAATTAACTTGGTTGGATGTCGTCCCGGACCTGATATTCAATTATTCACAACTTCTCCAAAGCATTAGTTGCTCACTTGCTCCTGCATACCAAAAAAAAATAAAGGGAACATTTTGAATTTACCCCTGAGTTTATCGAGTTTTTCTGAGATACCCCTCTGGTTTCCGACCTGTCTAGCGTGCTCCTGAGTTTTGCAAAATGGTGTTTTTCACTGACGGACTCTATTGTGGGCACTAAGTCACCTTAAAGATAAACAAAATATGGATTTGACATCTCGTGGACACTTATCGAGCTTTCTAAATCGCCAACCTTTTTTTCGAATAATTTTCTTTTATTGAAAAAATCGGTTTAGCTAGTTCCTATTAATTTTCTTTATTGTTAAATTGTAGTTTGTTTTTTTTGAAATTTTTTTCCAGTTTGTATATAGTTTACTATTTTATCTAAGTGGTGCATACATGTTCCAGTGTCCTGAATTTTGAGACTAAAGTGTCTCGGTATCTGTTTTCTCGTGGTGCATGTCCGTACTCGTGAACCTAGGCATTCACTAGGCTTTTTTTTTGCTAAGGGCTTGCACAAGGTTAGCACCTTGTTGACCTTTTGGCAATGCATAGGATGGGTTAAGGATCAAGTTGGATTAGAGCTTTTTTAAAAAATAGATTTGAACATGACGTGTTAAATATGTCAATCTCAATAAAGTGGCTAAATTCTCAATATTACGTAAAAAGAATGTAATATTCTTGATATCAATCTACTCAATTTAAATTATGAAGAAAATCACAATAAAAAGAAGTAAATTATTTGTTTCTAAAAGTACCGTCATTGTAGATCTGTTTGGATAATAATCTCTCCCCAAGGTCTTTTTGTATTTCATATATAAATGTGTTTGATGTTAAACACATTGTCCATCCTCTAAAAATTCTACTCTATGAAAAATAAATGTTACCTTTCTACCACCAATTTCTTAGATCAAACATTTAGAAATTGCAAAGTCATGAGTGGAAGGCATAGGTCAGATTGTTCTCCACACAAACCTTAGATTGATTTGCATATAAGACTTATCTTTGTTGTTGTTGTTTGTTTGTTTGTTTGTTTGTTTATAGAGTTACAATATTAATGACATTTTGCATTTACTCAGAAATTTCGAAGGACATTGGAAGAAGAAAGATCAGTTTTTCGGAAGATCACCAAAAATGAAGTTGAATAACACGTCAAATAAAGCCATATCAAATCAGTGAATTACCATATTGTAAGTACCGATCTTTTTATAATCGATCCACATTTCTATATCTTATTCTCTACATAATTGAGACTAAAGTCATTACTTTTCACTTAATTTGCTATGGTTGTCTTGTCTCCAATAAATGTGCAGAAGTGTCCATGATCAAGGTGAATGAGCTCAGGTGATAAATGTTGGTACCAAGATTTTATTAACAAACAAGTCTTGGCAATCTCGACATCCTGATAACGCCACCAAATCATGGACCTCTGACCCGGAATTTGGTGGATCAAAGGGCTATTAATCTTCGACACTACCAAATCATCACCTGGTAAAACAGCTCCTCAAGACCTCATCACCATCAGGGAGGTTGAGTTATCAGGGTCGCGGAAGCAGCATGCACCTCCTAAGCGCATGCCCTGCCAGCAAAGAAGATTGGTGTGTCTGGTTTAGTGTTCCTAGCCATGTCGTCTACAGGTACGCCAGTGACTGCATACACTATCAAGCATGAAGCTTCATTGGTAAGCAACATGGTTAGAAGTTCCATCCGGGTCTCAAAAGTTCCACCCTGGTCAGCGGTCATACACATTTGATTGATGACTTAGATCGAACAACAAGCGGCACAACTTAATTGCAGAAGGATCCTCAAAAATTCGATCAAGGAAAGCCGATTAAACGTGTACTGATCTAGTGATCGACTGTACATACTCGTAGTTGTTTTTACTAATTACCACGATTAGATATTTTATGCACATGAATCATGTCATCAATTAATATATTTTATGGAGTCAAGTGGTGGAATAATTATTCAAAAAATAGATGAATGAGATTGATCACCCCTAATATTGGGAGTATAGTGCAAATGCTGTTTCAATGATGAGCAATGACTTGATATCCTCCTTGTCACACGCGCGCACACACAACGTAAAGAAATGAAAGAAATGGACAAAGTAATAAAAAAAACGACTCGATCTGCAATGTGCGCTATGTAGAAGCGTAGAGTAACAGAAACATTCTATATTTTCAAAAGTAAACTTCGATTCTCCGGCATGCATCAGTCATAAAAGTTATAGCCATTTTTCGCAACCAAGGAGGTAAATAAAAACATGATCGTTTTCTGTACATGTTTTCCCCATTGCATTATGACAGGGATTTCAAAGCCCGGATAGCCGAAGCAACAAAACGTACAGAGGCTATTATAACTCTGAGCATTCTACCACAAGATCAAACTAACAAATTACATATATACAGCTTGTACAGCAGGAATCCTCCAGAACTTGTGTCAGGAAGCTGTGTTAAATATCGACTGGATGGGTGTAACTACTGCTCTCGCAGACGCCAAAAACTGGAGATTAGGAACTCATATCCAGAGTGAAAACAAGTGTCTGCTCATGCAAAAGATCGCCCATGATATATACTAGGGAAAGAGAAGAATGGATGACAATAGAAACAGCTGAGAACAACCTTTGGGTCGGATTGTGGCTTCTGAAGGACGATCAGGAATTTATAATTAACAGTCTTCAATTTCGTCATCTGTACATTCACTTGACTGATCCACGGCATAAGTCGTACCTAGCTCATCATCTTGCATTGAGTTATTGCTGACATTGGGATACTCAGAACACGAAGATGCTCTGTGCCCAAGCCATTTATTTGCAGGTTTATATTCAGTGCAGACAACAGATACATTGGATAAGCTTTGGCCATACAAATTGTCGAGCCTTTGCCTCTCTATCTGGTGCTGCAGTAACAAATTTAAAAAATGAATTAATAACAGTCAACATGAGTACATGATTAATATTTGATAGCAACAACCATTCTACAGGACTGTAGAAAACCAACAGGGTACGAAGGCTCGAGTACTAAATGAACAAAGCCAACGACTGAATTAGAAATACATTCATGACTCAGAAAAAGCGACGAAAGGTACATAAATTAATTGATAGCGTTACGAAAAATCAAACAAAGCCAACATTTCTATCTTTGATAAGCGGACAAAAGCAAGCATTTCGTCAATTGTCACTATAAGATGCAAACAACTGGGTTACTGGACCATGCAAAATCCATAGACAAGTTGAAGACCATTCTACAGATATAAATGCACCATCAAAATGCACGCATAGCAAAACAGACTTTATTTCAGACGTTTTAGAAGAAGAAGAAGAAGAAAAAGACTCTGGAAAAGTAAACTCTGTATGCCTGCAAAGTCATGATAACTGATGAGCACTCACCATATTGCGGCGTGCTGACTGCTCCACCTGCCAAAGCATTGGACGACGTATTGCATGCCACCTGGTGATGGCAATTAAACTTAATGATACAAAAATTTCACATCTAATCGATAAGCAACATCATATGATTGCCATACCTGGACGGAGAAGGATGAGCATTCCCAAAAAGCACCCCCCGGACAGCTACAGAAGCTGCAGCTGACTGAATAACGTTCTCTGCTATATAGTTTCTAGTAAATACCCGATGGCCGGAGGATAGAAGGTAGTCAGTATCACTCAAATAGGACGTCACAACACATGCATCTTCAATAGCATCCTGACCCAGGAAATCTAAAACTGCAAGGTAAATGTTCGCAACATGAGATTGGTATGATGTTCATTAGAATGTTTCAGAGTTGTGCTCAAAGCCTAAAAACATGGAAAGAAACTGAAACAGGCAGAAGTATGTGTAAAACCAACGACCTACATAGAACCCGGTTAAACCAAGTTTACATCTAATACTATATATATAAACCTCAAACCAAGTCTACATCTAACACTACATATATTACATATTTTGACCCAAAATGGCATCGAAACAAAATTGGCTCAACTTTTTGTGGAAGCCTCTAGGGCTCATATTAAGGCTTTTGGCAAAATACTACAGCCAAAAACATATGGTAAAGTCCCAAAATCACAAGAACGAGGCTTCATATCCAAGTATCCAACAAAGGTACTCCAAAGTTAACACTGTCAAATTTTAAGAACATTTACATACTTTCCAAAAAGTGGACAAATTTGGCAAAAATCTATGCCATGACAGGCAAATAAAGGTGTGATATGACTGGTTTTAGAAAAATATTGGAGCCAAATTCTTATGTTATGTACCATGATCGAAAAAAAAAGGCATGTTAGCCTTATTAGGTGATGTGTGTCGAAAGGGCTCAGAGATGGCCATGGTCAATTTTTATGAACATTTGGTTATTTTCCAACAAGTGGTCAAAATTGGCTAAAATCGAACATGGTTTTTGGCCTAAAATGGCTTCGAAATAAAAAATACTAGTCAAAAACCTATAGTAAATCTCAAAGTCAGCTAAAGAAATGCACACTTGCCTACGGATGACATGTGCTTAAAGAGCTTAAAAACTTCCTAAACATAGGAATGAACCCTCATATCATACAAAGGTACTCCAAGGCTGTCCATAGTACAGTTGTAAGAACATTTGGATACTTCTCAAAAAGTGGTCAAAATTGGCGAAAACCGAAGTATATGATCCATGATTTTTGGCTAAAAATGCTCCTGAAATAAAAAAAGACTCAAATATTTGTGGATGCCCCTAATGTTGATATTACGGGTTTTGGAAGAATATTATAGCCAAAATCATATGCAAAGTACCATGATTGGACAAAAAAGGCACGCTAGGCTCATCAGCTAGTATGTGACAAAAAGGCTTAACGAACCTCTCTCACCGAGCAACCGACTCCCTTATCCGACAAAGGTAATCCATGAATGGTCGTGGTAAAATTTTAA
Source organism: Spergularia bocconei (assembly GCA_963457585.1). Lineage (NCBI taxonomy): Eukaryota > Viridiplantae > Streptophyta > Magnoliopsida > Caryophyllales > Caryophyllaceae > Spergularia > Spergularia bocconei. The sequence goes on along the minus strand of OY734945.1, from coordinate 979,244 downwards.
GAACATTTGGTTACTTTCCAGAAAGTAGTCAAAATTGGCTAAAACCGAAGTATATAATACATGGTTTTAGCCAAAAATGGCTTCGAAACAAAATTGGCTCAAAATTTTATGGAAACTCGTAGGGGTCATATTAAAGGGTTTGGCAAAATAATAGAGCCAAAAACCTAGGGTAAATCCCCAAATCGTCAAAGAAACGCACGCTTGCCTACGGATGACACGTGCTTAAAGAGCATACAAACTTCGCCAATGAAGCCATATATCAAACAAAAGTACTCCATGGCTGTCCATGGTAAAGTTGTAAGAATATTTGGATACTTACAAACAGGTCGTCAAAATTGACCAAAACCAAAATACATAATCCACGGTTTTTGGCTACAAATTCTCCTGAAATAGGAAAGGCAAGGCCTGAAATTTTTGTGGATGCCCGTAAAGGTGATATTACGGGTTATAGAATAATATTAGAGCTAAATTCCTATGCTAAGTACCCTGATCGGCATAAAAAGGCACGCTAGCCTCATCGGGTGATGTGTGTCGAAAAGGCTTTAAAGAACTTCTCCAACACAGAATCGGCTCTCTTATCCAGCAAAAGTAATCCATGGATCGCCATGAAAAATTTTCAAAACATTTGGTAACTTTCCAAAAAGTGGCCAAAATTGGCTAAAACTGAAGTATAATACAAGGCTTTTGGCTTAAAATGGCTTCGAAACAAAAATGGCTCAAAATTTTGTAGAAGCTCGTAGGGGTTATAAGAAGGGGTTTGGCAAGATACTAGAGCCAAAAACCTATAGTAAATCCCAAAGTCGGCAAAAGAAACGCACACTTGCCTACGGATGACATGTGCTTAAAGAGCTTTAAAACTTCCTAAACACAGGAATGACGCCTTATATCATACAAAGGTACTCTCCAAGGGTGTCCATGGTAAAGTTGTACGAACATTTGGATACTTCCCAAAAAGTGGTCAAAATTGGCCAAAACAGAAGTATATAATCTATGGTTTTTGGCTAAAAATGTTCCTCGAATAGAAATGGCTCAAGTTTTTGTGGATGCCCCTAAAGGTGATATTACGGGTTCTAGAAGACTACTAGAGCCAAATTCCTATGCTAAGTACCATGATCAGCAGAAAAGGCGCGCTAGCCTCATCAGGTGATAAGTGTTGAAAGGGCTTAAAGAACGTCACTACCAGAGGAAATGGCCCTCTTATCCAACAAAGGTAATCCATGGATGGTCATGGTAGAGTTTTGAGAACGTTTGGTTACTTTCCAAAAAGTGGTCAAAATTGGGCTAAATTTGAAGTATAATACATGGTTTTTGGCCTAAAATGGCTTCGAAACAAAAATGGCTCAAAAATTTGTGGAAGCTCGTAGGGGTCAAGGGGTTTGGCAAAATACTAGAGCCAAATACCTAACGTAAATCCCAATATCGTCAAATGAAATGCACGCTTGCCTACGAATGACATGTGCCTAAAGAGAGCTTAAAATTTTCCTAATCATAGGAACGAAGCCTCATATTCAACAAAATACTAGATGGCTGTCCATAGTAGAGTTGTAAGAACATTTGTATACTTCTCAGAAAGGGGTAAAGATTGGCCAAAACTGAGGTACATAATCCACGGTTTTTGCTTAAAAATTCTCCTAAAATAGCTCAATTTTTTGTGGATGCCCCTAAAGATGATATTACGGGTTTCTGAAGAATATTGGAGCCAAATTCCTAGGCTAAGTACCCTGATCGGCAAAAAAAGGCACGCTAGCCTCATCAGGTGATATGTGTCGAAAGGGCTTAAAGAACTTCCATATAAGAGGAACCAGCTCTTGCCTAATCGCTTAAAAGATGTCCATTCGTAAATAATATCTAGTTGTTTCCAAATTAATTGAATCAATTTTCAATAGAATATAAGAAGATGATGACAGGAAAGAACACATACATCAAATTATTGTCCGCATAATACACAACCATCAATGAGGAAAGGAAAGATGGGTGGAAGGAAGAAAAAAAGAAGAAGCAAAGTTTAACGTAAAGTTAGACAAGGGTGTGTATTTCCAGAGCTGGATACAATTCACAGTGCAGAAGCATCACTATGCATATACAGCAGAAGAGATAGATAGTTTGTGGAGGTGAAGCTCAGTAAACGCATGACAGTAAATTAAAGTCCTGATTTCTGACCATTGACTAAACAGGCAAAACTAGGTAGAGGCATGTAGCTAACCATTTTCCTGCAAAAATTCAGCCACAGGCCTTGCTTGCCCATATGCTTGACTGAGAACCTTTTCTGGAGCCTCCATCTTCAAAGGTAATCTAGTGAATCCTTCTTTCAAGTAGAAATCTCCATCTACAAATCAAAGAACAAATTTACAGTTAGAAGTAAAGCATACCTGACAATTATATGATAAGTGTCTAATTAGGTGGATGGGTACCGCACAATAGTCATTACAGATGAGAATGGAATTATAAAAAATAAAAAAAATAAAAAAAAAAAACACCAAGCACTACTGCATTAGAGTATAAATTATATAATACTGGAATGAATGAGAGGCTTGGATGTGAGAGTAAGTCCACTGCCGCATGATATATCATAGTTTGAGGAAAGTGAACACACATAAGAATAACAATGGCATGCTTCCAATAGGAGAAGACTAATTTTAATACATAAATACTTCAAACAAATGAGCAGAGTTAGACTATTGCCACAAGAACTTTCTGGTACTGGTACTTACTACATTCCATGGTACAATCGGTCTCCCTTTTGTTATGCAAGAACTTTCCGAGGGCATGAAATAAAGATAGGGTCTGATCTCTGCCAAATCGCGGAGAGAGGCCAGTATCATCTTGAACAGAATGAAGTCCAGATTCAGACTCAGAGGAGCATTTGCCAGAAGATAAAAGCTCTGTTTTCTGTTGTTTTAAACAAAAGTACTGCAAAGTCATGATAGCATGTCTAATATCCCCTCCACTCGCATTGGCTATTGTATCAATCTGGTCACTAGCTGTGTTGCATAGTTCTTGTACACATATTCTGGAAAGTGCCTTCTTAAGGGAATTAACTGTTATTGGATTGAAAGCCACCTGAACAATTCAGCAAAGGACGTCACTTAATTGGACTATCCAAGAAAAGGACTAGGAATAGTTTGAAAAAAAAAATCTCAGCCCATCAAAGCCCACCCCTCCAAACACGAAACAAACATAGGACGGGAAAAGTTGTCCAGGAATGGTAACCTTACAAGCTCCAGCACTCTCAACAGTTGAGGAAACTTCCTCCCAGTAACGCATGCTTACATCAGTAGAGTCAGCTCCACTGTACTCAGTTATCAAAATTGCCGTGGGTATCTGAACAGACTTCACAAGAAGTTGCAAGCACCTGTGAAGTTTTCCTTGAGCAGCTTTTCCATTTGGCATAGGAAGATCTTCAATCAAGAGTACCATAGGAGGTCTTGATCCATTACAAGATACCGACAGCACTCCATATTTTCTAATTCGTTCCACAAAATTCTCAAATTCATCCGATTTAGATATGTACCGCAACCCTATAAATGATAATGTCTTAGCGAAACGCATTTATTACAAATAATCACTAAAACACAAAAATATGAACAACTCTCTATTTTACCAAGAGGGATAACCTTGATCCTTGTTTATTTCAAAGCAATGATAATATATCCTTATATATTACTTCCCCTGTGCCTATCTCTTTTTGGCAGGGGACAAACTTGATATCAGAAGTACCTGTATTCGAGTTATGGACATGTTCATGCCACAATGTTGGAGTAGGTGTATTCCACTCGCAAACTTCTGCTCCAAGATGAGACGCCACAACACGTATAGTCGCCTACATGCAACGAATAAGTACTATTTGATATGCAACGATCAAAACACCTGGAGACATTATCAAGGCCTGAGGTAAGTGAGAACATACAGATTTTCCAATTCCAGCTTGGCCAGTGATGAGAAGTACATAATTACCGCACTCCGGCTGCAAAACATACGTGAAAAAATAGTTCATGACTTTATTTGCCCTTGTCTCTATAAAGGAACTTCCCTTAAAAACTACTGTAGTACATTATACCAATCACTACCCACCTTTGGGTTATTCAATTTATCCTCAAGCCACACTTTGATTTCCGCCACCTATCAATGTACCGCAATTATTGAACAGCATCACGTAACTACAATGGAAACAAGAACTCACAAAACCATTATTTGCCCGTCAGAAGGTGTAATGTACCTTCTTTTTATGGACAGCGAGCTCATCTAGTGAACGCGGTCTATATTTATCAACCCACGACTCTGCTCCATCGACCTTCTTACAACCTAATTCAATTTATTTCCCAATGTCAGGAAACATAATAAGCCAGAAAGCTCAATGATCCCATAAGTTTCTTACGGTCTTAGAACGTCAGGGGAACGACATTGCATTAGCATATCGAAAATAAAATCGAAACTAAACATGAAAATTCAATTCCAATTCAATTCTACTGAAATCCTAGAAATTTCACACGGAAAAGAACAAAAGTACATTGCAATTACGGCATTACGGCATACCAGTAGATACCTTAAACCCAGCGAAACCCTCGGCGAAATCTTCAGATAGAAACTTCAGCTGCAATCCACCAAATTCAAGCAACATTTCTAATTAAAATTTCGCAAGTTTCTGCACAATTAATTCTACAAAAATAAACAAACTTCAAAATTACGTCATCGAAAGTGGAGAACAAATCAACGGAAGAGGAGAGAGAATGAGAAACGCGCGGTCTTTTCTTGTGCGACGTCGTTTTAGAATTTGAAGCTTTCGACTTCGAATTCGATGATTTGGGAATTAAATTGCTACGATTGGGCTTAGAACTTGAGGAATACGATTGATTTTTGTTGATATTGTCGTCGGCGTCGTCGTCGGAAGATAGAACTACGACGGCGTTGCTCCGTTTCTTCATTTAGGAAACCCTAATTCGTTTTCGATTTTCGCGCCAACGGATGAGGAACAAAAACCCTAATTTAGTTGCAGAGAGAGAGAGAGATTTCTAGTAGCACGGAAGTTGGAGAGTAGAAAGATGGTGTGAAAAAGGGCGGGTGTTTTTTTTTTAATAGTACCGCCCATGACCCAAACTGTAGCAGTGTGTGTTCATGTCTTTGGCGTACTCCGGAAGCCTTTCCTCAATCTTGGTTTCCGCCCCCATCTGTCCCTCACTACTTCACTAGTCCCTACTCACTAGTCACTAGTCCCTTTTTTTTTTATTTTTTTTTATCATGATGCGGTTTAGTCTAAATTTGAGTTACGCCGCCTATTTCATGAACCAATATTAAGTACTAACATGTTAAGTTATTACGGAGTATGTATATCTTTGGCTTGAACATGATACCAATAGTAAAGAAGTATGATTCTGTCTTCAGTTCTTTTTCTGTCCTCAGTTTTTGACAAGTGATACATTTAATTTTAACAGAGAGGGGTAAAAACTGTTATACATTTGATGTTTTAACAGATTAGAATACGAGTTGCGCAAACATGGAACGGTAACTCCTAGGAGTTGGGGTAAAACGTAAAATTCATATTTTTTTTTCTCTTCTTGAAGTGGGTAAGATTCATTTCTTAAGGGGGAGAAGGAGAATAATGTCGGATCCAAACTAAAGCATTGGCGAGTAACATTTTGAAATACAATCCAACTCAAAGGTTAAAATTCGAAAACCCGACTCAACTCAACTCATTATCAGTATCACCGCCTCATATATAGTGTCGTCACCAATAAGTCAGCCAGCCGTCTCTCGGTCTCTATTCCCCTACCAACCCCGTCTCACCTAACCAACAAAAACGTATAGACCAAAATTACTTACCAACCCCTCCCTCTTCTCCTTTCTTCTCACGCATCATCTAATTTCCCTCTCCTCTGATTTTCCGATAATCACCCTCCAATGGCAACCGCAACAAACACCTCCTCTCTCTGTTTCTCTCTATCCCAAACCAACAAAGGCTCAACCCACAAGTCAACTCCCCCTCCATCCAACCTCTCTTTCGGGTCGGGTTCCATTTCGGGCACGGGTCGGGTTTTGTTCAGCTCCAACACCCGGGTTAGATCCAGGATTTGTGCCAGCTCAGCTCAGTTAACCCCTGCTGACTCACCCACCACTAGCAGTGAGATGACGAGCTTGCCTGTGGGTCCTACTATTGTTGAGGTTGATTTGGGTAACCGGAGTTACCCCATTTATATCGGGTCGGGTCTTCTTGATCAACCCGATCTTCTTCAAAGGTAACTTCAATTTCACTCCTTTTTATTTAACCTTAGTAAAATTGGTTGTGTCAGTTGTTAAACTGTCTCTGCGCTTTCTTAAACCCTTGTTATGTTAGAATGAATACAATGGCGCATGAAATTGAAGTTGTTGATCCTTCTTGATTACGTTAGAGTATAAAAGACGCTGCCTTTTGCATTGATAAGTGGGTAAATGGGGGGTAATGTTGTTTGATTTGCTATATGGGAATATATGCATTTGGATTTTGTTGTTGTTGTAGTATTTCAAAATTAGAACAGTAGTCTCTCTCTCGATGTTTTCGACATAGGATAAGGTTGCGTACATTTGACACCTCTTTATGTTATCGTAGGCGAGAGCATTCGGGGTAATGTTGTTGTTGTTTTGGTTTTGTGGGGGAATAGGTGGGAAAGACTTGAAATTTAAGTACTCCCTCGAGTTTTATTTGATCTTACGCAATGGAATGGCACGGGTTTTTTTCATTGATAGGTAGTAAGTTGTGGTGGAAAATGAAAGTGCATTCGACACCTCCTTACCTGACCATAGGCGGGATCCTTTGGGTAATTTCGAATGTTGTTGTTGTTGTTCGGGTTTTATGGTGGAATAGATGGAAAAGTAATTGAAATTTTAACCATGTTACTGTGAGCTACTAGATGGACATAGTTGTTGATGGTGTTATTGTTAAATTAGGCATGTGCACGGGAAGAAGGTTCTTGTGGTTACCAACACCACGGTTGCTCCCTTGTATTTGGATAAAGTTGTCGATGCATTAACCAGAGATAACCCCAAAGTTACGGTTGAGGCGGTGATTTTGCCCGATGGGGAGCAGTATAAGAACATGGTTAGTGTCTTCATCATAGGAGAGGTTCGTTTTTCTTTATTGGTTTGTTCTGCCATTGACAGTAATTTTGATAAATTGGCTGGATACCTTGTCCTAGGAAACTCTTATGAAAGTTTTCGATAAAGCTATGGAGTCACGCTTGGACAGGCGGTCTACTTTTGTAGCCCTTGGGGGTGGCGTCATAGGAGATATGTGTGGATTTGCAGCTTCAGCTTTCTTACGTGGTGTTAACTTCATTCAAATTCCAACAACTGTTATGGCACAGGTCTGACCTTGTTTTATTTTCTGGTGCATTGTATGTGATGTTTACAATTACGCATTATTTTCTTTACATCGTTTGTAATTGCTGATGACATGCTTATTCAGGTTGATTCTTCAGTTGGAGGAAAGACTGGCATAAATCATTCTCTGGGGAAAAATATGATTGGTGCTTTCTACCAACCTCAGTGTGTACTTATTGACACTGACACGCTAGACACACTGCCTGACAGAGAATTGGCCTCTGGAGTTGCCGAGGTTATAAAATATGGGCTTATTAGAGATGCTGATTTCTTCGAGTGGCAGGAGAAGAACATGGGTGCCCTATTAGCAAGGTATTTAATACAGACATTTGTATCACGAGCAACTCTTCCGTTTTGCCTCTCATTGTGTTGCGAATGGAGCGAGAATTATGATCCTTCTAGGTTTTCATACCTCAGGAGTTAGTAAAGGGTTGGTTGGTGTTATTTCAGGGATAAAGCAGCCTTTGAATATGCTATAAAGCATTCTTGTGAGAATAAGGCGGAGGTGGTTTCCTTGGATGAGAAAGAAGGCGGAATTAGGGCTACATTAAACTTAGGTCACACCTTTGGACATGTGAGTTTGTTTCCTGAATTCTTTTATATTGCTTCTAAAGTCGCAACAATGTGAAATATCTTGAAAGCTCATAATGAAGCTAGCAAGGAGCTTGACGCTCTTGTTGTTGAGCTTTAGTTGTCACACGATCCTTCCAATAATAATTGTGGCTCTTTCCACAGGCAATTGAAACAGGATTTGGATATGGGCAATGGCTTCATGGAGAAGCAGTTGCAGTTGGAACGGTATGTTGTAACTTACATCTCACGTCACCTATTAGTTATGCACCATCATTATGCTAATTTTGGCTGTTTTGTTCAGGTCATGGCTGTAGATATGTCTCACAGGCTTGGTTGGATTGACGACTCACTAAAGCAGAGAGTACATAACATCTTGGAAGAAGCTAGACTTCCGACTGTTGTTCCTGAAAGCATGACCGTGGAGATGTTCAAGTCCATTATGGCGGTAAGCTTTGGATGCCAACTTTTCTAGTTGTTTAAATTAAAACTATGGCTATAGTTAAGAAATTACCCTGTCTTACATACTCCTATAAAATGAACCGGCAGGTGGATAAGAAGGTTGCCGATGGTGTGCTCAGGCTAATTCTCTTGAAAGGTCCCCTAGGAAACTGCGTATTCACCTCAGATTATGACCGAGATGCATTGGATCAAACTCTACGTGGATTTTGCAAAAGCTGATGCCTGGACACGGGTAATGAGTAATAGCCCCACAATAAACTTTTGAAACCCTGATTCATTCATTCCGTCATACACAAAAAATGGCCGTGGCTCCTCCTCAACTCGCAGACACTTGTAAGCTCGTTAGGGGATTAGTCGAGATGAGAATGGCATTGGTGAGTTAATGAATCCCGGACAATGTAATTGTGTACTATACATATCCAGTAGAAGTTTCTGAATCAGCATTTTTCTGGGTGTACAACGGATAACACGGTTTAATGTTGTAGATTATAATTGTATACTTGTATAATAGCCTGGGTGAGGGGTGACATTGAGATTATTGGCATGGTAGATGCTTTGTCTCAGATGATTACACACTGTACTAAAAACGGCAAATTCCTGCAATGCTTGAATGAGAAAACAGTTTGGAATACTTTCTCGACTTCTCAGCAGAATTTCGCAATTCCTTGTGTAGCCTGCAGGCATTACCGTCGATGATTGTAGAAATGTACAGGTTATTGTGTTGTGTCATTAACAACACAGCTCGCTGACGGGTTTAGTTCATCATCGACGAATGCTTTTCGCCTTTATCTAATTTGGTGTGTAATTTTACAGCAAATAATATGGATTGATAGCCTTATAGGCTAACATGAAAGATTTTGCGCTTGTGCTTGCATGTGGAAAATGTAATAGCGTAGCACGACGGCCTACTCATTGGGCCATGCATCAATTCTGATCTTATTCAGTGAATCAACTTATCATGTTAACGTAAGCACCACAACTTGTAGAAACCACATCATTGTTGGAATCCTATACTACTATATAGTCTCGACAATAAACTCGATCATCACTTACGTTTAATCGGAATCCACAGTAGCTCTCTACCGGACAAGCACAATAGTTTGCGCTAACACAAATTATTTTAAAATCTTAAAAAAAAAAAAAAGAGGAGAAATGAAGTAGAGTAGGTAAATAGGAAAAGAGAAATGAAGTGGTAAAAAGAGCGGAAAACACGGGGAGTAGAAAAAAAGGAAGACTGGATGCTGGCCCCACACAGAGAAGCCACATAATAATATTTAAATACAAAAATAAATAAAATAAAATAAAAAAGTAAAAAGAAAAAAATAGTTGGAGAGGTTGAACGCTTCAACGGCATTGTTTCCCGGCTCATCAGGTACTCTCTCACTCAATACATATTATTCTCTCTCCTCTCTCTTCTGTGTAATGTAATCATCAAATCTCTCACCACAATTTTTCTCTCTCCTCAAAAACACATACATTCTTCTTCTTTCTTCTGTTTTTTTTTTTTTGTTTTTTTTACAGATCTATTATTCTTTTTGTTTTTTTATTCTTCCCGCATTTTAGGGCTGTTATTATTATTCTGTCTCATTTTCTTAGCAAATTTTTGGAGCAATGCATTATTATCATTATTTTTATTATTATTATCAGAATTATAGTTTATCTGATCGTGCTTCTTCCTCTTCTTCTCCTTCTTCTCTGTCTCTTTCTTTCCACAGGTCATTTCTTCTGTAATTTTCAGCCCCTAATTTTCTCTTTATTCCTTTTTTTTTGTTAAATTATTATTATTATTATTCTGGGAAGGTTGAGATTAGAATAGAGAGAGAGGGAAAAAAAAGGAGGGAAAGATTGTGATTTGTGTGAAGAATTGTTGTAATAATTATTCGAATTTCGAATTTAAATTTGAATTAAAAGAAAAAAAAAAGGAGGTGGAAATGAGTGCGTCGCGGTTCATAAAATGTGTGACGGTTGGAGATGGAGCTGTCGGTAAAACTTGCTTGTTGATTTCTTACACCAGCAACACCTTTCCTACGGTATCTTCTTTTTCAAGTTTTTTTTTTTTTTTTTTTTTTGTCCTTTTTCAATCAATTTAGCTGATTTGATTCAATTGTATACCGAATTGTTGGTGGTAGTTTCGGTCGTATTGGAAATTTTGAGCTGATGATTTGGAAAGGTGTTGGCTTTACCCGATCACCTGTCCAATTTTCCTGTCTCACTCCGTGTACCCCACCAATCGCATGCTAACATTTCGTTGTTTTATATTTTAAAGATTATTTTTTTTGGAAAGATATAAGAGAAATGCTAGTATATGATTGGTTGGGGTACTGGGATTGGATACGAAAATGGGACAGGTGATCCGCACTGTTTTTTCCCGTGCTCGGATTGGCGTTGCAATTGTGATGCCGATCTTTGATTTGTTGGAACATGTTTTATTTGTTTGTAATCACGGAATTCTGAGTCGAACGGTTGGGTATGAGACATGTAATACATCATTTTTGGTCGTAGACATGGAAATTTGTTTGATAAAATTGTCCTAGTTCAACATTGGTAACGTAAATCATCTCGGATTTTTCGGGTACTTGTTGCTCATCCCGACCAATATAGCCCTTTCTCCCTACTAATGTAGTTAGTAATCTTGTTTCTGTGACCTTCTTCTTGCAAGACTACGACTCTTCTAAATTTATCGTCTTTAAGAGCCTTTATTAAGAGATTATGTGCTATTTTTTTTCCGGGATTGTACTATCGCAGCTGCTGGGCATTTGGTTTGGTTTTGCTAGCTAAATAGAGTATTATTTGTTATGATGATAACAGGACTATGTGCCCACGGTGTTTGACAATTTCAGTGCAAATGTGGTTGTCAACGGGGCCACGGTTAATCTGGGTTTGTGGGATACTGCAGGTAATGCCGATCTTTCAGTTGCTTCTGCCCTAATTGAGTCCTACATTCATTTGCTTTCTCACATTATATAACTTTGTTTAACTTGTAGGACAAGAGGACTACAACAGATTAAGACCTCTTAGTTATCGTGGAGCAGACGTTTTCATCCTTGCTTTCTCTCTGATCAGCAAGGCTAGTTATGAAAATGTCTCCAAGAAGGTGAGCATTTCATCAACATTCAGCACTTGTTTCTTGTCTCCTCCCCCTTAATATCCGCCAGTTGCTAATGAGTTCCCGTGTTCAATTTTTCAGTGGATTCCCGAGTTGAAGCATTATGCTCCTGGTGTCCCTATTGTTCTTGTTGGAACAAAACTTGGTCAGAATCATACTTATTTCTTTTGCTTTCCCATGGTGCATTTTTTTTCATTGCTAGTAAGATGCACTATTAATGATGTGTTCAATAGCCCATGCAATGATAAGTCGCTAGGGAGGTATTGTTAATGAATTTGTTCTTTTTGTTTCTTGCTAGTACTAGTATGTTGCAATGCTTAACTTCTTGGGGTGTCGTTTATCTTCATAACTTTGTATGCTTGCTGTAGCTTTGCCTGCCTATAGTAGACAACGGTGCTGATCCAACAAGAGCCAATTAGGTTACTTCTCGTTGCTTTCTGATTTCTCTGGTGACATTTTTGGAGTTGTTCTGGTGAAACGTATATGTAGTTTTGCCTTTATGGACGTACTTCGGTACCATCCTTAAAGTTGTGATTATTCTCAGAAGCCTTCTGCTTGATTGAACCTTGAATTTGGGATACTTTCACTTGTGGGGATTTTACGTGCTATATTGATTCTTCGGGACTCTTTTTCAAATGTAAATTTTGTTAAGTTACGCTGCAAAAAGGCGAATTAGGTTGAGAAGTTATTGATCCCTTTGATGTGTGTGCCATTAGATCTTCGGGATGACAAGCAGTTTTTCATAGACCACCCTGGTGCAGTTCCAATTACTACAGCCCAGGTGATTTTACAATCTTCCCTGAATTTGCTATTTTTGAATTTTACATTCTTTCATCTCGTATGAGAGGCTGAAAAACCTGTTTGTGGTTTTCTTGTGTTGTATTTCTAGGGTGAAGAATTAAGGAAACTCATTGGTGCACCTGCTTACATTGAGTGCAGTTCAAAAACACAGCAGGTGAGTACCAAATTAGATGCTGACAGTAATGCTTGAGCGTGTTACTCTTTTTTCTGGCCACTGATGTAAGATTTTGTGTACAGAATGTTAAAGGAGTGTTTGATGCAGCCATTAAGGTCGTGCTGCAACCACCCAAGACAAAGAAAAAGAAGTCAAAAGCACAGAAGGCTTGCTCCATATTGTAATCCAGACAAGTGTGTAAAGAGAAACCAGCCCTACTTCGTGCATTCTACCCCGCCTTTTTTCCGTTATTCTCTATCAAGCTTGAGGAAGCAGGCAGGCCTCTTTTAGCGTATGATCTTCTACCGATTGTATTTAGGTTCTGTTGTGAAGCATCAGGTGGTTTCTTGTTGCTTTCTTGACGTTACATTTGGTTGCCGGCGTTTCTAATTTCTGGTTTTGATTCAGTCTTTATGTATTGAAAAAAATATAAGGTACTGGAAGATCCCAGTTTAGGCAAGGATAATTCTTTTTCGTCTTTAACCTAGCAACGCAGTTATATTCATTCCTTCGCAACAACTTGTTATGAAGATAATTGTCTCCGGCTTCACTTGTCACACTCTTATCTTTGATTTCTGTAGGTAATTTTTTTCAGCATCTTCTGAATAGTTTCGGATTTTCGACATGTTTGATGAGTTGAATGTGGAATGGTAGAGGCTGGTGTGCATTGCATATACTTTGGTTGAACCACTGTTCATTTCAGAATCTTTGGGACTAATTGTAGTTGGCAGCAACTAACCTTACTTGTGCGGGAGTTGTTAGGTGAAGTCGTAAAGTTTAAGATTTTTAATCATGGCATTTGGTGTCTGACATGATTAGATTATTTCTTTTGTGAAGTCAAGCAACTGGGCAGGTATTACCCTCTTGTCTTAGCCGCCCACGTTCCCCCTGGCCAATCATCTGTAGTAATGTGCGTATTCTTTGGGGGAATATCGGAAGAATTACGTGGAGTGTCAATAGTTACATTCTTAAGACTATTCAATTGAGAGTGTATGACGAGTTTAGGTTGATGGTTGGTCTTTTGTTGTGGCGGTGGTGTTGTGGTGGTGATCGAAATTGGTTGCAATTCGGAACTTCACCTTTTTCACTCCTGATTGTCCTAGACATTTATCCTAGAATCGCGTGGAGTTTCAATAGTCCCTCTCGTTCTTGAAGCTATTCTTTATATATAAGTAGCTAGTTAGTCAAATCGATTACTTTAATAAGTTAGTCAAAGGAAGGAATTTCCCTCTATAATGCTTCTAATTGAATAAGACCGTGGATAGCTTGGTATTTCCGAGCAATTTACTACCAGCCTTCTGCTGCATTTGGTAGCCTCTATATATTATTCTGTCTTCTGACTGACGCAACACGATTTACACTACGTTCTACCAAAAAAAACCTGTCTAGGCGTCTAGCAAGAACTACACAGATTCCATTTCATTTGAAGTGAGACGAGATGACAACGAAGCGACTTGAGAAGGAGTTTGAAGACCTGAAGAATGACCCCCCTGAATACTGTACTGTAGGTAAGTCTGATAAGATTTCATGTATATATGAGCTCATCTTATCAGTGTTTCCTTGCCAATTTACTGTGTCGTCCTATTCTTTCGTAGAGTTAGACCCTGTATCGAAAAGTGTGTACCACTGGCAGGCGACGATCACTGGCCCAAATGACAGTCCTTTTGCTGGTGGTGTGTTCCATCTGAGCATACGCTTCCCTGATTCCTATCCCTACAAACAACCCAGGGTAAAAATTATCACGAAATTTCATGTTTCTGCTTAAGACATTTTAATCTCAGGACGTGGTGAAGTTTTAAGGTTTTAGGCGACTTTTCAACTTAGTTGATACTTGAAAAGCTCGCCTCAAGAGTCAAAACCTTAGATCCTCACCCCGTCCATCCATAAAACCGTCTTACCAAAGTTTTTCGTTTCTGATCGTTATTGCTCAGATTGAATTTCTAACGGAAGTGTATCATCCAAACATCAGTAATAAGATTATATGCCTAGGGATTCTCAGGACACTGTGGAGACCTACCCTGAATATGTCCAAGGTCTGTATTCAACTTCTTGCTCTTCTTCATACATTTCAAGCAACATGTATTTCTGATTAGGATTCGTACAACTATTCCAGGTACTGCTATCTGTACGTTTGCTGCTCGCTAATCCTGACCCAGATGATCCTCTTGATTGGCGTATTCTTGAAGAATACCTGACTGATCGTGCCAAGTATGAGGAAACAGCTAGAAGCTGGACGCAAAAGTATGCCATGGGTTTTGTAGAAACTTCGAGTAGAAGAAGGGATTCCCCCAGGCCAGCCACCTAACAGTCTACAACAATTAAACTACGATCAAAATATGTAGATCCTCAAGAACTGTGCTGCCTTTTGTAATAGTAATCGGAATCGTAAAATGTTATGTCCGAAGACTATGATTTACAGTGAGGGAATACACTGCCATTTTCGATTCCAAAACTGTGTTTAATTTTACTCCAAGGTCACATTTGTGACATTATCTGTTGATGCCGTAAAAGAGTCATCTCGACCAAAAGTTTAAGCTGATCCGCTGATGGCTAAGACCCGGTTTTATATGTCATGAGGAAGAAATTAAACACCTTCCACAGATAATTGTAATGCCTATGTCAACCGCATTGTGCCCAAAGACCCACTCCTAGAAATCAATCAAATCATGATGACATTACCAGTATATACTCCCTCTAACATTACCAGTATATACTCCCTCTAAACTTCATAGGGTCAACGAACACGCGTCTTAAGGTGGGTGTACAGGTTAATTGGCTAATCGAAGCTGTAAAAAAATTGCACGACGGGCTAATTAGATAACATATTGATCTAACCCGCCATGCAATTTTTTGGAACTCAGATTAGCCAAAAAGGGTGTACACCCACCTTAAAATGCATGTCCGTTCGCCCTATGAAGTTCAAAGGCGAACAAAGGGAGTATCGAGTATACCCTAGTTGATAAAAACTATGTATACAAATATGTGATTTATAAGTACCACTAGTTGATTCCTTTGTTTCCAAACATACCAGGGGTGTTTATTGCCCCAAATCGAATCAGAACAACATGGTTATTAGCTCAACTTTGTGCAGATTCTCAGAGCATTATGCTGCCTTCAACTCGTATAAAAAACTGTGTTATCTCTTCCAATTGTACGTACACTGATCTGCACTGTTCCTTCATCTTAAAGGAACAATTTCTAACTCCAATAGACCGCGAATAAAGTTGGTAAATTCCGTGTTATCTAGTCGATTTCGACTCCTTTTCGCCCACTAGATAGTAGCCTGATGATAGATTCTTCAGACTCTAAGTGCGTGATCTCTATATATTTCTTCCTCACGCAACACGAATTCGTTACATTCTTTCCAACAAATAAAACTTCTCCAACCAAAATTATTACATTCATTTCAGATGGCCATGAGGCGAATTGTCAAGGAACTTCAAGACATAAAAAGAGATCCCCCTGTATCATGTAGTGCAGGTAATTAACTATACTGATGTAATTTCATGTAGAGTATATCATAAGCTTTACTTATCAACTTGTCATGTCCTTTGTTTAATTTCCGTACGTGGATTTAGGCCCTGTATCCGAAAACTTGTACCACTGGCAGGCGACGATTATTGGCCCTAACGACAGCCCTTATGCTGGTGGTGTCTTCCTTCTCAACATAAACTTCCCTACTGATTATCCCTTCAAACCACCCAAGGTATATGTATGTACTATATTAATTACCACGAGTTTTAATGCTTACGTTTAAAACTTTAAATGGTAAGGCGATTCTATGGTAGGATGTTATTAAGAAGTTAAAGGCTTGCTCTGAGCGAGTTTTCAACTTGAAACTTTGAATAGCTCAACCCAAAACCTTGAATCCTATCCCTCACCCTATTTCAGATTATAAAACCGTCTTACTAAAACTTTTTCATGCTTTCGTTTAAATTTCCCTACTAATTATCCCTTCAAACCACGAGTTTTCATGTTTTCATTTAAATGGTAAAGACGATTCTATGAAAGGATGTAGGAAGTTAGAGGCAAAAGCTCACCTCAAAACCCTGAATCCTTACCCTATTCGAACATAAAAGTATAAAACCGTCTTACCTAAACTTTTTCTTTACGCTCATTCCTCTATTGATCTGATGAGTGGACAGGTTGCATTTCGGACCAAAGTGTTCCATCCAAACATAAACAATAATGGGAATATATGCCTAGATATCCTCAGGGAGCAGTGGAGCCCTGCCCTGACCATATCCAAGGTCCGTAATAATATTATTAGTGAACCGTATTAATGAACCATCTTAACTAAAAGCGTAACCTGATTTTGACTCGGGTTTTCTATTAAATGATTGCAGGTTCTGCTGTCCATATGCTCGCTATTCACTGATCCGAACCCGGATGATCCTCTGGTTCCGGAGATTGCTCACATGTACAAGAAGGATCGCACCAAGTATGAGGCGACAGCACGAAGCTGGACACACAAGTATGCCATGAATTAGGGAGAATATACGTCAATTTTACGTCTCGAGCGCCATTGACATCGATCACAAAGTATATATATTACTCAAAACTTAAATTTGAAGCCTTGTGTATGTTAATGTTATGGTGTTCGAAATAATATGGAGTTAATTGGTTATACAAAACTTCTCATTTACAGTTTAAATTCCTACCGCCAATGGACATACGAGTACTTAATTTGGACCTCCTCAATTGCAACAACTATCAGCTACCTAGACATATCACTCGCTAACATTATTGGACTTTTATGGTCTATATAATGTTTGTACCACGATCCAGGGACTATGAGCCGCATTGCCTCTGTGGTGCGATCACAGCAACACTAAATGCCAAGTACAGTAGAATTTTAATGCTTATACCACGATCTCGGAAGTATGAGCCAGCACATTTCCTCTATGGTGCGATCACAGCAACACTAAATACTGTACTCCGTAGTATACTAGATCCCTTAAAAGTCAATGTACAGATGTGTATAGATGGACAGTCAACAATAAGCAACATCTATCTTTTTATTATATTACAAACTGCGAGAAACGTTAATTATTAATTAATCTGAATATAAAAGTATAAAGATAATAAAATACCCATATCTAGAAAGCTCATTTTTCACTAAACATTATTTATATGACAATTATAAATGATCAATGAGTAAGTTACAAGCTCCACTAAAATGTCACCTTCTAGGTCCCTTCATCAAGGCTCTTGTCCATACCAAGAATTAATAAAATAATAATTCAATTCCTCTATATATATTCCCGCTTCTCAGTTGTTAATATTGTCAAAAATCACAAACACAAAAACATTCAAATTTATTAATCCAGACCAAAACAACATGGCGTTACAGAGAATTACTAGGGATCTTCAAGAGTTAGCCCGTGACCCTCCACCCAACTGCGGTGCAGGTAATAACATTCTCCGTTTTCTTTTCTTTTTATTTTTGTTAACGGATTACGGAGTAAGGTTTCCCGACCGCTATCTATTAGTTAAAACCGTACAGGTATTAAGGTATTAAACTGAGTTTAATATGGCGAGTATTAAAGTTTTCGAAAATCCGTCTAAAAATTGCCGGCTTATAAAAATCGGACAAATACATGTAAAGTTTAAAATTTCGGCTTGGTTTTGAAAAATTCGGAACAAGATCATTCATCTTATATACTATATATATTAAAAGTTGTGTTTGAGGCAATGACCACGTTCACCGGCTTCAACCAGGCCTTCTCCCATACCACGTGACATATATATATAGGGTCAGGTTCAGGTAGGAACCTTAGTTATATAGGAACTCTAGGAACCTAATAAAATATAATAATTCTACAATGGCTACCAAGATTTCGTAGCCATTGTAAGGGAATGAATCATATCCATTGATTTTTAATAAATGAATCATAGCCATTGAATATATTTGACCACAGGAAAAAAAAAATCAAACACCAATATTACTAACCCCATCTTCTCTCTCCTCCCTACACCCCCTCCCCACCTCAACAACCACCGTCTTGACAACCTAACCACCACCTCCGAAACCACAGTTGGGCTGCCAATCACCCTCTAACAAGCGCCCCTACTTCTGCCTTCACCGATGGCCTCCCCTCCACCACCATTTTCTCGTTTTTTTCCTCCATTTTCTTTGGCGGCGGCGAATGTGAGGGGGTGGCGACATTGGAGGCTACTACAGAGGAGAAGGAGGGCTGAGAAGGGGTTTTGGTGGGGTGGTTGCCGGGGAATCCATAGGGGTGAGGGTGGGAAAGAGGGGTGTTGAGAAGAGAGACAATCGTGGGTGGACAACTAGGGACGTGACGATGGTGGCCGGAGATGATCCAGGCGGGTTCGCCATCTTGTCGCCGATCGGAGGTGGCATTATCAGGCGAATTAGTGGTGTTGGGTGTGGGTCGGTGGTGGCGCTAGGGTGGTGGCAGGGATAAGGGGAGAGGAGAGAGAAGAAAATTGGATTGGGGCTTTGAATTTAATTGATGTTATTTTTATATTTTTTGTAAATAAGGTCAAATTAGTGGAGGGCTATGATTCATTCTTTAAAATGAACGGTTCGATTTCCTTGTTTTACAATGGCTACCATATCGTAGAATCCCTCAATATAATAAGAATATTTATATACTCCCATTTTTTCTCCTCTTCTATCTCCTTCCATCTCTCAATTCTCACCCGAGCCACCTGTTAACAGCCCAGCCACCAACCGCCGACTGCCCCCCACCGTCATATCCACCGGCAACACCACCGTAATGGTCGCGGACTAAGACCATCACCAACGCGCCGAGTCCCTTGCAAGCTTCCCTTCTCCCCAACAAACCACCATTATTTTCGAAGTGTTGATCAAACTAAAGCTTGATGTTCATTGATTTTGAACGGTATGTTCATCCAACTAATCTTGATGTTCATCAAATTTAGTTTGTTGAAGTTCATCGAATTTAGTTTGATAAATGTTAATCCAATTTCATCCAATTCAAATTGAATGTTCATCGATTATCACGTCTATGTTCATCAATTTTCATGTTTATGTTTTCAGCAGGATATGCTCAAGAATGCATTCTATCAATCTATTCTAGTATAATTTGATGAACATCCATAAAGTATTGATGAACATTGCTTTTATAAATGGTGTTAGTGGTGGCGGGCGTGGCTGTGTGGATCAATGGAAAATTCCATACAAAATGTGTTCGGTGGCGTCGGTGCGTGTATGTGGGTCGGGTGGCTCGCGTCACTTGGGCGACCAACTTGGTGGAGAAGCTTTAGCCACTGGTGGTAGCTTGTGTGGGCGGCGGTGGCCAGCGACGGTAACCGATGGGGGCTGTTCAGAGGAGAGAGAGTGGGGAGGGGATTTGGGTATGTACAGTTTATGGTTCAAAGAGTATATCAAACATTGAAATTTTGATAAAATTACAACTTTGTCATTAATGACGCGCGCCTAACTATAGCCGTCGGATTAGCTTGATCCAATGGCTTAGATTGGTTCCTAAAGTTCCTATATACATAAAGTTCCTACCCGAACACACACACACACACACATATATATATATATATATTAAAAGCTGTGTTTGAGGCAATGACCACGTTTACCGGATTCAACCAGGCCTTCCCCCCATGCCATGTGGCATGTCTATCTTTGATAAAACGTGTAGAAGTCCATACTTGACAAAACTAAAGGCACAACTGTTTTAAATTTAGGTAAAAAAACCATCCAAAATGGAGTATGTTTTATGGTAAGGAGTGTATGTGGAATATTTTTCAAAAGCCGAAAATTTTCCAAAAAAGAAGAATAAGTTATTGGCAAGTATCTATTAGTGACTTGTAGAAACCTTGGTTATATAAGAATCGTAAAAATTTACCATCATGTTCATATCATCATAACCACATATGAATCAATCTAAGGTGATGTTCACTGAATCACTGATTTTCCCATATATGTAATCTTCATACTTTATAATGTTAGATTCATTATTATTTTTTCCGAATGTTCCACTACTTACCACTAAAATTGCTAAACTAATTAAATTGTGGGCCTATATGGTTTTTGGGAAATTCAGCTATATATCGAGCAATTTTGACAACTCTTTTAGCAAAAAATATAAGGCGAACTTTAAACAATATCGTATTTCAAGAGGTTACAGTAACAACATTTTAAAGGGAACCAGACCATAGTTCATTATAATCCATCGAGTATCACTATGGTGTTCATTACAAATTAGCACAAGTATCTACAAAATTTGATCAAAGTCTCAGGGTCACAACTCACAAAAGTAACATCTTGGAGGAATCACAACTTTAACTCATTAAAATCCACCGAGAATCACTACAATATCTCATTAGAAAGTAGCGGGAGTTTCCACAATTATTCATCACAATTAAAGTGGAAATTCATCACAGCATCTAAGGGTGAGTCACAATGATAGTATTTTAGGAGGAATCACGACCATAAGGTCCATAACTCATAAAAATCCGTCGAGAATCACTACAATATCTAATTCAAAATTTTCATTAGTCTTCCAATTTTTCATTAAATTGAAGTTTCGGGTGGAATTCAAACAATTTCTCGGCGAGCGTCACGATAATAACATTTTAAGAGAAATCACAATCATAACTCATGAAAATCGACAGGGAATCACCACAATATGTCATTAGATATTACCATAAATCCCATTGTCAACAAAATCTACGAGGGAATTCAAATAATTGGGGGTAGGGGAGGGTCACAATAGTAACATTTTTGGGAGAATCACAACCATAACTGATAAAAATCACTACAAGGTCGCATTAGAAACTAGTGAGAGTCTCGAAAATATTTCATCAATGGGTAAGGGAGAATTAAAAATTTATCTCGGGGGTTCACATTTATATTTGGGAAAATTTTCCAATATACCCTTGAGGTATTGGTTTACGAATGGCTCGCCAACATGAGTATAGAAATCTTGTGATTGAGTCTGATTGTATGCAAGTTGTTTCTTTACTAAATCGTAGAGTCTTGCCTTCAACTTATGTGGGCAACATTTGTAAGGTTTTATTCGAGTTGTTGTCTGATTTTGAGTCCATAGTTGTTTTTTACATTAGACGGGGCGGTAATCAAGCGGCTCATTACATTGCTCATGTGTTGCCGATTGATTACTCGTGCCAAGTTTGGGTCCTGGAGGTCCAGATGAACTCCTTAGGCCCTGTGCAATTCAACTTATTCAACAGTGTTTTCAAATCAGATTAGATTTATTCAAATCAGATCAGAAGTATCCAAATAACAATAAATGGTTCTAGTCTATTTCTAGTAATTAATTCGTCTGATTGCAGTTAATTTATCAATTCATTCAGTTCAAATCATATCAAATCAAATCAAATCAGTTTAATTCAAATCAAATCAAATCAGATCATAAAAATGCAGGCCAATCGCATAGTGGCTTTAATGTAACAGCAGCGGAATTTTTGTCCACTTTTTCAATGTATTATATTAGCATAGATTACTTTAAAAAAAAAATACTTACATGTCTTGTATTTTTTATGGATTCATCAGGCCCAACTGGAGACAATATGTAATCATGGCAAGCGACAATAATGGGCCCTGGAGACAGCCCATATGCTGGCGGTGTCTTCTTTCTGTCGATAACCTTCCCGACTGACTATCCCTCCAAACCACCTAAGGTATCATATCAGAAAATAAACCGAATAAGCCTTAGAATAGTTTACAACTTACGAGTTACGTTTGTTCTCTTCAACTTATTTTTCAATAAATTGGTTCGAGTTTTAATTGGCCCGTTCCCGGACTTATCATAGGACCTTCGTGCGCTACTGATTGCCGTTTTATAAGCTTTTGAGTTGCTCATAGTCTTACGAATGTGTACGTGTTGACAGGTTTCATTTACGACGAAAATCTACCACCCAAACATCAACGCTAACGGGAGAATCTGCTTGGCAATGATCAAGGATGAGTGGGACCCTGACATGACTATAGGCGAGGTTTGTACGACAACACTAATTTGCATTAATCAGAATCTCGCACTGGTTTATTGTTAGACTAAAACAAGTGACACAAATAACTAAAACCCTTTTTATTAACGTTTATATCACTTTTACTGATCGTTTATTAAAAAAACTCTTGGAAGTTTTTGAAAGGGATCGGATTAGACAATCATAAACCAAACCACCCACCAAAAGTGGTATAACCCACCCACAAATTAAGGGGCATCGCACTTAATTAAACATTCCATTGTGGTGGTCGCGCAAGTATCAGCTTGTGAAACGATTTCATATGAGATTTTTTGGCATCGATAGTTAGAGTGATTCATATCTACATTGTGTAATTAAAACTCGAAAGAAATATTTTGTTTAATGATGCAGGTTCTTCTATCCATTTTTTCACTGATGAGCGAGCCAAACCCAGATGATCCTCTCGTTCCTGACATTGCTAACTTGTATAAAACCGACCGCGCCAGGTTTAATGCAACGGCAAAAGAATGGACGAAGAAGTATGCCATGTAGGAGACAGTAACTTCCTGATGAAAGCCTTGTTTTCTTTATGTTATGTGGATTGTGGAATAATTGTACGTTTGTTGTAATTTAAATTCAGAGTGCATAGTGATGTAATACTTTCACCTTGTCATCAGTAATTCAATACTTACCATCATTCGATACGTACTTTTACAGTTTCACCTTTGTTTAAATTGCGCGGTCGCAATTTAAATAAAAGTGAATATCAGTTACTTCGACAATTCATTGAGCATCCATATATAGGTAGCAGGACTAACGTGATACTGAAGTCAATACTACCAACGACAAGTGTTGCCATAACCCAACAGCAAACAAAGAAGTCGAAATAGAATCAAATACAAAGGCTGTAAAAGCAAGTACGTGTTCAAATTGACACTGTTTGAAACAGGCACTTTCTACATACTGGTAGATGATAGAATGAACTTGGTCTATTTCACCATCTTGAAAAACATGCTAAGAATTCGACTGTCTGCTAGTATGTCAGCTTGCGCAAAATGTACAACTCTATTCACCAACACTGTTAACAATCTCCGGAAAATGTTTATACATATGACCAAATAAGGATGAATAATTACGCAACACTATTAACATTGTCAAAAAGGAAGGGCAGTTTCGTAGATGTCTAATGAACAAAGACATACATTGGGTTAAATTAGTGCAACAGAAGAGTATGCCACTGGAACTTACGGTTAAGTGGACTATCCTCTTCAGAAGCCCCACCCGAACCTGCAAACCTCAGTGAAGTTTTTGATTCGACTGGACTTACGCGTTGAGAAGGTGTGCCTAACTAGATACGGCCATGGTTCAAGCTTTGACAGCCTCGTATCGCTCACTGACAGCACCACCCTTTTGTTTCTGGAACTGGATGTACCGCAAAGTGCTGTTAAAGAACGCTTCGGCAGCTGGGTCTGTCGTGGCATTTTCACTCTGCATCTCCGTAGTAATTAATTCCATCAAGTCCTGGATAGTATTGACGGTGATCTGGTTGTTCCCCTTCTCAAAGAAGTAGAGATACCTGAATTTGGAAGCAAAACTTCATCATACATATGCTGCGTTTCTTTATAGTGGTTTTCACTGTCCAGCAGTATGCTATATTAATCGAGTAATTCCAGAATGGAGAAAGCTTACTTGTTGAGGATTTCAATGAACAGCATAACTGATCCACCACTGCCCCTAGTGGCATTAGCCATCTGTTGAGCAGCATTTGCAATCTTTAGAGCACGCTTCAAGCAAAGCAAAACCCTGCATCGCGAATAACCAAAAGAAATAAATCTGCATTAGACTTTCGAACCAAAGCAGAATTTTGCATAAAATCTAAAAACTTAGGGGCAGGGCAAGGCCTAACAACAGAAACAGGGATTCGGGGACTTCGATTGCAACAGACTATTCTGCCTGAACGAAAAAATCAAGGGACTTCAGTCTAGAAACTCAAGTCAGGACTCTTAACTATGTCGCTTACGTATTCAGTTGCTCTGCGATGTGAAATTCCACAAGGTTATTAGCCTACACCAGGTTATTAAACCTAGGGGGGGCAGAGAGTACTGCATTTAGCAAAGCATGACAGACTAATAAATAGCTACGAGACCACATGCAAGACATAAGTATTTATAGGGAAGCAGCAAGCGGACAGGATGTTCCTTTACAGTTATATTGGCAAGAAGTTTCAGGACACAGCATGAAAGGCATTTCTAAACATAATCGAGCATTGTTTGATACGAAAAAGAAAGGTCCACACACAGACCTTTCTCCATCTCTTGCACCATCCTGATCATCAGCCCAGAAGAGATGAGAGCATGCATAGACTGCCCTACATTGATCAGGTTTCTTCAAAAGCTTTGCTGAATACTGCATAGGCCAAATGCACATGTCAACTGTCAGCACCCAAAAAAAATAAAAAATAGTAAAGAAAGAAAGCTGAACAGCAGAGGGATGGAAAGAATAGTACCCCCGTGGCTTTATGCGTCAGAGTATCCCTGTTCTCAACACCAAAGATATGCATCCTTTGGAGAGTCCCTATTATTAGGTACAATGCATTGACCTGTTCTCTGGAATCCTGTCGATGCAAAAGCACAGAGAATGATATGAGCATGCAGACTCTATGACCTATCAGTAAAGGAGTGAAGTAGTTAACACCATAAGACATCCATAAGAATATTCTCACCGATATTTCTTCTTCATATAATATGTATGCTTGAGTAAAAAATTCACAAGCGACAGGCTCTAGATCAGAGTCGTTTGCAGCCTATAACACATGAGCAAATATTAGGTACAACAAGTTAAAAATGACAAAATTGACAGAGACAATTATACAAGCATTTGGAATAAAATGTTTAGGACATACCTCAGCACATTGCAGGTACAATCGTAATGCAAGCTCAGGGGCAGGTACATTTGAAAGAGCCTCAATAAGCTGAAATAAAGTAGGAAAAAATACATTATTCAGTCATCTTTAAGATGTAGACATGAAGATTAAGAGGAAAAGTAATAGATCAATAGGCCAATTTTTACAAGAACTACAAATTTTTTCCTCTGGCATAGGATAATTGGAAGTGTAACATGTTGGCCAGTACGAAAAGAAATCTTATTCTAACTATCTTTATGCTGTAGGCATAAGTGCTTTACACTAAAGAGTTACACAGGTACACTACGCCACAAAAGAAAATGCACCATTTGTTGCAGAGCATGTCATCTTTCTTTTCAGAAGTAGTTGCATCAGAAAATAATACAAGTGCCTCTCAAATAAGATCAAAGAATCATAACCGTGACAGCAGGCAATACCACAATTTAAGCAAATTGCTTATGTTTCCTTCTGTCTCCACATTTGAATAGCTTAAGAAGAGAGGGAGAGTGTAAAACCAAACACCTTCATTGGTCTTTCCCTTTTTCCTCATCTGTAGAAGAGTAGCCCCGGCCATTCAAAAGCATAACACGAAACAATTACTGAAATCACATCCAAACTCACCTGGTTCAACAACTGAAAAATCTTCTTTGGTGTAGCCTCCACATCATCTCCACTTTTAGTCACCTCCTGGTTCTGGAGCCTCCTGATCAACTATTCGTAGTACATGACAATAATCACAAATGTTTATAAGTACGAAATCTCAGAGAAATGAAACAAGAACAAATAAGAAAAATGCCTTCCCAAACGCCCACTCTAGCAAATTCGAAAGAAAGAACAACAATACATGATGCGTGGCAGAGCTTTGCCCAACTTTTTTAGTTTGGCATCTCCCACCTTGAAAAGCTTGCATGATGGTTTACAAAATCAACAGAGAGCCTCTGCCCCTCTCTTTTCAAAATAAAAAAGTGGGAAAAGACATGGCCCTCAACTTTGAAAACATATCAAACTCCATCTTCAACTAGAAATTGACCCACTTACTATTTTTGTCATCTCCAAAAATTGTGCACATTATTATCTGATATCTAAAAAGCTGGTCACATAGGCCTCAAAAATCCAGATGGATGGAGTACCTCAAATACAGGTCATCATCCTAAGTTGTTTATACTGATAATCCTAGCTAATGAAACGAATCCTCAACTGAAGTAAAGGTCTAAGATTTTATCATCAACATTCTGTTTTCTTCTGATAACTCATATCATCATAGATCGATGGCATGGATTAGAGGGAAAAATCGTTTTGATTTTGGAAATCGGCTAAACATGTTTCATAAGACACCCTTTCTTCCGTTTTAACCAACATAAAATCCTCATCATGGCACCATAAATGAACTCTCAGAAGATGCTCCAAGTCATTTACGTGAGTCGTGAGGTAACATGAGAAAAAAAAATACAGAAAAGACAAAGAAGCGAGGACTGAATTTAACCTTAAGAGAGGTAAAAACAAGAGGCGGAACAGTAAATGTTAGACGCTTCACTCCACCGGCCAATATATGTTTCTGAACTATAGTAATGATCTGCAAATTACCACGAGAACCATATTAGCAATCACGAAAGGAGTACAATACACAATGTTGGAAGGTAATCTCATCAACCATTTATCAAAGTTGGCCAATAGAGAAATGTTTGAAACAAATACGGAGTAGTAAGCAACTATCCAAAGCTCAACCTCTGCAACATTAGACCAACCAGTTTTTCGAACAACCTAGCTAACGTACAAGTACTTATCCCTTGACAAAGTAAAAGAAAGCATTCATTAAAGGGGGATCAAAGCCACCTTGAACATCTCTTCTGCATCATCATTGTGTAGCATTTGGACAAGGCGTGCGACAGCATTCTGCTCCTCCTTGAAGTCCTCCTCATCATCCTAAATTTGACAAAATCAGATAGGTTTATAATATAAGATTATATATTCTTGCATTTAATCACAAATTCACTAGGCAAATTATTTTCTGAGAAACTAAACAAGTTGAGGCCCAGAAACAAAAAGGAGTCCCATGAACAACATATAGGAGTGCAACTTGCAAAATTTCCCAGAAGACCAATGCAGTGATAAGAAACAATAACACTTCATGAACACTAAAGAAAAACATTATCATACTGACCTCATCATCAATTGTGACATCCGTGTCTTTG
This sequence comes from Spergularia bocconei, assembly GCA_963457585.1. Lineage (NCBI taxonomy): Eukaryota > Viridiplantae > Streptophyta > Magnoliopsida > Caryophyllales > Caryophyllaceae > Spergularia > Spergularia bocconei. The sequence continues at coordinate 951,777 of OY734945.1, read as the reverse complement.
ATCAGCCCCTTCAGCAATTCAAACAACGCCTCAACCTACACGAACACAACAACAGGACCAGGGAATTAGGCGGACATTTAATTGTTCAAAACCTCAGTAACGAAATGAATAAACATACCTTATCAGCAGTCGATATATATGTCTCGTTTTTCATGATGCTACGAATAATAATTTTTGCCATGACTTTATTTGTTTCATGGTCGAGATATTCCATCACCCGAGGATAGTTCGAAAGCTTCAAGGCAGTAATAACACTATTATACTTATCCAATGGAGCACTTAGAAGTGTAACAATTTGCTTCGTTGCATTGTTGTCATCAAGTTTCCCAACAATGGAGAGCTTATTGACACAGGATCCCTGACAGAGTATTAAAACTTCAAAATTTTAGAAATAACATTAGTTCAGTCCCCTTTCCTTCTCCATAAAGATAATGTAATATATATGAAAGGTAGCTTTAGAGAAGAAAATGGAATTCTGGCAAAAGAAAAGTAGACAGTGCGAGATACAGGAAGCTCCATCAAACGAATAAGAATCTCACAAAGTAAACATACCAAAACTTGATCAGCGTAATCAAGCCTGTCTGGATGGACATGCAGGGTGAACGTCAGCAGAGATGAATGCAAAGTAACAACGGCAACGACAGGCATATCAGGCTGTGCTTCTATAACCTGTTTTAAGCATGCGGCAACAAAAACTGAGAACCAGATGGTACAACGTACAAAAGTAGTCCTCTCTACCCCTTGTAAGTGTTTACTTATACAGAAATTACTTACCTTCCCAATTGCACTGTTTAGTTTTGAGAATGCATCCACTTGTAAGAACTCCGGCAACACCTGCAAGAAATGCATTAATGGCAGTCAACGAAAGTCAAACTTCAAGATAAGAATCATGAGACTCACTTCAGGACTCGTGGCAGCATAATTGGAGAGCCTTTCCATCAAGCTGGAGAGGACAGACTTGATATCAACCGTGGGCTGGAACAGTAATTTGACAAGCACAACATAAAGTAATAAGTAATCATCACAAGGAAAAGAAATTAATATAATAAAAGGACTTGATGGAAGGGAATTTATAAGTTACATGGAGCAAACTCTTAAAGCATAAGAAGATACAACCAGCAAAATCTCTCTCTGTGTGAGGGGGAGAGGAGGACACATATAACAAGAATTACCTGAAGCTGTGGACAAGCACCCAACAGTACGTCAAGAGTTTGCAAGTGGTATTCGTCAGGAAATACTTGAATCATACAGTCCATAAGGTAGTACTGAGCAAGGTCGTCCTTACAATTGACCACCTGGCCATAGCCATGAGTTTGAAGTTCAATGCCAAAATATCATGAGCACCTCATAAATTTCAGATTCAGAATTAGATGGAGGGATTTAAAGCCATCTAACTCACCTGTTCCAGGACTCTTGGAAGAACAGTATCCTTGTACATTTCAAGATCAACTCCCTCAATTTGACTGAGGACATGCAGATTCTTCCCTACCTGTAGCGAAAAATTACAGGAATATTAGTGCACTCTAGGAATGTGTAGATTATTGCTTCCATTACAGTGAGTTCAAGGATGATGGTATTACAAGATCACGAAGTTCGCCCCTTTCCTTTTCCCTTCTATCCTTTTCCCGCGCAGGTCCCTGCAGACCAGAAAGCCCATAGCAAGCGTCAACTCAGGATCAGCAAACAATAAAAATCATTCAAGCACTATAATAGGCATGATTGCAAGTCATGCCCTCATGACTGACAAAGTGACAATTTACCTCCATGGCTTGAAAGGACTGAGATCAAACGTTAAAGGACAGGCTATTCCTTATCCACAAAGACGAGCCCGTACACTTGATAGACGTTTTAAGTTACGTTGGGGTTCAAAGGGTAAGCTCTCATAATTTATACTAAATGATCTCAAGGTTAAGCTCTTAGTTTAGGGCAAATGATTCCATTTGTGAGGAACTAAAAATGACGTTAAACTCATAGAAGAGACAAAGGTTAACATATGATGCAAGAGGGGTCAACTTATGGACCAATAAGAAGGCAAACAAATCCTTCTCCCCGAGGCAAACAGAATAAACTTGTAAGATGTAAAAAGTCAAGGGAGGGTCAAAGAGAAGAAAAGACTTATATGCTGTACAGAACACACAATTTTGTTTCTACATGTACAATTTACATATTAAGATTGAGCAAAGACTTGTTTAAAGCTAGTTAATAGACTTACAAGATGTCAAATCCCTCCAATAGGTACATCTTGAGGGCCTTAAAAATCATCAGTTTCTCGTAGCCCACAATAACAAAAAGACAAAAGGAAACTACATCTACACCCCTACACTGTAAGAGAAATATATGGTTGTCATATGCATAACAAAATAGTGGACACCGTCAGGAGAAGTTGTCTTATCAATGTGCATAGAATCTATCTCAGGATGCAAAGATTTATGCAGTAGCAATCAGGAGAAGTTGAGTTAACTGACCTGGGATTGCATCCGCACCCAAAGTTTATTCATCTCAGTAAAATTCTGTAGTACAAACTCAACTGCGTCCGTGACACTGTCAGCATCTCTGCAACAATCAAAAAGAACTACTGTCAATCTCTAATTTAATAAGAAATGTTTAGAAACAGATTTCGCGGAAATGATACAACTGCAGACATAAAAAATTAACAAAATACATAGGGCACAGCATTATATAACATGATTTCCTTGAGGGTTGGGTGAGCAGAATTAGCCAGGAACAACAGAAACGATGTCTTGCGGTTACTAATCAGATTCAGTCAGCCAATGTACATAGAGAGTAGCCATTACGACACGGCAAATTTAAAGGGCAAACGAATACCCAAAATCAACAAACAAAACTGGCAAGGGACTGCTCACCCTTCATACTCCGAACCAATATCAGGCAACTTATCCCTGCTGACTTGAGAAAGGTAACTCCTCAAAAAGAGCCCTCGTACAGGATGTTGAATGCCACGGCACATTTCTACCAAATCCTTAAGAATGTCTTTCGCGGGAGCCTCTTTTGATTTTATATATACACATCCTACTGTACATAGAAGATACCTGGAAGGAGAAAAGAACAAGTGAACCTTGCAATCCACATTCAAGTACACTTGTTGGGTACGGCAAAATAGCATAAACGCTTAGGAAAGAACTGGGAGCAAAGCATTTTTCCATTAACTAGTAAAATAGGACAACAATATTCTACAACAATGGAACAGAAATGATAGGGATCCAGTCATGACACTGATACAATGGTGGATTTCAATGCTGAAACTCTGAGCAGTACAATATTCAATACTCCTTATGGTCTACGCACAGCCTCAGAAGTACCAACCACAGACATCCACAAGAAACGAGAGTGAGGTCTCGTCAGAAACAATTGAATGGTCATGTTGAGCACATTGCATTGTCGCTAGACTCGCTACCTAGGATAGCAGAATACTAGAATCGAAAACAGTTTCAAATTTGATGAACAGACAACTTACTGACTACTAGCTAACACAGTCTACTTTACTAAAAGACGTGCAATATGTTAACAAGGATAACAAGACCAGATTTGGTCCTAAATTGTACGTAGCACAGGCAGAAAATCTTTGTCAAAGGCGGCTTCGACTTGAAGTAACAATCCTGCAAATCACCATGAAATGTGATGTGTATATAGCGCAACACTATGCAAATCAGCTTCTAGGGAGTAGTGGATATATACAAGCATTCTACAAGCCTACAGGCTACAACCGTGTACTTTCAAGTCCAAAAATAGCACGCATATCTAAGAAGAACTTCACAAGTACCGCGCACTTCTAGAGTTTTAACAAAAGTTCAGGCAAACCATGGAATTACACTAAGAATGCAATGCAATAAGATCCTGATCAGATTCTCCACGAACATTGCAACAAATTCCGTGCCATTAGAACCACAGCCGCGAATCATGCTTCCAACAAACCACACGACAAACAGAAGATAAAGCCGATACAAAACTGTAGAAATCACTTGCTATTAACCTTCTAATCATCGAAAATTACGACTTACAATCGAGGTAAAATGTTGCCAGCGTGCTGTACAAGCTCATAAAGCTCAATAATCGAACAACCTCGCTTCGCCTCCTCGTAAAAGAACATCTCTAATTTCCTCAACTCATCAAACGCACGCATATCTGAACGAACCAACAATCAATTCAATTTCACCCAAACTTGAAAAACACTTCACTAAAAATCAACAACAACAAAAAAAAAAACACAAATTCGACCAACACAGATCATACAAACTTACAAAGAGCGTAGTATTTATGAGGAGATAATCTGGAAGTTCGAAGCTCAGAGAGCATCTGAGCTGAGTATTTCAACGCATCTTTCAGATTATTCGAGTCCTTCGATCGCAAAATTTTTACAGAAATTAAACGAAAATTAGGGTTTTGCGAAGTAATAATTCGATCAAAATTGACGGAGATTGGAGGAGAGAGAAAGAGAGAGAAAATACCAATGCGCGGTGCATGTGATAGGCGTTTTGTTGAAGGCCGGCGATTCCGGCGGAGAGATACTTCTCTTCGTCTTCGACGCCGTCTGTTATCATTTTCTCTCTCTTCTTAATTTTTTCCGGCGATGATTACGACGGAGAGTGGTGGTGAAAGGTGGAGAATAATAGTGTGTGTGTGTGTGAGTGATTGACTTGTGTTAAACTGGTAATTTTTGGAGCTTAAAATCGTGTATCTTTTGACGGCTTTCGGATCTCGTATTGATACCGAATTTACCGAGTATCGGATACATTTCGATTTATAAGTTTACGATTAAAGAAAAGGTTACCGATTTCTTTGATTGACATACTGTATATGCTAATAAATGGTTATCTTTAGCATATAAATTTATCGTATATAAGAATTTGACTACCCCGAATAAATTGATATCCTAACCAATAGGTCAATCGTAACCTCAAATAAGAGGTCTTTTGTTCAAATGATAACAGAGGTGAAAACTCTTCCAATAGCTAGCTGTTTCCCCGTACAATGGGAGGTGGGAGGTGGGCATTGGTTTTCTCTTTGGTCGTAAAAGCGGTATGTATGAAGTCCTTCAATTTAGCTAGTTAGGCTGACATAGTGTTACATCGATAGAGTCAAATAAGTGCCTAAAATACACTATAAAGGTAATAAATGTGGTCAAACCATTTAAACTCGGTATCCTTATTACAATTTTGTAAAGTGTTACATCGGATAAGTGCACAAAATACACTATAAAGGTTATAAATATGGTCAAACCACTTAAACTCACAATCCTTGTTATAACTTTGTAAACATGAAAAACAACACGTGAAAATTTACAACATAATACTCCAGTAAGCCACAAAAGTGTTCCCTAGCTCTATGATAAAACGATTCTATTATACTATTACAAGCGTCAAAGTAAAAAAGATTTTTGCTACTACATAACTACACAGGCATTCGGATTTTCATCACTAAAAGCAGTAGAATATTGGACCTCGGTTGAGCTCTCACGTGCGAGACTAACCATCCCCGGGTCGGGCAACAACTCCGGGTTCCTCACGTACCCGGGTGGAGCTTTCTTGTCATACACACCTGGTGCGTACGGGTGAACAAAGTGCTCAACAGCATCATACGGGACATATGGCCAAAACTCGGCTTTCTTCCCGGTATGGTGTCTAACCCGGTGCAATACCTTATCCGGATCCACGTACCCGGTAACCGTAAGCTTATGTTGCTTCGAATCCACTTCAACTTGGGTCACTCCTTTCATGCCTTCTACCGACTTTTTCACGTTTCTTTCACATCCTTCACAATCCATCTTCACCTTTATCTCAACCGTCTAAACAAACAACGTCGTTACACATTGAATTTTTACGCATTTCAATTACAAGAGCACACGTGACTTTGCATGTCAATTAATCAATTACTCTTAGCTTCCATGCTCATAATTAATTATTCTTTTTTTGAAAACGCGTGCTTATAAATTGACAATATACAAATACACGAGATCAGAGTTGATATAAATGAAACAAAAAGAATTCACATGAACCATAACTCACAACATACGAGACATATCGTGAAAACAATCATTCCATTATTGAACTAAATGATGATGTGACCGAAACATATTCTATGATTAATGATTTTGTACCTTAACAACGACAAAAGTCACTCAAATCATGTTAATAAATTACCTTATAACAACGACAAATGAGTCACTCAAACATGATAAAGTTATATTACATGCATCGTTGGTACGATAGAATGCATATAAATGAAACGTAGTAGTATACCTTGAGAGCTTTGCGTTTATTCTTGTGATTGTGAGCTCCAAGCAATTCTAGAACCCCCATTTCGAAAGCCCCTTGCTATGAAAATTTAATTGAATGGTAATAGACGTTAGTATGTAGGAGTACGCAAGAAGATACTCTGCTTTATTACTAGATAAGGAAAGCCCAAGAACATTCTAGCTAAGGCGGCTGGCTCAAGTGAATCCAGTGTTGGGACGGTTACTATTAAAAGAAACTGCTCGTAGCTAGATTCCAGATTGAGTTTAGGCGTAGATGTTGGCCACTAAAGCTAACACGTGTTGTGCTTTACAGGGCCGACCGAGAGTCGTTTCAATTCTCATCGTTGTAGTATGAGTAAGGCTATTTGTGTATCCTATTTACTTTACCAAATGTATATAGAATGTAATATGGCACTTTCTTCACTTTTAGTGACTTACATATCTCCATCTCACCTCTTAAATGCACACTCACAGGAAAAGATGACGACCCATGAAATAACACGTACGTTTATTCATATATAAATATGTGAATTCGTCAAAACAAAACCATTCACAAATATAGAATGTCATTTCGAAAGACGAACAAATAAAATAGATTAATTGGGTTAAAGAAAGAGAACTGGGGGTATATGTTTAATAATGCATATTGATACAGTATATTCCGTATATATACATTAATAGTTTTAAGAAAATTTTCTTGTTGTAACTCTATTCCCTTAATACTAGTAATCCTTCACATGCGTGCATCCAAAAATCAATCAAAGAGAACGGATTGAGGTCGGGAAGATCGATCAAAGTTAACCTAGTAATTAGAAACTCAACCCATTTAGATAAGTATTTAAATCCATGGCCATGACAACATTAGAATTTACTTAGCTTGCATGGTCGGTGTGTTAATCGAACACGACATCGAGTTCAACCCCTTACCATTTGTTTTTGAGTTTAGGTTTTCGAGTGGACATTTAACATACTTAACTTTTTATGACGAAAGTGTTTAACATACTTGTAAAATGAAAACCACAAAAATTTAGATGCTAAGATATGAAATGATATAAGATTAAGTTAGATTGAATCTACACCAGATTACCAGTGATTGATTACTATTGAAATATTGGAAATACCTTATTAACAGTTTGACACAACTCTGCATAAATTAACAAATTTAACCCAATTTCATAAAAACGCATATTTGCATTTTGTTTTGTTTTAAATCAACATATAATAGTAATATACGGTACAATCCGATGAATATTTATATCTAAGTAGTTTTAATTTCAACTGAATTATTATTTGTTTGTAAAATAAATAAAAAATTTACGAGTATGTTTTTTTAGTAATAAAGGAAGAAGAAGAAGAAGAAAGCATCCAACATTGCTTTGAGTTGGCGCGTGTCGGTTGGCCGTTAGACAACGAAACTACTACCACCTTTTCTCTTTTCTCCCTCTCTTGTCTCTTCTTCTGCACGCTAACTTTCCCCCCAAATTCCTCCTCCTCCATCTTCAATTCCCTCCTCGTCTTTCTCTCCGAAATCCTAATTTCAATCTTCCCCAATTTAATTTCAATTCAATTTCAACCCAATTCGAATTAAATTATAAAATCATTCAATCATGCAACAACCAGGTTTAGGAGACAATCCGATCAACAATCCATCATATTATCCCCAATATCACCCTCCTCATCATCCCCATAATCATCAACCTCAATTCGATCAAAACCCTAATTTTACCCCCAATTCAATTGATCCTTACGCTTCACAGTATCCTGCAACTTCAGCATCTGCTCCGCCTCTTTCTTCTTCTTACGCACCTCCTCCAGATTACCAAAATTACCCCCATTCTTACCCTCAATTTCCCGATCATACCCTCAGTTCTTCCCCTACTGCTCCCTCTTACCCTCCCAACCTTAACCCTAACCCCCAATTTAATTACGATCATACCCCGCCACCGTCGTATTACCCTCCCGATCACGCTCCTCAAAGCGTAAACTTGAATCCAACAGTGCCGTATTCTGCACCGTCGTACGATGATAGCGGCGTGAAATTTGACCGTTGGGGTGGTGGGTATGATGATACGCAGGGGTACGGACATGGTGGCGGCGGCGGCGGTGGTGGTGGTGGTGGTGGTGGTGGTGGTGATGATGGGGTTTATAGGTATGAGGGTGGAAAGGTGGAGCCGTATGGTGCACGGGGTACGTCGGGTTATTCGAGCTCGTCGAATTCGAGTTCTCAGGTTATGTTTGATGATTATGGACGGCCAATTAATGTTGGGAATGGGAATGGGAATGGGAATAGGAATGGGAATGGGTATGGAGGAGTGCAAGCGACGAAGGTTGTGAAGGCGGTGCCGAAGGAGGATAGTGAGGAGGATTATGGAGGTGGAGTTCAGAAGTTTCGGGTTAAGATGTTGGCGGAAGGGTATGGTCAGTCTGATATGGATGTGGTTTGCCAGGTTCGATTTTCGTTGGCTGTGTCGTCAGTGTTACTCTTACTCTTACTAATGTCATTTGCTTGCTATTGTTTTTTTAATGATGATTGCTTTGTGTGTTTCGATATCTTGTATCATGAATTTAATTATCTTGCAATAGTTGTAGCAGTTTATTGGTGATCTTATATGTCAAGTATGTTAGATGAAAAGGCGCTTCCTAGTTTATGGGGGATAGGATTGGGCGAGGATCCTTTGTGGGATTTATGTTTGCTATTTGCTATGAGCTTCGTAGTTGGAAATAAGGGGGATTGGAAATTGATTCATATGGTTAGGTATGGAATCGCACGGATTTTCTTTGTTTGGTTGAAGGGATAAGCATTAGATGTAATGGAATGAAATTTAGTACAAAATTTTGAAAATGAAGAGGAAGAGGAAGAGTAGTCACAAGGGGGAATGATGTCGTGACAATTACATGGGGTTAAGTTAAACATTGGTGATTATCGTAGTTCAATGGATTGTACACCCAATCACCTCACTCTCTATTTTTGGACTATAGGTGGTAATGGACTAATGGTGATTACTTTACATCCTTCGAACTAAACAAGCCCTTAAAGTGATAAGAGGTTTTTCACACGGAATTTAGAAATGATAATGTTGCCGGGTAAGATAAGTGGAAAAGCTAGCTTCATCAAGTGGAGCACTAGATTGTTCATAGCAAAATGGTAAAATTTGACATGAGACACTTGTAGAATACACTGAAAAGTAAGCCTCAAAGTGGTGCTTGTAAATACGAGGAGATGTTAATGAAAGGCTGCTTGACGTTGGATTTAAATCGTTATCTAGATTTCGTCAGCTCATCAATTAAAAGTATAAGAGTCCTTTCTGTCAAATTAAGCTAAAATAGGATAGTTTTCCAAAACTGACTTAACTCTTACCTCGTAATGGAACATCCTGCTTATGATGATTGTATGGAATGTAATGGGTGTGCACTTCTCTGAAAACCTTTTCTCCACTGGTATTTTGTCTGAAATGGTTCTCATGAGTCATGAGTCATGAATCATGATCAGATATAGCTTATATAGTCTTTGTTAACTATCTATGTTGTGATCCAGATTGGTTTAGATGGGATTCGTATGCTTGATCCTGCTACAAGTAGGACGCTGAGAATTTACTCTTTTGAGTCGGTGATGAAATGGGAGGTAAGATGGCTGCCTCAATCTGGCTGGGGCCTTTAACGCAACAGCTTTGGCTCTTCTGTCCTATTTGATTTTGGTGTTATCTTCATCGCACAGTTCACTCAAATAATATTTTGGCATTCCTTCTTTAGGTCTTGGATTCATATATATTTGCATTTTGGGCAAAGATGCCAGTGGACATTGAATCAAAACGCATAAGACTGAAATCAAGCAGCTATACTACAAATGCATTATTGGATACTGTTACAGCCGCTAGTGTACAGGTTGGTGGCTTTCTATCTTTAGTATATTTCTCTTACTTGTGTTTTTGCTGTGTACCAAACCAAATACTTTTGTTATTTGTTTGATCTTTAAACTCTATTGTTTACTCGAAGATTTTTTCCTATTCTGTCAACTGCATTTCCGAATTTTATTTCGCCAAAACCTAAAATTTTGTCGTACTGGTTATTTCGGTCTTGGAGTTATGTGAGCTACATAAGTAGCAATCAGTAATGTCTTATATTACTAGACGAGGTACCTTTGGCCCGTTTTCATGCTTCTTATCAAACTTTTTACCCCTGTTAAGGCTCCATCCTTTCACACATGAACTTTTAAGTTACATATTCCAGTCTTCCAAACACATTTGTGGAGTACATCTTGCATAGTGAAGCAACTTTAATTGCTATTTAATGGGATAGGGTTTGTCATTTGGTACAATCTAGTATTACGTAATAATGCTGACCCGTTGAATTGTTTATTATCTTGAACTTGATATTACTGTTTAGTGGCTGTAGGCATATAGAGAGACTGATTAGCATCTCCTCGCCCACTCTCTTCTATGTGAGTGAATGGCATTGATGAGGATACGAGTAGGTTTTTATGGTATGCTTAGTGCTTTATGTATTTGTATCTTTTATGTATGCTACAATGGTGACCTCTTTTACATGTGCAGGTTAAAGAGATCGCTGAAGGAAAAGCTCCCTTTTCATCCAAGACCGCAGAACAGCTCGTTGAGAAGAAGAAAGGATTTGATTGGATGAACTTGGTAAAACCTCCCAATGAGGAGAAAGATTATTGGGTGAGCCTTTTCTTTTTGCTGACTGTGCATTCTATTTGAATCCTTTCTGGGACGACCTGTTGCAAGGTTTCTTGTGTTGAGTTTGCATGATCGTTCATAGTCATCTCTTATTGATCTATAATTAAAAGTATACTATGTTTTGAAGGTTTATATTGTCACTGGATTTCCCAACTTTATGTTAAAAAATATGCTGCCTGAAGTATGACGTTAGGATCACTGAGGCAACAGCCTTAAATTCGTCTTTACTTCCTTGACAGCTGATGAGTAGTTACAGTTATATGTCCTGTTATGACGATGTGTTTGGGATTATTATTCATGTCTGATGGATCTAGACAGTGGTAGGCTCTTGTGTAACATGCCTAAAGTAGAAATTGAGTCAGCATGAGCTGCATGATTAGCTACATAAGAAATGACCTCCGGTTTGGATTTGACAGGTACCTGATGAGGCAGTGAATAAATGTTCTTCATGTGGAACAAACTTCAATGCTTTTTTGAGGAAGGTGTGTATGTCGAGATATGTCTAGATTACAATTTGCTTATCATTTTCATGATCCTGACCCTCATTCTGTGGTATCTTTATGTGAATTCAGCACCATTGCAGAAACTGTGGGGAGATTTTCTGCGATAAATGTACACAAGGTCGGACTCCTCTTACTTTGGAGGAGGAAGCACCGACTGTTCGTGTTTGTGATCGCTGCATGGTACATTATTATATTCCTTTTCTTTCGTTATTAGCCAAGAATGAAATGCTTTATTAAATAAGATCATAATGCTCTTTTACATATGGTGGACATGAAGAGAGTGAAAGCCTGAAAGGTCCCCGACATGTTACATGTGGACTTTGGGGGTCCATGTACTCTATGTCTTCCTGGTTGTGTTTTGTTTTCTTCTTTTTGGTTATTTCTTATTTTGAGTTAATGTACTGTTTATCTTCCTGGTGGAGTATTTGGTAAAGCTGTTTTTTTTTAATTGCCTTATCAATATATGCATCTTTGTTCGAAAAGAAAGTTTCCGCCCTTCATTTATCATATTTAAGTTGCATTCATTTCCTATCTGGCTAGTTTTGCAGCAATTGTGGAGCCTTGTTGTAACCAGTCCTCACAAATGTTGGTGGTGGTCATTATTTCTCTTTTTTTTTTTTTTGCTGTTCAGGGGGGCGGGGGGTTCTATTTTCTTGTGAGCATGAATCTGCTTTCTGTGCTGAATTCGTTTGTTTCCTGAGGTTTGATATGTTGTAGGGAGAAGTCACGCAAAGGTTGGATAATGCTAGGGACGCTGCTAATAGAAGTGGAGCATTACTCAGTCATGAAGATTTGGCGAAAAAGCTCAAGGTAACATTATATCTAGGTCTTACATAGTGTGATGTCTCTGGTAATGTTAGATCATGAACAAGGTGACCTCATTGGCTAGTGTTAATTTTGGATGCAGGTCTTGCGTCTTAACTTTTAGTTAGCCATAGCACATATATAATTGGCACTATTTTTGGAAGCTTTGATAAGTGGAGTAGAATGTAAATTGCATAACTTCATTAGATAAGATCCCTCACACTCCCTTCCCATTTGCATATTTTTTGTACTAAAAGAGATCCCATTACATTGAGATGGAGATTCCACCCTATTAAGCATTCACTTGTTATGAGAAAGAACCAACAACTTTAACTTGTCAGTTAAGTTGTTACTCAACCTGCCTCATGCCTGACCCTTGATGCAAGGAATCTGAATAATTGAATTTTACGAACTAAAGCGAGCTATTAATCTGGTATTACGATGCCGGTCTCATCTTGTGCTTTCGTATTCTAAAATGCTGGCACATTTGGAGTAAATTAAATTGATTCCTTTCTCAATATTAATCGTTGCCTCGTTGGCTTAATCATTTGAGGATGTGTTGTTACTTCTGTAGGCTTTCTTTTAAAGAGAGCAACATTCTGCTGCTAACATGTGTAGAACGAGATGTGTATATTCTGACAACAGTTAGATACAGTACGAAACTTTGCTTTCAGAATTAATGCAACTTTCTGTTGCTTGTATGTCTTCACTATTATTAATAGTTTAGTAGACATTGTAAGAAACTAAGAATAATAACTGCGACGTGATCCTGACAATTGGCTACTGAATTTGACCAGGAGGAGATGACCAAAAATTCCAAGACATCATCAGGTACTGAAAGTAGTCCTCTTGAATTTGATTTTTTCGTAGCTATATGTCCAAATACAAATATCTGAAATTGGAATGAATCACTTTTGAATCATCTCCTGACATGAGGCCGTCTCAAGACATGAGGCAGTCTCGTGTAAGACAAGCTGTGTTACTGGGGGCAGTTTAGATGGGTTTGGTTATGAATTTATGATAGATCGAACCTACTTCATTTGTAGTTGTACGTCAATTGTCAATGTACGTTGTTATTTCAAGGGATGGATGTACTTTGTACTCATTGGGATGTTAACAGGTTCGAAGTTTGGAGGATCTCAGACGCATAAGAGGGAAGTTGCCTGCCCCACTTGTACAGTACACTTGCAGGTTAGTGATCCCATCTAACTTAGCGGTGCGCCTTTATCCTTCGAGTTTCCACTTTCCATTTCCAAAGTAAAATCTTGGCTTGTCAATTTCCTTTACGCAACAGGTTGAAGTCCCAAGCTCAGGATCAGAGACGATAGAGTGCAGTGTTTGCCAACATCCTTTCCTTGTTAGCGCCCACTAGTGGAGGAATGGGTTCAAATCTGAAACGATCAAGCCCCTTGTAATTTTTTCATGAGACGGGAGTATATATGTCAGTGTGGATGTGCAACAGTGTGTATTTGATTGTTGGATCGCGCGCACGTCATAAATTCTTTGTGGTATGGGCATCCATACAAGATACATTTTCGTTATGCAGAGTTTGTTAATGGAAAAGAGAGCACAGTGATATACATGTCTATGTTGTACATTGAATAAATACGTTGGTTGTGCATACTTCAGCTAGACTGGTTTGTATACTTATTTACGCGAGAGTGGTGATGCTCATGATCCGAATTTAAACCCGTTTGTATATGTCTTTTCCCTCATTTTGCGCAATCTCTTAACTACTGTAAGCTATGTGCCTTTGCTGCTGCTTCCTGCTTGTCATAAAATTTCCCTTTATTTTCGAGATTGATGGGGATGGTTTTTGACAGATTGTAGTATAGGCATTGTCAATATTTATTCTGCTTATATTTCAATTATCGCGTTAACATCTTTTTCTAACGTTTTTACCTTTCGAAAACGTTAGTGTTCATGTGTTACATCACGAATGCTACCAATTTTAGAGGGGTACACCGGGAGTTTGTTCAACTCATTTGGGTCGGTATATACTTTCGTCGTGCAAAAGAGTGTCAATTTCTTTCTTTTCTGAGAACGCTTTCAGACATTAAATTCGGCCACACTGGCGCAACTAGTGAGCAGGCCGACATTACGTACGATTTGGGGCTAAGACAAGATATTAAGCTCCGATTATATAACTTTATTATAAGCAACACGTAACGTCAACGACCATCACATTTCTGCAATTGGGAAAACTGAATCTTCAACTTCTTCTTCAATCTTCTTCTTCTTTTCGTGAATGCTTTCACATCTCTCTAGAGTCTACGGTACTGTTTATGTATCCTTAATAAATGACATATTGCGTATCTTTAATTAAATAACATGCGATTTACAATTATATTTTTTATCGTATAATAATATAATGATTTGTCATGAACTATCATAATTGATAAATCACCGCATGACTACGATTGTAATACATACATTATTATACTATTACGTATATCTGCTTATTATCCCTCGTAAGCAAAAAATTGAACATACTAATTGTTTTCAGGCCTCATGTTTTTTCAATTAAACAAGAGTAGTATTATACTCCATATAAGTTAATAATAGCATAAAACAATTCAAAACGTAAGGTCCTCTTGTATAATGCTTGGTTACTGAATGATAAATATTGTTAACTTGCACGTAGAGTCCATTGAAGACCAAAATGATTAAGGTAAGGGATGGTAATTACTTGATTAATTAGTATTAGTGATAGAAGTAGAATTCCCGAAGAATGTTAATCATTCAAAAGTGACATAACTTTACCATGAAAGTCAACACGTACCTCTAGATTCATTCTACACAAACAATCATCCTTGGAAATTTAGTATTTGGTCATGTGGACTATGGCGTCGAAATTTAGTTTTCGTTATAGGCGCAGTGTTGTGAACCAGAAAATAAACTCTTAGTACTTCGTAATCACTGATTTGATGTCAGCCACTACCATTTCAAACTTTTATAAAAAATAACGTTCAATAACACTTTTCCGTTTGAATTAGAAATGGTCCTAATAAAATCTCGCTATAGAAACCAGCTCATGCAATTCAAATCTTAAGGGGACATTGCATGAGCTAACCAAAGCCATAAACAGTTACTGCAAGTTACATGTGATGAAATTGTGGATTAAACAACCATAATAGGACAATGACTAGTTTCAGACCTTGCCACATTTAGCTTCTTCATTACATTTTGTTTAGTCAACATATGTAGCCTTCATTTTTCTCAACGTACCGATCTCAAGTCGCACCAAAGCCCATGCATCACTCCTTAAGTTAATAACCAAATCATCATCAATGCCAGCTTTGCTCCATCGTTGAGGGATGTACTGTTGCCTTGACCCTCATCATCAAAGAATGATGGAAACACTTAATAATAAAAATGGAAGAATCTCACTCAAATCAATCAATCTATTATATGTGATAACTCGCAAACCATGCAGAAGAAATAGACAGGATTTGAACCACCCAATAATAACTTTACTATTTGAATAAGTTGACATCTACAATCATGTACACACATGTATCTTATTACTCCCTTGGTCCCTCATGTTCATCAAATTAAAGAATGAAAATAACAATTGACAGGGAAACTGGAAATATCTTGCATACATCCGTCGTTTTACTTAATAACTCGCAAATCACGTGCTATCACGTGTAAGGATAACACCCGATAATGAGTTTGTAAAATTAACATCTTAATCAGTCATTTTACGTAATAATTAACATGGATCGTATGTCACCTCCAAGGATAACAATGCGTGATTTCAAACCTCCAGAAACATCAACATCTGAATGAATTGACAACTACGATCATGTACACACATGTATGTGGAGTATATAATATACACCCCTTGCTCCTCATTTCCTACAAATCACAACAAGTCCATATTGAGTAGTATACAAAAGAGACAAGTTAGAAAAAAAGAAAGAGGGTGTAATAAGTTAGAGAACGATATCATGCAACATTTGATGGGGAGAATATCATTCATATCATATACTAAAAAACCCATAAATGTTGTAGTATGGTACGTTATCTTAGCTTCTTTTATACAAAATTATGGACGTGCCAATGCAAAAGTGCCAGCACTTATTGTGTTTGGAGACTCAATTGTTGATCCAGGAAATAATAACTACATCAATACCGTTGGGAAAGCCAACTTCCCGCCTTATGGTAGAGATTTTGATGGTCATAAAGCTACTGGAAGATATAGCAATGGCAAAATCCCCTCCGACTTAATTGGTAAATACTATATCATTCATTATCCCTCCTCTGTATATCTTTTCATTTCCTCTCTTTTGTAATAAACATTCGTCATTCTTGCAATAATGCATCATGAGTGTACTGAGAATCGTCTTACGTACGATTGGTAAGTCCATATAAGCAAGAGGGGAAGTTAAGACCATAATCCTCAACTTGTAGGTATTGGTAAGTCCTTATAAGCGCCCGCTAGACTTAATATGTTGAATATACGATTTAACATAGTGCGGAGATTCAAATCTTCTAAACTATAAACCTCATATCGAATGTTTCTCTTTTGTAATCAACACTTTTGAAATCTTCTTAGTTTAGGATCTTTGCCGGTGTCTAATTGTGTCATATACGGAGTATATTTTAATGATCATTTTGAGACCTCCTCTTAATAGTAAATACCCAATTCAAAAGTAGCTGTATACTGAAATCTTGATCATAGTATTAGCTTCAATAATAAGCATGATTGTCCCACGAGAATTAAGTTTCTTAACTAGCATCTTCATCAAACACACGCATTAATGTACGTAAAGATCACAAACTTAGACAAGATTTATACTAATAAATGTTCGATCAATTTTGTTTTGTTTTGCAGCCGAAGCTCTAGGGCTTAAAGAGCTAATACCTCCATACATGGATCCCAGCCTCAAAATCAATGACCTCCTCACTGGAGTCAGCTTCGCCTCTGGCGCGGCTGGCTATGATCCTGACTCAGCAAAACTCGCGGTCTGTCACTTTTCCACACACGCAATGACCTTATTAGCTTGTTAAAGAATACTCCCTCCGTTCCTTAGAATTTCAAAAAAACAAAACGTTAAAAATTCAATAGAACGGTGGAATAACCTTATGATTTACATATATACCATGATACTGAATTGTTGTGAATTGTTACAGAACGCGATAACATTGGACAACCAACTAAAAATGTTCAAAGGGTACATAAACAAGCTCAAGGCTGCAGTTGGAGACAACATGACATCTACTATAGTTTCCCAAAGTTTGTATCTTCTCTGTGCCGGAAGCAACGACATCACCAACACTTATTTCGCCCTACCGTTCCGAAAATTGCATTACGACGTTCCTTCATACGCCAATTTGTTGGTTAACTGGTCCTCCACTTTCGTTCAGGTAACGTGAACACCATATTCCGAATCTTAAATACTGCTCCGTATATGTACTATGCATATATCAGTTAGCTCAGTCGATAAACAAAATAATTAACGCTTGTCATTTACGCAAACTCTCAGGAATTATACGATCTTGGAGCGAGGAGGATCGGAGTAATTAGTGCACCCCCTTGTGGTTGTCTACCGTCCCAAAGAACGTTGCATGGCGGGTTGTTAAGAATGTGCGCAGAGAAGGAAAATCAGGCCTCAATTATCTACAACAATAAGTTAAACATTGAGATTAATTCACTCAACCAAAGACTCACAGGATCAAATATTGTGTATCTTGATATTTACAATCCTTTGCTTAATCTCATAAACAACCCTTCTCAATCAGGTAACTTTTCGCGTATCCAAGAGCTTTACGTATATACTTTTAGCAAGTTTTGTGTAAAACCGTCTTACAATGAAATGTTACCCTCATTCCGTCCTGTCGTAGAAGCGTCTTACCCGAATTCATGCACATACTACTCTACGTAGTACGTACCCTTATGTTATGTGACGACGATGTTTGATGTTGCAGGGATTCAAGTTGTAAACAGGGGATGTTGTGGAACAGGAGACTTAGAAGTGTCATTTTTGTGTACGAAATATGATATTGGTACCTGCAAAGATGCTTCTAAGTTCATATTCTGGGATAGTTTTCATCCAACAGAAGCTGCTTATAGATTTATAGTCAACTACATCATCAAACAAAACACAAACTTTTTCTTTTGACAGAAACAAATTTCATAGATTCATTACAATGTAAACAGAAGCAATTCTTCTGTTAATATTATACAAATTGCATACTCCATTTGATTCTTGAATACACAACTTGTATCATTGGGTGACGACCCTTGGCGTACAGAAGTTTACATTATTTTTAATTCGGATGTATGCAGTCGTACCCCTTTGTTGGCATGTTTATGATCCGTAAATGGTAAAATGGTTTATGTTGCGTTCAAAAAACAGCAAAACTAGAGTTTGGGGCTTGACAATAAATCCTCAATGGACTCACAACTCAAGGGTGCGGAATCATCAATAGGGTCTACCTTATTAGATCTTAAAACCAATCGGCAAAACGAGTCCATTATTAACACGCATAGTTTAGATAACCTTATTCCACCCTGTAACAAGAAGATACTACCTAAAAATGCTGACTTTGCAATGTACGCACGAGTGATCTTAGAGATTTTACTCGATTACTATTATGTCAAAGAGTGATCCTAGGGATTTTCCTCAATTATGATGAACACAGATGTATCCTACACGCAGCCAGAGGTAATTAATGATACCAAGTTTAGTATGGAAAAATTGTGTAGGGATCCTCTAGAGTTGATTTTAACTCTATTTGGTAGAGTTTACCTAAAAAGGTAATAATAAATAAATTAACATTTTTATATGTGTCTTTCAAAATTCTTTCTTTTTGTCTTATTACTAGTTTTAGTAAACTTCACAAACTCTACCACAAACAAACTCTAGAGGATCCTTATCCGAAAAAATTACTACCCATCTATTGCATACGCATCTACACCACATTATCTCGCGTTTTGATTTGCAAGTGTGCACCCAAATTAGCAGATGGAAATCATTCTGCTGCCAGGATTTTCCATTGAAAAGTTTGTCATTGCATATCAGAATGTAAGTCCTGGGATTAGGAATTTGTGATAGTCCAATTTCTACTGTTATCCATTCACCTTAGCACGACACTGGCTGAATCAGGAGAATTACGATGCAGAGTGCACTGTCATTCCAAGAAATGCGGAGCATCTCTGCCACCGTGCAACTGCCTTTCAGACACCCACCGGCTATCACCAAGAAACCAGAATGGGAGTCTGCAGCAGAATTACATTGTACTAACACAGAAGAATAATGAAATATCAGGTTCCAAACTTGCAATCAGTCATTCAGGAAACAAAAAGAACCTTTCTTCAAAATATATTATATATATAGATAGCTATATACAGGAGGCGAATCCGAATCGTTATTCTCTATAATAACATGACCTAACCCACTCCAAACCCAGACAAAAGTCAGGTCACTGAAATCGCCTAGCTATATTTCTCTGAACTACAAAACTTCATGCTCCTCTCCTACTAACCTGATTCTTCATCAGCTGCATAAAACCAAGCAACTAAAGACAGACTGACCATAATACACAATGAAAACCTAGGGAATGCAAAACATACTATACACACGAGAGCATGAGCTTAAAGCAACATCATGGATTCATGATAACTTAGATCAACGAAGCTTGTTCTGAGCGACAGCTTGACATAACTCATCCTCATAGAATAGAACTCGGTTTTTGCACAAGGGTTTTGTCAGAACAGATGGAACCATGCACCTTGAGGGTATTGAGCTTTCCTGGAACAAAGCAGCAGCAACCTGCCTCACCTCTGTATATTTCAATCGAGAAGGTGGCCGAGGACCATGCCTAGGTGCTTTGGGGGTTTGTGGCGGAATCCGAAAGGCCCTGCTCTCTCCCTTGCTGCATTTAAGACGACAAGCCATAGGGCTTAGGTTTCAGAAATTATAACACTTATGACATTGACAATCTTTAGTTCACAGTTCTTACCAAACAAATGGCCAGTGTTCTGTTGGAACTGGAGTCGTGCTCTGGAGTAGATCCTGGCGAGATCGATCAGGGGTGGTAAAGTTGAAGTGAAACTGCCTAGCGAGAATAACCTGACCACAAACAAGAACAGCCACATTACAAAACAAATCAATATAAATAACCGTAATAAGATATAAAGCTTTTTTCTTTTCAAAGGGCAATCAAGCCTCCTACTATAAAACTCACAGCCATTCGGACCCTCTGAGACACATGGAAAACCGCCCTTAGCTGATCATGGTGCAAGTGACAAAGGATTTTGACCTACATATCATAATAATCATTAACAGTCAAGATTAACCAAAAGAAGCATAGAAGTAAAATTACTCACGATGCACACAGAAATCAATGCTGAAGTTCTGATCAAAACAACATAGAAATCACGAGTACAACAAAAAGACCAAATCCTCCACAAGAGTCTATATAACCACAAAACCAATTTGAGGGTTATGCATTGATCCACTCTTTACCATTCTAACCGACAAAACATCCGAGAACAGACTATATGGCCATCACCACACTTCATTTAGTTAATTATTGTATAAAGATCAAAAGATTTTGTCGTATCATTAGCAATTTCAACCAAGGTGATCGATTGGTCTTCCATGATCCTTCATTTACTAACATTCACAATAGAGAAACAGCTCAAACTTCAAAATACCCAACAGTAAACACTTCTCTATCCTCAAATACCAGAGTCATACCAAAAATATCATTTTGTATCCTTCAACAGCTTAGCCAACAAGCAGTTTACTTTGAACAAGAAATGAAAAAAGGAAGGCTGGTCCATCATGATTGACTGTAGTACTATCAAACAAGAACATTTTAACTACAGATCTCATCAAATAAATGTTATGCAACACAATTGTTCATCAGTGGAGAAGAACTATTTATATACTGATGATTACAGATGACAACACATGTTCACCTAACCAATATCTTCTTAGGCTAGGGCTTTGTTGTTGGTGTCGCCATTCTTTATAGAACAACTTCACTTAATATGGCTCACAACTAGTATATCCTAATGCAGTAAGGCATATTTACTGAAGAGAACCCATATGCAACAACCAAGCCTTATTCCCAAAATGATTGGGATAAGAACCCATATAAAAAAAAATTAAAAAAAAATGCACAAGCATCACATCTGGGACAAAACATGAATGAGAAAATCAGAAGAGAAGGGTATACCAATACATCCATCGGAAGAGCCTCCAGCCTCGACTCAGAATCACAAACATCACTTTGAGGAGTTTTTGGAGTTCTGGGTAAACTATTTTGCTTTACTAAACTAAGAGGTGAAGCCACGGAAAACCCAAACCTCTCGGGCGACATCATCACCTGGTTATCTGGAAGAGAAATGACTTGCTGTTCCATCACCACATCATTGTTATCCACCTTTTTCAAATCAGACAATGCAACCCTTTTCTTCCCTAAATCAGTGCAAGCCTTTGTACTAGAGGACTTGGTATATCGAAGTTGAGCTAGAGCACCTGGTCTAAGGTACTTATTATTAGATGAAGCACGAGTCCGTCTTCTTTGCTTAGGAGCTTTTGATTCCTTGTCTTTCGGAGATACTTTCCCCATGCTCTCACCGTCTTTCAGTGTCGCCTCTTTTTTATAAATAAAACACAACTCTCCTCTTCATAAACCTCAATGATCACTCATCCTCAACGATATATTACTCATAAATTAATCAAAACAATCTCCCCTGAAACCTGAAAAGATATAATCACAGTAAAGATTCAATCTTTTTTTTATAAGCACACTTTAATCATAGCAGAAAACGTAACATAGCAGAAAATAACATATATCCCCAAGGACCCCAACATCGCAATAAAGATTCAATCTTCATACATAAAAGTACACCAGCAAATATAACAGACCGGAGAAAAAAACATCGGTCCAACAATAGCACAAATGATCAATCTACCTCGAATATAGACCGATTAATCAAACAATCTCCCCAATAACATATAGTGATAAAATGCTAGTAAAGTTTCGATCTTTTCGAATAATTACAGTGATAAACATAACAGAAAACGCACCTGAAAGAACCCAAACACGAAAAAACAAACGAAGGAATCCTAAACTAACTAATTACAATGAACCAAAAATCAACACAACATAAAAAAGCCACCTTTTGTTCAAAAATAAAACCAAATTAAAGAATGAAATAAAAATGAAAAATTGAAAAATGAATCAATGAAACATGAAAGTTACCAATTCACGGTGAAGATACAATCTTTATGAATAAAATGTATGAGGAAATGTAATTAAGCGTAACAGAGAAGAAAACCCCTAATTTTTGCTAAACACAAACCAAAGTTGATCAAATAAACTGCAAAATAAACAAACTTAATTACAACCCAACATTTAACAACAACCAAAACAAGCATAAAGCGTAATCAACACACAATCAAGTATCAACCACCCCTACTTATGAATGTAAGCAGCAGAGAATGAAATTAAGCATGATAGAGCAAAAGCAACACTTAATTCCTACTAAACCCACAAAAAATAATCAACAAAACATGAATTAAATGATGACCCAACAATCAAAAAAGACTAAAATTAAGATTAAGACCCAGAATTAGGGGAAAATGCATGCAAAACCCTAATTCAATTCAAATTAAGAGAGAGAAAAATGCCAAAAATGGATCAAAAAAGGTAAAAAGATCAAACCTTGGAGAGAGAAATTGATGGGAAAACTGCTGATAAACCTCCTCAGGGCAGCAATCGACGAATGCGCCGTTGAGGAGAGAGAAAAAATTAAAATTGGGGAAAAAAAAATTAGAGAAGATGAGAGAGAAAAATAATTAGGGGGAAAAAAATGAGAAGAGAGAGAAAGAGATAAAGTTTAGGGAGGAAAAAAAGGGGGAAAATTAGGGTTTTTTGAAATTTCACTGAATCCCCGCCAATTTGCTAAAGTGGGATTTATAATCCAAAAAAAAAAACAATTTCCGAGGAATTTATTTATTTTATTAATTTATTTTTAAATTAATTAATTGATTGGATAAAAATAAAAAAATAAAATTGGGGGAGCAGAGAATCTAGGTGGAAGGCGCACGTGGCGTGTTATCATTGGGAGGTGTGTCCGTAGAAGGGGGCAGTTAAGTAGAAGTTGAAATGTGGGTCCCGCTTTTGTTTAAGTCTTAAAGAATCCTATGTGCATTGTGTTTGTGTCACAATCACAATCACTTGTGTATGTGTATGTATGTGGTCGACTAGCGGCGGCGCTAATTACGCTTTTTGCCTATCTTTTTTTGGTCTTTTTTTTTTGTTTATTTTGGATTATTTTCTTCTTTTTGAAATGAGGTTTTGGGGAGGGAAAATCTTTATTTGATTTAGTTTCTTCTATTGGACTTTTTTCTCACAAGCCTGTAATGCCGTACCTATACAAGATATCTGGATTATACATTATTCATATAATGTATCTGCATTGTGTTTGTGTCACACTCACAGCCTCTTGTGTGTGTGGTCGATTAGCAAGGCGGCGCTAATTACGTTTTTTGCTTATCTTTTTTTTTTTGTTTATTTTGGGAAATTTTGTGGATTATTTTCTTCTTTTTGAAATGAGGTTTTGGGAGGGAAAAATCTCTATTTGATTAGTTTCTTCTGTTGGGCTCTCTATCTCACACGACTATAAGGCCGAGATACCAGGGGTTATTCATATACGGGGATCTATAAGTCGATGAGATTTCTTTCTAAAATAATTAGAGGAAATTCGTTTGTAATATCTGGTGTACATGGATGAGATATGGATTGCTTCAATATTCATTAAGGCACAAGTGTTTACTAATCTATACGGTGCTGATGTTTTCGAATGTAGGGTTACCGCCACCTTTGATTAGTGAGCACTTTTTCAGTAACTATTACCAATTTAACGATACTATGCATGTGAATTTACTATTTTAGAGTGAATTGACATTGAATCGTACATTTAATTGTAATCTTGAATATGTTATTATGTCATAACGATAGATTTATTATTAAGTGTACAACAATCACGCCTCAATTGATCAAACGATAAATTCCAAACCCGAGATTTAAATTTTCATACAACTAAAAATAGTTGAAATGTTTTGAATATGCATGATAGCTACACTAGCAAGAAAAACAATAAATGACAAGAATGTTTGAGCTAAGCTAAAATAATAGTCCAAAGAGGAAAATAATAATCCGACAGGGTGGCGCCTATTATTATGAATTGAATGGCTGGAGAATTTCGTGAAATTTTTTCTTCATCATTAATTATAGGCAGCCATTTCCCTCGTGAAATTCATTCATTTTATTCTGGAATACTGTAAAAAAAAAATTATTATCTTGCCCTTTGAAAATCTCTGAAAGCCATTAATGCGAAAATTCATAATATAGTTTTGACCTTAAAACAACATAGGATTCTTGTTTTATACAGGGACAAATCCTGTACATTTATAATTTATCCATATTTATAGTTGATTAAAAATGAGTAATAGAAATTATTTAACCATTGTACATGGATTGTACAAGGGGATATCCTTCTATGATCTTCAAAATTCTATCCTAAGGGGTAAGGGTCAAAGAAACGACGAAGTTTGAGTTTAATGTAACACTTAATTAACAACAGATTAATGGAAAGTTGGAATATACGGAGTACTATGCATGCATGTCAGCTTATTGTATTGGAAATTGTCGAATGGATCGGACTATATTAAATCCCTAGTATGTTGTGGACTGTTAAATCACCGGCTCCACAATTATTAGTATGATATTATCCGTTTTGGACCTAGTGACAAACATGCACGGATTTGAACATGAGTTCATCTTTCAAGCCAAAAGATCTCATAGACTCGTACTAATGAGCGAGGTGGAACACATTATATACCAGTGATTCTAGTTCATGGTCAACCCTCCTTTATTCATTATACGGAGACACACAGTCGCAAAGGGTTGCCGAAGGGATGCCCAGAAGCACCAAAGTCCACTTGCCACCACAGGTTCCTTCCAAATGTGGCTCTAATACCACTTGTTGTGGACTGTCAAACCACCGCCTCCACAATTATTAGTTATTAGTATGATATTGTCCGTTTTGAGCCAAGTGACAAACCCGCACGGATTTGAACATGGGCCCATATTTCAACTCAAAAGGCCTCATACTAATGAACGAGGTGGACACCTTATATACCAGTAATTTCTTCATGGTTTATTTAATGTGAGAGTTACTAGTTTACTGACCCGTGCAAAATTGCACGGGCTGTCGTTCGTACCGTGTGTGCAAATCCATTATAGAAAAAGATGTTTGAAACTTGCCAAAGTGATAATTAAGTTATTTTTTAAAAGAGGAAGTGGATAAAGAGAAAATGAAAATTAAACAATAAAATGAAACACCGGCATTAAAAGGATAAAGAGAAAGTGGATAAAAAGAAATGAAAATTAAACAATAAAATGCAACAATGTCATAAAAACGATTAAAGAAAGTGATAATACTATTTTGGGTTACCAAATTAATAATGAAAATTCTAACGTGATAGGAGTGCAATTGTTTCCTTTATAAGTAATGATTTCCTCAATTAAGCAATGATTTCTGCCTATATTTTGTTTTTTTTTTTTGTTTTTTTTTTTTGTCCAGATAGCAATCTGACTTAATTAAGGAAAGAATTACACTCTTATCATGTGCCTATGGGCACACCGCACATATTAAAATAAAACGAATAATAAATGCATATGATAAAAACATCAGTTTGAACATAGTTAGCCCGCTTAATTGAAATCTTAATAAACCTTATTTAGTTTCTCTGCCCGATTCGACCCCGCTTTTTCTAAATCATGAAACCACTGTTTTAAGGCCCGTGGGTGACCTTTACAGGCGCATATTCAATTTTACTCCCATATTTTGTCTAACTTGACCCAACTTATTTATCGATTAAACCCATAAATAAGACAAAATCAGATGAAGCCCTACAAAAATAGCACGAGTTGTTATAAAAAGATATTATTTGTATATAGACAATGTGTCTAAAAATTTAAAAAATGCATTGAAAATTGATGTTGTACGGTAAAAAAAAAATAGGAGACGTGTCCTTTGACATGTAAAAGATCTTTTGTTTTTAGGCCATGAACCTGCTTTTATGCCCTGTAACCGGCATTATGTACCAATATGGCTATTATAATGACTCGTTCTTATATTTTAACTTGACTTGTTTGATTAATTCTAATATAGGCAATATGTATAAATATTAAAAATTAAAACTTGTTACTATAGCATAGTTTATTAGCTTGTTGTAATGGTTTAGGGTCTTTTCCTCCTAATATATGATATATAATGATGCAAATGATATAGAGTTTCAATCTTGAATCCATATACTCCACAAAACAGCTACTTCCTCGATCATACCTTGAACTACGACATGACCACGCAATATACGGAGTACATTGTGAAAGTCAGGAGTCTTATCACAAGGTTCAAACTCGATATCTCTAATTTACGCGTGACATGATGAGTCTCAAAGATCATGTATGAATGCATACCCGGCTACACACTGGCCGCCAAGTGAAAGCAACAAGAGACTTGAGTACGAAACTTCATATTGAAGACTTTCATGGCTTAGCTTCTTGCTTACAGTAATTACTACTCTAATTAGCAGTCTAGCTAATCGACTTTGGTTACAACACTATTTACTTACACATGAGTTCTCGGTACTCGATACAGAGTGACAGTATAAGACAGTAATTACACTAGTAATTAACCTCGAGAGGTGAAATGCAAGGAAAGGGACAAGAACAAGATTAGCAGACATAAAGAGTTAAAAACACAAAGAGCGAGAGAGAGTGTGATGCGTGAGCATAACTGGATCCAAACTACCTGAGTTCACACGTGTTGTAGTAAAAGCCTGTCATTAAACCAGATTCTCTATTCTTGGCTACCTCACCTTAATTAACCTCCTCAAGAACATCATAGTATTAGTACGTCGTATGTAGGTAAATAAAGTAGTTAATGATGTTACTTTCAATGACCTACACATGAAGTAGTCATAATGAATCCTAGCTTCAAGCGTGTGGCTAGGAAAGTAGTGTGCTAGAATTCTAGAAGGTGGAAGTATTAGTAAACAGTTTAAGTGTGTGGGCTTCTAAAAGGTAGAGCTATGTGTGCGTAAAGGTAGATATATGAACCGTTTCAATTAAAACTACTTCAATTGATTTGGTGTTAAGTTTG
Source organism: Spergularia bocconei (assembly GCA_963457585.1). Taxonomy (NCBI): domain Eukaryota; kingdom Viridiplantae; phylum Streptophyta; class Magnoliopsida; order Caryophyllales; family Caryophyllaceae; genus Spergularia; species Spergularia bocconei. The sequence goes on along the minus strand of OY734945.1, from coordinate 924,324 downwards.
TATAATAGGGTGCAAAATGAATGTCAAAAAGTTTATTCAATCACGACGGTGGTTAAACAACTCAAACTGCAAAGTACTAATATATGTTTTTCCTGTAAGCTATAATGTCAAGGGTGAGGCGTGGGGAGCCAGGAAGCTTACCATGATCTCATTGTCTGGCTCACGAGAATAGATGTTGACCTATTGGCTAGGAACTCTATCTATATGGGGCTTGTGTACGGTTAGAATCCTCATATCTTCACCCTCATAGGGAGTCATAGCATTAGTTGCTTCTTTAAAAAAAAAAAATGGCTATCAATCTATCATCCCAGCCAATTCTGCTCAAATATTGGTTGGGCTGGACCGTAGCAAGCAGATCAGAAATTGAGTTTGATCTGAATCATCAACTTAAGTTTCAGTAAAGTGATTACCGATCAGGCCCAAGGCTTGTCTCACAGACAGGACCATTGTTGGGATTGGTTCAAGTCCAGTCCATTCGCTTTTGACACACTTTACCTCAGCACCCAGTTGACATGATTATATCGAGGCGGTCTCATACAAGAGCTCTCGTAAATGATAAGATTATTCTACTTATGAAGCACACGATGGACAATTGTAACGTATCTTACATGCACGTGTGAATGTATGAGTTAGTCTCGCATCGAAACGTTATTTAGGGGAGATCGAGTTTTGTTACGATAGAAGCAAGATCGTCGTTAAACCTAAGTTTTGACACAAAAATAGCCAACCAAAGGAGAGTATACTGTACACGTGAACAATTGTAAGTCAAACGAAACATAAATCTTTGGACTACCCTAGCCAAAGCCAACTAGCCATTTTGGGTGTTGGGACCATTTAGGTTAGTTTGGTGATGTGAGTTAATTACGAAGTCATAAACCTTTTTATGGCAAATAATAAATAGGGCCGGCATCATGTGGTCCAACTGTTCTTATTGGCGTGCGAGGACACTTCGTCAAGAAATTGGACTCAGGCCCAAAAGCCAAAAGATGTCTGTTTTAGGTCCATTATGACTGCTGTGATTTTTTTTCTCTCCTTAACAACGTCTAAACTCTAGAGTGATTTGATTTCAATTGAACTCGTTTAAATTTACCAGAAAATTAGCTGATAGGTACACGATTTATAATAAAATAAGCTTAGTACATATTCATGGGAGGGTTTGAGGGCTGATTTGATATTTTGATGTGAATGAATATATAACTGGACTTTAAATCATTTGCAGAATATACGTTGATAAAATAATATTTGGTATTACAGTGAAAAATCGAGTTTTTTTTTTATAGTAGTTTTTCTGTTTCAAATGGTCATCAAGTGTTAGTGGAGCGTCTTGCACTCTTGCTCGACTCGATTAATGCTCAACTAGCAGACCCGATATAATAACTAGTGATACTGTGATACACTAACACTATCCGACCTCAAAAAGATTAGTGGGTAAACTTCAAAATTAGTAACCTGTCCATCGAATAAGGTTTCCAATCTAAGCACAATACTAGTAGGACAGTAGTATAGAGTACTATAGACAATTGAGATAATCTTGTACTCCATATGTATTCAGTATTGCCAAAAAAAAATATGTACTCATCATATCATAGTTTAATATCACAGGGGTATATCGTTAAATTAGGTAACACCCGTGAGTTCGGGGTTGCGTGGTTGATCCATGGATATCCCATGGTCCCCTTAATCTATACTCCTACTGAGTCCTACATGTCTTGCTACATTCGTAGGGTCTCCTTACTCACCAAGCATTGTAAAAATGTAACTCGTAAAGTTGAGAATCGATCGTTGTTTCTTTGATCGAGAATGGCCTTATGGGTAAGGTGACACAAACTATAAGAATAGTCAAATGCAGTATAGGCCGTAGACTACTTGTGGGGAAAATTATTTCGTACCCCCGAGGAAAATATGACTCGTCGCTCTGATCACAAGTTTTATTCCTAGGAAGATCGTGTGTATATGACAGTTAGTATACAATTAAGGCACGTCATTCTCGTTTAATAGTATCGTATGAAAAACAAGACAGTAGATTATAAATGTGAAATATACAACTCCGAAATTAGAATCTTTATATTATCGATTTCTCACCATCGAGTTAATAACAATTAGTACTCGTAAGTGACACTGAGATGACTTTAATATGTCACACCACATATATCCAATTCAGTATAAGGATGAAGAGGTTAATTAAAAAAAAGTTTAGGCATTAATAAGGTAGCTTAGTACTCCGATCATTAGGCAGACAAATGTTATTAGGATGTCCTTCGCATGGCTGCATGTGCGAATTGTCTGTTTCGTAGTACCAGAAAAATAGCTAGCCTTTCGCAGTGCGCACACCAACTAACCAAGTCACTACCCACCAACCAACTGTTTTTTTTTATCTACTATCTTATGTTCACTTGTCACCACAGTGTGCCACGCTCGGACATTCTTCCTCCCATACACTCGTATACGAGCGAGGTTAAAATTTGACCTTTGGTTGATAAGATACAAAGAAGCGGCCATAATCGATCCCTCATTCTAAAAAATCGAGTCTGAGAGTACAGTAGACGATCAAGATGAAATACCGTAACTATGACGATAATATATATCGTCTATAGTAAATGTGGAAATTTTTCAGCAACAACCTTTCGATAAGTGCATAGTAATTACTAGTACGTTACACACACAAATTAAAGTCAGAAAACACAAGTCACGAGATTACAAATCACAAACAAGTTTGTTTTATCACAACTCAGAAACCACCACCTCTTCTTTCTTTAATTACCCTGTACTTCCCCACTGAGAAATTATCTTAGCTTAGCTTGTCTGTCACATTTTTGTTCATTTTTGTGCCATTATAACTCCTCCCTTCTTTCTATAAAGCACAAAACCCACATCACCCATTCATCCCCTTTTTATTATTATTTTTTTTTTAAAATTTTAACCCTCTGCAAAAACCTGCAAAAGAAAAAAAAAAAAAACAGGCAGAAGAAGAACAACAAAGAACAAACAAACAAACAGACAGAAGAAGAGTACTGAGTACACCATCCATTTGCAAAGCACACCAAAATGTCATATCAATATTCATTGTAATTGTAAGCCCCCTTTTTTTTTACCCACTTTTTTTTACTGTCTTTATTCTTGATGACCTGGGTTTTTCCGCATTGTTGTGATTATCGAAATTTCTTAAATTTTCTATAAAGTTTTGACGCGAAGTTTCTCAAGTTTCCCGCAAATTCATGCCCTTTTTCTTTTGTTAAACAAATATTCACACATTTCTAAGTAAAGATTTTTAATTTTGTCTCCGTTAAAATTGTTTATTACTGTACTAATTTTGCTGATATAGTACATTAGTTATTTTTATTATTATTACTACAGTTGTTTATAGTTTAATCACTCTTTTTCACTGCTAGTTTTACCTGAATGTTTTGATGCCAGCGCACCAGAATCTTGCTCCTGATTTTCTCGACTTTTGTTATTTCATTGTACTATTTTTTTCATTAAGTATTAGATTAATGCATGATTTCCCCCAAATTCTCTGTTAATTTGGTAAATTTCACATTTTTCTATCTGGTTTTTTTTTTTGGGTCTTCATCTTCTGATTTATGTGACATGTAATTAGTAATTTGTGTGTGTGTGTGTGTGTGTGTGTGTCTGACTTCTGGTTGAAGATATTCAAGCTCAGACAATTCTCCCTTTACCCCTTTTTCTGTTTGACTTGACCTTTTTCTTTAATTCCCTTTAATTATTAGGTCTCTTTTTGTCGAAATTCAGTAAAAATGGAAGCGTAAATTACAAGGGTGTTTGACAATTAATCATCTTTCATCTTTGTTTGTTTTTTGGTTGGTTGTTTCAGTTGTATAAATTGCTGCACACCTAACTGAGCTCTTCAGTGACAAGTGTTTGTGGGGAAGTTGGAAGATCTACATGCATGTGTCACGTTATCAACATAATCTTCAAAATTAGGGTTATAAATTTGGGGAAGATATAATCTTTTGAACGATTAATTGAGAATGTTTGAGAAATGGGGTGGTTTTGGAATTGTAGGATTTGATTGAAAAAAAAGTGATCTTTTTGGGCAGAAGTTTTTGTTGTTGTTTGTAGTGGTGTGAGACTTGTTTGAGAAGATGGCTGATTTTGGGGATCTGGCTAATGTGGCTCAGCTCACCGGCTTGGACGCCGTGAAGTTGATTGGGTTGATAGTAAAGGCGGCGAATACCGCCCGTATGCACCGGAAGAACTGCCGGCAATTCGCCAATCATGTGAAGTTGATTGGTAACTTGCTGCAGCAGCTTAAGATCTCGGAGCTTAAGCGGTACCCGGAAACCCGGGAACCGCTTGAGCAGCTTGAGGATGCACTTAGGAGGTCTTACTTGTTAGTCAACAGTTGCCAAGACAGAAGTTATTTGTACTTGTTGGCTATGGGGTGGAACATTGTTTACCAGTTTAGGAAGGCTCAGAATGAGATCGATCGATATCTGAAGCTCGTTCCTCTTATTACCCTCGTCGATAATGCCAGAGTCAGGGTAAATTTCTTGTCTAATTGGAATATCTGTTCATTTTATGAATTTGTTGGGTTATTAACGGTTTTATGATACAATTTATATATTATTATCGGACCTTGGAGGATTTTTGCTGCTGTCATACTGTATTGAATTGTATTATATGAAAATGATGTCGGTATACTTTTTTATCTTTTGGTGCTGAATGATGGTGGTATGTTGAAAAGCCAAATTATATGGGTGATGGAATGTTAGGTGGGATCATTGGAATGATTCTGATGTGTTGATTGTGCCGAGTAAATTTTGAGCATAAAGTTATTTTGGTTTTTTTGGGCATTTCTTTTTGTTGATCTTTCAGATTCTTATGGAGTTGGAGTGTCATTTTAAGAGCAAGCTCTGGGATTTGATTACGTAATTACGTTACTTTGTCTGCTCAAGTGTCTTAATCATGTGTTGTTGACCTGTTATCCGGATGCTAATTGATAAAACTTTGCCATAGTAGAATTTATCTTACGTGATGGGTCGTGTTGTTGTTACTGAATTTTATTGTGGCCTAATGAGCTGTACATATCATGTAACAGTACCTTGAACCTTGTGTTTGAATCTGTCATAGTGGGAAAGCGATTTGGTCAAACTAATTATCTGACTTGAAACTCAATGTTATAGTTATAGTGTTAGCTTGTTTTCGTTGCATCTATGTTCAATGTGTATCGCCAAGGGAAAAGGTCTGTTGCAGACTTTGTTATCATTCAAGTACCTGAGATTTGCTAGCTCTTGTCGCAGTCTGTGAAGTAACAATGCAGCTGTATTTTAGTCGAGTTTGGCTAGGCTATAGCTTTTAACGCTGCCATCTCTTAACTCTGGGAGGACCATGATCTGAGCTATGCTTCTGTGCTTATTTTGAGATCTACGGCTGTACGATGCACTATATAGAATATTTCATCTTTAAGGGTCTTGATAGAAGATTGTTTTAGTTAGAGAAGTGAAACTGAGACTTGGTATTTATTGGGTTAACACTGTTCTACAGCCAGACACCTCCAAGTTAGCTGCTCGCTTAGCAAAAATGAAATAATAACTCATTGTAGAATTTTAAGTCTGAATTGCAATATCTCTGATCATCAGTATATTTTTTCAAGCTTGAGTCATGTGATAGACTGAATTACCACTAGGCCTTTAACCTGGGTTTTAGACATCCATTAGACCGTTAGCTGTAACTTTGCAATGTGGTCAAAGAGCTTATTCTCTTTCATTGTGATTCATCTTCTTTTACTTGAGTCCTTTTAATGTAAGGTTCCATTGAAGGGTGATGCCTTTTGCTGTGCTTTGCTTTCTATCATGTGTTCAACAGAAGAATACTTTTAACGCATGAATGCATGATTGACCAGCGATCATTTGGCTACTGATCTGATTTGCATTTTCTTCTCACAACTTGTCGACAAAAAATAGTATCTAAAATAAAAATGTGACAGAATTTTATGAGTGAATTAACATCCTTGGCAGTGTTGTTTGTATTCCCGTGACCATATGATTCCAAACGTGCAATTCATTCCCAAACTTACATATCCTGCAGGAGAAACTGGAGTATATTGAATTGGATCAACGCGAATATACTTTAGACGAGGAGGATGAAAAGGCGCACCAAGTAATTTTTAAACCAGATCCCTGTATTAATGATACTGTGGTATTGAAGAAGAGTCTTTCTTGTTCATATCCAAAGTGTTCCTTTGACGAAGCGCTTAGAAAAGAAAATGAAAAGCTTCGTTTAGAACTACAGAAATCACAATCTAATTTGGATATTGCTCAATGTCAAGTCATTGAGCGGTTGCTGGAGGTCACGCAAACTGCTGCTGTGTATTGTGATGCAGATAAGAGTTCCCCGGTGAAAACTTCAAAGCCAATCCAATCCACTTACTCGGATGAAAAGTACTCACTTGATGAAAATTCTCTAAAGAAAAGTGAGACTTTCAGGTCAGTATTTCAGCGTAGTAAGTGCTGCAATAATTTTTTCAAGCTTTTGATGTCTTAACGTGGTAACTCATTGTAATATCTTTAATATAATGCTTCTGGTCTGTAGCTGTGACATCCATTTTCAGCAACTGACCTTTTAATAGATACAGTTTTATTGGCGCTGATAGTCACTCTTTCTAGGTGTATCCAACTTAATTGGAGTCTAGGGAAGCATATAACATACTTACTGGTAGCCTGGCTGGTGACTCAGGGTGCTGCGTATCTTATCTCACTATTACTAGGTTTTCTGTGATTCATATGTGCTTCCACTAACTGTTAGATGTAGCAAAGTTGCTGGTAGGAGTATTTGAGATCATACTATCAGTCTGAAGGCAGTGACGTGGTACATGATCCTGCTTCTTTAAGGCTGTGTCTCAATTCACATTTGTTGAGAACAGCAGCATTTACTGTCCTTTTTCTTTCTTTCTTTCTTTCTCTCTGGGTGAGGGTTGGGTCTGATCTTATCTGGCGATCAGAATTTGCTGGAATGGGCTAAATTAGGGCTCCTGGGCCTATTTCTCCTCAAACTTTGATTTAAACTAATTTTCATGCTCTTGATTTGGAAACTTAGAGAGTAAGAGACGTTGCCTAACAGGTAGCTACAGGGTAATGCTATGGATTTTTGCATGTTGGCATGTTTTTGGCACTGTAATTTAGTTCTAGCTGCTCCTTTAACAAAAAGAAAAGTGCAATAAGTTGGCAGGATGACCATGCTGCAACCTGAAATTATCAACAGTAAACATAGCTTTGTACACTTGAGGAAAGTTACTGATAACTTACTCTACTGTGCAGGACCACCTCTTCTTTTTCTTCAAAGCGGGATCTTCTGCCCAGCCAAGGTTCATATCAGAGCCAAGAATGGCATACTGATTTGCTAGATTGTTGTTCGGAACCTTGTCTGTGTACGTATCATCACACCTCTACTACTTTGTCTTATGATGATCATGTTGGAACTCACAGTATTTGGCTCTAAAAAAGCTTTCTAATTAATCAATTCTGCTAGTTTTGCATTATTACCGCAAATGTTGATTTCATGTGCTTGGTTTTACAGGCTTAAAGACTTTGTTCTATCCCTGTGGTACTTTTGCAAAAATCTCAACGGTTGCAAATAATAGTCACATGTGTAAGAATCATATCTTAGTTCTAAGATTGCTTGTTACTAATTCTTTGTGCCAGTATATATATTTTAATTTTGAAATGTTGTTGTATGTCTTATTGAATTGAGAATCAAGCTTGCTTGCACTAACTTCCATTTTTGCTGGGGTTTCTAGACTTTTTTTCTTTCTTTTTTGGTATTTCGAATCTTTTCTGGGGCCTTGGGGAGCATTATGTATTGCTGACGGAGTAGGTCAGCACAAGAAGATAGATGAGGCCATAAGTTACAAACTTACGAATAGTAGTACTCCAGATGGGAGGCAGACACATAGTGAGATAGAGAAATGAAATTAGTTTGGATACACGGTCAGTGTGTTTGGATATCTTGTTACAACGCCGGTAAATCGGGAGGGGAGTTGAGGGGGGAGGGGAGGGAAGTGGAAGAGATGGGACTGGAGGAGAAAGAAGGTTGCATTGTTACATCACTTGTAAATCACGTGGAGAGGGGGGTGTACCTTGTTCATTTGTACGTACACCTTACTTGATCAAACCAAAGAAGCCCCAAATGGACAGGATTGGCCAGCAAACCTGTATTAAGAGTCACTGTTAGCTTCCTAGTAATCTCAAGGGAGAGTGAATAAGTTTAATTAACGACGATGCTGTGGAGACTCACAAGTGACCTGTTTAACTTGAGGATACACATAATTGTTTGTCTGTTTATCAAGTAAATAATTTGAGGACACATGAAGTTGCTCCTATGATAATTTTTATTTTTATTTTATTTTTACTGCGCACATATTTAGCTACTGTCGGCTTCTAGCGCCAGATAATAGACTAGCAGGGATTCTGAAATGAAACTTATAACTTTCAACTTTGATGTTGACAGCTTCTGCTGCAGCGTGTAACGACTTGGTGGCCTATTCTCTGATACTTTCTTGCTGTTGCTACACTTGTTGTGTCAGGGGGAAGCTGCGGAAGATGCTGAATATCCATGTAAGTATCTGTTTCGTATTTGAAGTTTGTTAATAATGATTTAGCACTTACCAAGTGCAAAGTATTTTGGATGGGTCTGACTGTCTGACTGTGTGTGTGATGTGATTATGATACGGAACGTTCTCTGAGCTTTGTTCCATGTAAATATTGTCTGATGTTCAGCCCATGTCTATCACACAACTGGCTGCTCATGCTTCAAAATCTATCTCATCTTGCAGGGAGGCATGTTTGACGACTTCCTTTCTCATCTCATGTGCTGCTGCTGTGCTCTTGTTCAAGAATGGCGAGAAGTAGAGATTCGTGGCGCTCATGGTAAGCGCAGCTATACTTGCTTTATTCTTAATCTATCTTCCGTAAATTTTCATGAAAACCCTGCTGGACTTTGAAGCAGTTTTGCTACTAGTCTCCTTGAACCTAGTTAGGCGTATGCTGCACATTTTGTAAATATTGGAGACCTCCCGTCTAAGATGGCATCTGTTTATGTGGTGGTCCGTGGTTGTTGCACTATTCTTTTCAAAAGAATAATTGTTCGACCTTGAGTGGCTGTTGTGCACTGAATGATGGTGGTAGTGTTGGCCAGTTGGCCGTCTAAACTTGTTACTTGGTTGCGGATATATCTCATATCCATATCGTGTACCTAATTTGGGATTCATAGTTTGAGGAGATACCCTGTGCTTTGTGAACTGAATGTTGAGTTCTCCATCCCTCTCTGTTTGCTTGCTCCTAACTGTGTATGATGACTTGCAGGTCACGATAAGACAAAAATTAGTCCCCCACCTCCTCAGTTCATGGAATCATGAGAGCGAGAGTTAGCACATTAGCTGGAATGACTGTTTCGAGTTTGATACTGAGGTAAATGCTCATTGCCTCTCGCTATGAACAAATATAGTTTGTACTTAGATTGATACGCGACTCTGACTCCTGCTTGTAAAGAGTTTCATTACTCATTGAAAGACACTGGTCCTTATTTGTTACTGTGTGCATGATCTTACAAGTTAAATAGTACGGAGATTGTTTTCAAGTCTCGATCTGCTTCTTTTCGACTGTTATTACATTTCGATTTGCTTTCAGTAATGTATCAGCTCATTTCTGAATGTCCAGTTTCCGGTGCAATACAGAAATTTGAAATAACTTCAGACTTGAGCTCAAACAAAAGCATAACTCAGCATTCAGCAACGCTATATGCCTATATCATTGGTGTTCAGAGTAATTGAGTTAGCAAACAAAATTGTTGCTCTATCGTAAACAAACCAAAATCACGGTCTTTGTTCAATTCAACCCGACCCGACTATATCATTCAATATCGATATCAATCACTCCATATACAATACATCCCGACTCCTATTCAGACTATATCAATCAATATCGATATCAATATTAACTACTCCGTGTAGGCGTGTACAATACATCCCGACGCGTATTCAGACTATATATCACTTTGAAATGAAAAAAAAAAAAGGAAAGTTTTCCTATCTCCTAATCCGACGGTCAATATCCAATCCATAATCTCTCCTCCCAGATCACCAATCAAATCTCGACACGTATACAATCACGCTTTCCGCGACGCAGCGGATTAATCACTCTTGAGTCTTAACCAACACACCTCATGACCTCAATATAAAAACAACACCCACCCACCCACACATCCCTCTTTTCTCCTCACAATAATTTCTTCCCCAAAAAAAAAAAAAAAGAAAAAAAAGAAAAGAAATCGGATATTCTCTCTCCTAGGGTTTGGAAAAAAGAAATCTGGATCCAATCAAATAAAATAAAATCAATGGCGTCGGAGAAGAAGATTCTACTGAAGAGTTCAGACGGAGAGACGTTCGAGGTGGAGGAAGTGGTGGCGTTAGAGTCACAGACGATAAAACATATGGTTGAAGATGACTGCGCCGATAACGTTATTCCTCTTCCCAATGTTACCAGCAAGATCCTTGCTAAGGTTATCGAGTATTGTAAGAAACACGTTGACTCTTCCTCCTCCGCCGCCGATTCCACCACCACCACCACCGCCGCCGCCGCTTCTGATGATGATCTTAAGACTTGGGATGCTGACTTTGTTAAAGTTGACCAGGCTACTCTCTTCGATCTCATCCTTGTATGTTACTCTTCCCTCGTTATTCCTCTTTTTTCCTTTTTAACCTTTCGTTTTCGCTTCGGATGATGTTTTTGTTTAGGTTCGGATGATTTTGTTTACGTTCGGATGATTTTGTTTAGGTTCGGTGTTTGAATTGTGGAGTTAGGGTTTTTGTATTTGTGTGTATAATTCTTGCCGATTTCGTTGTTAATCGTTAGGCTTGGTGTTTGATTCGTCGATTTCGTTGTTAAATATTAGGTTTTTTGGTGTTTGAATTGTCGATTTAGAGGTTAGTTCTTGCCGATTACGTTGTTAGTTCTTGCCGATTACGTTGTTAATTCTTGCCGATTACGTTGTTAGTTCTTGCCGATTACGTTGTTAATTTTTGCTGATTACGTTGTTAATTGTGGTGATTAATCCAAATTATAATCTGAAATTGAGAATTGTTGTGTGATTAGTTTGTAAGATGAGAGTGAGATTGTGTGAGTATTGGTGTTAGTTATGTTTTTTTTGCCTCTTTTTTGTGATTTGTTTGTTAAATTATATGTCGATTTCGGAATAGATATCGTTGCGAATTGCGAGAGTATGCCGTGGAATTAGAAGCGTGGGGATATCGTTTTGTTTGCAGTTCGAGTTTCTATCGAAATTGTCGATTACTTGGTTCTGTATGTCGTTGTTGTCTGGTGATGTCCTGTTACATTGGTTTTATTAGGGAGCTATCGTCTTGTTTGGCATAAGCGATTGGCTTCTGGATACATTCGAGTTGTTTGATGTGATTTTAGGAGTAGTGGCTGATGTTGTATTGCGCAACGACCTTCTGATTGTGATTGTTTATGTTGTTTCTCGAGTCAGTTATGTAATTGGGAATGAGCCGTGTAGGTTTATATTATCTATGAAATTTCTCTACTGAATGATTTTCTGTGTGGGATTTACTTGTGGCTTCATTATGAAAGTTCTCTCGTATAGTTCGCTGCCTAGCGGGGTGATTATGGAGTATGTAGTTTTGGAGTGGAACTTTATCGACTTGCATCACTTATGTGGGGATCTTCGGAACTTGTTTTTGTTTGCTGATGAGCCTCTCATGTGGCTGTTCTTTTTGGTATTTCTCCCTTAATAATTCATTCAATCCTTTTTTAGTTTCTTCATCTCTGATTCGAGCAAGTAAATGAAACCCGTAGCCTATCATTCTGATTGTATTATCTTACATAGCTAGTTATGTGTCGTCATACTCTTGATTTTATGATGAAGATGTGATGTTTGTTTTGTCGGGCTTTATAGCGTGTAGTCTTTTAGCGAGAATTGTTGTGTCCAGTTGGATTTGGTTCTCATTTTTGTCGAATAATTCCAGGCTGCCAACTATCTGAACATCAAGAGCTTGCTGGACTTGACCTGTCAAACTGTTGCTGACATGATCAAGGGAAAGACACCCGAGGAGATCAGAAAGACTTTCAACATCAAGAATGACTTCACACCAGAGGAGGAAGAGGAGGTCCGCAGGGAGAACCAATGGGCTTTCGAATGAGGAGCCAGCTTAAACATTTTGCAAAGGGAACTGATGATTTGATGATACAGTGGTATGTGTGTCCTATAGTCAAAAAACTGTCGTTGGCTGGATCTCTCATGTTGTTTTGTGGTAGTTTCAAGAGTACGTTAATGCTGGGTACAAGGTGGCCTTGTAAATAACAGTAGTCTTCAATGGAGGTCGCTGTTATAGTGGGGTGGACTTCCCCCATTTTCGCAACTTCCTTCTATCTTCTGTCTTAATCATGTCAAGTACTTGGGCGTCTTAAGACATCTTATCTACATATGTGGGATTTAGCCATATGGCATTTCGACTTATCTTTTGCGCTCTGTTTTATTGCCTTATTCCCCTCTTTATCATAGCATAGCTAATTATGTAATGCCGCTGAAGGCGAATAGTAAATTGCCTTGGCTATATCTATGCATGTGGTTTTGCACTTGTATCCGCTATCTGGTACTGCGCTTATGATCTTGGAGATTAGTTGCAGTTCCGTGCTGATAATGTGAAGGGTAACCCATGGGTTTAAAGAGATTACAGGTTTCTAAGAACGCGTCTCAGCCATCGGGAATGACATCTCTTCCATATGAAGATTGCAGATTCAGTCATGGCTGAGGCAGGTCTATTACAACCGCTGAGCTTTCGATCGTTTTATTTAATTCTGTATTTGTTCTGAACTTCTTATCCCCCCGAAAAAGTACGACTATATGTGGGATTGTAGGCTAAGTTTTCATAACTTTATTAACTTCTACAGAGTGCGAACCTTTGACCTGTACGGCTGTACGTGATAGGAAGTAGGGGTTGGGGCCACTTGGGGGGTTAGCTGTATTGTTTTTACCGCATACTCTTCTCTGAAATAGAATTTTCCGGGCTTATGTTTCATAGGAAAAAACAAAAATGGGTTATCCAAACAATCCTACAACACCCGACCCCTAGGAGTACAACTGACGCATTCCAGTGGCTTTGATAACCCTCCATTTTGCTGTATCTTTTGATGATTTGATGCTTTAGTGTTTCAATAGTTTTTAACTTGCAATATTTTGACACAACACATAATATGACTTGACGTATTTCAGTGGCCGGTTCTAGCGCTTGAGGGTCTTTTGATGCCCCTCCATTTCGTATTATCACTAAAGCGCATCTTTTGACGATTTGACGCACTAATAATAGTTATTAACCTCTAATATTCTGACACAACACATAATATGACTAATATAAGTTATAGCTAAAATTTGAGCCATTGTCGTTGTTGAACTGTTTTAGGTAAAAAACCGTGCATAATAGCGCCTTCAATTTGGCCGAAATTTCACTATTTTGCAACTTTTTTGAACGGACAAAATTATACTCATCATAAAACCAAAGACACCTTAGGAGTACACTTGACTTATTCCACTGGCCGATTCCACCGTTTGAGATTCTTTTGATACTCCTCCATTTCGTATTATCGATAAAGTGTATCTTTTGACGATTTGAGGCATTGATAATAGTTTTTACCCTCTAATATTTTGACACAACACATAATATGACAAATATAAGTTATAGAAAAAATTTGAGCCATTTTCGTTGTCCAGTCGTTTTAGGTCAAAAACGGTATATTATAGCCTTCAATTTCATCGAAATTTCACCATTTTTGCAATTTTTTTGAATAGACAAAATTAAACTCAATATAAAACCATAGAAACCTTGGGAGTACACTTGACTTATTTCAGTGGCCAATTCTACCGTTTTAGGGTCTTTTGATACCCCTCCATTTCGTATTATCGCCAAAGTGTATCTTTTGACGATTTTATGCGCTAATACTAGTTTTTAACCTCCAATATTATGGCATAACTTATAATATGACTAATATAAGTTATAGCCAAAATTTGAGCCATTTTCGTTGTCGAGTCGTTTTAGGTCAAAAATCGTGTATTATTGCCTTCACTTTGGTCAAAATTTCACTATTTTTGAAAGTTTTTTGATACTCATCATAAAACCGCAGACACTTTAGGAGTACAATTGACTTATTTCAGTGGCTGGTTCTACCGTTTGAGGGTCTTTTGATACCCATCTATTTCGCATTATCGCTAAAGTGTATCTTTTGACGATTTGTCGCACTAATGATAGTTTATAACCTCTAATATTATGACAAACACATAATATGACTAATATAAGTTATAGGAAACTTTGAGCCATTTTCGTTGTCGACCCGTTTTAGGTCAAAAACCGTATATTATACCCATCATTTTGGTCGAAATTTCACTATTTTTGCAAGTTTTTTTTATAGGACAAAATTATACTCATCATAAAACTGTAGACACCTTAGGAGTACACTTGACTTATTTCAGTGGCCGATTCTACCGTTTGAGGGTATTTTGATACCCCTCCATTTCGTATTTTCGCTAAAGTGTATCTTTCGACAATTTGACACACTAATAATAGTTTTTAGCCTCTACTATTCTGACACAACACATAATGTTACTAATATGAGTTACAGCCAAGATTTGAGCCATTTTCGTTGTCGAGTCGTTTTAGGTCAAAAACCGTGTATTATAACCTTTAATTTCATCGAAATTTCACCATTTTTGCAAGTTTTTTGAACGGTAAAAATCATACTCATCATAAAATCTTACACCTTCGGAGTACACTTGACTTAATTCAGTGGCCGATTCTACCGTTTCAGTGTCTTTTGATACCCCTCCATTTCGTATTATCGCTAAAGTGTATCTTTTGACGATTTGACGCACTAATAATAGTTTTTAGCCTCTTACTTTCTGACACAGCACATAATATGACTGATATAAGATATAGCCAAAATTTGAGCCATTTTCGTTGTCGAGCCGTTTTAGGTTAAAAACTGTGTATTATAGCCTTCAATTTGGTCAAAATTTCACTATTTTTGCAAGTTTTTTGAACGGAAAAACTCATACTCATTATAAAACCGTATACACCTTAGGAGTACACTTGACTTATGTCAGTGGCCGATTCTACCGTTTGAGGTTCTTTTAATACTCCTCCATTTCGTATTATCGCTAAAATGTATCTTTTGACGATTTGACGCATTAATAATTGTTTTTAGCCTCTTATATTCTGACACATCACATAATATGTGTATATGACTAATATAAGTGATAGCCAAACTTTTGAGCCGTTTTCGTTGTCGAGCCGTTTGAGATAAAAGACCGAATATTATATAGCCTTCAATTTCATCGAAATTTCACCATTTTTGCAAGTTTTTTGAGCTGACAAAATTATACTCATCATATAGCCGTAGACACCTCAGGAGTACACTTGACTTATTTCAGTGGCCGATTCTATCGTTTGAGGGTCTTTTGATACCTTGCCATTTCGTATTATCGCTAAAGTATATCTTTTAATGATTTGACGCACTAATAATAGTTTTTAGCCTCTAATATACTCACACAACACATACAATGAGTGATGTCAGTTATAACTAAAATTTGAGCTATTTTCGTTACGAGTCGTTTTAGATCGAAAACCATTTTTTATAGCCTTCAATTTGGTCGAAATTTCACTATTTTTGCAAGTTTTTTGAACAGACAAAATTATTATCATCATAAAACCTCAGGCACCGCACCTTAGGAGTACACTTGACTTTTTTCATTAGCCGATTCTAACGTTTGAAGGTCTTTTGATACCCCTCCTTTTCGTATTACCAGTTAAGTGTATGTTTTGACAATTTGACGCACTAATAATAGTTTTTAGCCTCTGATAATTTGACACAACACATAATGTGATTATGATAAGTTATACCCAAAATTTGAGCAATTTTCGTTGTCGAGTCGTTTTAGGTAAAAAAACAATTATAATGCCTTCAATTTCATCGAAATTTTTTTGCAAGTTTTTTGAACGGACAAAATTGCACTCAATACTAGATTCTAACCTCTAATATTTTGACACAACACATAATATGACTAATATAAGTTATAGCAAAACTTTGAGCCTTTTTCGTTGTCGAGCCGTTTTAGGACAAAAAATGGTGTATTATACCGCCTTCAATTTTATTGTTTCACAATTTTTGCGAGTTTTTTGCACGGACAAAATTATACTCAATATAAAACCTACCGTAGACACCTTAGGAGTACACTTGACGTATTTCATAGGCCGGTTGTCCCATTTCAGGGTCTTTTGATAACCATCCACTTCGTATTATAGCTAAAGTGTATCTTTTGACGATTTGACGCACTAATAATAGTTTTTAACCTCTAATATTTTAACACAAATCATAATATGACTAATTTAACTTAAGCAAAAATTTGAGCCATTTTCGTTGTCGAGCCGTTTTCTGTCAAAAATCGTGTATTATAGCCTTCAATTTCATCGAAATTTCACCATTTTTGTAAGTTTTTTGAACTGACAAAATTATAATCAATATAAAACCGTAGACACCTTAGGAGTACACTTGACGTATTTCATTGGCCGGTTCTCCCATTTCGGGGTCTTTTGATAACCATCCACTTCGTATTATAGCAATTTTCGTTGTCGAGCCGATTTTGGTAAAAAATGGTGTATTATATCCTTCAATTTCATCGAAATTTAACCATTTTTGCAAGTTTTTTGAACGGACAACATGAAACTCAATTAAAAACCGTAGACACCTTAGGAGTACACTTGACGTATTTCATTGGCTGGTTCTCCCATTTCGGGGTCTTTTGATAACCATCCACTTCGTATTATGGTTAAAGTGTATCTTTTGACGATTTGATGCACTAATAATAGTTTTTAACCTCTAAAATTCTAACACTACCCATAATATGACTAATATAAGTTATAGCAAAAAATTGAGCCATTTTTCGTTTTCGAGTCGTCTTAGGTAAAAAACCGTGTATTATAGCCATCAGTTTGATCGAAATTTCACTATTTTTGCAAGTTTTTTGAACGGACAAAATCATACTTATCATAAAACCGTATACACTTTAGGAGTACACTTGGCTTATTTCAGTGGCCGATTCTACCGTTTGAGGTTCTTTTGATACTCCTCCATTTCGTATTATCGCTAAAGTGTATCTTTTGACGATTTGATGCTATAATAAAAGTTTTTCGACTCTAATATTCTGACACAGCACATAATATGACTAATATAAGATATATAAAAATTTTGAGCCATTTTTATTGTCGAGCCGTTTTAGGTCAAAAATCGGGTATTAGCCTTCAATTTGGTCCAAATTTCACTATTTTTGCAAAGTTTTTTGAACGGACAAAATAATACTCATCATAAACGTAGACACCTTAGAAGTACACTTGACTTATTTCAGTGGCCGATTCTACCGTTTGAGGGTCTTTTGATACCCCTCCATTTCGTATTATTGCTAAAGTGTATCTTTTGACGATTTGACGCTCGAATAATAGTTTTTAGCCTCTAATATTCTGACACAGCACATAATACGACTAATATAAGTTATAGCCAAAATTTGAGCCATTTTCATTGTCGAGCCGTTTTAGGTAAAAAACAGTGTATTATAGCCTTCTATTTGGTCGAAATTTCACTATTTTTGCAAGTTTTTTGAACGGACAAAATCATACTCATCATAAAACCGTATACACCTTAGAAGTACACTTGACTTATTTCAATGGCCGAATCTACCGTTTGAGGTTCTTTTGATACTCCTCCATTTCGTATAATCGCTAAAGTGTATCTTTTGACGATTTGACGCTCTAATAATAGTTTTTACCCTCTAATATTCTGACAAAGCACATAATATGACTGATATAAGATATAGCCAAAATTTGAGCCATTTTCATTGTCGAGCCGTTTTAGGTAAAAAACAGTGTATTATAGCCTTCTATTTGGTCGAAATTTCACTATTTTTGCAAGTTTTTTGAACGGACAAAATCATACTCATCATAAAACCGTATACACCTTAGAAGTACACTTGACTTAATTCAATGGCCGAATCTACCGTTTGAGGTTCTTTTGATACTCCTCCATTTCGTATAATCGCTAAAGTGTATCTTTTGACGATTTGACGCTCTAATAATAGTTTTTACCCTCTAATATTCTGACAAAGCACATAATATGACTGATATAAGATATAGCCAAAATTTGAGCCATTTTCGTTGTCGAGCCGTTTTAGGTTAAAAACTGTGTATTATAGCCTTCAATTTGGTCAAAATTTCACTATTTTTGCAAGTTTTTTGAACGGAAAAACTCATACTCATTATAAAACCGTATACACCTTAGGAGTACACCTGACTTATGCCAGTGGCCGATTCTACTGTTTGAGGTTCTTTTAATACTCCTTCATTTCGTATTATCGCTAAAATGTATCTTTTGACGATTTGACGCTCTCATAATAGTTTTTAGCCTCTAATATTCTGACTCAGCACATAATATGACTAATTTAAGATATGGTAAAAATTTGAACCATTTTTGTTGTCGAGCCGTTTTTGGTAAAATACCGTGTATTATAGCCTTCAATTTGGTCGAAATTTCACTATTTTTGCAAGGTTTTTGAACGGACAAAATAATACTCATCATAAAACCGTAGACACCTTAGGAGTACACTTGACTTATTTAAGTGGACGATTCTACCGTTTGAGGTTCTTTTGGTACTCCTCCATTTCGTATTATCGCTAAAGTGTATCTTTTGACGATTTGACGCTCTAATAATAGTTTTCACCCTCTAATATTCTGACAAAGCACATAATATGACTGATATAAGATATAGCCAAAATTTGAGCCATTCTCGTTGTCGAGCCGTTTTAGGTTAAAAACCGTGTATTATAGCCTTCAATTTGGTCAAAATTTCACTATTTTTGCAAGTTTTTTAAACGGACAAAATAATACTCATAATAAAACCGTAGACACCTTAGGAATACTACTTATTTCAGTGGCCGATTCTACCGTTTGAGGTTCTTTTGGTAGTCCTCCATTTCGTATTATCGCTAAAGTGTATCTTTTACGATTTGACGCTCTAATAGTAGTTCTTACCCTCTAATATTCTGACAAAGCACATAATATGACTAATATAAGATATAACCAAAATTTGCGCCATATTCGTTGTCGAGCCGTTTTAGGTCAAAAACCGCGTATTATAGCCTTCAATTTGGTCGAAATTTCACTAATTATGCAAGTTTTTTGAACGGACATAATCACACTCATCATAAAACCGTATACACCTTAGGAGTACACTCGACTTATTTCAGTGGCCGATTCTACCGTTTGAGGTTTTTTGATACTCCTCCATTTCGTATTATCGCTAAAGTGTATCTTTTGACGTTCTAATAATAGTTTTTAGCCTCTAATATTCTCACATAGCACATAATATGACTAATATAAGATATAGCGAAAATTTGAGCCATTTTCGATGTCGAGCCGTTTTAGATCAAAAACCGTGTATTAGCCTTAAATTTGGTCGAAATTTCACTATTTTTCCTAGTTTTTTGAACGGACAAAATAATACTCATCATAAAACCGTAGACACCTTAGGAGTACACTTGACTTATTTAAGTGGCCGATTCTACCGTTTGAGGTTCTTTTGGTACTCCTCTATTTAGTATTATCGCTAAAGTGTATCTTTTGACGATTTGACGCTCTAATAATAGTTTTTACCCTATAATATTCTGACAAAGCACATAATATGACAAATATAAGATATAGCCAAAATTTGAGCCATTTTCGTTGTCGAGCCGCTTTAGGTCAAAAACCGTGTATTATAGCCTTTAATTTGGTCAAAATTTCACTATTTTTGCAAGTTTTTTAAACGGACAAAATAATATTCATAATAAAACCGTAGACACCTTAGATGTACATTTGACTTAAATCAGTGGCCGATTCTACCGTTTAAGGGTATTTCGATACCGCTCCATTTCGTATTATTAATAAAGTGTATCTTTTAAAGATTTGACGCACTTATAATAGTTTCTAGCTTCTAAAATTTTGACACAATACATAATATGATTAATATAAGTTATCGCCAAAATTTGAGCCATTTCTGTTTTCGAGCCGTTTTAGGTCAAAAACCGTTTATTTTAGCCTTCAATTTGGTCGAAATTTCACTATTTTTGCAAGTTTTTTAAACGGACAAAATAATACTCATTATAAAACCGTAGACATATTAGGAGTACACTAGACTTATTTCAGTGCCCGATTCTACCGTTTGAGGTTCTTTTGGTACTCCTCCATTTCGTATTATCGCTAAAGTGTATCGTTTGACAATTTCAAGCTCTAATAATAGGTTTTAGCCTCTAATATTCTGACACAACACATAATACGACTAATATAATTTATAGCCAAAATTTGAGCCATTTCCGTTGTCGAGCCGTTTTAGGTCAAAAACAGTGTATTATAGCCTTCTATTTGGTCACAATTTCACTATTTTTGCAAGTTTTTTGAACGGACAAAATCATACTCATCATAAAACCGTATACACCTTTGAAGTACACTTGACTTATTTCAATTGCCGATTCTACCGTTTGAGGTTCTTTTGGTACACCTCCATTTCGTATTATCGCTAAAGTGTATCTTTTGACGATTTGACGCTCTAATAATAGTTTTTACCCTCTAATATTCTAACAAAGCACATAATATGACAAATATAAGATATAGCCAGAATTTGAGCTACTTTCGTTGTCAAGCCGTTTTAGGTCAAAAACCGTGTATTATAGCCTTCAATTTGGTCAAAGTTTCACAATTTTTGCAAGTTTTTTGAACGGACAAAATAATACTCATCATAAAACCGTAGACACCTTAGGAGTACACTTGACTTAATTCAGTGGCCGATTCTACCGTTTGAGGGTCTTTTGATACCCCTCCATTTCGTATTATCGCTAAAGTGTATCTTTTGACGATTTGACGATCAGATAATATTTTTTAGCCTCTAACATTATGACGCAGCACATAATACGACTAATATAAGTTATAGCCAAAATTTGAGCCATTTTCGTTGTCGAGCCGTTTTAGGTCAAAAACAGTGTATTATAGCATTCAATTTGGTCGAAATTTCACTATTTTTGCAAGTTTTTTGAACGGACAAAATCATACTCATCATAAAACCGTATACACCTTAGAAGTACACTTGACTTATTTCAATAGTCGATTCTACCGTTTGAGGTTCTTTTGGTACTCCTCCATTTCGTATTATCGCTAAAGTGTATCTTTTGACGATTTGACGCTCTAATAATAGTTTTTACCCTCTAATTTTCTGATAAAGCACATAATATGACTAATATAAGATATAGCCAAAATTTGAGCCATTTTCGTTGTCGAGCCGTTTTAGGTCAAAAACCGTGTATTATAGCCTTCAATTTGGTCAAAATTTCACTATTTTTTCAAGTTTTTTAAACGGACAAAATAATACTCATAATAAAACCGTATACACCTTAGGAGTACACTTGACTTATTTCAGTGGCTGATTCTACCGTTTGAGGGTCTTTTGATACCCCTGCATTTCGTATTATCGCTAAAGTGTATCTTTTGACGATTTGACGCTCTGATAATAGTTTTTAGCCTCTAATAATATGACGCAGCACATAATACGACTAATATAAGTTATAGCCAAAATTTGAGCCATTTTCGTTGTCGAGCCGTTTTAGGTCAAAAACAGTGTATTATAGCCCTCTTTTTGGTCGAAATTTAACTATTTCTGCAAGTTTTTTGAACGGACAAAATCATACTCATCATAAAACCGTAGACACCGTAGGAGTACACATGACTTATTTCAATAGCCGATTCTACCGTTTGAGGATCTTTTGGTACTCCTCCATTAAGTATTATCGTTAAAGTGTATCTTTTGACGATTTGACGCTCTAATAATAGTTTTTAACCTCTAATATTCTGACAAAGCACATAATATGACTAATATAAGATATAGCCAAAATTTGAGCCATTTTCGTTATCGAGCCGTTTTAGGTCAAAAACTGTGTATTATAGCTTTCAATTTGGTCAAAATTTCACTATTTTTGCAAGTTTTTTGAACGGAAAAACTCATACTCATCATAAAACCGTATACACCTTAGGAGTACACTTGACTTATTTCAGTGGCCGATTCTACCGTTTGAGGTTCTTTTGATACTCCTCCATTTCGTATTATCGCTAAAATGTATCTTTTGACGATTTGACGCTCTAATAATAGTTTTTAGCCTCCAATATTCTGACACAGCACATAATATGACTAATATAAGATATAGCGAAAATTTGAGCCATTTTCTATGTCGAGCCGTTTTAGATCAAAAACCGTGTATTAGCCTTAAATTTGGTCGAAATTTCACTATTTTTCCTAGTATTTTGAACGGACAAAATAATACTCATCATAAAACCGAAGACACCTTAGGAGTACACTTGACTTATTTAAGTGGCCGATTCTACCGTTTGAGGTTCTTTTGGTACTCCTCAATTTCGTATTTTCGCTAAAGTGTATCGTTTGACAATTTCAAGCTCTAATAATAGTTTTTAGCTTCTAATATTCTGACACAGCACATAATATGACTAATTTAATAAATAGTAAAAATTTGAGCCATTTTCGTTGTCGAGCCGTTTTAGGTAAAAAACCATGTATTATACCCTTCAATTTGGTCGAAATTTCACAATTTTTGCAAGTTTTTTGAACGGACAAAATAATACTCATCATAAAACCGTAAACACCTTAGGAGTACACTTGACTTAATTCAGTGGCCGATTCTACCGTTTGAGGGTCTTTTGATACCCCTCAATTTCGTATTATCGCTAAAGTGTATCTTTTGACGATTTGACGATCTGATAATAGTTTTTAGCCTCTAATATTATGACGCAGCACATAATACGACTAATATAAGTTATAGCCAAAATTTGAGCCATTTTCGTTGTCGAGCCGTTTTAGGTCAAAAACAGTGTATTATAGCATTCAATTTGGTCGAAATTTCACTATTTTTGCAAGTTTGTTGAACGGAAAAAATCATACTCATTATAAAACCGTATACACCTTAGGAGTACACTTTACTTATTTTAGTGGCCGATTCTACCGTTTGAGCTTCTTTTGATACTCCTCCATTTCGTATTATCGCTAAAATGTATCTTTTGACGATTTGACGCTCTAATAATAGTTTTTACTCTCTAATATTCTGACACAACACATAATATGACTAATTTAAGATATAGTAAAAATTTGAGCCATTTTCGTTGTTGAGCCGTTTTAGGTCAAAAACCGTGTATTAGCCTTCAATTTGGTCGAAATTTAACCATTTTTGCTAGTTTTTTGAACGGACAAAATAATACTCATCATAAAACCGTAGACACCTTAGGAGTACACTTGAATTATTTCAGTGGCCGATTCTACTGTTTGAGGGTCTTTTGATATCCCTCCATTTCGTATTATCGCTAAAGTGTATCGTTTGACGTACTAATAATAGTTTTTAGCCTCTAATATTCTGACACAGCACATAATATGACTAATATAAGATATAGCAAAAATTTGAGCCATTTTCGATGTCGAGCCGTTTTAGATAAAAAACCGTGTATTAGCCTTCAATTTGGTCGAAATTTAACTATTTTTGCTAGTTTTTTGAACGGACAAAATAATACTCATCATAAAACCGTAGACACCTTAGGAGTACACTTGAATTATTTCAGTGGCCGATTCTACTGTTTGAGGGTCTTTTGATATCCCTCCATTTCGTATTATTGTTACAGTGTATCTTTTGACGATTTGACGCTATAATAATAGTTTTTAGCCTATAATATTCTGACACAGCACATAATATGACTAGTATAAGATATAGCCAAAATTTGAGGCATTTTCGTTGTCGAGCCGTTTTAGGTCAAAAACCGTGTATTATAGCCTTCAATTTGGTCGAAATTTCACTATTTTTGCAAGTTTTTTTAACACAGAAAATAATGCTCATCATAAAACTCTTGACATCTTAGGAGTACACTTCTTATTTCAGTGGCCGATTCTACTGTTTGAGGGTCTTTTGATACTCCCTCTATTTCGTATTATCGCTAAAGTGTATCTTTGGACGATTTGACGCACTAATAATACTTTTTAACCTCTAATATTATGACACAACACATAATATGACTAATATAAGTTATAGCCAAAATTTGAGCCATTTTCGTTGTCGAGCCGTTTTAGGTCAAAAACCATGTATTATAGCCTTCAATTTGGTCGAAATTTCACTAGTTTTGCAAGTTTTTGAATGGACAAAATTATACTCATCATAAAACCATAGAGACCTTAGGAGTACACTTGACTTATTTCAGAAGCCGATCCTACCGTTTGAGAGTGTTTTGATACCCCTCAATTTCGTATTATCGCTAAAGTGTATCTTTTGACGATTTGTCGCACTAATAATAGTGTTTAGCCTCTAATATTTTGACACAACACATAATATGATTAATATAAGTTATAGCCAAAATTTGAGCAATTTCCGTTGTTGAGCCGTTTTAGGTCAAAAACCGTGTATTATAGCCTTCAATTTCATCGAAATTTCACCATTTTTGCAAGTTTTTTGAACGGACAAAATTATACTCATCATAAAATCGTAGACACCCTAGGATTACACTTGACATATTTCAGTGGCCGGATCTACCGTTTCAGGGTCTTTTGATAACCACCCATTTCGTATTATAGTTAAAGTGTATCTTTTGACGATTTGATGCACTAATACGAGATTTTAACCCACAGAACTCATAATATGACTAATATAAGTTATAGCGAAAATTTGAGCCATTTTAGGTCAAAAACCGTGTATTATAGCCTTCAATTTTGTCGAAATTTCACTATTTTTGCAAGTTTTTTTAACACAGAAAATAATACTCATCAGAAAACTCTAGATATCTTAGGAGTACACTTCTTATTTCAGTGGCCGATTCTACTGTTTGAGGGTATTTTGATACCCCTCCATTTCAGATTATCGCTAAAGTGTATCTTTTGAAGATTTGACACACTAATAATAGTTTTAAGGCTTTAATATTCTGACACAACATATAATATGACTAATATAAGTTATAGCCAAAAATTGAGCCATTTTCGTTGTCGAGCCGTTTTAGGTCAAAAATGGTGTATTATATCCTTCAATTTCATCGAAATTTCACCGTTTTTGCAAGTTATTTGAACAGACAAAATGTAACAGCCTGATCCACAGTCCGTCGCAACACAACCCAATAAGATGGGTAGTCACCTCCTAGGCCCGTAAATTCTCTCGTGGGCTCTAAAAGGTGAAGCCCTTGTTGTTAGTATGATGGTAGGAATCTATTATATACTGGTCATATGAGCTTTATTTTCCCAATGTGGGACAAACCAACTCCATAATCCACTTTCCATATTCCGTAGTGTTACACAAAATTATACTCAATATAAAACCGTAGAAACCTTAAGAGTACACTTGACATATTTCAGTGGCTGGTTCGACCGTTTCGAGGTCTTTTGATAACCATCCACTTCGTATTATGGCTAAAGTGTATCTTTTGACGAATTGATGCACCAATACTAGGATTTAACCTCTAATATTCTGACACAACTCATAATATGACTAATATAAGTTATAGCAAAAGTTTGAGCCATTTTCGTTGTCGAGCCGTTTTAGGTCAAAAACCGTGTATAGCATTCAATTTGGTCGAAATATCACTATTTTTACAAAAAATTTGAACGGACAAAATTATACTCATCATAAAACCATAGACACCTTAGGAGTACACTTGACTTATTTACTGTTTGAGGGTCTTTTGATACCCCTCTATTTCATATTATCGCTACAGTGTATCTTTTGACGATTTGACGCACTAATAAAAGTTTTTAACCACTAATATTCTGACACAACGCATAATATGACTAATATAAGCTATAGCAAAAATTTGAACCATTTTCGTTGTCGAGCCGTTTTAGGTTAAAAACTGTGTATTATAGCCTTCAACTTGGTCGAAATTTCACTATTTTTGCAAGTTTTTTGAAAGGACAAAATGATACTCACCATAAAACCGTAGACACCTTAGGAGTACACTTGACTTATTTCAGTGGCCGATTCTATCGTTTGAGGGTCTTTTGATACCTATCCATTTCGTATTACCGCTAAAGTATATGTTTTGACGATTTGACGTACTACTAATAGTTTTTAACCTCTAATATTCTCGCACAACACATAATATGAGGAATATAAGTTATATCAAAAATTTGAGCCACTTTCATTGTCGAGCCATTTTAGGTCAAAAACCGTGTATTATAGCTTTCAATTTGGTCGAAATTTCACTTTTTTTGCAAGTTTTTTGAACGGACAAAATTATACTCATCATAAAATCGTAGATACCTTAGGAGTACATTTGACTTATTTCAGCAGCCGATTCTACCGTTGAGGGTCTTTTGGTACTCCTCCATTTCGTATTATCGCTAAAGTGTATCTTTTGACGATTTGACGCACTACTAATAGTTTTTAACCTCTAATATTATGACACAACACATAATATGACTAATTTAAGTTATAGCCAAAATTTGAGCCATTTTCGTTTTCATCCAAATTTCACCATTTTTGCAAGTTTTTTGAACATATAAAATTACACTCATTATATTACCGTAGACATCTTAGGATTACACTTGACGTATTTCAGTGGCTGGTTCTACCGTTCGAGGGCTTTTGATACCTCTCCATTTCGTATTATGGCTAAAGTGTATCTTTTGACGATTTGACGCACTAATAATAGTTTTTAACCTCTAATATTCTAACACAACACATAATATGACTAATACACCGTATAAGATATTGCCAAAATTTGAGCCATTTTTGTAGTCGAGCCGTTTTAGGTAAAACCGTGTATTATATAGCCTTCAATGTGGGCGAAATTTTACTATTTTTGCAAGTTTTTTGAAAGTATAAAACAACACTCATCACATTACTGTAGACACCTTAGGAGTACACTTGACGTATTTCAGTGTTCTACTGTTTGAGGGTCTTTTGATAACCTTCCATTTCGCATTATGGCTAAAGTATATTTTTTGACGATTAGATGCACTAATAATAGTTTTTAACCTAAAATATTCTGACACAACAGATAATATGACTAATGTGGAGTAAGTTATTACCAAAATTTGTCGTTTTCGTGCCGATTCATGGTTTAAAAAACCGTGGATTATAAGCTTTTATTTTGTCGAAATTTCACTAATTTGGCATATATATTAAATAATATATCAGGACATAACACATAATATCACTAATATATGCTATTGCAAAAATATGAGCTAATTTCGTTTCCGTGTATTATAGCCTTTAATTTGGTGAATTTTTCATTATATTCACCCCCCATACCAATCTCAAACTTGAGACTTTACCACATCAACTTGTTCATTTGAGACTCAGACTCTTAATAGTCTCAGACTTGCTGCTTATACCAGCGATCAGGATAGCCGACTAAACCACTGAGCAGCAGAAAATTGACCCTTCCAAAAATGAGAATGTAACTTACATTCGATGTAAATGCAATGTCATTCTACGTTGTTAAAAGAAAGAATAGCTCAAAAAGTGACAGTTAAAAATGGGTATGGGTATAAGCTTCACTTACTTGATGAAACAAAGATGTGTCACATTTCCGTGACCGAGCCTGTGCAATTATGTAGTGTTTCTGCTTCAGTTTCATCCATCATATTGCCACTCTCATCAGATCAATGCCCACCCACTGAGGCCTTGGTCGAACATTAACCTAGGCAGCCATCAACAGAATGTGCAGTCTCCCTATCTTATCGGTTAAAACACCAGCCTGAAATTACAGTTTAGGTTTGACATTCGGCCTTCAGCAAGGAATGGTGTTCTAGTTGAGAATTTAAACCAAATTTAAGGGCCGCATCCATCATCAAAACTACATTCATTCCGCATTGCTTCCTATCTCCTACTCTAAAACTGTGAACAAGTTCTATCAGGTCTATAAGACCACAACCAGGCACTTTCCCGCTCATTCTTTTCTTCATCAAAACCTTCACCTCAGCAGCATCCTCCCATCGACAAGCAGCAGCATAAACATTAAACAGCAGTGCATAGCACATTGTATTGTTCGGCTCTAACTCAATCAGTGCCTTTCCAATGCTTTCCGCTAGAGATGAATCACCTAGGTATCGGCATGAACTAAGCAGATTTGCCCAAACCAGGGATTCTGGTGGCATATCAACAGCAAAAAGGCTCACTTTCCGAACAGTCTCCAACGCTTCTTGCAAGAGCCCATTGCTTGCCAGCAGGTTAGCCAAACACCAATAATGTGCAAAGTTGGGTTTTACACCAAACAGATCAACCATCTGATGAAAATGAAGTCGTCCTTCTTCCAAAAGTCCTGCACGCGTACAGGCACATAGAACACCTACATAGGTTATTTCATCAGGGAGTACTCGTTGTCGTTGACTAGAGCTCACATCCTTATGAGCTTCAATGTCACTACTTGATTTCGTCCAAAGAACCATATCCTCAAATAAATGGAGCCCATCCATAGGATTGCCATGAAGACAATGCCCCAAAATCATTGAATTCCAACAAACTAAATTCTTCTCCACTAGACTATCAAAAATACTACGCGCAACCTCCACTTTCCGACATTTGTTATACATATCAATCAAGGCCGTGCTCATGATCACATTCCAATTCCATAACCTTCTTATCAAAAACCCATGTACAGAACCTCCCTCTTTAAGCCTAGCAGACCTTCCACACGCAGCAAGCACATTAACCATAGTCGTATCGTTCCCCAACAATCCCGTCCTCACCATCTCCCTAAACAGCTTAAGCACGCACCCAGGGTTTTCACCTTCCAAATGACCCGACATCAACACATTCCAAGAAACCACATTTCTCTCAGACATTCCATCAAACATGTTGTGTGCTCTCCTCAAATCACCCATTTTCACAAACCCATCAAGAATCGAGTTCCGAGACACCGAATCTCTCACAGGCATTTCCTCAAACACCTTCAGTGCAACCTCAATCAGCCCAAAACAACCATACATATGAATCAAAGAATTCTCAATTTGCATCACACCATCAAACCCATACTTAATAACTTGTCCGTGACACTTCTCACCAATCTTAACATCACCAAACTTTGAACAACAACTAATCAATGGCGGAAAAGTATAAGAATTGGGGAAAATCCCACCAGATTTCAACACCTCAAAGTAAAAATTAACACCTTGACTAGGCACAAAGCTTAAAGAATACGCCTTAATCACAGTATTAACACAAACAATATCAGGGTAATCGATACTATTAAAAACCCACAAAGTATAGCGCAAATCTTCAACTTTAGATGATAATCTAAGTAACTTACTGCAGAAGAATGGGTTATTAATGCGACCAGAAGTGATTAGATGGGCATGGATTTGATAAAGGTGGGATCTTTCTAGACATTGATGATTGAAATAGCTTGAAACTTGTTGAACAAGCGACAGATTTTTACTATGAGTAGCGTAATGTCGACGATATTGGGGGAAATAATGAGAAAAAGAAGGGTTTTTGAGACAAGAAATGCATCGAATAAACACTCTTGCCATTCATTTGAAACTGGGAATCGATGATTTTTCCGCCATTAACACACTTTCATGTGATTTTCTCTCTCCTCTGGGAAAACATGAAGGCGCAAAATAAAGAAAGTCCGCATAATTTCTGGTATTTTCCAATTGACCGATACGACGTCGTATTGCGTAAAATAGAGCTGAAACGACGTGGTAAAGTGGGGAAATATTCTATATAAATATTGGGGGCGAAATATTGAATTAATTTGATTGGGAAAAGAAAAGGGGAAAAATGGTGAGAGTGGGTAGAAGTTTAATGAAGAGTGTAGGAGAAGGAATTAACAAAACTCTCTCTGAAATTCTGGTTTGCCCATTAACCAAACAGCCCCTAAGGTTTGATTTTCCTTTTTTTTTTCATTCATATATTCATTTGTTTTTTACTTTTTGTTATAAATTTGTAATTCCAGAAAAAAATATTAAATAATTGTGTTTTTTTTTTTTTGTGTGTAGGTACTGTGAGAAGACAGAGTCATTGATCAGTGACCAGATTGGTGTATCTTTTCCGGTAAGATTTCAATCATTTTTGGACTTTCTTTGGTTAATGACTTAATGTTACATACTATCTGGTGCTGGGTTTTTTGGGGTTTAGAAATTTCGGAGTTTAGTGTAATTTAGAAGCTGATTTTTAGTTTGGTAAATTTAGGAAATAACACCTAGTGTAATAGGTAGTCGCATTTGCTAGGGGTAAAGTTGCGAACAACTGAGCTTTATGTCGAATTTTTTGAAATTCAGACAAATCTGGAACATGAAATTCTATTCTAGTTTTGGGATTGTAGTGTGGTTAGACTAGTAGTGTACAGTACAATATTCCCAAAACCCCAAGATAGTCCTCTCACTGCTTTGATCTTGAGTTGTATGAGTGTGCCGCAGGTTAGTGTGAATCAAAAGCATCACACTGCCTTTTTTTCGATTACTCTATTGCGTTTACTCAGACAGTAACTCGGTGAGGTTTACCACTTTAGCACAAACTGAAAAGATGCCAACTTTTTACTTACATTTTCATTGGTGACTGCCACATTTTAACTGATGGAGTGTGCGTTGAGCAAATGTGCAAGCATGTTTTCTAATTTGCTTCTCAGCTGGTGAAGAACTTTCATTAGGTAAAGCCTGGTTCCCCTCACAAAACTCGACCCAACGTAAAGATTTGAATGAAATGGAGGGAGTACAAGATTCATGGTTGGGTTTTCTTTGGTGACAATCTTGTTGTGTATGCAAGTTGAGGACAGGGCTCCCTAACAAACTTGAAGTCGTTGAAGATTTAGGTACTCATTTTCACATGAAATTGTCTGTAAAGCACGATCATAACTCTAATACCGTATCTGATTTGGGTACACACAAAGTATCCTGGATAAGAGCCCACCCTTTGTGAACCACTCAGTCACGGAGAAATATAATCTGTTGTCCCTCCTAGGGCAAGAAGATAAGCCCTTCCTGTAAGGCTTGTAAGAAATGCTGCATTTCTCTTTTTCAAAGCTAGCACTAAATATTGGGTGAGTTCGATGATTTGACATAGTTCCATAGCTACATTTTTTTTTTTTTTTTTAGGGAATGCATAGCTACAAAATATGGAAATTAGCATATCAATGCTGAACTTGTGCTCCTACCAGGTATCTGTAACCTGGTATCTTATGTCAAGCTGTGATATGTTACCAAAACTAGGTGAAATTCTGCATGAGTAGATACCAAATACACCATAGTCTTTTATTTCACATCTAGCTTATGCATACTCAAACAGATACCCTTTTAGACACCATGCCTTCCTGAATCCGATTTATCAACATTTCTACCGGGATTTTACCAATGAGGACTCACGTCGCTTGCTCGAGTTGCCATAGAGCAAGAAGAACTAATCTTTTAGTTGGCTAAACCTACTTTTCCATGTGCTGGAAATGGACAAAGAATACTAGTCATTTGATTTAGGTGTACGTAACTAGTATAGACGAGTTATCCCATGGAATCTGCAAATCAGACCTCCCATCTACTAGGGCTACATATGGTAAAGGGTTACTATGTCTGTTATGAGCATGTACATTAGCTGATCATATTTGGGATTTTCGGGAATCTTCGTGTCATGTCTTGGCATATCATCAGTTCAAGATATTGCTACAAGCTTCGAATCTCCTGCTCTCTGGCAACCCTGAATTCTTAGTCCTGTTTCGATATGATTGCTCAACATTATGTTGTGAATGTGAAGGAGGCATGAGTTTTAACACCTGAAGATCTGAACCTCAGTACACTTAACCCTGAAGTCCCAACAACATTCGATGTAAGACAATGCCATGACATCCCTTATGCCCCATGCCATCATCAGTTGAACCTTTGTAGCTACCTCGAGTCAGTCATCACATTACAATGCAAGACCTTAGTGGTTGAAGACCGAAAATAGCTCACTGGATACTGTTGCATTGAACTATAAACTCCAATGATTTAACCTGCAAAGCATTGAAGATCCTGTCACAAGTCACAGGTTGCGCCTGATGGCGTTCCTTTCCTGTTAATTTACTAGACCTACCACTAGTATCTGCTTGCCATTACTATAACCAATCCCCCCCCCCCCCTCTTACTGAAATCCAAGCCTGAAGGTGGCAATGATGCTTTACCACAGTTTTCACTTGCTATAATCAGCATTCTCCTTGATTTTGATACATGTCTGCTCTGTCTACACTGCAGATAATTGATGGAATACCCCGCTTAGTTCCCAAAGACGGCAAGATACTTGAAGATGGTGGCTCATCAAGCTCTGACACTTCCGCCCAATCTTCTGTCACAAAGGAGACGGCAGAATGACAGAAAAGCGACATTCTAGGACTATTTTCCTACTTTAATCGCATCAAGCTTTCACTGGCGTTTTAAGACTCCTATATAGTTCAACATTTCTCAGATTCGGCATAGCATTAGGATCTTTACAGCTGCAAGCATCTTGTGTACAATCAGTTCCTCTTCTGTTAACGCTGAACAGAAATATAATGATGCAAAAATATTTGCAGGGTAAACTTTTATACAGTAATCTGTTCTGTTCACATTGTTACAATTTTTATTTACAGAATGCAGGATAACTTATTGTGTTATCTGCTCATCACATTTCTATCCAACTGTTGCAGAATTTGTCATTACTCTTGAATCACAATAGCTTTTAGTATTCGCAAGTTAGGTTCTACCCCGGGGAGATGGCTAACCTCACTACATTTTCGCTTATCATTAAAAATAACCAAATATTCACAATTTAAAAAGAAAAACTGTTGGGAATTTGTCATAATAAATGCTGAAATTGAATTCATAAGCATTATGAAGAGAATGATTGGAGATTTTGTAATACTTATCCTTATCCATTTAATTGTAGGTTTTAAGCTATTTTTGTGAATTGGTACACTTATTAATGAACTAAATTTGTCAAAGAAAAAAACCAAACAAATGAGAAAATTTAGGCAAAAGTATCACAAATAAAGCCTGGCAATGTACATTGTGACACATAAGTTTGACTCGTTTTATCTTTATCTACAATTATAATTTTTGTACACTGGAAATAAAAACTCCTATATCTTTTCTCAATAACTTTTCAAATTTTGATCAGCATTTTCTACACTTCAACCATCTTTTCAAGTTTAAAGAGCGACGCTCGGAATCAATAGTACTCCCTTCTTTCAATTTCGCCCAGGTACGATTGTTAAGTCCCTATTTTGTGTTTCTGATACGCAACAAAACTAATCATGCATGTACTGGTTTTATTTACGTAGAAGGGCTTTTTCTCCGCGAGTTAAAAGTACGCAACTTTAGGCCTTGTAGCTCGGTAGCTCTTATAGTGTGTTATCGACTATCGTAGATTGTGAACAAGAAAAGCGTAAGAAACATGTAAGAGATTCTCTCACAGATTTTTCAGAGTGGATGGGGAAAAAAATGGGCAGAGAAATATGAAGGGCTCAAAAGTAACATATTGAAGTAAATGAAAAAAAAAGTTCCAATGCCGGGAATCGAACCCGGGTCTCCTGGGTGAAAGCCAGATCTCCTAACCGCTGGACGACATCGGATTTGTTGGTCTAATTAAGAAGCGAACTATATATCACGACAAGTCTACAACCAATAAATTGGAACACAACACCTAACAAATTTGCAAAATTTCACTAACATAAAATCCAAACTTATTTCTTTTTTTAATTACATTGATTGATACAAAATTAGATTTCTTTTTCTTAATTATATATTAGGTTGGTTCTTGTAGGTTGATAATCATTTAAATTGGATTTGACATATATCACCAAACATGTCATTTTCATGTTAGCGGATAATTTAAATATCGCCACTAATGAATAATGAAACCTTTATATTAAGGAGCCCGGGGTCTATATCTCCAACTATCAACTCCAAGTTGTTGAATTGCTCAAGTGTTAGTTAAGGTTGATTAACTGGGTTGGTGATGAGCCAACCAGTATAAAAACCGTAAAAGAAACTCTTATTTCGATCAGGATAAGGTGGAATTATATGTGCATAACCGAATAATTGAAATTGTAGTATAGGGATCAAATTGATCAGTTGGTAACAACCAAATTATTGAGCTCTACCATAGATTACTATCTTATTTTAAAACTAATCAAATTGTTGGTGGTGCTAGATTAGAGTACAAATAAAAGAGGGTGGAACAGTGAAAGATTGAGACTTTGTTTAGGTGCAACCAATATGTGCTTGATTGACACTCCAACCTTTATACTAATAAATCCTTCCAATTTACGCAACAAAGACTGACCAAGTAGCATGCACTTCACATAAAAAGTTTATATGTTTCAAGAAACAAAGAATATCTTTTACTACTACTACTAGTACTAGTTCTAGTGCTATTACAATTATCATAATCTCGCATTGAACTATATAGCTAGTTATGCAGAACATGTTATGGCCGATCTACAATTTCATCGGCTTGAGAAGCCTACAGGAAGCGAAGAAGCTTCAAGGAGAAGCAAACAAAGACAAGGCCGAGGAATGTAATAATTCAGAGCATGATGTATGTTGTGTTTGCTTGTCAAGGCTAATTAAGGGAGGAGAAGACGTTAAGGTTCTGCCTTGCTTACACCATTTCCACTCAAAATGTGTTGAACGTTGGTTTGATGCGCCCCGAAAAACGTGTCCCGTGTGCCGGTTTTTGGTGGAAGATGATGTGAAGATATGCAGAGAACAAGAAGAGTTTACTGAGGAAATGGTAATTTGGTATTCTTCTTCTTTCCATGTAGCTGGTTTCTTACCTTTTTAGGATAATAGTTACATTTTACGTACCTAAAAGAAAAAAAGGTACATTTTCTTACAATTCACTTAAAACTTTTCCAAAGGAAAGTATTCTCAGCTTATTCCGAAAACTTGTCAACAAGCATATATGCGTATTAAATTAAATCTCCTTTATAGGGTTGATTTCACAAATTGGCATAACTTATGGTGCTTAATTACTACTCTCGCGCCGTATATGTTCGATGTAAATATACTCCGTATGTATTAGATTGGAAAAAAAAAAAGAGTAAGAAAGTGTTATCACGTTAATCCGAAAACTTGTCAACAAGTATATACGCGTATTAAATCCCCCTCATGGGTTTGATTTGACAAATTGGCATAACGTATGGTGCTTAATTACTACTCTCGCGCCGTAAATGTACTCCGTATTGGATTGGAAAAAAGAAAAAGCAAAAGAATAAGGTTCTACCGAGAATTGAACTCGGGTTACTGGATTCAGAGTCCAATGTCCTAACCGCTAGACCATAGAACCACATTTGTGTTTAATGTTGTAAGCATTAAATATAAAACATTAAGAATAATGCGAAAATAAAAAAAGTTCCGATGCCGGGAATCGAACCCGGGTCTCCTGGGTGAAAGCCAGATATCCTAACCGCTGGACGACATCGGAATGCTTGAATAATTGCGTGTATTATAATATTATCTTGTTAATAAATACAGAACCCGGCCCAATATGGTTTAGTGGGCTGCTATGGTTGCTGTATAGGCTATGGGCCTGTGGTAATCCGTTGCCCATCAAATTAGCTTGTGTGTTCTTCCAATATTAGCATTTTGTGGGATAGTATGGAAGTTGGAACCCCAATCCTAATCTTTGATGCAAATTGGGTAAAGCGTAAGCATAACGTGACAACTTCCGAGTTGTGAGAGAGGTCATTACCTAGGCTACAATATTTACCGGTATAGGAGTCTCGGACTCGGAAAAGAACAGTAATAGATTCAAATGCTGGTACTATATTATTATGTATCGAGACTATGAGGATCAAGGTTGGCCTACTGGTTAGAAACTCAACCTGTCTAGGGGTTAATTGTCTCGGGTTCAAATTCTCATAATCCCCCCCCCCCCCCCCCGCGCGGCTATGCTGCTCTTTTGTACCAAAAAAAAAAATGTATCGAGACTCTTGAGAGTGAGAATTACGGGAATTTAACTTCAATTGTTTGTTGTAGTTAAAAAACGGAGAACCTTCATTTCTCACGAGTGCAACTTAGTTCCATAAATCATGATAATCGTGATCATTTCTTTTAAAAAATGGGGATAAGTATACATTTATCGTCGTTAGAAAGTTGTGAAGGATCTCGTGAAAAAGAAGTTGATCATTATGTCCGTATCAGAATATCTACGGTTAATCTAGAAAGGATATTTGATTTCAACATCGATGAACCTGATGTTATAATTTGAGCAAGGGAAGAGTATCAAACAAGATTGGAAATTAAGAACCAACATAAAAAAAAATTGGATCATCATGATAAGAGAAAGATGGACCATCAAGGATGCCACTTTTGAATAGTATCATACAACATTTGTAGCCATAGCAAAAGCATCTGATTGCCCCCACTTCCTATGTCATTTGTATTTTGTAGTATTGGTTTTGCCTTCCAAAAGAACAAATTATCACTTGCATCCTAAATCACACTTTCCTTGCAAAAAAAAAAAAAAAAAAAAAAAAAACAAATAATAATAATAATTGGACCTAACAAACACATATGTTTCCTCCTTGTGAAAATCATAAGAAGTGAAACTAGTTAATTCCCTATCGTGTTCTCGTAATAGCTTAATTGGTCTACCGTAAGTTTTACTGTCTACGTCACTAAAACTCGATCATTCACCATATGTCCATATCCCATAAATGCTCAATTAGTAATTGAACATAAAGAGCAGATACTCAATTAGTAATAGTGTCACACTGTCACTCTTAGCTAAAAAGTCTAGTGTAACAATCATCATAAGAGAAAAGAACAAGAAAAGATGACCCAATAAAAGGCTTTTGTGTCCATAATAAGCATTTTGCAATTTTGGCCATTTCACTACTTCCTTGACAATTACCCTACATTGCTATTTTCTTACTAGACTAGTACCCCTACCATTACATCACCGGCAAATACAACTTCTCCCATACCATATGTAACAGGGTCAGGGTTGGGGTCATTCTTCTCTCTATATATCGGTCTCGGTCTCGATCTCGATTGATCTTTCAAAATGGAGCCGTCGATGTTCGATAGAGACCATGCTTTTTCGGAAGTTGAGTAGATGGAGTTTCAAGTAGCTGCATAACACACACACACAAAGCCATGAACATTTTAAAGTTGTTAAGGATATTGAATGTTCTATAAGAGTTCTATTAATACGACTCCTAGTCAAGTCCAGTCAAGTCAAACCGAGCGGAGCTAAGCTTATACTAAGCTAACTCGGGGAATCAAGAACTAGACCCCACTTGACTCAACTCGAAAATGCATGTCTTTACTCTTTATTGTCAGGTGTATTATGATGACATAAAGCCTTTTTTGAAGTTAACTCTAAAGGGAAAGGCCATATCACAGAAAGAAACCAATAGTAAATCACAGAAAGAAACCAATAGTAAATTGAGAAAAATACAAATAATTGACGGACCAAAGATCGAAAAATACAGCAAAAACAGTCAAAATTGTAATAAGATGAACACGTGCATCAATTAAATAGGTAAATAATTTAGGTTGTGTTTTTATGTTTTACCTGTTGCTGTTGTTTCCTCAGCCTGGCATTTTCTTCTGCCAAATGTGCTACTTCTAGCTCTAGTTCCGTTATATAAGCCTGTTTATTCATCAAACCAACATAATTACAACACCAAATATCAAGACACTACCCAAATACTCCAATGAAAAAAACAATGTAACTCGTTAATGACTTAATGAGGCGCAAAACTCGGTAAATAAACTACAAATGTAACATATATCGAGTTACGTTAAAACACAACGTGACCATTAGTATAATGTCGATATGAAATTCTATAACGATATCAAAAACATGTTTGTCACATGACTTCATCCGTCAAATTGTCACATTGTTCCCAAAATCTCATTTCTCGTTAATAAGTCGAGTTCACGTAGCCCGTACAAATCAGAATCACAAGAGTTATTTATGAACGTTACGAGTGTGAAAATAGTCGCAACCGAACAAATGAATCAGAGTAAATTATTTGTTCCACATGCATCACTCCTAGTACGATACTATATATATACACGATAGTAACGCATAAATTAATAATAATAATAATAACAATAATGTTGTTGAATGTAGTAAGTAAAAATGACCTGTTTTCTTGCCCTAGAACGAGCAGCAGATTCCCTATTCTTGATCATACGTTTACTCCGACGGTCCACAGTAACATTCTCGTCGGGATAAACAATCTCCGGCGGCGATCGTTTCCTCGTCGCCGTTACGCTACCGTTTCCGACACCGAAAGAAGTTAACACAGAAGCAGAAGCAAGAGCATCAAACGTACCAAAAGCAGAGTAATTTTGATGTTGCATTTGTTGGTAGTTTTGTGGCTCGTAAAGTTGCGTAAACTCGTTGGTCAACTTTAGTGCTGTTGTTGGTCCGACTTGGTTGTGTTTTTGTTGTTGTTGGTAATTTGGAGGAGAATGGACGGCTGAGATTGATGGGTTATTATTATTATTATTGTTATTATTATTATTATTATTATTACAGTTAAGAAAGTCTTGGAGGATCATACCTCTAAGATTAGTAGGAGTAGGGTGGTGAATAATGTGATTAGTGTGGTTAATGAAGTGATTAGAGTTGTTAATGAAGTGATTAGTGTGTTGAAGTGGGGTGTTAGGGAGTGAAGTTACTGAAATGTCCCTCCAAACTTCTTCCATTGTTTTGGTGTTGTTAGGAAGGTGGGAAAATGGAGATGAAGATGAAGACGACGACGACGAAGATGTAGAGATTATTGGGGAGTCATTAGAGGTTGAAGATTGAAACATTTGAATGTTAATAGTTATAATTTTTATTAGGAAATTATAGAAAAGAGAATTTTTTTTTTTTTTTTTGGGTTTTATAGTTTTTTTGTGGAAATAAAAGTGTACAAATGAGTAAATACTGAAAACTGATGTTGAGCAGAATAATGGAGTGTGATAAAAAAAAGCAAAGTGTGGAGGTTGGCCTATATGTACTATTCCATTTTTGTCATTCTCTTTGGACTTCCTTTTTTAGGTCATGTGACCCAAATGTGAGGACTTGGGTAGGGAAGTAGGGAACTATCTAGCTACTTAGTCAGTTATAACTTATGAGAAGGATCAATACGTAGGTTAGATCAATTTTGTGGTTCAAAAGATTAATCGAAGTTAAATTTCGAGGAACGAACAACTCAATCACTCGTCATTATTGTAGTTTCACTTCTAAAGTTCTAAGTTATTGGTTTATTTACGAATGTGTGCTTTAAATATAAGAATCTTATTTGAGACCATTTGATGTCAGACGTGTTCTAAATTCTAAAACTCGAGGCAAACCCTTTTAAATAGAAACTCCTAGTCGTTCGATAGTCTATTGATCCTTTACAATACGTAGATCGGTAGATGGTACCAACTTTCTCAACTGCAACATTTTGTTCTCCAAATCTAAACTTCATTAATGGACACATTTCTCATCAATACGTCGAGTTTAAGCCACACTTGGTGATGTACAAAAATGAATGCTAGGGGACACCCTCTAAAGTGCATCATGCTATTCAGTCATGTCACAACTTAAAAGATCCAAAAACATTTATAGGCTGGTCCAAAGACCAAAGTATAGCAAGGTAATTAAACTTGGTTATCCACTAATCATAAATTATATGATCGCCACAAAACTATCAAAACCATTATGATTTATGACAATGTAACTTGGTATGGTCTCTAACACTCTACCGATGAAAAGGAAAAGTTGGTATTGTCTCCCATAGTCCGATGACCATATTTGAATTTTGGAGACTACGAGTCATGTCTGAAACACTAGTCCGAATGCCATTGTAATTTTAGCCTCAGATTTTATGCATTATATCCACGTATGTCATATGTAACACCATTTGAAATCATACGTACTACAAACAGTGGCATCTATTTTGTAAACGAACACCAAAGTCACTCGATATTTCACCGATAAGATACATAATAAACATCATGATTAGTGGTCTTACCTCTTAATCTAGCAAGTCTGTCCCCCAAGTACCAAGTAGCCCACCCGCAGCCAACAAAAAAGCCTATTAATTCAGTTCAGAGACACATCTTTCCGATTCATTGGAACTTTAACTAAACACTTGCCCTTTTTCTCTCTGTTCTTTCCACTTCATCAATGAGATTGAAGTTTTCAGCAAAGCTTAGACCAAAGAGGCATTTACCCAATTAGCATTAGGGTTGGCACAACGTTACAAATTACGAGCGATCCTATGATTCTACATATAGATAAGACTTATAACAAAATTAAAATTGTATAAACTTTACTTCGTTCAATACATGTCAGGTGAAGGGAATATCACCAATAAACTTCACTAAAACCATTTGCAAGGTGAGATTATTATGGGAAGAGAACATGTCGCAAAATACTACACCCTCCATCCCAACTCAATTGTCCATCTCAAAATATCCCTGAGTTGAGAAAAATGTACACAATAATCCGTTTATCAAAGTTTTAAAAAAATTATATAGGAAAATAGTTTGAAGTTTTTTCTAACTTGCCACGTAATTTTTTTGGAATTTTAGTTAAGCTAGAAATATGTACTCCCTCCTACCCATAATGATCTCCCCCTTTGGAAAACAGTTTTTGGGTAGGCATGTTTGGGTCTACTTTTAGACCAAACAAATCGTTCAATTGTTGTAAAAACTACATGTTCTATTCTACATTGCATTCTAACCACTCCAATTAATTTTAAGGTAAACGAATCTTTCATTTGGTGTAGAAGTAGCTTCGAACATAGCTACTCAAAAACAGAAAACAAAAAGGAGAAATCTTAGTGGGTAGGAGGGTGTATACTCCTTTAAATATGGGATCGTTTTTTTGCGTAAGATGGGACGGAGGAAGTAATGAATTGCATGAGAGACAGAACGAAATGACTGATTTGTAGTACTCCGTAGAAGATAACATAATAATAGAAGTAGAATACAGGTGTTGGGAAATGGAGAAATTGGAGAGAGAAAGATTTGGTCGCAGAAGTGAATGAAAGATTTACGTTACATTACGGAAAACGGGGTACTACAAAACAGTGAGTAATCTTCTCAAACAAGATACAAGAGAATCAGATCAGAGAAGCATGCCGCCGCTCCTATACTTACACTACCTTTGCGTATCTCACTTCTGTCTGTCCCCCCCTCTCTATTTTTAGTACGTACACTGTCTAAGCCACGGGATGTCTCTCCCTCTTTTTCAACCCTCGCCATTATTACCACTTCGAATTCGGATTTGAATCTCGTAGAGAGAGTTTTCTTCGGAGATAATGAAACAGAAATACTACTCCGTACTACTAATACATGCACACGACCATATAGATACAATCTTTAACTCTTCAAGACCCTTCCGAATTCATTTTTCTTTGCGCTGAACCACTCAATTACTCTAAATTCGAGTAACGTATAATCACGTAGGAGTTTGGACACCTAAGATGTAATCCTAATAAATTTAACATTATTGTATTCCTTAATCTTAAGGCATGAGATCGAGATGTCTAATTAATTTGGTTGACTCATATGACAAACGCCTACCCGACCAGTTGCTCATTGGTAACCTTTGACAAGAACGTGCATGCGGAACATTTTCAGTATTGCTCGTAGGACAAAAGAATGCATCGGCGGTCACTTCAACGATACACTTTTTCTTTTAATGGACAAACCAGTTCCTCCTGTTTCTTGCCCACCAATCATTTCCATTCTTTCGCACCAAATAATACTCTTCTTGACTCATCTCATCACCATTCTATACCTTTATCTTCCCCACACTAGCTAGGCACTTACAGAGTTACAGGACCAAATAATTTACATTTTTGTACTCTATCATATGTTACTATAACCTACTATAATAATGTCCCGATCTCATGTTCGAACCATATTAATACGGAGTTAACATACTTGAATGTCACATTACCCGAATGGTTATACAATAATGAATAATGA
The DNA here is from genome assembly GCA_963457585.1 of Spergularia bocconei. Taxonomy (NCBI): domain Eukaryota; kingdom Viridiplantae; phylum Streptophyta; class Magnoliopsida; order Caryophyllales; family Caryophyllaceae; genus Spergularia; species Spergularia bocconei. The sequence goes on along the minus strand of OY734945.1, from coordinate 882,315 downwards.
TATTTTGTCAGCCGGTGGTACTGAAACTCGGCACCACCCAAGCTACCTAAATGATCCGACACTTTCTGAAGGATTTAGCGATTAGAACCCTAGAAAAAGCTTGTGGCGCCCTCCTATTCTTATACTCCGTACCAAATAAGCATATGAAAATGTCCAGATCTCATTATGTTTGTTGTTATGCTCGAGCATAGGAGTCTATCAATAGAATGAGTAAGGAAATAGGTACCAAAGAATTGTATCGCGCTCCAAAAAGGTCGCAAAATCGTCTCCCCTATAGCTTCATCATGCCATAAAGAGAAGTGTGTTTATGGCATGCAATATGAAGTACTCCGTAATAAGAAACTAGGGGGGGATCCCAATTTCCAAAACACAACATTGGCCATATTAGTACCATTTTCAAAAGCTTTGTTAGCATCACCAAACTATTTTTGTCACTAAAAATGCAGTAGGATCTACATGCAAATGGCCAAAAATATGCTGAAAGGGACTGTAAATACCCACTACTAGGAACTAGACGAATGCAGAAAGTTAGTGTGTAGATAAAGGCAAAAAAAAAAGGGTGGTCAAGAGATGAGAGAGAACCAAAGATAGTACTTCCTATGAAATTGAATGGACACTTACCACTCTAGGACACTGCCTTACACTGTTGGGGCACCCCTCCCCTCCCCTCCCTCTTCTTTCTCTCTCCTTATTGAAATCCTGAAGGAGAAAGTCCTTAAGATTAAGGGTTTGTCAGGTTATGATACTCGTTTAAGATGGGACAACCTCTGAGTACAGGCTATTATCCTTTGGTTATATGGGTTAACTGACTGGGTATATATGGACGGACGTCCGAAGGGTGCCCTAAATGATCTAGGCGTAGGATCGTATGAGTATAGCGGGTTTGAAGATACCTTTCAAGTTTCAGGGGCGGACTTAGGGCAATAAAAGATCGAGAGCTTGTTTATCATTTCAACTCACAAGAGCGTAACCAAATACAAGATGTTAGCAAATAAAAGGAGCAAAGATGTTATACATGACTATCACTCCGTCTCAAGTTAAACTTCCCATGCCAAATGAATATATGAGAGAATTTCGAATTTCAAATTTCATAGGAAGTTTTAAATGGGGACGAAGTGGTGTAATGTAATACACCCCAAACTGTCGGATAGAGTTGGCTACAAGCAAGATGAATTCGCCCTTATTCCTCTTGGCGCACAAACTTGATTGAGGCGGTCACATAGAACTTGTTTTCAGGCTTGAACAAACTTTACTGAACACCCCAGGTTTTGGTCTTCTATCCCTAATAACGTGGTAAAGGTCTCATAAAAGGAGAGGGAAAACGGAGGAATCTTGAACGACGGGAAGTTTCAACCGATCCAAGAACATATCGAATGATGATAGGATATGAGGTGGAAGGACAAGACTCACAAGAGATGGGTTGAGATGAATGACAAGAATTCCTATCGCTGGACACTGTAATGTTAATGGCACACAAGAACTAGCGCGGAAGCAATAGGAAGTGCTTGTGCAGCAAAGAGTTCCTTTCCAGCAAGAAATGGATAGGAAAAATTCGAGAACCACCACGCCCAAGCAAGATTTTATTGTCCACTGCGACAAGATCCTAGAGGAGTTAAAGTTAGCAGGCACCTGGGAATGGACAGCACCCTCTCCGAAAGCCCCAAAGCCCCCAATCAAGGTAAGTAGTAAATTCGGAACTAGTCCATCCATGGTATAGCCGCACATATGCCAAATATCACGTTACCAGACTGCAGATCCAAACTTAAGGGAGGAAAGCAATGCCAATCAGGCTAGTGATCAACAAGAACTTGCTACAAATCTAATCAATGATAATAAATAGAAAAACAGTCAAGTCTGTATCAACATCCAAGGCAAAAAGGTGTGCGAACACCATGATCTAAATACGTTTCAGACACCACATTCTAACCTAGAACGTCTATCTCATCAGAACCGTGCATGCCTAAGCAAACCACAACTCTTGCAAGAGTATAGAATTGGATATGACACCATATATATAGTTGGAGCAGGACTTTTCAAAACAACAGATGAAAACCGTCAGGAGCATGGCGTTAATGATCAGCAGCTTCAGACAAAAACCCACCTTCCCCGTCTCCAGCACAATTTACAAGACTTATCCCACCGGACTCTAAATTCAGCTGTTCACTTCTGACCCCAAAAGATACAATAAAAAGGCTTAGGGGCAACAAGGGGATATAAAGCCAAAAATTCCCCAAACGGACCATGAAGGCAAGACTGATACCACCAAAAAAGCAGATAGAAATTTCTACGCACTCCTGGACTACATCAAAAGGAAGAAAAAAAAAAAAAAAAAAAAAAAAGCCTTGCATTTTTTTTGGGGACTCACGTTTTGCAGTCAATTTTTCAGATCTATCTAGCGTTTTTTTTTTTTGGGCAAAAGGATTTTAAATTGTTTTATCTATCTGCATTGTGAGAAATAGAGCATCACTCAGCCAGACCATGATTCTGAACAAAATATACTCACCAAGGTCCTTACTGTTCCTATATTCCACTTTGTTTCCCGATAGATTTTGAGCAGGCATAGTTTTTGCATGAAACAATGGCTGGTTCCAGAATCAACATGCACCGGGACTCGCCTCATCCACTCTACTCTGTGGGGAGCTACTAGAATCACCAGAAGATGCATGTAAAATCGCAACATTACCATCTAGCTGAGTCTCCACAATGCTAGGATTATTGCTCTGCCCATCCAGTGAGACTCTTTGAATATGATCTGTAGCTTCAGACACGGCTGGTCCTTCAGGCGGCTGCGAGCCAGATGAAGTTGCATCACTTGCATTCTGCTGAGGAGGAGGAGGAAATAACCAAGTCCTCCAATCATCACGTTTTCTAATTTTATCGCCCTGCAAAATGATTAACAGTTCACCACTGAATGCGAAAGTCTTAAGGTCCAATTGGGAGCATGTAGGTAGAGCGACTGAACCCTTTCAGACAACATGATTTAAGCCATACAATAAGCCACAAACTTCTACGCAACTAACCTGTACTTCAACAACTAAAGAAGGCCTGACAGCTTCCAATATCTGGTAAGTTTCCGTAGTCAAGTTTTTGACCTACAAGCATTTCGCAATGGTAATCAAATTCGTAATACACATTTGTAAAATAAAATAGGGAAGCTAATTACAAACTCTCAGTGAGGACTTATATCACATCAGACATGTAACAGGGTTGTGAATACACAGTTAAAACACAAACAATGAACAATGAACAGAATACCAGAAAAGTTGTTTCATCTCGCACGTCCAATAAACTATTGTCGAACATGGTCCTCATGTCAAACTAATGAATAATCAGTGTAAGTGAGCATTATTTTTTCCTCTAAACTGAGTTTCATTAACAGGTGAAAGAGCTAGACTTCAAAATATATTAACTAATTAATTATTCCCTACGTTCAAATGATTTACATTTCAAAGCTTTCATCTGTCCCTTTTATTGTTAACAAGGCACCACCAATACGATCTTTTATAATTATAAGAATGGTAATGGAGTTAAAGCACGGAAGGTTTGCATACTATAACAACAAACCCAACAACCAAGCCTTAGCCACAAGTCACAACATGACTGGAGGCTGCCTAGCATAAATTGTTGAAGCTATCAGGTTTCACTTGTATATATGCACCATTATTATGACCCTTTATGATTGTAAGATGGCAATGATAAGAAAGCAAGGCTTCAATACTTCAACTACAAACACAACAACCAAGCAAACCCAAAATGATTTGGGGTCTGCTTACATGAACCATCATCTCAAACTGTCATGTGTATGCAATAGCAAGGTAGAAGGACCACAATCAAGGAACAAGTACATAAAAAAAGAGTAGGTTTCTTCTGATTTTTACAAACAATTGAGCAACACAAAATGCTACTTCTGCGATGATGGACAAGAAACAAAACTTTGTTAAAAGACACAGTAAGGTCATTTTTAGGGTCCATAAGTAGGAATAACATGCCAACACACTCAACACGTCATCAAACTAATACCAAACTATCATGCGCCCTGGGATATGTTGTGCAGCAGTTCTTTCCCAAACCCAACTCAAGCTAATATGCCACTATTGAAACAGAGATGAAATTCACATTCATTTCACACATCTCACGTGGGAAAAGTTTCGCCCAAAAATTCACAAGCCAAACAGAAATGAATACAAGAACTGTTTGGTAATGATACGTTCCACCCATACACCGCATGTCTGCAAAATTTGACACATGTTGCCAATACTTGTGAAAACACATGTAAAAAGGAAAGGTGTATTATTTGACCTAAAATGTGACATGTTTATCTACGAACATTTTATACGTATCAGTTACTTCATATAACTTACATAGTATGCAATTGCAAGTAGTGCATTAACGAAAGACAAGCAAAAATAAATGAATAACAAAGAAGAAGAGAGATCCAACCCTTTTCAAGTGCACATGTTTTACTCTAGAAGAAAGTAAGGTGTTCTTATCAAAACATAAATAAGATGGTCTAATGCAACACTTATTCTAATATTTAAAATACGAAACAGATTCTTTAACTAGTAGACTTGTAATTCAATCTCTTTCCTAAACCTTATTCCAATCAACCTCTATTTCCTAGCATAATGCTTCGTCAACTTTCTCTCCACCTCCAGATTGGTCATCCAAAAAAACACACCACCAAAATGGTCTTACTCAATCACACAGTGAAAAATTAAGTCACTCTTCAATAAATTTCAGAAATGGAACTGAGAATTAATTGATCAGACCAGAAAAGCAGGACAATAGAAACAAGAACTAACGAAGAACTGCTTGGGCAGAGAAGCAATCAAATACATCAGAAGTATACTCTGAACTATGAAGGACAAAAAAGGTGCTTCTCCATCATATCTGTTCAAAAAGTTGCTTGACCAAATGAGGAAAAAAAAAGGTGTAAATATAAATCACCCAGCCGACATCATCTCAACTCCACCTACCCGCCCGCACCCAAAAAAATCAAAGAAAGAGATGTTTTGTTCATCCTCCTCACAAAATACCGTGCACAACATCAAAAGCTAACATCGACACCAATAGACCTATCTATATGCCATGATATTCAGACCACAACAACAATGAGAAGAAGGTAGCGAGGAAAACATTCAGACCAAGAAGAGCTTAGAGCTTACCCTGTTGAAGTTTGCGATCAGATCAACGGAAACCCAACCGTTTTCATCCATCTTACCCCGCAAGTACGTATCTTTAACGAGATTTTCAGGACTGACATAAGAAAACGAACAAACATGTTAGGATTTTTAGAACAGCATATCATATGGCTAGCACCAATCAAACACCTATTCAAACACTTGACATATACGCGAATGCATCAAAGAGGTACCTGAAATAGTACTCGATTTGGGTCATAATTTCGGGATAAAGCTCCGGAGCTAGTGTTGGATAGAACATGGAAGGTACCGGCGGAACAAATTGAACACCCGGCGGAAGATAAAAAAAATTCATATCTGAAGAAGAAAAAACACTATAAGCATCGCCAAATAGCACAAAAAATAGATAACAAAGATAAACCGCCATGAACAACACCAATAACTAGCTAGTCATTAAGATACACCTACCCATTGGAGGGCTCATGAAAGGAGGCGGCCCCAACAAGGGTGCAGGATGAACATAGGGAGCAGCACCAGGTTGCACTCTCACAAAGCCCCTTGAGAGACCTCCTCGTGGCTGCACAGGAGCAGTATCTCTCCCATTAAAACTTCTCCAGTCATGATTACCGCGCTCCATGTCACTGCGTCTGCCCCCATAATTCTGATGTGACCCATCTCCGCGCGAATGGGGACCCCCATTTCCCCTCCTGAACGTATTACGCTGGTGCAGATGCTCCCCACTGGTATTTCTCTGACCTGACTCCCTTTGACTGTGGTTTTGCACATTGTCTCTACCAGATACATCAGAGGAACTGCCAGAATTAGGTTTAGCAGAACCATGATTATTATGATGATGAGAACCTTCACCAGCTGATTGTGAAGTTGGGTGAGAGAGCACCCCATTAGATTGTGAGGTACTCCCACCATCTCGCTTCATTGATTTCTGCCTCGCAGCCCGCCCATGGTTGGAAGCCGAATGGTGGTTTGAATTACTAGTGGTCGGTTTCTGTGTAGTTGATGATGGTGACCGAACAGATGATGTTGTCGACGTATTAATTCCAATTACCTAAACCAGCCACAGTCATCAAAGCAAACCACCATTACACAATTCAATTCAAAACTCAGCCTCAACAAAAGATATAATAACAAATCATCATAGAAGCAACACTTTCAGCATACCACATAGAATTAACACACATTAGATCGATCCTTCACATAGTAAATGTAATAAAGACGCTAACTTTACTGAACCTCGTAGAAATCCCTACAAACCCTAGTCGAAAATCAATTGTTATACCACGTTACATTACGAGTAATTCCAACATTCGAAAGCATAACTTTGCAATTCAATAATTCCAATTCAAACAATTCGAAAGCAATAGCTTAAACAATAAGCAAAGAGGGATAAAGTTAGAATATTCAAATTAAAAAAAAAAAAAATTAATTAATTAGGGTTAGCGAACCAGAGGGGATGGAATGGATCCGGAACCCGGTTTCTTCGAAGAATCGGAGGACGAAGACAGCTTCGGAGAAGCCTTAGTGCACTCGGAGAGTGATGGCCATTGCTCAGCCCCCATAACCACCGCAGAACCACCAGTTTCGGCTGCTTCTCCATTCATCATCAACGGCGACGGAGTCGACATCGGCTTCTTATTCCAAGCCGGCTTCTTACTCACGACAGCATTGTTTTCGCCGCTTTCCGGCGTATTCTCAGCAACATTCGCCGGCGGAGATGACGGAGCAACAACCGGCTCAGGCTCAGGTCCGCGCACGACCTGACTCCACGGCGGAGACGCCGTCCTCGCGATTCCTGACGGCGACCGGGGAGACTGACTCGCCGCGGCCGCGATGGCGGTGGCGGCTGCCGGCGAGGGAGTGTTGTTGGTAACAGGCGTAGTGGGCCCGTTTGTCGCTGCCATTCTTCTATCTAGAATTTTTGTGTGGCTTGTAGATGAAGATTCCAAGGGAGTGAATTCACAGGGAGATGATCAGTGATCTCCCTCTGAGAAGAAAATGAAAACAAAACGCAAAAGAGAAACGACGGAAGAAAAAAAAGGGAGAGGAGAGAGAATTTATATTTTTACCCAAGAAGAGAATGCTAATATGCCCTATGGTTGTGTATTTTGCGTGTGTATTATATATTCAGACGAAAATACCCCTAACGTATTTCGGTCTGTGTTTTACTGTTTTCCAATCGAGAGAACAAAGGCGTTTGAGAAAGAGTTTTATTATTACCCTAATTGTATTTCGGCGAGATTAAGGTTAGTTTTCTTACCCCGTTAGGTTCCCGATATATTTAGACGGATATATCCCTAGTGTACATCAGTTTTGTGCAGTTTTGTGTTTTACAGTTTTTTGAACCAGAGTAGAAAAGTTTTTGAGCAAGTGTTTTATTCTTACCTTATATCGATGATATTAATACAGTATTAGTTTTTCTTACCATATTAGTTCTCCTTACCCTGTTAGTTCTGATATATTTAGATGAAATTCCTTACCCTGTTAGGTTATGATATATTTAAATGGAAATACCCTAAGGTACTTCGGTTCGGTTTTGTGTTTTAGTGTTTTCTAATCAGAGTAGAAAATTTGTTGAGAAAAAAGTTTTATTGTTACCTAGTTGTATTTCGACGAGATTAAGGTTAGTTTTTCTTACCCTGTAAAGTTGTGGTATATTTAGAAGGAAATACCCCAAAGTTCGGTTTTGTGTTTTACTGTTTTCTAATCAGGGTAGAAAAGTTTTTTGAGAAAGAGTTTTATTTTTACCCTAATTGTATTTCGACGAGATTAAGGTTTTCTTACCCTGTTGGACAAATGTGAAAATGGTCGTCGTATAGCACACTCTTTTTCGTTTGTATCCTTTAAATTTGTCCCCTAAAAAAAAGAGAGGGGAGGTGTTAATATGCCCTATGATTATGGTTTTGCTTCTATGCGTGTGTAATATATATTCAGATACCCCTACCGTATTTCGGTCGGTTTTGTATTTTAATGTTTTCTAATCAGAGTACACTAGTTTTTTAGAAAGCGTTTTATTCTAACACTAATTGTATTTCGACGAGTTCAAGTTTAGGTTTTCTTACCCTGTTAGGTTCTTACATATTTAGACGGAAACCCCTAAGTTATTTCGGTTTGTGTTTTATTGTTTTCGAATAGAGTGTAGAAAAGTGTTTGAGAAAGAGTTTTATTGATACCCTAATTGTATTTCGACAAGATTAAGGTTAGTTTTCCTTAACCTATTAGAATCTGATATATTTAGACGGATATACCCCTAAGGTACTTTCAGTTTTGTGTTTTACTGTTGATATATTTAGATGGAAATACCCCTGAGATACTTCGGTTTTGTGTTTTACTGGTTTTCTAATTAGAGTAGAAAATTTGTTGAGAAAAAGTTTTATTCTTACCCTGATTGTATTTCGACGAGATTAAGGTTAGTTTTTCTTACCCTGTAAGGTTCTGGTATATTTAGTCGGGAAGACTCCTAAATACTTCGGTTTTGTGTTTTATTGTTTTCTAATCAGAGTAGAAAAGTTTTTGACAAAGAGTTTTATTTTTACCCTAATTGTATTTCGACGAGATTAAGGTTTACTTACCCTGTTAGATTCTGGAAAACTGATGGGAGTATGATTCAAAGTCTCGTTTATGATCACGATTTTTGGATTTGGTAAAGATGTCGCAGACGTTGAGGACTTCAACGCGGTTGTCGCAGTCGTTTTTTTTTATGAAAATTCCAAAATATTGAAAATGTCGGTGTATATTGCGGATATCTCGGGAAAATATCAGCTCAATTTCGGCCGATACCATATCGTATCGAGAATATTAGAAAATACCGACCGGTATTGTCGATATCTTGTACCATGATATTGTATCGTATTTATTGCATTTTCAATTTTTTTTTAATTCTAAATGTATTGAGGACATGTATTATCGTCTACCTATAATCTAGTACACCGTATTTTGTATGAGGTTTTTATAACCTTTCTAAATTGCTCAAACCAGGTAAAGAATTTTGTACCTTTCCCCCCAATATTTAGACGTTTTACTTTAATTAAGATAGAGGTGGCATGTACACCTTAAACTACCCCATAAATTCACCCCTATATTTTAAGTGTCTAAGGTCACTACAGTAAATTCTAGAAAACCCTAAGATTACGATATTATCTCTGATGTCTTTTCTAGGGTTAAATTGCTGGAAACCTAATTATAGGATGGTTCCATCAGCCACTTTCGCGCTCACAAGTTGGATGTTATTCCCAGTAACGAATAAAGGTAATACAAACTTTTCCATGCGTCTATGGCCAAGGGAGAGAGCAAACCTTTTCATTTAATCTCAAAAGTTTTGGGCATAAAACTTCCAAAGGGCCCGGCCCACTACTTGGAAGTATCATTCACTAGGCAGAACAATCGCTTGTGTTAAGCTGCTCGCGCTAGGTTATCTTGACTGACCCCGAATCCCCGATTCTATAGGAGTGTAGTCGATTCGCTCGGTTATCTTGACTGACCCCTACAATAGGAGTGTAGTCGATTCGCTCGGTTATCTTGACTGACCTTAATGCTATCGGACTCTAGTCGATTGCGATGTCTATACTCTATGGGAGTAGTTGGGTCTTGATGGTGACAATGTACCTTGGATGGGCACAATCACAATATGTGCAATGTTCAACGTGACAAAATTTAGATATGTATTTATCATATGCAGAACAGAGGTAATTTAAGCTAACTAATTGTAACGTTCATTGCTAAAAAATTAAAAATTGTAACGTTTATGCAAAAATCAAGCTCATAGTTCTGCGAACAGCTTAACTTAATACCAGCATTTCAATTTTGACATGAGCGTCTCCATCGCAAACTTGATAAGAAAACAAGTCTTATCTCCATTGCAAATCCCTCCTTAGGGACATGGCTCTTTCGGTATTCCTGCTCCTGTTAAGATCTGGGTTACCAACACTAATCATTCACAGACGCGCATACACATAGATGAGCCTATTTCGGCCAAATGTTCGGGTCACAAGCAGCACGTAAACAATGGGCTGATCCTTGAATGCTACCATATAAACCAATTTCGGAACGCACCATAAGGTACTCCAATTAGTAAATGCTTTGACAAGTACAACTCTTCACCAGCTGAATTGGTGCGAGTTACTACGGCCTGGGACCGCAAAGTTTCACTCAAATTGGGCAATACCAGTTTGGATAAACTTCGTCCATGTACCTCATACAAAAGAAGGGGTTTTAAATACAACGATCAATACGTTTTCTGTGTTACTTTTGTGACAGCTACTCATTTTAGGTGGGCAATGAGGAGTTAACATTCAAGCAGAATAATTGACCTCCAATGGATTTGACGAAGCCTGGCATGAGCCTCGAGATTGCAGTTGCAGAACAATAATAGACACTACAGAACACCCAGATTTATGTACAGCAGCAAAAGTGCCAACTTATTTTAACTGATGCATAATGTTTATGACAGATGTCGAAATCAGAACACAGAAAAGCTAGATTAAATGACTGATCTAACAAGTTCAGTTGGTGCACTTAGCTGCAAGGGGCGAAACTACGATTCATCTTACAAGGGCAAAAGTAATACAGGGCACGGAATGAACTCTGCCAGGAGATTTGCATCCACATGTTTGGAATGAAGGGCTTCCATGCTTATAACAACCAAGTCTAGACTTAAATCATCCGCAACCTCACCTATTATCGCTGTAGGTTTACTCCCTTCGCCTAGTTTCTCTAGCAACTTGAATTCCTGAAATCCTCCTGTCGTGATTTTTGGAGGCATCAATAAACAAGCTAATACTCGCAGGACCAAAACTTAAATGAAATCCTGAGTAGAATACCTACTTTGATAAAATACTGTAATACTTGTATAACATGCATAACAACAACACAAAACACATCTGACCAAAGTCGTCAATATATATCATAAATATATGACTATTTTCTTGCTCTTGTCTGAACTCTTATCCAGTAATTGGGTGAAAGGTTCACCTAGTTCAACTAGAAATACTTTAGACAGCCCCTCTGTAACAAAAACACTAGAAAGACATACTGTTTCAAATAGTGGAGTTGAGGTGATATTCACATACCTTCAGACAAATGCCACCGGATGCTCGAAAGTTGTGTATCATGCTCAGGATGCGACTCTTTTGGTTTATCATCAATAACTTCAAAAAAAAAAAAGCTCAGCCAAAAAAAAAGACGGAGTACTAGTAATAAACTCCCAAACCTATCTTAGAAGCCACCTACTAAACAAATTGGAAGAGCTGCTCTCACAACCCCATCATTTGGGATCAATAAAAAATACTGTTTAGAAAGAACACAAATACATACCTACAACTGTTATGTCTGCTCCATACTTTTTTGCCAAAGCAGCAGTAGTAGCAATCGCCTGCCAGACGTATATAAGCATCAGCCATCCAACACATAAACTGTTAACCCACTGGCATTACACCCCATTAACCCATATATCAACTTCGCTTATGCGAGTCAAATAAGTCACACAATTAACATAGTAATCCATTCATTTACGAAGCTTGATTCTCTATATAGAAGATTTGGTTAAAGTACCTGTCTTGTCCCCTCCAACAGGTATGGATTTCGGTCTGTAATAGGCAGGAGCAAATGCTTGAAATGAGTGAAAGCGTCTACAGCTACACTCGTTTCCGATTCTTGAGCCTTAGTTTTAACTGAAAACAACCATAACACAACCAGTTAGACATAACTTATATGCATTAGCCTTCTCAAGATAGGGTTCAAATTTCAAAAGCAATGAGACTCTTATAACTCTATAAGTAAGGAAGACTAACATTGTGGGAGACAACATTTAAGGCAACTTTACATGTCAAACTGTCCATGACACTGTGTTCATAGAAGTCTTAATCCACAAATGACTAATAGTGGTCCAAAGGTCTAAAAGAGAGTCTAGAATAACTAGCTAACAAACTGATTAAGTATAATAAAAGTAAGACACAATTGGTCATTTAGAATAATAGACGACTTAATGCACCGAGAGTTAGAGACGCAGTTGACATCTTGACATTAATATCCTTTGGTGCCTTGAAAAAATTGTGACCTATCAAATATACACATTACAGGATTATCCACCCTTAAGGGTTTCCTCGTATAAACAACATCTTTTCATAGAGGTGTCCCTCATTAGATCGGCATGACCACTTGGATCATTCTATATACCCATGCAATTAGTAAGTTTCAAAAGCAATATCGAATGAGTTTTAAAGACCTATATTAAATCTTTGCAAGCAAGAATGAATGATAATTTAGAAAGAAGGTTTGCTTGCTTACACTTTAGGACCCAAATAACACATCGCTCATTCTTACAAGATCGTAGCCCCATGAGATTAGAGGATCCAATAAAAACATGTTGCCATGATGACTCACGAAAAATGGAATGATTCTGGATCTAGAATTTATTCAGGTTATAGCTCAAAATCCAACAGCCTTCTACTACACAAGCAAGGAACGACGATGTTTATCACCAGATTTATCACAATATACAAAAACTAATAAATTACAAATGCTAGTAGCTACAGAGTAAGAATGAATGATCGATTGTTGGTTGTCTTTTAGTCTCTTACGTATGATGACTAATTATTAAAACTATAGCTGAATCTATAACATTTTGTCATGTTGACTCGCAAAGTACAGAGATATGAAATGATTCTGGATGCAGAATTTATCTAGGTTAGAGCCAAAAATTCCAAGAGTCTTCTACTACACAAGCAAGGAATATCAATGTCTATCATCAGATTCATCATACAAAAGCTACTAAATTACAAATGGTAGTAGCTACATAGTAAAAACGAACAATCGGTTCAATGACTAATTCATATATATTCGTCATTTTAACCATTCCATCGGAAGCTAAAGATCAAATAGACATAACTCATGAATTAATCCCCTTCCATCATAATGTGCTACATAAACATTAAATCAAACACACATCACACATCACACATATACTCGAGCTTTTCATTTATCCCATGTGACCTATGTATGCCAAAGTACGTATATGCTATCAAGTATTCCGCACGTGTTTCAAGTATCTTATTACTAGCGTCCTTCACAATCGATGTAAATTAAACAGGCGTCAATTATTCGAACCCTTTCTTCAATTTCCCATCCCCTTTCCTGTTCAAACCTAAATCTCAATATGCAACTCAAACAATCAAATCGATACTTTCTCCCTTTAGAAGCCGATTATGTCGCATCGAAACTCAAGCTAGAACTCGATCACATTGCCAACCTGACTTAGCCACAACTCACCACTTCACCGGTCGATGTTAACACACATTTTGAACCAAATCTCAGCACAAGCAATACATCAGTCAGACAGAATTACTATCAATCACAACGATTACTGTTCGTTTCCATCAAATTCAAACGTCAATGAGAAGCTACTTCTTAAATCATAATTAATTCCTAATTTAACAGCAACACATGCTCCAAACACTAATCAATTGAACCACAAAAAGACGAACATCAAACTTTTTTACCGCGATAAACATCATGACGACTACATAATCATATATATGTCCGTTGACTTAATTAAATTGTTCGAAAAATATCACTAATCAGCAAAAGTTCTTCAGACAAAAATATTAATTGGCAACTCGATCCCAATTTTAACAGTAAAAGTTAAAAACTGAACTTGAATTGATACGCAACAAGAGAGTAAAAAAAAAAAGTTACCGCAGTGGTGAATTTTTCTGGAGGTGGTGGTGGGAATAGAGAGAGAGTGAGCTTTGAATTTGAGCGACGCGGTAAAAACTGGAGATACAAGAGAAGCTGAGGAGGATGAGGTAAATAATGTTTTGGATGAGGTAAACGGTGCTTCAATGGCTGAAGCTGCTACCAACGAGTTGGCGGAAGCCATTGGAGGAGAGGAGAGAGAAAATGAACCTTTTATTTATTTTTATTTATTTGGGAAATGTTTCTGTGTTTGATATGGTCGATCGAAAAATGGCATACGAGACTACTAGTGTTAAAGTAGTAGTGTTGTGTAGTGTAGCTCCACTTATCGACTGATAATTGCGGGTTAAGGGAAATGAAATAACGTAACTTGTCTATTACTCAATCACTTAAAAATGCCCTTATCTTGACTGTTCCTCAACAGTCATGTGAATGTGGTTCACATTACACGAGATTGGAACAACATCTTTTGGCCGCGCAAGCACGGTGGGCTATACCACAAGAACCCATGAAGGGTAATACCTCGACCGAGATTGAGCTCAGTGATGGCATGGGTCTGGCGGCCTTCTTTGATGAGAATGAACTTCTTATACCTCCTTGGGAGGATGTAATAGCTAGTAGTAGTAATTAGTGTTGGATTTTATCGTCGTGTACCATAAAAAACAACTATAGGGCCGGGTTGTTGCCGGAGTTCATGGTCGTCGTCGGTGGAATGAGGGAGGTGGTGAAAGGAGAGAGATAATCTGGGTTGGGGAATTAGTTGGTGACTAGTTCCCATAACCGAAAATTAGTAAGGATATATTAGTCCATAAAAAGTCCCTGCTCGTCCATAAAAACGTGATTTACCTCCAAGGTACAATATAATTCTTTGGACCCTTAGTAACTTCTAATTCAACCTGACCTGAATTAAAAAAAAAAAAAAAATCCTAATTCAACCTCCGTCCTCTTGTTTTCTCACTGTTTGACCAGTCCGCTTCGCTTGCCCAGTTGCCCCTTCTTTTTCATCTTCTCCTTCACTCTTCTTTCTATCTCCTCTGTTCTTCTCACGACATATCATAACCGTCACTTTTCTCGCCGCCTACCTCCACTGTACCACCACCGACGCCCACCGCACTTCGTCCGCCACCGCCCAAAACGTATCCGGTACGCGGCCTCTCCTCTCGATCTCCTCTGTTTTTTTTCATAGAACAAGTTAAACCATGCGTAATTTATACACTTCTTCGTATGTTATTATTGATTCAAAATTACATCTTTAGTTTAATGGTGATTTGTTTTTTTTGTTCCGCTTTTTTCTTTTCTTTTCCAAATTCGTTACTTCCTTTTTAGGAAAAATATTTCCATATATAAATAAATAAACCCTAATCATACCTCTTATCAAAGTGTCGTGTTGATCAAACTTCTGATTTATGTTCATCATTACACAACTTATTAGTTGTTGCATTTTTAGGATTTTTTGCGAAACCATACCTTTGTCGCAATGGCAAGAAAAGTAAATAAACTTATAACGAGCGCGTTACCGTACGTGAACAATGTACCCCACCTAGGAAACATCATCGGGTCCGTACTGAGCGCGGACGTGTACGCACGGTTTTGCCGGTCGAGAGGGTATAATGTACTCTACGTGTGTGGTACGGATGAGTACGGTACCACGACCGAAGTCCGTGCTGCACAGTAGAATCTCACCCCTATAGAAATTTGCGATAAGTATCATGAAATCCACAAGCAGATTTACGAGTGGTTTGATATAAAGTTTGATCACTTTGGTCGAACATCGACTCCTGTGCATACGGACGTATGTCATGGGGTTTTTGAACGCTTGGATGAAAACCAATGCCTCGACATTCAGCAACTCGAACAGGTATGTACGGTAGCTTCAGTTTCACTCTTCGTGATTTTTATCACAATGTTTTTTTTTTTATTATTGATTATTGGATTTCGATTATGTTTAGTTGTACTGCGACACGTGCGAGAAGTTTTTGGCAGACCGTCTCGTTGAGGGCGAAAGTCCGAAGCCTGGCTGCTCTTTTATCTGCAAAGGAGATGAATGTGAGCAGTGTGGTGCTCATGTTAATGCTAGAGACCTCAAAAATCCCAAGTGCAAGGTATACTAACCGCTTAATTTCGCCCGCTTTGGTTATCTTGTTGTGTGGTTTTTAGTTAATCTTGTGATTGTTTGGGACTTTGGGCAGATATGTCTGAACTCTGGGTTGTCTTTAAGAGAATCGGAACACGTGTTTCTCAAGCTATCGGACAAGGTATATAATCGTTCATATTTTTTACTTTGCCTTCATATATAGTTGGACAGGCAATCGTGTATCTGACGCTTCCTGTTTCTGTCTTGTCTTCTGTGTGTGTGTGTGTTTAATTAGGTGCTCTATGTCTGGTTTGACGCTCCTCTTGGTTACGTTTCCATCACAAAGTGTCATACACCGGACTGGGAATTCTGGTGGAAGAACCCGGAACAAGTTGAGTTGCATCAATTCATGGGGAAGGACAATGTCTATTCCACACTGTGAGTTCCTCATATATCCCCATACATTACTGATTTTTCACCTGCTTTCACTACTCACTGCGCGTTTCTTCCCTTCTTTAGGTTTTTTTCCCGGCAATGTTCCTTGGGACTGGCGAAACTTGGACCCGCCCTACTGCAATTCATGCTACTCAGTTTTTGAATTACGAGAAAGGTTCTAATCCAATGACTCTCAACCTCGAATGTAATATCCAATTTCTAGTTTATTTAGTTCCTCAGTGCGTTTAAAAGTGTTTTTGACGCTTGTGCAGGAAAGTTTTCCAAGAGTAACGGGGTAGGCATCTTCGGTGATGATGCCCGAGACAGTGGGATACCTGTTGAAGTATGGAGGTACTACTTGCTTAGTGTTCGTCCTGAGGTCAGTAATTCTGATATCCCTGCATAAATAATGATCCTATTACGTACAGTTCATCTTTTCGATTCTTTCTAATGCGACCATTATGCTAATATTTGTTGCATCAATTTCCTGCGCAGCAATCTGATACTGATTTCTCGTGGAAGGACTTGCAAATTCATAAGCTTAAAGGGGACTTGGCTGATAAATTGGGCAACTTTGTCAACCGCGTAATAAAATTTATTGCCAAGCCTCTTGGTAAGTCATATTGATTGGGAATATTACCCTAGTATCCTGCCTCTAGTCCATGACATTTAGATTTTTGCAAATTGCTCCCTGAGCCTACGATGTTAATGAGCAATGTATTTCGGATTTGTTCTGGTTGTATGAGATGTGTGAATGAGAAGCTTGCCCTGCTTGAGAGATCACTATGGCTGGCTTTTATAGGATTATTAATATATCGTTGTGCAGGTAAAGGTTGCGGTTCCATCATTCCTGAGTATCCTGAAGGCGCAGAGTTAGACAATGCAGAGATTGAGTTTGCTGCAACAATCAGTGACCATATACAGACATATCTGGATGCCTTGGAGAAGGCTGCATTGAAGAGTGGTCTTGAAGCTGCCATGATGATTGCTCAAGAAGGAAATAAGTATCTTCAGGTATGTACATTATCATACTAGTTGTTTTCTTTACGCTTCATATATACGCTTTCTGCTTCCTGGCCCATAGGTACCTTACTGACGGATGCTATGCTTGTAAACGAAATTCCGTTGATGTAGGATTCAAAGTTCTGGAAGCTTCCCAATGACAGTGCCAAGCTTTCTATCATCATGAAAACTTCAGTAGGTGTTGTTTACATCCTCGCATGCTTGCTTGAACCATACATGCCTTCATTCGCGACACAGGTAAATTATTCAAACCTGTGTAAATTTACGATTTCTGTTGTTCCCTGTCTTGGTCGAAATTCCCACAATAATTTGGTATTTTGGTTACGTGAATGAAATGTAGGTATTGAAGCAGCTCAACCTAGAACCTGCCACAATTTCACTTTCAGATGAATTCATCGACAAGGCTCGAAAACCTTGGGACATTGTTCCTTCTGGCCATAAAATTGGGATACCAGACATACTCTTCAAGACACTGGTACGTCCTTAGCCACCTTCCCCTCCCTTCACGTAATTCTTACGTTTTATACACACGTAATCTTCCATCTCACTCGATATCTTTGTATTGAATCCTTTTCTTTGTGCTTCAGAGCGATGATGAGATCACGGTATACACTGAAAAGTATTCTGGAACTAGAGCAGTGGACTCGAAGAAGCCAAGCAAGTGACCGATCAACCAGTGACGGTATTTGTAGGTGATCAAACTTACGGCTGAAGCTAATCCAACAACTTCAAACTTGATTTTTTTTTGAGAAAAATAGAGAAAGTGTAGTAGTACTTTGTATTAATCACCACAGGAGGATTATATATGAATGCATGTTCAATTTTTGTTTCCTTTCCGATTGGTCATATTATCCAAACACCGGCCGATAAGACGACAACTTTGGTTGGCCGGTGTTCCACTCTCATACCCCTTCGGATAAATTAAATTGCACATTGAATTGACCAAGCTCGTGTATACTGTACCAAGTTACCAACAAACAAACCAAACAAACAATGCGTGACTAATATTACGTCTACTAATTTATCGATTTATGTGTGCGTCCTCCTCGTGGATAACGGAGAAAGTGGACGTTTATACTAAACACGTTAACAATTGGGCCATTACACGAATACAAGACACATTTATAGACGGACCATAAAACAATAAGCCCATTCCCCAAACGGTACGAAAACCCCACCGCAAAATGCACCCCGACGACGGCGAAAGCGGCGTTGCAAGCAGCGAAACCGCCGCGTGTTCGCCGGAAAACACTCAAATGACGACTATCTCTCTCCACTCTTTCGACGAATCCTCCGACGGCAACGATGGTGGCTTCACCATCAAGATAATCGAGGTCACTCCACTCTTTTTCTATGTAAAAAATAAAATTGATGGTAAATATTTTTTACTGACTGTGAAATTTTGGTGGAATGTACAGAACATGAGAGAAGAGTATGGAATGTATGTGTGGCCGTGTAGTGTGATTCTTGCTGAATACGTTTGGCAACAAAGGTCCCGCTTTTCTGGTGGAACTTCTGTTCTTGAGGTACATCAATTTTCACATCCTTAAACTTTTTTTTAGTTGTATCTTCACTTTTAAGTTGGACATCTTTTATATATTCGCAAAAAAGTCTTGCGTAAGACGGTCTCATAGTATGACGAGAGGTGAGTTTATAAGGTTGTAACTTGTAAGACTGAGTTTCGACTTGATTACGGGGTACTTGACCGTTTGGTTTGGATACGTGAGAGGAATTGAAACCAAACGTTGACGATCCGAAAGAATGATGGGAGGACACTACTAGCATTTTGCTACTAAAATGAGAATTTTTGGAGTGATTGGTTGCCTCAATTTCATTTTTTTTGTCCAATCATGAGAACTAAAAGGCAAATATGTGTGGCAGTGAGACAATCTAAGCAGAGCTTGTAAGTGTGAAGTACTCGAGTAATTGGTATATTTGATATTGTGATTGTAGTTGGGAGCAGGAACTTCCTTGCCTGGACTGGTGGCGGCGAAACTAGGGGCAGATGTCACGCTCTCTGACAATGCTGATAAAGAGGAGGTTGAAAGCTTTGTCCTTTTTTTTTTTTTTGAGCTATATGCTATGTTCAATACTCATATATTGCTGCATGACTTTGCAATGCAAGAGTTATTTGATGCTTTCAGTTCATTTTTCGAATCTGTGCACCGGGCACCATGACTTAATATCTGTGGCTCTGCAGGTGTTGGAGAACATTCAGAAAGTTTGTGACTTGAATACGCTGAGCTGTAAGGTATTGGTCTCTCTAAAGATTCTTGTCATGGGAACACTTTGCTTGACTATACATTGCAGTTTTTAGCTTAGCATTATGTTGAATTAACCAATAGGAAGGGAAAAGTTTGGGGAATTGTAGAAGGTTATATTGCTAATCATCAGCAAGTAATGATCAATCTTGCTATGTCTCGAGCAATTTTCTTTCATGGGATTTAGGAATTGTCTTAAGAAAGATATTTGTAATGCGTAAATTGGTTAGTTTCTTTTGCGTAGACTTGCCTGTCCTGTTCTTACTCACACCTATCTAGTTCGTCTTTTGGTTATTTCCTTCATTTTTGTTCCTCCTGGCCATGACTTTCGTTCTTTAATTTGGTGATCTGCTTGTTGATGTAGGTCAAGGGACTCACATGGGGAGTCTGGGATGAACCTATTTTTGAAATGCATCCCAAGATTGTACTTGGTGCCGATGTATTGTATGATAGTAGTGGTATGTACCGTCCACAGAGTTGTCTTTCCCTTAGTGTAGCTGTATTTTGTTCATTTGGGACTGATAAGCTCATTTTGTACCCCATTTATATGTTAGCTTTTGACGATCTCTTCAGCACTGTGGCGTTTTTGCTTCAAAGTACTCCTGGATCAGTTTTTATCACAACATATCATAATCGGAGGTTTGTATTCTCTAATTCATTATCAGCCAAACACCATGAGAACTTCAATTTTGTCACCCTTTTTTTCTTCTATATAAACAGCGGACATCATCTCATTGAATTCCTGATGGTCAAATGGGGTTTAAAATGCGTAAAACTTGTGGATGGCTTCTCGTTTATGCCACTTGATAAAGCATCTGGACTAGGCGGTAATATCCAATTGGCTGAGATTGTATTGGATACTCCTCAGAGTATGGCACATGATTGACTCATATGTCTATCTGGTTTACCTTTTACATAATCTTGGTTGTTATTGGTTGGTTGACTTGCTTCTCCAGAGAAATCTTCCTAGGTTATGGGGCGTCAGTATCTCACTGAGCATGTGAATGTTTCTATGGGGTCATATACTTCATGGCTCATTAGCTTCACTGCTACTGAAGCTGTATGGAGGAGCAACATTGTGTGAAGTCTGGATGTCAAGAACCCTTTGTTGGAGTGTAAGGTTTAGTTACTGTTGCCTTCTGTCATAAATATTTTTTCAGCTGACTTCTAGTTAAACTGAATTGACAGTTTATTCGTCGTTGAGCACCCAACACCCCCACCCCCCAGAGTCCTGATGATGAGCGCTTCACCTTAGTGGGCTCTTACATTTTTTGTTGATCATGGGAGATGTATACTCAAGACAGACACTTTCTGT
Organism: Spergularia bocconei; assembly: GCA_963457585.1. Lineage (NCBI taxonomy): Eukaryota > Viridiplantae > Streptophyta > Magnoliopsida > Caryophyllales > Caryophyllaceae > Spergularia > Spergularia bocconei. The sequence continues at coordinate 861,360 of OY734945.1, read as the reverse complement.
AAATTCTTGCAAAAACAATTTACTACCTTCTGTCTCATTTTCTGGCATAAGTGTTCTTTCTGGATAAACCTGATGCATAGCGAGGGAGAATAGTATATGTCTCTATTTTGTATGCTAAAGGTTATTGCTTTATAAGGAAGCAGATAAGGTACACTTTGTGGTAATTATTTGTGCTTGAAATCTTGAATGTCTTACATTGATTTTTTACAAAACGTCCACTTAGCGTGTTTAAATCAGTAAGTCCCTTTTCGACAATCCTCTTATTTCATATCCTCTTGTCCTTGTGTAATGCTGCTGATTTTGATCACGGACTTGACAAATACTTTATGTGACGAGTGGATTGGTCAGGCTAATCTAGGTCTCTATGACATACATGTTTTTTTTTTTTTTTTTTTGCAAAGATTCTAATTTTTTGAGTAGAAAAGAAGTACCACTTTCATAATGTGTGAATGCTATAAAGTTGTAACACTTCTTAAATTAAGTCTGTAACTTGGCGCTGATTGAAATTCCTGATCTTGGAACCTTTTTTTTTTTTTTAAAGGCGGAACTTCCGTTCATCTTGGTGATAACTCTCACTTTTCTGTTAGTATTATGAACATCTCATGGGAAGTGTGTACTCAATATATAGTTGAGCCCCTTCCTATTTTCTTGTTTATACTCTCTTGGCTAAGTCATGTTTGTGGCTTGCCCGATGTATACCAACTTACTAAGAGAGAACAAATTTTCCTTCTATTTTGTTATATCATAAAAAGCTTTTGCTTTATAAGATGGAACACAAATAAGGTACACACAGTGGCACTGCATCTGGTTTGAATGCCTGGCAGTATTTAATTTTGTCCAAAAAATCATATTACAAGTAGAGAATAGGAGATCATGAAGACTGTTAGTTGACCCTTCGACAGCTCTTTCTAACTTCATATCCTCCTGTAAGGCTGCTCATCTTGATCATGGACCTCACGAATGCCTCCCTGAAAGCTTGCTGGGAACCTGCAAATTGTTGAACCAACTTTCTGGTGCTTGGTGCTGTGAGCAATGTTTGGTCAGAAGAAAATAGGCTCTTTCCTTGAAGAATTAGCTTGTAGTATGAATTGTCAAATGTTGTTGGGGAAGGATCCATGGTAGAACCAGCATTTTTAACTTCGTTGTGTGCAGGACAGACACTCTTTAAACTAGCTGCGAAGGAAGGATTAATTGAGGGATCAACGTCATTCATCGCATCGAAGTTGCGTATACGGTTTTGAAATGATGAGCAGTGGGAGAACCCTAGACTGTGACCGCCTGCAGAAAATCCACGGTTAGTTCATACTTCAGTCTTTGCTTGTCACATGTAGAATTGTAGAACAATGTTGACTTAAGAGTGTTTTTAATGTTTATTTACCCGAAAGCGCCACCAGATCTCCTAGGTTTAAGCCCCTCTTTGCAAAACTTTGTTGCAATTGGGATAAGTTGAATGTGGGTGCTGGAAGCTGTCTTGTTTCACTGGCAAGTGAGGTTCTCCCGTCTTTCCTTCCTTTGGGCACATCCCAAGTAGGCCCACCAGACTGCATTCAGACAAATAAAAATTCAGATTTAATGATTAAAAGCAAACCTTGAGTAATTATTAGTACTATGTTTGGATTCTGTTTGCTACCATATCTATTAGAGATTTACAAGTGAAAAGTACTTCTATGGCTATTGTTTTGGTTTCTGTGTGCTGTATATACCATTGTTTCCGACATCAGCATACCGGTGTTTCTGTCATCTGCAGAAGCTCCTTACACTTTATAGGATGATGGGTTAGTGGGGGGGGGGGAGATGGTGAATTTCGACCTGTGTGCGCAATTGTTTCACTCTCAATTTCAAGGTTTGTATTAGGTATGAAATAATGTGCTTTCATTTTTTGTGAACTTACGAGGACTACTGAATCTCGTGCAGCTAAGGCCAAAATGTCGGCGCATGAGACCACTCCAGGACAGGCAGCTTCTACTGCTCTCTTTGCATTATCAATGACAAAAAATGCATGCAGCGAGAGATTTGGGACGCCGGATTTCTCCACTTTGCCACCTCCAGCAGTGTCCAGTAGCACAGAAGCATCACATCCCTTCAAAGCCAGAACTTAACTGTCAATTGGTTATATACGCAAACCTGAAAATCAAACACAGTGCTAGTAAGGTGGGGATGAGTTGTTACCCTGATGAAGCAATCATGGAAATGCATACGTAGCAATGCAGCTGGAACAGTCTTGTCCTCAGAAAAAGCTTCTTTGATTACCCTTTCGATAATAATGTCGACATCCGGACAATTCTGAGCATAGTAATTTAAGCTCAAAGCATCTCCATGGGAAAATGCTGAGCAGATCAGAAGTGAGCTGAAGACAACAACTGCAACAGCCATGGTGAGAGGAGGTGAGATTGTACTACTTGTTACTAATTCTTTATTGTTGTTGATGCTGATCAGCGCGCCCCGGGAGTATTTATATGCACTTCTGAAGATCGATCAGCGAGACGGAGTATGACAGGATAACAGAGTTGGTAATTGTAGATTTGGGATGTTGGTTTTACCAGTGAATTAGTTAAAGCCACTTTTGGTGATAATGAGTAATTTTAAAGCAAGCTCATCACACTACTTGACAATGCACAGGTCATATCTGCAGGTCAAATCTCCACTTCCTAATTTCATGCATCTTGTTTTTACACTATTGAATTACACTTTTCAAGTTTTATAGAACATGGGAGTACTCTTTGAACTTGAGACAAGCTTATTAGTGTAGGTCCTGCGGTTTTCGGACTTCTCTCTCTTGTACTAATCCTAGGTCCATACCGACGATGTTGATTTTTCTTTTTTTTTTTTTTTTTTGGTTGTTGATGATAAAGGAGCAATATTAATGCTAATGTTTTCCGTCGAATGGCTTTATGAGTTGAGCTAGTTGTCTTTTGCGCGTTATTTACCCTTATTTGGTTAATATGTGAAAGCACAATTTGCATTAAAAAAAACTGCTGGTAATAATATTTGTACTTATGATATGTTGCATGGTTTAAGCAAAGTCAAAATTATTGTTCATCTGATGGACAAAGACGGGACTAAAAGCAGATGGATGTGGTTGCCTGATTGCTGGCTGATTGGTTATAGTAGAGCTTTCAAGTTCGTTAATTTATCTCGTGATATAAAGCTTATGTTTCAAGTTATAAATTATTATGGAGATGGGTCCTGAAATCTCACGATATATTCTTTGTAGTATACTCGATGATATGTAAAGGTCTTGTAATGTCGCGATTTTAGTAGGCCAACTACTCAAAGTGCACACAGTGAATTACACTCGTAAATTCGGGGTGACGATTGTATACTTGAAACTGCTATTTTTGGTTTTTTATGATTTATTTTTATTTTTTTTCATTTTCCGGAAAACTAATGGTTCAACATTCCGCAATGCCCTACATATCCGATTTTCATAATTTTGTACTGGTATTTGATTTATATCGTATTACTATGTATAACGGTTTTTGAGTCTCATAATCTTCACCTTATCAAAAAGGCAAAAAAAAAATACCGTTTTCATACCATTCTATTGTATGAAACTTTAGCAAATGGTATAACATCTGCATTAAAACTGTCATATAAGATCGAAACTAAATTTCAACTAAAATGGTATCGAAGTCAGTCACACCCGAACCAAATCGGTTCCCAAACAGAAATTTTGGAACAAGTCCACTAGTCCAAAGGCCTCATATGCAACAATGCAAGTTTCTATTGAGCTTTATTTTGGGCGGGTCAAGTTTGATACTTGGGCTTCTTATCGGGTCTGCTCCAGAGACCCGTTTATCCGTACACCGAAAAAAAATTAAAGAATTAAAAAAATGATAAACCCTAGGGTTTAAGCACAAAATCTCCCCTCTTTCAATTTGCGTCGTAATTTTATCAATCCGCCATTTCCGCCTCAATTCAAAACCCTAATTCCGTCGGAATTCCACCGCAAACCATGGGGTCGAAGAAGAACAAGAGCAAAATCACCGCCGCCGACGGCGGAGGCGGAGATTCCGCCGGAAAAGGAAAGAAGGCGGTGGAAGATTCACGGTTTACGAAGCGTGTAATAGAAGATTCACGGTTTTCGAAGATGCACAGTGATCCTAGATTCCAGAATGTTCCGAAGCACAAATCGAAGGTCAAGGTGGACGAGCGTTTCTCCGGCATGTTCACCGACAAACGATTCGCCACCGCGGCGACGGCGCGTGTTGATAAGCGCGGAAAAGTGAGGAAACAGTCGGAGAGTGAGCTCGGGCGGTACTACCACTTGGACGAAGATAAGGAGGAGGCGGCGGATAAGGAGAAGAAGAAGAAGAAATTGCCGAAAAAGAAACTTGTAGAAGAAGAAGAGGAGGAGGCGAGTGGTGAGTCGGCGAGTGAGGGATTGTCCGAGTCGGAATCGGCGTCCGAATCGAGTTCTACTACGTCTACTGATGATACTGATGATGAGGATGTTTATTTTTCTGGAGATGAGGCTTCTGTTGAGGTAAATTTTTAGCTGAATTTGCGAATAGTTACCACACTGTAAATATTTGAAATTGCGTATAATTGCCTAATTCTGTTGTATAATTTGATCACAATTTAGCTCAATTTTTCGCAAATGTATCGAATTTTGTTGATGATACATCCGTTGAGGATATTTTAGTAATCAGGTACCATGTTAGATAGTTTTTATCGCGAAAGATCGTTGCTTTTTGGTTGAATTTTTGTAAATATATCGAAAACAGCGATGAATTGTGCAATGTGGAAACATTGTAGTTGTGAAAACACAAACTTGTAAGGTGGTTTCTGTAAAGTTTTCGACTTTAGTAATACTAAGATGGTTTGCGTGATTTGGAAGACTAAGATGGTTTTAGATGGAAATGTGATATTATTGTTGTTGTGGAACAGGTGGAGGATGTGCCTATGATTGACAAAGAAACACATAGATTGGCTGTTGTTAGCATGGATTGGAGTCAAGTCAAGGTATATTTCACTAACCTCTGTTATTTGAATGCGTCCCTTGATTTGGAGGAGGTTTACAGTATTTGCTTTATTGTTTCGTATGTTGATGAAAATTGTCGGTTTTGATGGTTATAACTAGAGCAATGTATTCGTGCTATACTTATATTTGAAGTTAGTCTGCATTTTTTTAAGCTTTATTCTGCATTGCATTGCTTGTCTGTTTTTGAATTGTTCAGGTACGAACATTAAGTTTGCGTTGTGTACTTTTACAGTTACCTTGATGCGTTTTGTTTTTTTATATATATATGAGGGCCTTGCCTTGTATCGTTTTATGTACATATTTTGAATGATGGATAGTTATATAACTTCTTGTCCTTCTCAGACATTTGATTACAATCATGGTGGCCTGTGCTGATTAGTTGCTAATATTTGGGTGCCTTCAAAGTCTATATGTTTGTTTAGTTATGGATTTGTGGTGATATGGAAGCTTTAAGCTTTAAGGCTTCTAATTAATGGTGATAAATATTCAAATGGAAATGCGGTTCTATTAGTCACTGGTTTGATACCATGTTTATTTCTTCGACCTCATGGTACTGCAGGCTGTGGACTTGTTTGTTATGCTGAGTTCATGTCTTCCTAAAGGAGGAGAAATAAAGTCTGTCGCAGTCTATCCTTCAGAGTTTGGACTTAAACGTATGGAGGAAGAAGCAGTTCGGGGCCCGGTTGCCTTGTTTGAGGATGATAAAAAGAAGGGAAAAAGTGGTGATGATGATGATGATGATGAAGATGAAGACGAAGATGAGGATGATGACGAAGATGAGGATGATGACGATGATGAGGATGGAGGTGAAGATGAGGACAGTGGTGCTGGAGATGGGGACAGAGACAGTGAAGATTTGGATGATGTTGAAGAGGACTATGATGATGAAGATTTGGATGACGTGGAAGATGAGGATGATGACGAGATAGATACTGAAAAGCTGCGTGCCTATGAGAAAAGTAGGCTAAGGTAATTTTCTATTAGTACATCCTGGATTTGTTTTTCTTCATATTTTTTGGAATTTATATCTATAATTCTGTCTACTTTTAACTCATGTTATCATAGAGGTCTTATTTGTTTATGCTTTTGGGTGCTGATTGCTTTGTTGTGTGTGGGGGCATTCTCTTAAAGAATACAAGCGGTAGGCTGCTAATTCCTCTTGTTCTTTCCCCGAGTTTGTGAAGCTTCTACCCTCATGTAATATGAGATGCTGAGGCAATAGCGTTGTATGTTATGGACTTATGGTATAGAATTTTTTTTTTTTTTTTATGGTTAAGAACTGTATGAAGACCATCTGTTTCTAAATATATTGCTTTTTTTTTATTATTATTAGAGATCTCTGAATATTGCTTCTGAATGACAACATTCTATCCTGCTTTGTTCTGGAAAGTTGGGGGACATTGGTCTTTTTTCTCTTCTGCAAGCAATTAAAAAATGAACTCCTGAACTCTTGTATACTCGTCTTGGTATGTTCTTAATTAATGGATAGGTTAATGGATAGGATATCATAGTTAAGGCTAGCACAATTGTGAGGAGGAGCAGATATTACTGTACCTGCTCAGTCATAGCTGTAAATCTTTTCTAGGGAGTGGCGAGAGTAGAATAATTCCATGGAGATGGTTGTTTTAGCATAGTTCTTCTATCTCGACTCGGCATTCTGCGTGATGCTTACATATGGATATCCATTCTCTGTGCTTTTAAATTGGCTGAATGTGTTTTACAATTCAAATAAAAAAAATGTTCTTTAGGCCTCTATTGTTAAAATGCAACCTACATTCTGGTTGTCTTCTTACGCTGAAGTTAATGATAGGTAGCTTAATATTGCTCCTTTCTTTCAGGTATTACTATGCTGTGGTGGAGTGCGATTCTGTTGCTACTGCTGATCACCTCTATAAAACTTGTGACGGCATTGAGTTCGAAAGATCATCCAATGTACTGGACTTGAGATTCATACCTGATTCTCTGGAAATCAAGCATCCACCACGAGCGGGAGATGTTGCTACTGAGGTAATTTTGCTATAGCGTTTAATTGGGAGCTATCTGGTCACACAAACTTTGCTTAGCAATGAAAGAAACTAGTATCAAGTTTTCCTCTGTTGCTCTGAGTAACTCAAGAAATGGTGCTTGTCATTTTGGAAAAAGTGTGGTAGTTTTTTTTTATTAATTTATTACAACAATTTTGTGACATTCTAACTATTGATTCTTGACTTTAGATTCCAGCTGATTATGAGGGTTTAGACTTCCACACCAGGGCGTTGCAACAAAGCAATGCAGTTCTTTCCTGGGATGACGATGAACCACATCGCGTAAAGACATTGAGACGGAATTTCACTGAAAAGCAGGTTAGCCATCTGCCACTAATGGCACTAACATATCGTATACATGTCTTCTACTCTTTAATTACATGAATGTATGAGTAAATTACTGGTAAGTGCCCTTGGTTAGAAGGCTGTTGTGGTTTATATATTTTATTGACATGGCCTTTTGAAAATGAAAATTCTGATTAATTTGATGGTTCATACTATCTGTCGCTCTTTTTTTCTTCTTCTTCTCATTATATATATTTCAACAGTAGAATACCCCTTCTTCTTCCGTCTACTTCCTCTGATAAGGCTATACTTTGTAGTTGGAGGAAATGGAATTGAACGAGTTTTTGGCTTCTGATGAAAGTGAGACTGATGAGGATGAAAATGACAATCAAGTTCCCTCCGAGAAAAGGAAAAAGAAAGCAGATATGTACCGCGCCTTGGTTCAGTCTGGTGAGGGTTCAGAGGAGGATGATGAAGGCCAAAATATGGAGGTGACTTTTGCAACAGGCCTGGAAGATATTAGCAAGAAGATTCTTGAAAAGAAGGATAAAGGATCAGAAACTGTTTTCGAGGCTTATGTCAGAAAGCAGAAAGAGAAAAGGATTGCTAGGAAAAATAAATCAAAGAATTCGTCAGATGATGACAGTGACGAGGCTGATGATCAAGAACCTGTAGAAGACCAAGATGACTTCTTTGAGGAAGAGCCTTCAGTTGAAAGAAAAAAGAAGAATGGTCAGGGTAAAAAGAAGGGAGAGAAGAAGCGAGAAACGGAAGTGCTGGAAGACAAAGAAGCAGAAGCCAGCATGGCAGAGCTTGAGCTGTTGCTTGCCGATGAGAATGAAGCAGATAAAAAGGTTAGGGGCTACAATATAAAACAGAAAAAGAAGACTAAGGGTAAGAAAGGTGAAGATGCTCGTGATGAAGCCAAGTTGCCTACCGTTGATGTTGATGACCCTCGCTTTTCTGCTCTTTTCAATAATCCTGGATATGCCTTAGATCCTACAGACCCACAATATAAAAGGTACCTTCCCTTTGAACCTGTTAAGCTTCTTTCTGTCCGAAAGCTGCATTTCATGTTGCAGTAGTTGATTAGTAGTTGTAAACTGATGAATTGTGCTGTCAATTTTTTACAGGAGTGCGACTTACTATCGGCAATTGTCTCAAAAGCAACGAAAGAGTTACAAAGATAATGAAGGCGTAGCGCCAGTGGAGCCGGAAACAGATGAGCAGTCAGTTGATACATTCCAGAATGAAAAGCAAAAGCTCTCCACATTGATAAAATCCCTTAAAATGAAGTCACAGAACCTTCCTGCTAAGATGAAAGATATTTCTAAGTCAAATGGATCTACGTCTGAGAACAACAAGCGTAAGCTTCAAAGCTCTGATCACTCTACGAAGAAGACAAAACGTCAAAAATAAACTCGCTCTATGGGTATAATGTGCAACTGCCTCCTTGTGGTGTAGTTTCACCCCGGTGGTGGGTGTCGATGATTTAAACAATACCAAGGGTGTTGTACATTTTGCTTTGACTCATGTCTTAATTCATGATAGGCAACGCAGAACATTTTGGAATTATCGCTCTGTTGTATATCCTTGTTCGTTCATTAATTTATACAGTTGAGAGCCCTGGGAAATTTAAGCTATTTTTGTTGTGGTGCCTTTTTGGGCCAAAAGTCGTGGATTATATACTTCGGTATTAAATTCGACCATTTCTTGAAAGTAGCCAAAAGTTCTTGAAACTTGATCATGGAGTCATTGGAGTGGCCTTGTTTTCAATGATGTCAAAGTGAGAATGTCGAGTAATTACATCACTATCTGTACATGAAAATAACACTCTGTGCAGAAGTATACATGTCAATTACTTAGTGTAACCATTAAGCCGCAATCTTGTAAAGAGCCAGTGTGCAGGTGAGTGTATATGTGTATTTATGTTGAATTGCAAGGCCTAGTACATGAATGAAAGGACTTGAACTACAAGAATCGCGATAGCTGTATAGCTGTGCAGTAGATTAGAACTCGCGGCAGATTTTCCTAGGCTGTAACCTGGAGTCGGAGGACTAGGGATGAAAGGCACAGCGTCACCACCTGAAGCATTACAGGTCAAATGGTTATATGCAGGAATAACAGAATTCCTGCGTGAAGCAGACACGTAATGTCGAGTTTCCTGTCACTCAACACAGGAGTTACCACTGTACTGATTGACATGGTGACAGTATACTTACAATCTGATTCCTTCCAGGCAACTGCCGGTTTCTCATTATCAAACACAATGCGATGGCCAGTCATGAAGTTCTCTGGAAAAGAATGAAACAAAGTGTTCAGCAATTCATTCAGGATTGCCTGCTGCAAACAGCCTGCCAAATATTCCGGCACACTATCAGACATACAACCTAATACACTGACAGCTAAATGCTCACCTCCGATTATATTGATGTCGTGGTCAGATTTGACTACTGCTAAGCAGTAAAAGTATGTACCATCCTTGAAAATTGAAGTAAACCAGAAACGTATTACAACGTGAAGAGGCTTGGAGACGAATATATATACATATATTTGTATCTAAAATGAGCAAGAAACACACCTCCACAGCGACTGTGATCCATGGATGTAGAACTGTGAATTGGTCTCCACCTCCCATTGTCATATTAACTGTAGGAACGACCAAATCGCTTGGGCTTGAACTGCATAAAAAAATCTCACAGTTTGAGGTACCCGAATCATGGAGAATGTGGCATGTTATGTTAACTGAAATAGTGGAATTCATATTTGTATTGACTGATACCTACTTCATTCTATAACAGAACTGAAAAGCACTTCTTGGATCAACTTCCACTCTTTTATCTTGTACCTGTGAATCGAACTGCAGCCCCATACCGCAAATGTTAAACTCCATTCCTAACTTGAGAACATAAAGCCTTAAGAGATTATATCAAACAACTTGCCTTTTCAGAAAGAAGACTGTAAGCGGGCTCAGACAGCAGCGTAAATGAAGTGCCAGTGTCGAAAATTGCCTTGAACCCAGCAGTGGAGGTGTTGGCACCCACATTTATATGAGTTATGCTAACAACATATACGCTGTTGATTACAATTTCAGAGTTTTGCATAACCATAAGTTAGTCCCATAAAAGCATTGCAGACAAAAATGGGAAGAATGCACAGTAAACACTAAACAAGACAAGACTAACTTTAACTGATTAGGAACGACTGGTGTTTCGCCTTCATGATTGCTGCCTTTATCTCCAAAACTGATTCTTCCTATACCATCATGGCTAAAACACATGCTGAATGAATTTGCAAGTAGCTTTTCTCTTGCTAAAACGCTAGGCAGTGATATGGAATCCATTGCAAGTCCGAAAAGGCCATTTGGAGCTCCAGTTTCCAAGAAATGACCAGTTTGAATGACACCACAACTGCAAGCAATTGAAGGAAAGCCATAATTAATTCAGCATGGTACTTTGTCTTGTATTAACCTGTGTTACTCGGACTCTTCTTGTTTCCTCAACAGTCTATTGACAGTCGAGACTTCATTTCAGAACAATAACATAGAATTTCATCCAAAAGAAGCCGATTTTACCACTTAGCACATACCCCTGTCATATACTAATACTATCAGTTGAATCCAAGCTAGTCATGGCATGTAAAAATGTGATGGCTTACCCAAAAGGGATTTTGACATCAGTTACTTTGGAAGGCCCAGTATCAGTTGTTAGATGCAATAAATCTTCTACCACGTAACCAGAGGACGATGTGTTTGCTGAGAGATAATCAACTCTGTAGGGACAGTGGCGCTGTGGTGGTAAACAGCCAAAATCACACAGAGGGCTTGTGCATGAGAGCTGTGTTCCAGTGGATGAATTACTCAGGCTGTATATGTTGAACTGCAGTGTCTGAATTTCCCATAGAAACGGCATAATTAACTTTCAGACTGAATGATCAAGTAACTTTGAAGGAAAGGCCAAAAGATCGAGGCACTGTACAACTTGAAAAGTACATGTGGAAATGCAACATGGCTGTTTACTGATAGAGTTCACTATTTATGAAGGATGAGTATATGCAATACTATATGCTAAAATGAACAGAGAAAAAAATGCCGCGATTACAAGATCATTGAAATAGTAATAAATTTAGAATGCCTGTAATCTGCATTCAGAGCATCAGTTAGAAAACCTGCAGGAAAAGAATGTGAAAATGGGAGCAAAAGGCATACCTCTGTAGCACTATACTGATAACTCTGTGCACAATTAGGCGTGCAGTCGCATGGTAACCAGAAAAGGCCACTGCCAGTATCCAATGCAACAAGATACCAGGATTCTGGTGTTCCTACAGACACATTTGCATAATACAAACTGGAAGACAAACACAAAAACCCGAAAAAAGAAAAAAGCAGTGAGAATAATGCTCATACTGTCATACATATGTTAAAGGCATATAATAAGGGAAGAGAGTTCCTACAATCCCAAATCAGCAATGCGGAAAGTGTCATTTCCAGAAACAAAAGTGAGAGGAGTTTTGTCAGCAGTTCCGTCTGCTAGTCTTCGACCATGGAAGCGATCCCTATGAACCATTGCTGTGTAATAATCCATTGTTCCCTTCTCTGGAAAATCATTCCTGGTGCTGAACATTGCCTTGACAGGATCAGAGAGTCGATGGTGAATATCGAAACCAATTGTACCATCCCCATGACAGCTCTGCCAGCTCCAAGCCAACATCAGGAACAACACAAGAGAACCACATGCCGAAAAATCACACATCTTTCTGCTGATCTTAAGTAACCATCTTGTTAAACTCGAAGCCATTGTCTACGATCAAGAAATTCTACAGCAACCAGAGAAACAGAAAGAAAAAAAAGTCTACGCTTTGTTTTATGAAATGTAATCTAGAACAACAAGTTGGTGGGTGATACAATGAAAGAATGTTGTTGCAAGCATTCTGATCTAGGCCAATAAGTCTAAATCATTTAGATATAATTCTTCTTGTATTTTACTGATAAGATAGTTTTGGTCAATTTTCATAGCAAATTTTGCAAGCAGGCTATATAATAATGACAAGGTCAAAGTCCTTCACAGCTTATAAGATATGTTATTGTCTACTTGTTGCTTAAAGCTTAAGAGACCAAGCTAACTCAACACTCTTTTGAAAGTGTCTCTGTGACTCTGTGTTAAGGTATTATACCGTTAATGATGCCTCAACTATCCGTCTAGCTTTTGGTTTAGACGACCCTCGTGCTCTATTCTCGACAGGAATTAGACTTTTGTTTGAGATGGTCGATTCACGGTTCATTCATGCTCAATAATAGCCAGAGGTTGATATGGATTCTAACTTCAAATTTTTGGTTATAATTATTGGTTGTGCCATAAATTATGATTCATAACAATCATTGACACTCAGGAATATTGGTGCAGTATTATAAGCTGAATAATAGAAAGAATATTGTTTGATTTAATACAGGTAACAGCAGACAATCAGTTCATTCATACCAATTTACTTAGAATTTATAGAGATGTTCTTGGATTGTTCTTATACTAACAAGGTTGACTTTTTGCAAATTGGAGCAAAACTTAGTAATATGCTGTACCATGTCAAAAGCACTAGTACTACTACTTGATAGATAAGTTGACATGTCCTTCATAGCGACATTCTGTACACTTTAACAATCAACCGTCTATTCTCACACCCTTTTTCAGAAAGTGTAAAAAAAACCATTCTAAGAAATTTCGTAGCCACAGCCAATTTTCAAAGCTTATATAAACATTTTCTCTTTAAAAAAAAAAGTCTACGTGAACTGTACGGACGATCTGAAAGTAGAAAGTCAAAGGAGAGAGAGTGGGAAAGAAGAACAATGGTAGTCAGTCAATAGCTGCCAATGATAATTACAGATGTTATGGAAGACTGAAATATTGGTACAATTTAGATTGTCATATGCTGTATTATTCTTTCTTTTGAGAGAGACATGCTGTGCACCTCCACTATTTTATCTTTTTTCGTAAGGATTAGGTGCCAAAGTTACGTACTTCCTCCGTTCTTTTAGCATAGTTTTAAATTCGTAACAGTAGAAACAAGACAACGGGTAAATAACACGCTATATATTATATATTATAGATATGATCATCATATACAATGCTAGGCCTCTAGCAGAAATCCTATGTACAAGTACAACTGGGGTTCCCTAAATAATGCCTTGGAAACAAAATGAGCCTAAAATAGGTAATGAAGGGACTCACAGGCTCAAATGTGTCGAGTACCTTCGACATGTAAAGCATGAACTACTCAATGATCTAACACTATCTGTCTATGCCTGTCGACTGAATTACGAAAGAATTGTTATGACTTGAAGGAAACATAGAATCAGTGTGCAAGTCCAGAGGTTAAAGTTAAATAATCCCAAAGTTGAAGATGATCCAGATACACGACTATTACTTCCCGGTATTGCTTGAGGTTCCATGGAGGATATTGGTGGAACTTCTTTGGAACTCTCGGGGCTGATGGGCATTGTGTTAGAGTCCAATGCTTCATTACCTGGGGTTAAAATCTCGTCAAGCTCAGCTAAACTCAAGATAACTAAAAGGAGAAGGAGCTATCAGCCTATCACTAAATCTTGGTACAATTAAGTCAAGAAAAGCCAGCGAGGTTTTCGCTACCATAGAATGCAACTATGCAAATTGGTTAAGTTGAACACGGCTCGCATACACAAGACATGGCAGAGAACTAATATTGTATAGGAAATGGAGATAAGTGTATGAATAAGATACTTACAATCTGATGCCTTCCAGCCCAGCACCATCTTTTCACGATCAAATACTACGCGATAGCCAGTCATGAAATTCTCTGTAAAGCAAAAGGAGAACAGGATGAGATTTGATTTTGAGAATGGGGGATCTACAAGCAACAATGTACAACAGTGTACAGAACTAGGAAGGGGGGGAAGGAGGAGCTGACAAAACATGCAGAAGAGGCGCTAAAGAAGGATAGATAAACTTACGGCCAATGATATTTACTCCTTCACTCTTTACAATCCCCAAGCAGTAAATATCTCCACTCTGGACGAAAGAAAACGTATTAGACCAGCGGGCTAATATCAATCGAAAATTAACTCAACTGTCACGTGTACGCATGACATGCATCGAAATTCAAAACCTCAAAGTAGCTACACTTGGAGTTGTAATTTACCTCAGTTGATACTGTGACTGTAGGATCAATAACATATAATTGATCTCCGCCTTTCATTGTCAAGTTGACTGGGGGCGTGCTCGGGCTGCTTTGGCCCGGACTGCAATTTAGATTTGGTTAAATGCTTAGATTCTTAATTAGAATGAGAAGATGAGGAATACATACATAAACGTGTGAAAATTGGTGGTATACACTGCTCACCTGAGACCATAACAGTAATCGAAAGGAATGTCAGGATCCGAACCCTGTCTGCTGTCCTTAACCACGGAATCAAACTGAAAATGAACGGCTCACTGGATAAGCTATAGTTGATACGGAACTTCATTGATTATACCCGTTCAAGGTTTATGAGAGCTTACATTTTCAGCAATTAGAGAATAAGCTGGATCGTTCAAGTATGTGAATGAAGTACCAGAGTCAAAAATTGCATAAACACCGTCAAGCTGGGAGGTCTTTGTTCCCACAATAATCTGCTCTATACTAATGTTATAGTGTGGACTGTAAACAAGTTCGACAAACGCATGTCAGTGTGATCACATAAGGGGAACCCTGTTTCTGAAACCAAAACTTATTGAGATGAATTTTCTGAAGAAAACAGTGATCACTTACTTTAATTGCTTATTATTGAATGGGGTTTCACTTTGGTCAGAGCTGCCCTTATCTCCAAAAGTAATTCTTCCTGTTCCGTCATCTCCAAAACACATGGAGAAAGAATTTACAGCAACTTTCTGACTAGCTAAAATGCTAGGAACAGAAATACTATTCAGACCAAGCCCAAGCAAACCATTTGGAGCTCCCCCATCTAAAAATGAACCTGTCTGTTCCTTGCCGCAGCTGCACACACATCAGATGGTTAGATTACAACTTCTGTACTTCAAAGTCATGAACTTGACGACTTGCAAGTCAAGCTGGCCACTTTGATCAAGCAGTGTACAAAGTTAGAGTTATATTAACAGAAATAAAGGAGTCTGAAATGAAACTAGAGGCATCATATTTAACATCAGAAAGGGTCGTATTCAGGAATCGGCAAATCACATAAAATAAACTTTTTGGCATGTGAAGCATACATGTTCATTGTAGATTTGTGAAAATCTGACTGGAAAAATATCAAATTAATATGAACCTTAATGCAGACGAATTTGCTCCCAAAGAATAGAAGCACAAAAGAAGCCTAAATCAGAAATTCGTATAACTGGAGTACTTACCCAAAGGG
Source organism: Spergularia bocconei (assembly GCA_963457585.1). Taxonomy (NCBI): domain Eukaryota; kingdom Viridiplantae; phylum Streptophyta; class Magnoliopsida; order Caryophyllales; family Caryophyllaceae; genus Spergularia; species Spergularia bocconei. Next base: position 845,687 of record OY734945.1, on the reverse strand, counting down.
AACCTTTGCATTCACAGGTTTAGAGGGATTATCATCTGCAACTAGATGCAGTTTATCCTCTACTAAGTACCCAGACGAAGATGTGTTAGCCGAAAGATACATAATTCTATAGGCACATGTACTTGGAGAATCTGAACAGCTTGTTTTATGTCCACACAAAGAGCTGTTGCAGGGAACCTTTGAAGCTGTAGATGACATACTGGGGCTATAAATGTTGAAGTCTAGCTGGTAAAAAAAGAAGAAAATTGTGTTAAGATAGAAATGTTGATCATCGAGAAAACAGATTATCACAATGAACCATCTTCATTTGGCATATAAAGAATAAATTCATATAACAACACTCAGCTAAAATTTTGCAAGATTTAACTGTCACATACATCTTCTGGGGGCGGACTGCTAAGTGAAGGAATCCAATCTTAACACACTATCTGTGAACATAAAACAGCTTTTTAAAGAGGGGGGCTGGAAGAATTGGAAGTTTTGTTTTAGAGTTCTAACAAATCTAAGTCCTATCCTTAAATGCACTATTCGCCTCCACGCTCCAGCACTACAACTGTAACGACAAATTGACTGAGAGAAGGGAAGTTGAAAGACCATCTCCACATTCTACTGTCATATCTAAGGACATGCTTGATCTTTGTATATGAACCTGTGCAGCATACAAAATTGACTACCAAGACCATTTCTTTAATAATTAGGGCAGGGTAAAGTAATATCGAAACATTAGGCATGGACAAAATCAAGTAATATCCTTCAAAATCAAGTCAAAACACATAGGTAAAAGTGACTTGATGACAAGAACTGCTTCTGTAAGGACACAAATCAGCAAAATTTCAAAAAGCAATCAGAGTTAAAAAAACAAGCTAGCTTAAAAATTGGCAGATTCAACTACCGAAAGAGATATCTCAACCACCCATCTACCTAAAAATGACACACTTAATATGAAATTCTTGTTTTCTTCTAAATTTATTACAAAATCTCTGTGAGAATCTCAGAATTTTCTATTACAATGACAGAACTACTGGTTGCTTAAAGTGGAAATTCCACGCTGTTTCCTACAGAATACAAAATGTGTACAGGCGGACCGAGAGTCTCAAGGTCTAGACTATTAATATGTTTTAGTATATGCTACATTACATACACATGACAAAGCATAAAACATGAACCCGGGGAACACCTTCTTTTGACGTAATTTAAAGACAACAACATCAAACCCCATAATCTGTCAACTTATAAATTGCAATACCAAGACCACACTTAGAAGCTAAGAAACTAGAGTACATTATTCAAAATTCAAACACGAGTGTAAATCAAGATTAAAACACGATAATATAGCGCAATTATAGCACATTGACGATTAATTAATAAAACCCATTGCAAGAAAATTATATTGTACCTCCTGAGATCGGATTTTGACCCCTTTGACGCAACTGGTGCAGTCACAAGGTAACCAAAACAGGTCACTTCCCGTGTCTAATGCTACCAAAAATGACACTCCCGGCGTACCAACTGTCACATTTGCGTATTGCAAGCTGCATTCGTATTTAAAAAACCCAAAATTAATCTCTAGTAAATATAATTAACCATTTACACCAAGAAAAAAAAAATTACATGTATATATGAGTAAAAGCAATAATCTTTTTTTTTCTCTATGGTTGATGAGAATTATGGGCATCCTATGCTCAAAAAAGTGTTGCAAAAGCTAACTAACATAACAATCCACCTTTTTTGCCTTTTACTCCATAATAATAAAATTCTCTCCCCTTTACTCATTTTTTCCCCTAAATTCAACCAGAATATTCAATTCCGTACTAGTACACCTACACCCTCCATTCCATTACAATACGCGCAAATGCCCGTCAGCTAATTTAGCCGGTAAAGTCGTTACTTTATTAGTAACACTAAAACATACTCACCACTTACAATATGATCATAGGCTCCTACGTACGTTAAAATTACGTAGTGCAACGACTTTACTAGTTAAGCTAGCTAATAAAATATCCGTAAAAAGACGGTGTAAAGCAAAATTTACAATGATGAGGAGAGAGAAAGAGTGCATACAATCCGAAGAGGCTGATACGGTAAGTGGTATTCCCGTTGGAGAAAGTAAGAGGAGTTTTAGTAGAAAGACGACGGCCGTGGACGGCGAGATCACGGTGAGATAAGGCGGCGAAGTAACCGGCGGTGCCCTTTTCCGGTAGCTTGTTAGTAACACTAACACCGTCATCACCTAAGTCAAGAATCCGTTTAACAGGATCCGAGAACCTGTGGTGGACATCAAACCCGAATGTTCCATGCCCGTATGACAGTTGGACTGTCCAGCCCAGTAGGACGACCAATAGAAGTACGCCACATGTGTAGTTTGGGATATTATGAACTTTTTGTTTTGTTTTTGTACTTGTAGAAGTAACAAAACTAAGAGACATGTTCTTGTTTAAGTCTTGGTGTTGTTAAGGTGAAGAGAGAGGAGGGAGAAAATAGAAGATTTGTGTAAAAATGAGGAGGTGGGTTTTGGGGGGTTTGTGTGTCAAATTATAGAGGGTATGTGGGGCCACAATCCCAAAAGAAAAGGGGCACCTCCTTTTTTATTTCTCTCTTTGAATATGGTGGCCAAGAAATTTTGCTTAATAGTGTTGTATCTCATCACACCACATTATATAGGAATAATAATGTGTAGGATGAAATGTTGGAATCATGAAAGAAAAGGAGTAAGGGAGATTTTAATAAAGATTGAGAAAAGTAACACTATCTTCCTCTTGTTGCTGCATGCAATTATGATAAAAAAAAAATGATTTTTTTATAATTGCATCCTCTCATTTACGCTCCGACAAGGGTAAAAACGAGCTTATTTGAGTCAGGTTTGAAGATCTGAGTTCAAACTCGGGTGAAACTATATGCACCCGAGCTGTCCTATGGATGGAGTCATAAACTCGTACTCGTCCCATAGGGAGGTGCCACAATCAATCTCCACCCACATTTAGTAGCAAATTTTGATTATTTTGCCAAGGTGAAGATGAGGACTAGAGGAGTGGTTGACGCAATCGTTGACATGATCCTTTGAAATATCAATTTTGGGGGAATTATTAAATGTTGGGTAGGTCCTTACTAGTAACCTAATTCCTTGAACAATTGAATGTTCTATAGGCTACGTGACAATACACAAATGTTATGTTGTTTTGGTGTTTGGAAAAGGAAACCATTTGACAAGTTTGCGTTTTGAATCTTTTGATAGTTTTGTAAACCACATAGTCAGCAGTCAAGGTCTTAAAAGACTATCAAGGTAACTCGTAGATTCTAAAATAAGCCACGAAAATGGCAGTACTCTCATCCCTTTATAAGAATCAGGCGCTCTCGTCTCCAGTTTACCTATATACCGAGATTAATCAAGTTCCATCAAGGACAAACATCTTGCGGAAAATCGTATACAGAGAAAACTCCTTATACGGCTGTTACAGTGTTACACATACATGAACTGTGTATCGGCTAAAACTACTCAAAGTTCATGGTATCAACTCTATCAAGTCAAAATGTGATTGCGCGTAATTAAATATTAGCGCAAGAGCAAAAGGAGCCGAAGACGCAACGACTGTTTGACGTGGCTAGTCATCAGACATGTGAAGCTTCAGAATTACAAGTCGTTGTAACATACAATCCTTGCCAACTCGGCTGCGGCCTCTGGTATGTTGCATGCTACTCCATTTCATACGATATTGACGATCATCATTTTAAACCACCCCACACTTTAAAATTGACGTGCCACATAGTAAGGTCAATAATTACATACTTGTCTCGTACGTTCTTGAATTTTGATGGCCAGGTAGCACGATAATAAAATTTGTCACAAGAGAAAAAAGTCTCTTAAGTCGGATTTTATGCTCTCGCGTAACCAATGTGAGAATACAGTTTCCAATGCTAACCTTAATTGATGTAAAGAAGATCTAATTGTACTTTGGTTTTATTTGAGTTGATATTAAAAAAGGATTTGAGACGTCTCGTAGGGAATTGAACATCCTTGCAAAATACGTAAACAAAAAAATAGGTGCCGTATCCTTTATTAGTGTTAAGTTCATTAAGGTTGAGACTTGAGTCTATACCCAATGATTTTTTAGCTCTAAACTAGTTTAGGGTACATCATCCATGATGGAAGTTGTTGGGGAGAGAGAAACCAACAACCAAACCTCTGATCTGTCCAGGCAGTAAACCCTCTAACCATATCAAGTTACTATTACACTGGTGAGGATGACACTCTCATGTGTGTCGTGTACGCGCCAAGCTTAACAGTAATATCACCAGACCCAAACCTGATGTTCAATTAGAGTACAAATTAAATCAAACTCCAAACTGAAGGTAGGGCTAAAATGGTAGCAGAAATTACTGTTGTACTCCGATTTCACCGTCTTTGATAAATCTCCAGGTAGAGGGTTTTAAAGAGTACTATATGGTTGCACCGGCTCTATTCTATTGACTGTGTTAGAGAACCATCTCAACCAAAAGTCTATAGTGATGGCTGAGGCCCAATAATTAGCTTTATATCTTAACAGACTGTTCTAAAAGGTTCTTCTACGGTATAATTATGGCTAATTATCTTTCACAAACTCAAGTCTCCCATTCACAATAGACCTTCGAAACCTCATCTGATGACTCCTTCAAGGTACCTCCCACCAGAATCGGCCATTTGAACAGAGTACCTTCACCAATCGTAGAAATTAAAATTACCATCTTGTTTCCTAGATTGTGCAATTCTTCTACTATCTACTACACTCATCAGTGGCATCAGAATAAATGTTCCATCATCATGTGTCTAGTGTCAAAAAAAAACACGAGGATTATGGCTATTGGCAAATTTTGACAAGAGATTCTGGAATAAGGTTATGATGTACTTACTACTCAACCAAGCTTCACTCAAGTTTATATCTAAGTTTATAATGAAGGGGGATGACAGCTGTGGGAGAAGGGATATAGAGATAATCAAATCTCAAGATAAATTTATGGAAGCAGACAACTAGAGGGACCAACAATGGGTTCCCTATATGGACTACTCCGAAATATGGTGAAGGAAACCCACTGGACTATTAAAAATTTCTCCAAAATGTGATACTATACTGTGAACCAAAATTACGTGGCCAAGCCTGTTACTACGGAGAACACATGAAGATAATATTCTGCATAAGCTTCTGACCTACTAACAAGTAACAATGGAACTCCTAGATACTTACAGTGGAGGATGCCGAAACTTCACATATCTTCTAAAGGGCTGGATTAGAGTGACTGGGCGATCGCAAAAAGGAGAGTAACAAAACAAGCAAAAATTTCAGAAATATGAGAGGAAGCTGATGATGCTGTTGAACTATGACCAGTTTTCGCAGTCCCGTCTGCAGTATTATTATCAGGCTGTGCAGCAACTGCAGGAGGGGTCACGCTGGCATTACCTCCCACAGGATTGCTTATAACCTGAATGTCATAACCTGCATGTAAACCAATTTAATGGCATCATATTTGTGAACATGGTTACGAGAAAGCATGCCAATTAACGACATAGAGTCAAGTGTCGACTTACAATCAGAATCCAGCCACCCCAAGACAAATTTCTCTCTGTCAAATACTATGCGGTAGCCAGTCATGAAATTTTCTGCAAAAAGAACAGAAATTCCTCAGGAAAAAAAAAAGCAACCTATGGACTAATGATGGTGGCCCAGCAAATTCGAAAGTGGCATCATACTTCCTATAACTTTTGGATCTGGAGCATAATGTGATGTTAAACTAAACAGCAGAAGAACCTCCCTCAAGATAGGAAAATTTAGAAAAATACAGTCGATTTATTTAGGCGGACAGTTACCATTGAGCATGGATGAGCGAAAATTGTTTTAATCACTAAGCCAAAAGGTTCTCTGGTATTGTTTTAAAAACTTTCCATATACTGACTAGTCTACTGAACCTTTAAGTGATAGAATTAAACAAATCTCTCGCAAATAGATGACTTACGTCCAATAATATTCAGCTCTGAACTACTGACCACGGCAAGACAGTATACAAGTTCTTTCTGCAATCAAAATGATCAAAGCTGGGCAGTTTAGTAGAGCATAAAGTCAAGTTTTTAGTCTCTATGCTGTTTGTATAATTTGTTATGGGAACTTGAATGTATAATCACAGAGCAAAACAAAATCTTACCTGAGTTGAGATCACAATGATAGGATCATAGACTGTAAACTGACTTCCTCCTCCCATAGCAAGACTCACGCTAGGTAATGAACTAGTATTTGCATCAGGACTCCTATTTATGAAGAATAAGTAAGAAACATAAGCAACTAGAACACAGCACAATTCTAGATCTACCTTAATAATGTGAACCTAACCTCATGTCATAGCAATATTCAAAAGGTATTCTTGAATCGGCTGGAAGCCTTTTATCTTTAACTTGTGAATCAAACTGTCAGATCAAGACCGAGAAAAATAACGAACATGTGTAAAGAAATTACATAAAAAGCTGCATTTACGAAAAATTATTAAAAGATTAAGGGCTTACATTTCCTGCAAGCTTAGAATAAGCTGGCTCAACCAAATATGTAAAAGACGTCCCAGAATCAACAAGCGCAGTAAAGTCCACGTCATTGAGAATGGTTCCGACCCGAATCTGAGTCACAGTTATATTGTAAGTAGGGCTGCGAAACAAAACAAATTAAGACCATGAAGAAAACACTTTCAGTCAGTGATAGGACGTGTTGCACAGTATATTTCAACAAAAATGCAGCAGCATGTAGAAAATTACCACTTACTGTAAGGGGTTCACATTGAATGGAGTTTCGCTCTGGTCAGGGCTGCCTTTGTCCCCAAAGCTAATCCGTCCAACTCCATCACGCCCAAAACACATGGAGAAGGAATCAGCTGTAAAACCTTCTCTAGAGAGTATGCTGGGTACTGATATGTTCTCCATACCAAGTCCAAATAACCCATTAGGAGCTGCCACATCCAGGAATGAACCAGTCTGAACTTGTCCACAGCTGGAAAACCATTTACAGTGTTAGTTTAATGTACAGAATGTAAGATTGCCAAGAATAGATCGATAACACAGAAGAGGACTTTTAGAAACTTAATATCTTAGTCTTACGACCAACTGCTTGTTTAGTTCAGATGTACTACAGAACCAAGCTGACCAGTATTACAGGATCAAATTGCCTAAGCTTATAACTTGTCTGAGGTTTTCTAATTAAACTAGAGAAGGTACTTGACCAGGATTTCTGATACGCACCCTGACCCGGGAGAAATGAGTCTACAACTGAAACTCACCCAAATGTGACATATGCCTCAACCAATTCATGATGAAACTCTTCTGTAGTCAAGTGGAGAACATCCTCCACAAGTATTCCAGAAGTTGAGGTCTCAGCAGAAACATAAGAGATTACATAAGGGCACTGGCTGAATGTTTCTGAGCACTCACTGTGGTGTTGACACACACTATTGCTGCAGGAAACCTTCTTGCTTGTAGATGACGCTTTAGGGTTGTATATGCTAAGCTCGAAATCCTGTCACACCGTTACATACTATTAACGCCTCTGTGTACAAAAAGGAAAACGCCATTCACAAATTCCAAAAACTTGAGTCTATCATTAACCTTGCAAGTTATCCATAACTCTGTTCAATATTCAGAGCAGGGCTATAACACGCCTCACGCAGAGATTAGAAAATATATAAATGGACTATCAATAAAACTAAGGCACCCCTTAAGAAAGCCCTCTACAGATGGTGGTCAGTGGTAACTATAACAGTATAACATCTAAAGAAGCCTGCCAATACGATCTGTATTTTTGTCAAGTCACTGCCCGCATCTAGGCCAAATCAACGACAACGAGGTTTAATGTAAGGTTTATAAACGAATGGCATTTTTCTCCCTTTGAGTAATCCTTTCAGATGTATTCACACTTCATCGTTCACCTCTAACCAATATCAAGCCCCCATTACCCTATGACATCCACATTCTTTACCAAACATTCCGATTCCTCTCAAATTCCTAAACTTCAAATCACGTGAACCGACATTTTCAAACCTCCCATTAAAATCGTGAATAATTGCAACCTACAGTACCTTAATATTACAGTAATAATGATCTCAAAGACCTACACAGCGGAGTGACATGGCCGCGATTTAACACCATCATTCAGGCCATAGCTACAACAACACAGCATAAAAATCGGCTGACAGAATGGGGTAAGAAGAGCAATGCTTACAGAGGCGTAAATGGAACCCTCAACGGGGGCGCAACGAGAACAATCACACGGCACCCAAAACAAATCACTCCCTGTATCCAACGCCACCAAGAACTTCCTCCCTGGCGTCCCCAATGTCACACTCGTATAATGCAAGCTTCATCATATTAAACAACAACAACAACAACAATATAACCATATATTACTGAAAAAATCAGACAGAAAACCCTAATTTTGAGCAACAAACACAAATCCTAAATTTCCGCAATATAAGCATAAATAAATTGAGTAATTAGGGGAATAAATAAATAAATAAATAAGAAGCGTAACTTACAAGCCTAAAGAGCTGATTCGGAAGGTTTCATTACCGTCGGAAAAAGTCACCGGCTCTTCAGTTTCCGACAACTTCCGACCGCGGAAGTAACGATCACGCGCTGCCAAATCCGCGTAGTACTCATACGAACCTTTCTCCGGCCAATTACTATGATCATGAATATGATTCCGATTCCGATTCCAATTCAAGTGAGTAAAATTGGGGGAATTTGGATTCGATTGAGACCAAATCTTGACTTGGGGAGAATAACGGTGGTGCATTTCGAAGGTAAAAACACGCGCGGAGCATAATTCGGAGTAAATTAAGGACAAAATTAGTAAGATCAAAGAAATATACGAAATCATTCTTGAAAAAAAAAAAATTCAATTAGATTTGAGTGAAACCCTAGAAATTGCGACGCATTTTTTATTTGAAATTGAATTTGGGGGAAAAATTAGGGTTTTGCGAGAGAGGGAGTGGGAGTGTGAGTAGAGAGTAGAGAGTGAGGAGAGAGAAAGATTGGACGGTGGGAAGAAAATTTTTGGTGGAGTTGAAGAAGACAGTGAGAGTGGGTCCTACTGGTTTTGTTGCTTCTTCTTCTTCAAGTGAAATTGGAGGGAATTTTTTGCGCGGCGTCTTCAAATTTTTAGCTTTTTTTAAGTGTTCTGATGAGTTGACAAATTTCCAAAACCAGATTATTTCATTTTTCATGATTGTGTGTATTAGTATTCCGAAAATGTACGTAGTACCTCTTGTAATTTGGGCATTGGCACGCGTTGACTAGATAACTAGATTACCGTGTTTAGACTCTGTTTTGAAAGACTGTATTTTTCTGATCTTATTTATTTTGAATGCGAGTGATGATAATTTGAATGAATCTAGAACTTATCTAATTTGACCTGAATTTGTTGAAATTTTAATTGAATTTCGACAAAATAATATCAAGAAATGGACTAAATTCATTTATCATAATTTTGAAAAAACTTAATTTAATTTGATCTCATTTTGAATGAATCTGGTCTGATCTGAATTGTTTTGAATACATCAAGTCTTATATGAATACTCTATTCAATAGAGAGTAAAGTCATACTAAACAGAGCCTTCATCTGGAATTGGGTGGTATTTTGGTTTGGGTAGTCGTAGACTCGTAGTACTTCTTATGACACAGGTCACAGGGTACTCCCCGCTGTTAGTTTTAAACTTATGTGGCCAATTGGTCATTCGATACATTCATTGAAAATAGTGTATGCATGAACTGCTTAGTCAGAGTTTTTAAAAATTGCATTACAATTTACAAGTTATATATAAAAAAATAAAAAAAATAAAAAAAACTTAGCTAACACGATTCATCCTTTCATGTACTGAAATGGACTACTACAGTAAAATAAGCTAATGTGGTGATAGACTGATAACTTCTAATTGCACATGAGTTGAGCGTCCAATACTAGTAAGGGCGGTAACTCATCAATAAATTAATAACGATGCTAATTGAACCAACATATTCATCGGAGTAATTTTTATGATTATGATGCCATCGGATTTTCGAGTTTGACGAACCCTTGAATCTAGTTCGGTTTTCAAAACATTGCGCATAATTTGAACTTTGATGAGGAATTTAGGACATCTAACTAATACTCCGTCTGAATGGTGTTGTGAAAACATTACGTGGCCTCTCGATCTCTCTCAAATGCCACGACCAGAATTGGGGCGGGCCAGAGTTCGCAATGCAAACGGCTCGAATCTTCTATTGTGACTTCAAGTTCGTCCCAATACGTGAGTTTTGTAAAGATATAACACGTGAGTTATATACTAAACCGTGTTCAAGCCTTGTTAACAATTGGGCATTGCATGGATGTTGGACTCAAAGTTGGGGTTCGAAATTAATGGGCGAGGGTCACCAATTCACCAACTAATGTCGTTGTTGATCTTCTAAAATTGCATTCTTCTACAGAGCTTCAACTATGGAAAGTTTTTACTAAAGACCTTTCTAGAATCTATCCACAAAATACCTCCAAATGACTATTCAAGTATCGGAATAATCAACTGTAGATAGTTCGGAAACAAGATCGCTACTCGAATAATTTTGAAGTATCTTAAATAGCATGAGATTTTAGGAAATAAGCCCAATATACATATGTGAACGCTAAACCTGAAATGAATAATATCTAACCAACGTGGACGAGAGTTAGCGTCGGCAATAGGGCCGCCCTCACAACGACGTATGGGGTAGCCGTGTTTGATCCAACTTTAAAAACAATGAGTTCGGGTCAGACAAGATTCATTCAATTTAAAATAAACAGATCAAATTAGATTATATCAAAACTATCCAAATAATAAGCAATGAATCTGGTCTATTTGTTGTGATAAATTCGTCTAACTTTAGTTAATTTTTAAACAAATTCAGATCAAATTGAATAAGTTCAAGTTAATTCAATAACAAAAAATCAATTGCATTCAAATCAGATTAGCAAATGACAGTCCTATCAAACCTGTTATGATATTTGGAAACCGAGAAATAATACAAAAATGCCGAATTACACCAAATTGGGATTAACGACACTTCCTCTTAACTATATATGGTTTAAAGAAACCAAATGGTTGTAATTTATGTTATTGTAATTTAATGGTTACGATTTTATTACTTATCCTAATCCTAATTGTCAAATATTCACAACTATAATAGAATTTTTGTGGTAAGATACGTTGATCCCACATTCCCACGTTATTCACTCTCTCATATGCATCGACGACTAATTAAAGAAAGAGTGAAAGACACACCTCCATTTGACAGGACAACACTATTAAACATCAATGAGTAATATGCGTTGTCCATACTCTGTCCTATAACGGAGTACTATTTACTCATCTTTTCCTCAACGTCTGGACCTCAGCTCATCAATCAATTCGTAAAACAACTAAACAATTCAAGAGGCTGAGTACTGGAATTGTGACCATGCATAAGTATAACGGGTCCGATTCCAATTTTTGACAAGAGCGGGTTTAGTCTTAACAGTGATTGCCCACTTTTTCACCCCAGATTAAGCATTTTCTCGATCTCTTAGGGCCTGCTTGATATTGTTTTCTGTTTTTAGCTTTCTATTTTTTTTTGAAAACTAAAATTTCGTTAACCAGAAAAACTGATTTTCAGTTGTCAATTTTTACAACTTATTTAGCTAAATTTTTTACGCAAAAAAAACAAAAAAAAAACTGAAAACGACAGTGATACCAAACGAGCCCTTAATTTCGTGGAGTTAGTACACATGAGTCGAGCCCTCCGATTTGAATCTCATCTCATTTCCTCGACTATTCCTAAATTCCAGAGCATGTACACACTCTTTCTCGTTATTCCAATTTATATGATCTTATCGTTTTGAATGCGACTTAAAATAAATGCCGGTGTGAGGTGAATAAGTAATACTGCGGTATTCTCTAGAATACACATGGCATAATCGCAACTACACACCAATCATCCCCACGCTTTCTCTCTCCTCCATCAATTGGCTGTAACATCCGCTTATATCACCGACCACGTCACTCTTGCACCTCACCACTCCTATATAAACTCCCGTTCCTTACCAATTGGTTTCTCATAATTTGATCATTTTATATCATTTTTTATTGTCACATTTACTTCAAGCTGATTTAATTTATTTTTTTTTCCAAAAGAAGAAAAGAAAAATGTCCAAATCACCAGAACAAGAACACCCACAAAAGGCATTTGGATGGGCTGCTAGAGATTCTTCTGGAGTACTCTCCCCTTTCAAATTCTCTAGGAGGTACATACACTCAATTTCGCTCGATATTTTCGTCTAATGTATGTCGGTTTTATATAGCGATTCATGTTAGCAGACCTCAAATTATTGCTGCTGATTTATTCGTCGTTCTGCATGCACGATAATTTGTTGTTTGAAATGTTTATGCAATAATGTTAACAAATATAAGATGATGCTTTTTAGTTGGATTGTTGTTATTACTTCGGTTAGATCGCAAAATTATCATGACCCCGTACATTTCGTACGACATATACAACTATTCGATTGGTTAGTCATACTCAAAAGTGCAATGTTGATAGGGCGTCATGTGATGGTACGTCTTGATAGCAAACTTATTTATGTGGTACACATTTTTCTTGGATAAAATTTCGTAACATGGACAAGATAGTGGAAGATTAGTGTTAAGGTGCGAACCCAAATCCCGTTACGACCATCAACTTTAGAAGTGACGTGGTAGCGAATTTGAGTACCGGTTTCTGACATACGGAGTAAACCTCAAGTTTCCCCTATATATTGGAGGAGTATAGGAAATGTGACACGCAAGTGAGACAGATGATCCACAGTGTTTATATTATCGATTTTGTACGTCTCATGCTTTTATGGTGCTAGATAGATTCATCTCTAGGCTGTAGTGCGAAATTGTCGTAATCAATGTGTAATTTGTGATGATTAACAAGGGTGTTTATTGATGTACAGGGCAACAGGAGATAAAGATGTGACATTCAAGGTGTTGTATTGTGGGATTTGTCATTCTGATCTTCATTTTATTAAAAATGATTGGGGAAATGCCAAATACCCTGTTGTTCCTGGGTAATATACTATTCTACTTTACTTTGTTTTTCCATCAACATATTATATTGAGTATTTGAGTGTATAGGTCAAGCTGGTGACTTCTTACTGAAGCCTTGTTGATTGCTTTGTTTGATCGTACTATTAATTACTCCGTATATAAAAATCTCAATTCATAATGAATTATTCATGTGATAGTGTGTTACACACACACCTTACAAGTGTATCCGATAGCGATTGCTTAGTTTAATAACGTGCTAGGTGTTTAGGTGGTTTTGCTAGATGTTGATGGTTCAATATTATTGTGTAGTACTATAGAGATTTCTTTTCCACATCATGTGGCGTAAAACTTACACTTTTGAGTAAAGCTTGTCTTCGTATGACAATTCATCATCCATTCCACTATTATTGGCTAAAACTGATGATCTATAATTCTTGATTTCTGAATGCTGCAAGAGTGCAACCTGTCATCTCGTAACGAAAACTATAGGTCTAGGAGTTGAAAATGTCAACTGAGGAACTTGTCTAGGAGGAAATGTTGGTTGAAATGTATGTAATGTTCGTTCAAGTGTCATATTGCCATAAGAGTATTAGGAAGTGACGCGACTGCTGTACTCGAGGGATAAAAATTGATTAGTAGGCCGGAGTAAACTTGTGAATTAGGGCAATTGTTGATGGATGAATTGTAAAAATTGTGAATTTGTCAAGCTTACCTTTACAATTGCATATAACTTGGTTGTCAACTCTAAATTGTTATATGTCCACATTTGCTTATTTCAGGCATGAAATTGTTGGGGTGGTTTCCGAAGTAGGAAGCAAGGTGCAAAATTTTAAGGTAGGGGACAAAGTTGGGGTGGGATGCATGGTTGGATCTTGCCTATCATGTGACAATTGCGAAAAGAGTCTCGAGAACTACTGCCCCAAGATGATCCTGACCTATGGTTCAACCTATTATGATGGAACCCTGACCCAAGGAGGGTACTCAGATAACATGGTGGTTGATGAGAAGTTTGCTGTTCGGATTCCTGAGAACATGCCACTGGATTCTACTGCCCCTCTTCTCTGTGCTGGTGTGACTGTGTACAGCCCTTTGAAGTATTATGGTCTCGACAAACCTGGACTCCACATCGGTGTTGTTGGCCTTGGTGGTCTCGGCCACATGGCTGTGAAATTTGGCAAGGCTTTTGGTGCTAAGATCACAGTTATCAGCACTTCTCCAAACAAGAAGGACGAAGCTGTCAATCGTCTTGGTGCTGATTCATTCTTAGTTAGCCGTGAGCCAGAACAGATGAAGGTATCTTCATTTCTTAATTTAACAAGAGAACATGCTGCTTTCAGTTTTCAAATGCATTATACATACAGTGACACGTTCCGATTTTTCTCAGCTTGTAGTAGAAGATTAGAAGAGTACAGTAACTGTTTAGAGTCACTTTGTTACCTTCTGAGCTTTAAGTGTATAAAAATTTGGTTGAATTTGTACTGTCAGGCTGCTGTGGGGACAATGGACGGTATAATTGATACTGTCTCGGCACAGCACGCTATTCTACCACTGATTGGACTGCTGAAAACTAATGGGAAGTTGGTTCTAGTTGGTCTACCCGAGAAACCTTTCGAGTTGCCAGCCTTCCCACTGCTCGGAGGTGTGTTTAAGAACAGCTTGTTATATCTCAAATTACCGCGATTTTACTGTTTGAAAAAGTCTGTAAATCTAACTACCAATTGTTAACTTTGTAGGGAGGAAAATGGTGGCTGGAAGCATGATTGGAGGCATGAAGGAGACACAGGAAATGATTGATTTTGCTGCCAAGCATGGTATAGAATCAGACATCGAGGTTGTACCTATCGATTATGTGAACAAAGCCATGGAGCGTCTACTGAAGTCCGATGTCAAATACCGTTTTGTCATCGATGTTGCCAATTCACTGAAAGCTGCATGATCCTGCTACGATTAGAAGCAGGGGTTTTTAGAATAAGTGTGTTGCAAAGTATTATGAGCATGTTCTGGGTTACTAGAGTGTTGTGTAAGTTTGTTGGTACTAAACATTATTAATGTTAGGGAGTAATGGTGTGATTTCTGTTATACTCTTCTTTGCCATTCACTCAATGCATTTGCTAATGCGACAGTAATACCGTAATTTATGGCCCTTCGACTTTCATTTTCTAAGTAGTAGCAAAACTCACAACATCTTGGAATCGTAACAAAATGCAACAACATTATATTTCGGCACAAATTTGGACACATGCCAAGAAATATCCTGTTACAAATCAAAACATTCGAGACAACCTTTAAGCTGAATAATGACAAGGGAAATTTTCCAATATACCCCTGAGGTTTCCGAAATTTTCAGGTATACCCCTCAGGTTACCGAGCTATCCAGCGTACCCCCGAGGTTTGCAAAATGATTTTTTTGGTGTTTTTGACTAATGGAGTTTAACGCCGTTAGCTTAGTTAGTTTATATGACCTATTTTCATGAAAATTACACTGAATTAAAAAAATAAAGGAAAACAAAAACAAAGGGTAACCAATTTTCTCTCTCCTCCTCTCACCCTCACCCAAACTCGACAACCACCACGGCCAGCCCCCACACACCGGGCATCAACTCACCGTGAACAACCACCATTTCGACCACAACAACCCCTTCCCACCACTCCCCGCTCCCCCACCCACCACCCTTGCTCCGCCCCTCCCCCACCCTCGCCCATCTCCACCACCACCACCACCACCCTCCTCGGAAGCGCGAAATGTCCCACACTCTCTTCCCTCGCTAAACGCCCCTACGTCCTCGTCCTCACCCAAGACGACGTCAGCGACACCGCCGCAGCCACCACCACTCCCAGCGACGATTCCGATCCCGAGTGGGACGATTTCGGCGATGTCGAAGCTGGTTTGTGCTGCTGCAAAGATCCACGCGTGATCGAGGCTGCTGCGAAGAGTGCGCGGAGATCTGCGTAGAGCGAGTTTATGTATCAGATGGGGATTGGTGATGGTGATGGTGATGGCGGCGCCTGCGGTGGTGGTGGTGGAGATGGGCGAGGGTGGGGGAGGGGCGGAGCAAAGGTGGTGGGTGGGGGAGGTGAGAGAAAGGTTTTATTTTTTTTTAATTTTTTTTCAATTGATTTGTAATTAAGGGCTAATTTGTTTTAAAATAGTTAAATTTAGTGAAGGCTTAACGGAGTTAGACGCCGTTGGTCAAAAACACCAAAAAAACATCATTTCGCAAACCTCAGAGATACACTGGATAGCTGGGAAACGTGAGGGGTATACCTGAAAATTTCGGAAATCTCAAGGGTATATTGAAAATTTTCCCTAATGACAATATTAAAGTAGCAGAGAATCAGAAGTTCAGTTCACAACGATTTGACGTGCGATAATAAGATCTTCTAGATCCCGCAGTCGTACAATCACACATGTATGTGCATTCTTTTCACTCCTCTTTGCTCGTGAAAGTTCGACCACCAATTAGACAATAACACCACATTCAAGAATAATTTTATGTTGGAAATTTTTTTCGGAGTAAAAAAAAGAAGTCGATTTTGCGGCTAGAGCCTTCCTCCAGAGATAGCTTGATTCGCAAGCTCGCAGCAATAGTCACAAATCCAACCATTAATAACATGTTTATTAGACGGGTATACAGATCACTCACACCAACTAATTTGATTATAATATCAAAGTTATTAATCAAACAATCTTAGCGTCTGTTTGGCCAAACTCCAACTTTTCCAGAAGTCCTCATCAGAAACAGTATCTGAGAAACAATTTGTGGAGGAGGAGCTCCAAATTGGAGCTTTTACTTTTGATGAACAAATTTACACTAGAAGTGCTTCTCAGAAATCGGAAACAGTTTCTCAGTTTTGTGTGTTTGGCCAGTTTTCAATTTTTAGGACCCATAAATAGTCCAGAAATAGCTCAGGAGTTTGGCCAAACACACCCTTAATCGTGTACGGTTTTGCTTTTTTAAGAGGAACAATGGAGGCCTTTTTAATCCCACAATAGATCTAAACTCATGGTACCAATTTGCTCCTCTCGAGTTTGAATCCTTCTCCCTACCTCCAATACCAACCTGTCTAGAGGTTGACCGAGTTCGAACCCTTAAATCCCCCGACAGATTTCCCACCCATGCAACATTAATTAGTTGATCCTATGTTCCCAAAAAAAAAAAAAATCTACCTGAAATCAAAAATAAAGGTTTCAAAAAAATATTGTATATATTTGGGATATGATCTCCAAGATCTTAATATTTATTGAAGTTTTCCATTTTAATAAAAAAATGAAATCATATAATTGTTAAATTTAGAAGTAAATAACAATTGTGATCATATACCATTTATATCTAGATATTATCAAATCTCAAGATATTCAATCATTTTAGACCAAAAAACAACCTACTCATCTAAACTCGAGTATTCTAAAATCAACTCAACTAGAAGCCGCTTTCAACATTACGCAGTGTGAAAACTAGGAATCACGTCTAGGAAGTGCTAACCCTTTACAGTTTACATCTTGTGGTTGTGGACGGTGGCACGGTGCTATCTACTTCTCGAGTGTGTGAAACCTCTCCTTCCAATGACCCATGCTGAAATTTAATATTTGACTCGTGTACTTCAATCTTTTTTGAGTTTTGACCCTCCTACGTGTGGTATTGCGTCACACATACTATTCCAACTCCTCCCAAGTCCTAAACCTATAAAAACCAACTGTAAGCCTTACGCTTTCCATTGCAAAAATCACATCCACTCATTCACTCATTCATTCTCCCTCTCTTTAATACGACGAAGTTATTTCTTGTTCTTCATACTACCTACGTAACCAACCAAATTTAATACTAGCCAAATTAAAAAAAAAATGGCAAACTCTGGTGTCGAACAATCTCAAAAGGCTTTCGGATGGGCTGCTAGAGATACTTCTGGCGTCCTCTCTCCTCTTGCCTTTTCTCGGAGGTACGTCTCTCCTTATCGATTTTTGTTAGTCGATCTCAAATTACTTTGGTTACGAACTTTTTGTTTTACGTGGTTGTTGTTGTCCGATCGTCGTTGATTATTGTTACCGTTGTAGTAGTGATTTTAAGCTTCATGTATGTGCACGCTGCACGCATATTTTTAACATACGTGAATTCGGTATGGCATGCGATCGAGATCGATTATTACGTACTATATGAACTCGATTATGTTTTAGTTGGGTAGTTTTTTATTTTTTTTTTATTTTTTTTTATTTTGTCGCTTTTTCGTGTTTCATTTTGTGTCCCGGTCTGTTAAGATCTATCATTTCCCAAACTTTGTTCATCATATGCCCCGCATAAACTAATTTCGTACAATCTATTACTCGACGAGATAATCTTGTCATTTAGTCATTTTAAAATTGAAATCATATGGCTTGGGCTAAAAAAGTGTTCAAATGGTATGTTATGAAATTAATTAAACTAGTATCGTCACAGTGTTCAGGCTAACAATTCTCGATATTAACCCGCGGACATTTAATTTCGTATAGATATCCAACTATCGTAGATCGGACTTATGTCATATGTTGTTTAATTTTATACCTGATCGTCTTGTAAGAACATGAATGTTTATTGATCTAGTGCTATGTTATGTTGTTTTTCTTGATTTCCAGGCCAACAGGAGAAGAAGATGTGACATTCAAAGTATTGTATTGTGGGATCTGTCACTCGGACCTTCATTTCATCAAGAATGAATGGGGAAATGCTTATTACCCTGCCGTTCCTGGGTAATTTTTCTTTGATTTTTACCATAGTAAATCTTTCTCGAATTTAATAGCGCTCAAATTTATAGTGTTGATTCGTTTTTTATGTTTTTTTTTTCTTTTGGAAAACTCTTGATCCTTCAACATGAATCTTGTGACTGTATAGAGATCTCTACACTGATTGTGATTTGTGAATACAAGAAAGTGGATTAAATTAAACAAAACACATTTTAGTGACGTGTGTTTCGGAACCTTTTTAATATACAATCGTGTCACTTTCATAGTTTCATGCATATATAGCGGAGTAATTGTGTTTTCTCCGTCACTGTCGCATTATAAAAGACACATTTTTAGGTGAGATTGTCTTAAATTATGTGTCTTTCACTTACACAGTCACACCTAACCTGAAAAGGCGTAAAACCGGTTATTGTACGACGATACTACAATAGTAGTACATACATATACATAAACTTTGTTAGGTACATTGATGTAAAACTAACTTTCATTACATTTCAGGCACGAGATTGTTGGTGTGGTGACAGAAGTAGGAAAGAATGTACAAAACTTCAAAGCAGGGGACAAAGTTGGTGTAGGATGCATTGTTGGATCTTGCCGTTCATGTGACAATTGCGCTAACGATCTCGAAAATTACTGCCCTGATATGAAGGGTACATATGGATCAACCTACTATGATGGCACAAAAACACTAGGAGGCTACTCTGATATCTTTGTCGTGAACAAGAATTATGCTATTCGGATACCCGAAAACATGCCATTAGATGCAGCCGCGCCTCTACTCTGTGCTGGTGTGACAGTGTACAGTCCTCTTAAGTACTATGGGCTCGACAAACCCGGCCTTCATATAGGTGTGGTTGGTCTTGGTGGTCTCGGTCACATGGCTGTCAAATTCGCTAAGGCGTTTGGTGCTAAGGTTACGGTTATTAGTACCTCGCCTAGCAAGAAGGATGAAGCTATTAACCGTCTAGGAGCTGATTCCTTCCTGATTAGCCGCGAGCCAGAGCAAATGAAGGTAACTTATCTAATGAATTGAATGTTAAGATTAAGAACTTTGGTAAGACTTGAGAGTCGCGTGCATGAACTAAACTTGTTTGTGTATGTTTAGGCCGCTATGGGAACAATGGACGGTATAATCAATACAGTCTCGGCAGCTCATGCACTTGGTCCGTTGGTTGGACTAGTGAAATCTAGTGGCAAGGTGATCTTAGTTGGTGCCCCGGAAAAACCCTTTGAGTTACATTGCTTCTCTCTGATTGTTGGTAAGAAAAACAAATTGGAAGTGGTTACATATCACATGTCACACATTTTTTTGGATGAACTCGTTTTTTTTATTTAGTGTTTTTTTTAAACGAGTCACGTGCAAAAGTTTGTGATCACCTGTTTATACATGTATCTAATTTCAAAATGTGGTGACGATATGATAGCGAGGAAGACGGTCGCTGGGAGCTGCATAGGAGGCATCAAGGAAACACAGGAGATGATAGATTTCGCGGCGAAAAACGACATCAAATCGGACATTGAAGTAATCTCAATGGACTATGTCAACACTGCCATGGAGAGAATGGTCAAGTCAGATGTTAGATACCGCTTTGTCATTGACATTGCCAACACTTTGAAAGCTGAATAAGCTTTACTACTGTGTTTGATTGCTCTGATGATGAGTTCGAAACCTCGTGTAGTAACATTATTTCATTTTCGTCAAGGGTGTGGATTAATTGTGAACTTTAATTATGTCCACTTCATAGACATAATTTAGTTCACATTCTCTTTTATTATGAAGATTCTATGCATGTCTTTCTCTTATATTATTGTGCTTGTGACTGTCGCGGAAGTCAGAATCATATTTATAACGGAGAATGAGTAGTACCCGTTTATTTCAAATAGCTCGTTATTAGGGAAAATAACAAGCAATTTGCATCTAAGCATCCCTATGACATACACCCTCTTACCCACTAAGATTTTCCCCTTTCGTTTTCGGTTTTTGAGTACCTATGTTCGGAGCTACTTTTACACCAATGAAAGATCCGTTTACCTTAATATTAAATGGATCAGATTCTTTTGTCGCTTAGAGTTCGTGGCCCAAAAATTTGCCCGGTCTGGCCCACTTTTAAAAATAAACGCATTTTTTTTTAATTTTATAAACCTAAGTTATGTAAAATAGTTTAAATGATGTCGGATTATGACGATTTGGTAATTAAATTAATCAATGTAGTAAAATTAGGCTAAATGTAGTGAATAAATCATATTAAAATAATAAAAATATTATTAATAAAATAAAATATTGTAAATTATGAAAATAACATCAAAAACCTCTTTAAAAATGTATAATAATTTATTATTAAACTAAATATGCAAGTAGTGAATAATATTAATTAGTAAAGTGATAAAAAAAACGTATAAATTAGGTAATACACGATTTT
The DNA here is from genome assembly GCA_963457585.1 of Spergularia bocconei. Taxonomy (NCBI): domain Eukaryota; kingdom Viridiplantae; phylum Streptophyta; class Magnoliopsida; order Caryophyllales; family Caryophyllaceae; genus Spergularia; species Spergularia bocconei. Next base: position 824,474 of record OY734945.1, on the reverse strand, counting down.
TTTTAAAAAAGCTCGAACGAGCCCGAAAGCCCGTGCTGGCCCGAATGGGCTTGGCTTGGGCTGATCGATTAGGCCCGAAAGAAAAGCCCGGCCCATTAATATAATCTACTACTACTTGCACATTGAGTTTAAAAGAATCTGATCCATTAATATAATCTACTACTACTTGGAGTACTTGCAAATGACGAACCTTTACTACTGATGTTGCAGATTGCCATATTCTGGCTAGACCATTGAGACAAATGTAGGGGTTCGTTTGGATACCCTCTATTTACACAGGAATTTCATTTTCCCTGGGAATTTGGTTTTGGATGGGTTGTTTGGATATTTCTTTTTATCCAAAGTGTGGGCATTGGAAAATCATTGGGTATTTCTAATTCCTAGACACCATAGGAATTTAATTACCCACCCCCCCTGGTCATTCAAAATTTCCATGCTTTCAATTTCAGAAAATTACTCTATTGCCCTCAAAATTTTAATACTCCCCTTACATTTGTGTGGTTGACCACTAAAAAACGTAAAAGGTAAAATAATATTCTTACTAATTAACATGGGAATTGAAGTAGTGAATCCAAACAACCCATGGGGAAAAAATGCTAGGGAATCCGAAATTCCTACATGTTATCCAAACGCACTTAGACAAATTCCTACGAATTTACATTAGGAATTTAATTCCCGTTAATTCACACTTTTTACGGTAATTTAATTCCCGCGGTATCCAAACGACACCCTAGGTGTAACTTGAAGTGGGAAGTAGATGTAAAAATCACCACTCGACTCTTCAGTCCGAAAGTCACCGTATTTGACTTGTACTAGGGTAATTTGAAATTTTGAGCCTCTCCCGCGTAAGCTATTACGTCAAATTCACATATACTAGTACATATACATACCTAATCTACTCCTTTGCTAGACCCTATAAAAACCCGGTGATACCGGCTATGGCTTCCAGTTGAAAAACAACATCCCCTCATTTTCCTTCTCAGTGTTAATACTTGATTACAAAGCTTCATTTTAACGGCTAAAATTAAAGAAATGTCGAACTCAGGAGTCGAACAACCGCAAAAGGCTTTTGGATGGGCTGCTAGAGACACTTCTGGCGTCCTTTCTCCTCTTAACTTTACTAGGAGGTACGTCTCGTGTAGCCGTCGATTCATATTAGCCGATGTTAAATTTTTACGTCAAGAGTAGTTGAGATACAAACACAAAAGGAGAAATCTTTTTTTTTTCTTTTTTCTAGAATTAATTTGTACATTTGGTTTAAATTTGTGTCACATGATTAAATAAAATACGATGAATTTCACCCAAACACTTACAAAATCATATGTTTGCCTTAAGAAGTGTCAAAATTTCGTGTATTAAAGGCAGTCCTATATAGCTATCGACCTTTAATAGATCGTATTTACGCTAGTGCAATATATTGTGTTTTTATTGTTTTGCAGGGCAACAGGAGAAGAAGATGTGACATTCAAAGTGTTATATTGTGGGATCTGTCACTCGGACCTTCATTTCATCAAGAATGAATTGGAAGATGTCTCTTACCCTGCCAATTACCCTGTTGTTCCTGGGTAATTATTTTTCTACTCCTTCCCTACATTCGTAATTGTTCACTAATCCAAAGCGCTTCAATATAGAGTTTCTACTCATTTTTATTGGAAACTCGTTCTCCTTTAACTCAAACTAAACAAAACGGTTCCTGACGCGTCAAAAAATCACTTGAAAGTTTAATATTGTGTGTCACCGTCATAGTTCACTCTATAAAATATAACGGTAAACTTTTAGATGAGACAGTCTCGTAGAGTTATGAGTGAGTGTCTCATGCTCGTGCCTAACCTACTATTGTACGACAAATTCGACTATGGTACATTGGTACGTGATGGTTGTTATGTACATTAACAAAACACAGTAAAATGTTCATTATATTTCAGGCATGAAATTGTAGGGGTGGTGACAGAAGTAGGAAAAAAGGTGCAAAATTTCAAAGCAGGGGACAAAGTTGGTGTAGGATGTATAATAGGATCTTGCCGTTCATGTGACAATTGCGTCAGCGATCTTGAAAATTATTGCCCTAACAGAAAAGGCACATATGGATCAACCTACTATGATGGCACAAAATCACTAGGAGGCTACTCCGATATCTTTGTCGTCAACGAGCATTACGCTATTCGGATACCCGAAAACATGCCGTTGGATGCAGCCGCGCCTCTCCTTTGTGCCGGTATCACTGTGTACAGTCCTCTTAAGTACTATGGGCTCGACAAACCCGGACTTCATATAGGTGTGGTTGGTCTTGGTGGACTTGGTCACATGGCTGTCAAGTTTGCTAAGGCGTTTGGTGCTAAGGTTACGGTTATTAGCACCACGCCTAGCAAGAAAGACGAAGCTATAAACCGTCTAGGAGCTGATTCCTTCCTGATTAGCCCCGAGCCTGAGCAAATGCAGGTTAGCTATTATTATGACAACAATTGTAGTCTGATTTGAGAGTCGCGTGCATAAATTAAACTTGCTTGCGTATGCTTAGGCCGCAATGGGGACAATGGATGCTATAATCAATACAAGCTCGGCAACTCATACACTTGTTCCGTTGATTGGACTGGTCAAAACTAATGGCAAGGTGATCTTGGTTGGTGCTCCGGTAAAACCTTTTGAGCTACCAGCCTTCCCTCTGCTTGTTGGTAAGCGGGAAAAAGAATGAAATTTATTAGTATCATGTCACGCAAATTTTTAGATGAACCCGTTATTTATAGAAGTTTTGATAAAAACGGGTTAATCCAAAGTTTGTGATCACCTAAATTTGTCTAATTGCAAATTGTGATAATAACATGACAGCGAGGAAAACGGTAGCTGGGAGCTGCATAGGAGGCATCAAGGAAACACAGGAGATGATGGATTTCGCGGCGAAAAACGACATCAAATCGGACATTGAAGTAATCTCAATGGACTATGTCAACACTGCCATGGAGAGAATGCTCAAGTCAGATGTTAGATACCGCTTTGTCATTGACATTGCCAACACTTTGAAAGCTGAATAAGCTTTACTACTATGTTTGATTATTGCTTTGATGATGATGAGTTCGGAACCTCATGTAGTAACATTATTTTATTTTCGGTAGTGTTTGGATTTATCGTGAACTTTAATTATGTCCACTTCATAGACATAATTTAGTTCACATTTTATTTTATGTTATGAAGATTGTGCATGTCTTTTTCTTATATTATTGTGCTTGTGGCTGTCGCGGAAGTCAGAACAATATCTATAACGGACTACGAGTAGTTCCCATTTATTTCAAATCATAAATTATTAGGTACCCCGGGGTACCTAGAGCTACGTACCCCCAGGTTAACTATTCACTCATTATATACCACGTTATAGTCATTATATATATACTTTCACTCATTATTTTACAATTTTCACTCATTGTTTCTCAATTTCACTCATTATATACTTTTCACTCATTATTTCTTAATTTTCATTCATTATCTTCTGATTTTCACTCGTTATATATAACATTAGTCATTATTTATTATCAGTTATTATTTCTGAATTTCCAATCATTATATACAACTTTATTCCAATCATTTTGTCCCAACTTTCACTCATTATCTCCCGAATTCCACTCATTAGTTTTCAATTTTCACTCATTATATACCACTTGGACCGGGGGTACCTAGAACTACGTACCCCCGGGGTACCATATACCGATTGATTTCAAATAGCTCGTTATAAGGGAAAATAACAAATAATTTGCATCTAAACATTTAAGCTATAACAGTTGGTCACAATTCGACTCTCATCCCTGTGAATTGTAACACATATAAAATCCATCATAACATCTCGTACTGCCTTGGTTCCACTAAATATAAGGTAATTAACGATACTTCTCACATATACTAAATTCACAAATTGATTATATGAATGGACACATGACACGTCACATTGTACATGCCTACGAAAATCATGAGTAAACAAACATTCGGACAAGGACGTTTAAATTAAAAAAGAATCCTTGTTTAATAAGGAGCAGATACAGGACAAAACTATATTTGACGAGCGATATGATATTACACTCCGTTGCCGTACGATTACTTGCGTATGTTATTCTTTGGACACATCTCCACACATGCACTATATTAAACAATAATACGAGTAACCTCATGTCGTAGGTTTACCTAATTCCATTTCATAAGCGAGTTTTAAGTTTCTTTCTTAGTGTCTCACGTCGATCGTCTCATCAGTTGCTCAATTAATAAGAGTCGAGACTCGAAATATTTATCATTTATTCTACAAAAGAAAGTATTTATCACGCATATATAAGTCACAACATCTAAATTTACTTATTGTACGCATATACTTGAGAATTTTCACTCTAAAGTGTTAGTACTAATTGTTGGAGTGGCAACGACCCACATGTGTGATAATATCCCACGCACGTTGGAGAAATAGAAGAATAAAGACTAGATTACAAGGTGGTGGGTTACTCCTCTTATTATCAATTGATTTTAGGATGTAACCCCATTATCTTGTAAGGTAGTCGTTTTCCATAAGGGGGCCGATATTGGCCCATGATGACTTTGACAGAATTGATCTCGTACTACGCGATTCCACCCGTCGACTCTTGTGAGTACGAAAGCTGTGATTCGTGCTGAACTTGAGTAACTACTAATTTGGCACGTAGTCAAATTTTTTGTGCCTCCCCAGCGTAAGCTATTACGTCAAATTTTACATTATTACTCCATTCCTAAACCTATAAAAACCCAGTGTACTGCCTGGTTTTTCAAGTGAAAAAATAACATCAACTCATTTTAATAGCTTCTCCTTCCGTTCCAGTGAAATGTCGAGCCCAGGAGACGAACAACCCCAAAAGGCTTTCGGATGGGCTGCTAGAGACTCTTCTGGCGTCCTCTCTCCTTTTACCTTTTCTAGGAGGTAATAAGACCCGCCTTGTCGATTTAAGTTATCCGATCTCAATTTACTTCATTAGTATATTTTGTTTGAATTCCTCTCGCATGATTAAATCAAATGTAATGAAACTCATTTAAAACGGCCTGTTTGGTAGGAAGGAATTGGGAGGAAAGGAAAGGAGATCAATTTTTTTTATCTTTCCAATGTTTGGTAGTATGGGAAGTGGAAGGAAAGGAAAGGAAAGTGAAGGAAAAACTTTCTGTCTTTTTAGATAAAAATAAAATAAAATAAATATAAGCTGATGTAAACATTTAAAATTACTCACTTTACCCCGAAAAATTGATTTCCCTCCATTATAAACAAATGGGTAGCATCGTATTTTTGTAAAATAATGCACAATTCCAGTCATTTCTTTCCTATCAACAAAACATTGGAACTACTAAATTACTTTCCTTCCATTTTCCTTCCCTTCCTTTCTCTTCCTTTCATTTCCTTCCTTTTCCTTCCTACCAAACAGGCTGAGAGTTATTTTTCCCTGGAGTTGGTAGAGTTTACTATAAATGGAAAATATAAATAAAAGTGTATTTTTAAACTCTACCATATGGAGTTATTTTTCAACTTCAAGGGATCATATGATTTGGCCTAAAAAGTGTCCAGTATACGTGTATTTATGGTAAACCCTTACATGGGCATCTAAACAATTTTGTATAGCTATCCACCTTTAATAAAGAGTAAGGCTAATTGTATATCCCATATACATTACTTAAGCATATATGGGGGGTATTTTTGGTATTTATTTTTAATATTTTTTATGGTGATATTGAAGGGGAGAAATAGAATTTGGTGGGACATGTGAATAAAATATGACCCATATACATTTCCAAATGTATATGGATATATGTTAAGTCTTTCTCTTTAATAAATCGCATCTATATATACGGTGCATGTTCGTGATATAAATGTATATTGTTGTTTTCTTGATTTCTAGGCGAACAGGAGAAGAAGATGTGACATTCAAAGTGTTGTATTGTGGGATCTGTCACTCGGACCTTCACTTCATCAAGAATGAATGGGAAAATGTCTACTTCCCTGCCAATTACCCTGCTGTTCCTGGGTAATTTTTCTTTGATTGCTTCATTACGTACATTCGTAATTGTTCTATTCGAAGACGGTAAACCTAAAGTATCGACTCTTGTTTTAAGAGAGACCTCTAAAGTCTAAAGTCTAAACTCGGGTTGGTAATAAAATTTGGTTAGTGTGGTAAAATTAAGGATAAATTTCTAACTCATACCTTTTATATACCAAAACTTCCAAAATCCTACCTTATTTTTAAAAAATTTCCAACTCCTACCTTATAAAACATTTTTTTATCAAACTCCTACCAAAACTTCTACTTCGGCGAGTTTGACTCAATTTTCCGGCATTGACCTTCATATTGACGCGATTTCCTTGATTAATTTCGTTTTCCCTCCAACTTCTCCCTCCAATTTCACCTTCTCTTTCCTATTTCCCACATTATATCACATTGCACTTTAGTTTGATCGCAAGATGTGAGAAATAGGAGAGAGAATATCAAATTGGAGTGCAATGTGATATAATAATGTGAGAAATAAGAGGGAGAAGGTGAAGTTGGAGGGAGAAATTGAAGGGAATACGAAGGAAATCACGCCAAGTTGAAGGTCAATGCCGGAAAATAGAGTCAAACGCGCCGGAGTAGAAGTTTTGGTAGGAGTTTGATAAAAAGATGTTTTATAAGGTAGGAGTTGAAAACTTTTTAAAAATAAGGTAGAATTTTTGAAGTTTTGGTATATAAAAGGTAGGAGTTAGAAAAATTGTCAACAGTGACAATTTTTAAGGCTTATTATAGTACCTAACATTTGGCATTATTAGTGACACGTGTTAAAAGAATCGTTTGAATAATTTCCCGTCCATTGTGTCACTTTTATTCTTGACTCGAGTATATAAGTATATAGAAATAATTCTTTCAAAAAAAAAAAAAAGTATATAGAAATAATTAGGAATGATAAACTTTTTAGGTAAGACCGACTCATAAGGCGTGATGTGCTCGTGCCTAAGTTAACCTGTACGTTCATTAAATTTCAGGCACGAGATTGTGGGGGTGGTGACAGAAGTAGGAAAAAATGTCCAAAAGTTCAAAGCAGGGGACAAAGTTGGCGTAGGATGCATTATAGGATCTTGCCGTTCGTGTGACAATTGCGCTAACGATCTCGAAAATTATTGCCCTGATATGAAGGGTACATATGGATCAACCTACTATGATGGCAAAAAATCACTAGGAGGCTACTCCGATATCTTTGTCGTCAACGAGCATTACGCTATTCGGATACCCGAAAACATGCCGTTGGATGCAGCCGCGCCTCTCCTTTGTGCCGGTATTACTGTGTACAGTCCTCTTAAGTACTATGGGCTCGACAAACCCGGACTTCATATAGGTGTGGTTGGTCTTGGTGGACTTGGTCACATGGCTGTCAAGTTTGCTAAGGCATTTGGTGCTAAGGTTACGGTTATTAGCACCTCGCCTAGTAAGAAAGACGAAGCTATTAACCGTCTAGGAGCTGATTCCTTCCTGATTAGTCGCAACCCAAAGCAAATGCAGGTAGCGTGACCATTAATTTTTGTAATCACGAGTTATATATGGTTTGAGTTGAGTGTCGCGTGCATAAAATAATTGTTTGCGTATGTTTAGGCCGCTATGGGGACAATGGACGGTATAATCAATACAATCTCGGCAACTCACTCACTTGTTCCGTTGATTGGACTGCTGAAAACTAATGGCAAGATAATCTTGGTCGGTGCCCCAGAAAAACCTTTCGAGTTACCAGCCTTTTCTCTGCTTGTTGGTAAGTAAAAAAAAAACAAAAACAAAAATTGACTTTGGAGGTTATGCATCATGTCACGCAATTTTTTAGGATAAACCCATTATTTAAATAAAAGTTTAAGAATAACGGGTTTCATCCAAAAGTTTGAGAATATCTATATACGTCTTTAATTACAAATTATGATGACGACTTGATAGCGAGGAAGACAATAGCTGGGAGTGGTATAGGAGGCATCAAGGAAACACAAGAGATGATGGATTTCGCTGCGAAAAACGACATCAAATCGGATATTGAAGTAATCTCAATGGACTATGTCAACACTGCCATGGAGAGAATGCTCAAGTCAGATGTTAGATATCGTTTCGTTATTGACATTGCCAACACTTTGAAAGCTGAATAAGCTTTATTACTATGTTTGATTGTTCTGATGATGATTTCAAAACCTCATGTAGTAACATTCATTTTTGAGTAAGTGTTTGGATTTATTGTGAACTTTAATTATGTCCATTTCATAGACATAATTTAGTTCACATTTTCTTTTATTATGAAGATTAGGATGAAAGCTCGTGCGTTGTACGAGTTTTTAATGATGATTTCTTTTAGACTTGTTAGAACTGAAATTTGTGATTTATGTTTGGATATAGATATTGTGTGGTAAAATCTCTATATAATAAACACTTTTTCATATTAATCTGTGTAGTTTTTTATACATTGTATAACGTATTTTTTATTCGAGTTAGGGGTTTGATGGTCAGTCTGACGAAAGAATATTTCAAAACAATTATGAAACTTCTCGTTAGATTCCTGGTGAAAAATAATTCCATAAGCGTATAATATCATAATCCAACCATTGTATTTTGAGAGATATTAACGTTAAAGAAGTGTCACGAAAGTTGAGTGACATAAAAAAAAATATACAAAGTGAGTTTAAGGCTATATATTATAGCCGGGTAAGTTTTGATAAATTACGTTTTCATAGTAATGATTAAGATGTCTGGGGAAAAAAAATCCCCTTTTTAATTCTCATAATTTCTCTTCATTTGCGTTATTTTCTTGAATTCCCTTCAAAATTTCTTTCCATATTCCTTGCGTCCATTAATCTCAAATATCGCAATAATTTTCATTTGTAATTTCTTATTTATAAACTATAACAAAAATCTAGACTTGAAGCAACTTTTTTCAAAAATAATTGCTGGTTTGTCAAGGTTTAGGAAGAACTATGGTGTGATAGTTTAAACTCTTTTTGTTTTTGTTTTTGTTATCGTACTATAGCAATTCTATGACATAGGACTTTGAAAACTACGTATTAGTAGGATTATTAGTAGGAGTGTCTAATATAAACATTATAAATATAATATTATTATTATTAGTAGAAGATTGTATAATTAAAAAGAATTTCACATAAACTTGATAGCTAAATAATATTACAAAATTGCTAAAACTCTCTAATAACCTCCAGTGATTGTGATAGCTCTAAAAAAAGCCTCATTTAATAGTATAGAAGATTTATACATGTCTTCTCTTGCATTATTGTGCTTGTGGCTGCCGCAGAAGTCGGATAATACTTATAACGAAGTATGTGTAGTTCCCGTTTATTTTTGAAATAGCTCGTTATTAGAGAAAATAACAAGCAATTTGCATCTAAACATTAACGCTATAATAGTTGGTCACAATTCGACTCTCAACCCTGTGACATATACGGAATCTATAACATCCACTCATATTACCTTTGTTCCACTAAGTATAAGGTAACGATACTTCTCACACATACTAATTCACAAATTGACTATATGGATGACACATCACATTTTACGTGTCTACGAAGATCATGAGTAGACAAACATAATTACGGATATGTGTACTGTTTAGTCGATGGTGTTATAAACTTATAATTGACCCGGCTTTAAATTGCTCAAGCAAGAGATCAAGAACCAGTGATGGAGAGAATGAGTCTTCCAAGGTCACAAGTAAAAATTTGTTAAACAAAGAAGGTCAATATGCACCACAAAAGAGCGCAAGTATCTTGTGATTTGCAGGACCCGCGTATACGTGTATTTTATGATATTTTTGTGCATATCTATCTCATTGCACTCTTCATGCACCACTCACAAAGTCACAACCATTTGGTTGACATGTAAGAATCATTAATGGGCGTAACGTAATCACATAAATGGTGTACAAACGCCATTCATTAGTACAATTGTAGATTGTCTAGTGGACTTAGTCAGTCAACTCGTAAAACATAAGATGCTTTGTCTCATGGATGATTTTCCCCTCTCTCTGAGGAATGCTCAACTGTGTCTTTGGTGAGACATCACATTACTTTTTGTGTTGTTTTTTCATGTTTGCTGACATTATGTTTATATCTTTCAATTGTGCAGTAGAACACAGTGTTGATGAGAATTGGATCAGCATCAGCAGCTCCAGCAGAAAATGGCTGTTTTTGGCTACATTACGTATAGTACAGCAGCTCCAGTAGAAATGGATTTTTTCGGCTACATTACGTAGAGTATATTACAGCAGCCAGTAGAAATGTATTTTTCTGGCTACATCACGTAGAGTATATTCATTGCTACTACTTGTGACTTGTGATTGATATGGAAATGGCTGTATTAAATCAATCATATACTCTTTTGTTACACTCTCTCTTCCGTTTATGTCCTTTAACTCTCCTGTGTGCAAATTGGGAAAAATACATGAATTCAGCAGTGTATCAGGGTGACAAAACGTGTCTTCCAAATTTGTAGAAAAAATTCAACTGCCTTCATTTTTGGACAATCGAACATGCAAAATTATACTCTCAATACTTCTTTGGGTTGTCCGTGATTGTTTTATATTCCTCTCACATAATCTCCACCAAAAAATTTGAGCCAATCATTTGAATGCATACGGAAATACACAACTCGAAAATTCTGGCTAATCAAACCAATCATCCTATAGAGCTCACCGAGATTATGAACGAGAACTCGAACACCTCTCTATATTGAACAGAAACACGCCGTGAAGTCTCCCATCACATTTACAAGTAAGATGTGGGCTCGTGTTTTATTCTAAGATATACAAACCCACAAAAATTAATTGATGATACTAAAGATACATTATGAAAAATCATTATGCTATTAACAACCTTTAAGCGCGACACGTACAATCAGGAGCAGGATATGTGTAAATCGATTGTTTTGGCTTCCTCATTCGTAGTTGACCGTGTCTGTGTTGGTGTCCCTCGACTGCTGCTTATCTAAAATCTATCCAACTCATGTTTTTGTTTAAGAAAAGTTGGCCCAACAACGCCATGTTTGGCCTTCTAGTCTTCAAAGTCTCGTAGGTCCGATGTCCTACCTGTTACTATCAAGAAAATATTTTGCCGAGTTCAACAATACTGTTCTACAGTTTCTCCCTGTCAAAAAGAAAAAAATGGAAGCATTCTAGTATCTTTCAGCTGCTTCATGAAGAAAGGAAGCATTAAGAATCTACGGCACAACAAAGTGTAACCAGGATATCACCAGATGAAAAATGACATTATTAAACATGGTTGGTATTTTTTTCTTAGATGAAATTGCTTGGGTTTGTGAAGCAAGCCCGGTAAGAGCCAACAACTTAACAAGCATAGGAAAAGAGTCACCATTCTCGATCACGAGTCCAATTAGAATTCCAAAGATCCATGTTTACCAGAGCCAGAACAACTGCTAGATGTGCCATATGAGGCTCCACTTGCACCGTCAATGGGAGCTTGATTTAGACACTCTAAGGTCAATGACCTTCGCTTATATAGCCTGATCGAGAATGTAGAAGCCTCTAAAACTAATGGAACCTGCATTGAAACATGAACAGAAGTGTAGCAAGTTGAGAAACCACGATCTTAGTTCACGAGTAGAAAAATGTTTAAGCAAACTAAGGCGCTCAATAATAGTGCCCCTACCTAACACCTGGGGGCAGGGGGGGCTTAATTAATTGATGACTCATGCTCAAATCTACAAGTCCAGATATGTTTCTCCAATTAATTCAATTTCATTCTCTCTTTGAACTTCATCTTTATAACTTTCTTGTCTGAAGTATTTAGCTTAGATACAGAAGAGCATGGCTTTGCACAGCATCTGAAACAGATACAGAGATTACAAATTACCTGGGTGTTGATCCTAGCTACTTTGTGTATGCTGAGAAGACCAACCATATCCTGATATCCAGTAAGAAGGCTAGCTAACTCCTTGTCCTCATCTGTAATAGGCAATGAACATGGATTACTTCGGGGAACATGAAAAATGTTCAATGTTCTTTGTACATACAAAGGATATAATTCTATTGACATGCCTGGGATTGCTTTGACTGATAGAAGAGTATCAGCCAAATGCTGCCATCTCTTAGAGAAGGATGAAGACAGGATTGAATGTGGAAATGTGACAATAGCTACCGCATTTGAAGCCCTTACCATGCCTTTCAATGATCTGAGAAAAGCAAGCATATCCCAGTCCTGCCACATTCAAAGAAAACCCCAATACCTTAAATATTGAATAAACCGTCCAAAATGGTAAACCGAACCCTTTCCCCTCTCATCCCTACTCAACCTCCCATTTCCAAGCGTTAATTTGATACCGAGATATCTATTTTATTCATTGTGCCGAGGGATTTTTGACTCATTCTACTCTCTATGAGGTCAGGTAGGTAAAGCATAATCCCTTTAGTGTGTTGATTGAATATGATAGAATATTCATATTGTCCTCTGACAGAATTATAGAGAGTGTCAACACTACTAACCTTGTCAGAATATCCACACTGAGGAGCACAGAGTGATTGAATGGCAATGCGGCCTGTGCAGGAAATGCTGCTACCACTTCTGAAAATTAGACAGAAATGTTATAGTAAATTACATAGATCAGTAATGCTTTAAATTTAAGTGAAGAAAGTTGAATCCAGCAGTTTCAAGAGAAACACGGTACGGATATGAATTGTATGAGAAAGGTGCAATATCAGCAACAAAGCTAGATAAGTGCAGGCATAATATACATTAGAATGCGACTTGCATACCTTGAATGTTGTTTGACGAAAGAGGAGCAACGGTCACGAAGGTTGTCAAGAGTCAATTCGGTTGTGCTTGCACAATCAATGTGTTCTCCTACAAGAAACTGCCTCTCCAGGGGTTTTCGTACATCAAAGTCATTGCAGTATTCATGTTTTGAATCTGCATACATCAAATTGATTCGATGAACAGCACGTTTCAAGTCACCTATGTGTCCAATGGTTTTAAAACTCTCGACTACAAGGGTAAAATTAAGTCACTGAAATGCTGAAGGAATACCACTTTCACCCTACCTTATGAAATCAGAAATAGCATAAAATAAAGCACAGCCATACAAATGTTTACCTCCAGCTCCTGGAAGTGATTGGTTATCCCCAAAATATTTCTTATATTGCCAAGCAATCCTCAACCCTTCATCCTACCATCACAAACAAAAAAGAAGTCTAATGAATTGTATAACCAACCAAACTCAATGCTCCATCTAATATACAAAGTCTAAATTGAGGGGGGCCGTGGTCAGATTTAAAACCTGTTCAGTAGGACGTTCACGGGTCTTGTCATCTTTAGGAGAAACAGGATTAGGCAAAGTTCCCAAGAACCCTTTCGGATCCTTGGATGGACTAGCATACAGAAGAGGCTGCTTATGGACCAATCCTTGCGCCATGAAATTCCTCAACAATAACATATGGTGAGGTGCTTCCGGGTCCTCCATTACCATAATCAAGCTGCCCAAACAGAACCCACCTCCCAAAATCCCTGAATTTTACAAACAAACCCACATCCAACATCACTTATAGCATCAAGCAGTAAGATCATCAAACTTTGATGAATATGCAAACGCCAAAACTACGAAAAGAACTTAATTAGAACATATATATTCACGTACTACCAAATCGAGCTCCATATGAATACCCAAGGGCCAAAACTACCAAAATAACTTAATTAGAACATATACATTCCCTCACCACCAAAATTGAGCTCCATATGAACACCCAAACGCCAAAACTACAAAAAGAACTTAATTAGAACATATACATTCCCTCACCACCAAAATCGACCTCCATAAACATAACCCACCTCCTTAAGTTCCTAAACTACCTCAACAAGAACTCCAACAACATTACCCTGGTGCCTACGGCGAGACGAGGAGGGTCGGATGTACGCAAGCCTTACGCCTTTGAATAAAGTTCCAATATTTACAACATCTTTTGCAATTAGATTAGCAAAAAGATCATATTTTTATAAATTACCCAAAATAAAAAAAAAATTATCAAAAAGGCACTTGCTTGTAAGAATATCAGTTAATTTCATCCCCATAAACCCAGCTCGCGAAATTAACCATCACTAAACATCAAATTATAATGACATAATTAACATAATAATACAATCTGCTGAAATTAATAATCACAAATCAAACTGTAGCATCAATTGTATTAGCACTAAATAAAAAGATCGCATTTTTTTTATCAATACAACTACAGAAAATAAGGAATCATAGTTGGGAAATCCGCATTAATTAACATCACAATATAATTCACCAAAAAAAGTTGGAAATTAAATGAACAAGTGAAGGAAAATTCAAGTACAAGCTAAGAAACTTACTGTCAAGGTCAGGTATGCCAGAAGAGACGAAAGTGGAACCGTTGGGCCCGGGCTTAAGACCCGGCACCTGAGAAGTGGGTCCCGCCAATGGGTTGCGGGAAAAGCTGCTGGCTCGAACCTTAGTTGTGGCCATGGTCTGGTTTTGCTTTTGCTAGAGTGACTCCAACGGAAACGTCAAGTTGAAGCTGTTTATTCCCAACAAAAAAAATTGTGGTTTAGGGTTTAAGGGGTTTTCGAGCTTAGCATAATTTCGTCTTCAAATTAAGAAATTGAACGACAATGAGACAAGTTCGATCCAAGGATAGGTCGACGATACTCGTAAAGACGTATGGTTACTCTTTTTATTGAAATCTTGTCTTAAGGCACTCGAACGTGTTAAAACTCATGAAAAAAAAAAAAAAGTTTTATGGCTAGCAATCTTGGCCATTGGTGAAAATGGCTAAAAATCGAATGGGTTTGGCCAAGCTTTGGCTTGGTTTTTGCCCCTATGACCCAAGTTGTAAACTCGTAATTCCCGTGATTTAATTTTCCTTATTAAGTTAGTATTTCAAGCCATCAATCTTACATTTTCGACTTACCCTTTTAGGTATCATGAGTTCGATAAATTCTTTATCTTGGTTTTGAGATCTGACAAGAAGGACCTTAAGTCGATAACTGTTGGCAATTTATCTCGCATTCATGCAATAACACGTGTTTCTGATCTCTTCCAATATTGGTTGCTCTGTGCACCAACTACTACCTTACACATATAAGAGTTCAAATCATTTGTCGGTGATTCCACTAATTCACAATCTTTAAAGATCAAAGCAACAAATAGAAATAAAGAACCCTGGAATCTTGGATCATAGGACAACGAAATAAAGAAACATCACCTTCTCCAAAAAGAACAAAATAAAGAAGTATTACGAAATTATTAAAGCATCATCTCTGACGAAAATCCAATAAGTATGTTTTACCTAATAATAACGGTACTTTGTAGTATGATATAATTGTATGATTGTATCATAGGAGTGGACCGTATGACGTTATGCATGACTTCACAATCATCTAAACTCACCTGATATCATCGTACTTAATTAATTTTATAACTCGTACACCAATCATTTATACTAATTATTTTTGTATAAATAGATGTATTTTCGCCATTGTTTCTACAACACACAATACTAAACATTTCAACAAAAACAAGCGATAATTTTACATATAAAATAAAAACAAAAAGAAAAAAAATGTCTAGTGAAGTTGAAGCAACTCATCACGTTAATGTTGAGGAGCAGCAACAAGAATCATATGGTTGGGCTGCTCATGATTCGTCGGGAATTTTATCTCCCTTTAAATTTTCTCGCAGGTTACCTTTTACTATTTATTCTACTACGTAGTACATACGTCCGGTTTTACTTATATCGGTCTCATTTCTTTATATAGTCTAGTATATATTAACGTTATATATATTGTGATATCAGGGCTAATGGAGAAAGTAGTGATGTTACCATCAAGATATTGTATAGCGGAATATGTCATACTGATCTTCATTATGCATGCTAAAGATGATTACGGAATTACAAAATATCCACTTGTTCCCGGGTAAACTTTTGTCCCCTAAAAATTACCGTTAACTATACTATAAATTACGTGGTCGTTTGATGGACTTTGGTGTGGTTGCATTCTGATTTATGTACCTCACAATAATGTTATGCCAGGCATGAGATTGTAGGAGAAGTGATCAGCATTGGAGCCAAGGTGACCAAATTCAAAATCGGCGACAAGGCGGGTGTGGGTTGTTGGGCTGGATCCTGCTTATCCTGCGAGAATTGTGCCCAAGACTTGGAAAATTACTGCCCATCAGCAATCATGACGTACAATGCTAACGGGTTTCAACCCGATTTACCCGTCACATATGGTGGCTTCTCCGATAAGATTGTGATTGATGAGCATTTTGCTGTAATAATTCCAAGTAATATGGCATTGGACGCCACTGCTCCTTTGCTTTGTGCTGGAATTACTGTTTACAGCCCAATGATGTACTATGGGCTTAACAGGCCCAATATGCATATCGGTGTTGTTGGGCTAGGTGGGCTGGGCCATGTTGCTGTTAAGTTCGCCAAAGCTCTTGGGCTCAAGGTCACCGTGATCAGTACTTCTCCGAACAAGCGTGACGAGGCCATCGGCTGCCTCGGTGCTGATTCGTTTTTGGTTAGCCGTGACCCCGACCAAATGCAGGTAAGCCAATACGTCTTATCGTAGTTAACTAGCCACGTACTCCATCCATTCCATTTAATTCTTTACGTTGGACCGTGTTTTGTGAGGAGAACCAGACTCAACATAAACAATTGAATGAAATGGGCGGAGTAATAATAATTATCGACCGTTAAAGGTCCATCTATACATACGAGTAACATTTTGGTTTGGTTTTTCTCAGGCTGCTAGAAGTACAATGGATGGAATAATAGACACGGTTGCAGCTGATCACTCTGTTACTCCACTAGTTGATTTACTAAAACTCAATGGTAAATTAGTGTGCTTAGGCGCGTCAAAGACTAATCCAGAGCTACCAGTGTTCAGCTTACTAATGGGTAAGAGAAACAATTACATAGTATCTCGGCGTGACATGATCGTGAATTCGTGATCCAGCCTAACGAAATTATACTTACTTTTTATGTTTAATTCCACTCTGACTGACTTACGGGATATTTTTGAATTGAGTGGAGTTGAATAGAGAGAATTTATACACAATCTTAAATTGTACGAATACGTTTTTGGTTAATATTAGGGACCTAAACATTAATTAACACTTTAATTAATGGCGCGTGCAGGTCGGAAGTTGATCGGAGGCAGTGCTGCAGGAGGAATCAAGGAAACACAAGAAATGATAGAGTTTGCTGCAAAACACAACATAACTGCAGACGTTGAAGTTATTCCTATGGAATACGTGAACACGGCCATGGACCGTCTTGCTAAGGGAGATGTCAAGTATCGATTTGTCATCGATGTTGCCAAAACCTTGACTACCCCTTGATAATGTCTTATACTACACAACTCGAGCTCGCATCTATACATCATATCTACATTATGACACCGTTTCAAGTTCAGACTATCGTCTCTAGTCTTCTTAGCTTACACTCATTCTGAGTGCACGTAGTTTGTAATATTTACCATTTGGTGTGGATTTTTGTATTATGTAAAATGAATAAAACGATTGAACATGAATTTACATCGAGATGACAAAGCATGACATGTAAGACTGGACGTTAGGGATACGGGAATAGTCGAACCTTGTCTACATACACTTTAATTTCTACCCCCCGTACAAACACTTTGGAAGAGATACTATAGGAAGGAAGGAATTGTGTTATTTTCATATGGTACTCTGATATTGGTTGGCTTCAGGGTGGACAACCAAGTTTAATATTCCAATTCTC
Source organism: Spergularia bocconei (assembly GCA_963457585.1). Lineage (NCBI taxonomy): Eukaryota > Viridiplantae > Streptophyta > Magnoliopsida > Caryophyllales > Caryophyllaceae > Spergularia > Spergularia bocconei. The sequence goes on along the minus strand of OY734945.1, from coordinate 806,699 downwards.
TTTCCTTGTACAGTGTAGTTTTCCCATTGATTTGATAGCGATAGAACAAATTCACACCTAATATTTTCTGCTCTATTTACCAGACCCACAGAACCTGTCCACATATTTTGATTTTTTATGGGCCCAATTTTACATTTATACAGTAAAAAAGATCAGAAGCATGAAAAACTAACTGGAGTATAAGATAAATAAAATAGCCTGGCCCATTTGTACGACCTGATCTTAAGCCCATTTTTTTGAGTCTGACCATAGTACCCATGACGACACTCACTTTCCGAGGTATCGCTTGTAGGGGTATTTTGGTCAAGCTCGCAAGAAGTACTATGGCTTTAGAGCTCTATGGTCGTGGATCTATGAGCTCCCTTTGTATGTTCATATGATCGATATTTTGTAATACGGACCTTTACTATTCGATTGAACATTAACTTAGGCACATGCTAGTTACGTTTAAACTATATAATATGTAGGACCGATTAAAACCTCGTTGACGGTGGTATCGGTCCTAATAAAAGAGTTTATTTTATGTCCTATTGGTATAGAACTATTCGAATATAAAAATCGCAACCCATTTATATCAACTTTTGGTTCACACTTCACACCAAGTTCACAATTCTCCCAAGTACTTGGAGAGAACACATAGATCAATAAATTTAACTCAAAAATGTCACTTGAGTCTTGTGAATTCCTAACCATATGCCACACAATAATTTCATGTACGAAACTAGTAAAATGTAAATAATATAGGTGTAAGTCTTGTAACCATTTTGTGATCATGTCACGTTTAATGTATAAAAAAATATATATAATTAATAATTAACCTCATACATATATACTAGTATATATTATAATATTATTTATGTTACCAACAATCTTTATTTGTTGTTAATTTACCACATACACCTTAGCTTGTACATTTTTCTAGTTTCATTTCACGGGATTCTGGCCGGCCAATACCCTCCACTTCACGAGCTCCACTCTGCTTCTCTATCTATATTTTTCTCCAATCTTATTATAATTATTACTATTGCATGAAAACTATATAGTATAAGAGTAATTAATATATATAGGTCCAAATTAAATATCATGATCTGTAAGTTAGCTGTTACTTTATGTTTTTTTTTTTGGTATATATGTCACCATGCAATGCAAGTTATAACGGCGGTTCCCACGTTTCTCTTCCCTCTACCCTATAACTTATAGGGTAATAGTCTTTGTTGGTTGAATAATTTGTTATGTTATAACGTCTTTCATGCACCCATTTCGGGCGGTTATGTCCTGATCTACTCATTATCTTAGTAAAATCCAGCAGGATGTTGAAGTTGTAACTCTCACTTGTTGGGTATTTTCCTCATTTTTGCACATTTGTAATCGTTTACGATTTCATCTGGAAATAGTATAGGTAACTCACAACCGATTTTTTTCAACAACGTTGGTTGTTGTAAGTCTCAAGGAAATACGTGAATGGGTGCTATTTTATTGCATACCATGTAATTAATTAATCAGGCTACTTTCACCGAGAGTGTTGCCCATCGGGTTTGAAGCAAAATTTACTAAACGTGAAAGAAATCAATTGTTCATTTGATCGAAAGTAGTAATAGATCTATCTAGGCTATTTGATTAAAAGTTGATTATTGTAAGCTATGAAAAAATTCGAAAGTTGATCACATATATAACCTTTTATTTAGTACAAGTAGTAATCATCGTACTACGTATTAATAAATTTGCAACCTAATAAAGTACTCATCAACTAACATCAAAATAAAGTAATCTAACTTGTGGGAAGAGA